>OY856415.1:410013186-410675686 GCA_963693085.1 Alisma plantago-aquatica | reverse complement strand
AAGTGTACCTAAATTTTTTAAATTCAACATCTTTTATTAAGGTTAAGTACGATGTCATTGGAAATCGTGTATCCACATCCAGTTGGTGCGAGTGGGTTAGGAAGATGCTATTAGTTCGTAGTGACTTGCTTTTTCTTCGTCCAGATGACCATTATACCATCAAGGTTTGGATAACCAACATCAACAACGAGACACCCGATTATCTCAAATGATTTGAGTACTCGATAGAGGATAGCGATGATGACGATGATGAGATCACACCCAATTTCCCTTTTATTCTTGTTAGAACCATCAATTTCCCTATCACCATCAGTTCAGGTTCATCTAAAGACAATGAAGAGCTCTGCGCCACCTCAACAACAACAACAAAAATCAAGGTAGGTGCAAGCAACAAATTTACTTTCCTGTCTTATTTTGTGTTTCCACTTTTTGTCTTAAAGTAATCAAACTTCATAGCTATTTTTTTATTAAAATTTTTGGGGAAGACCACCACAATGAAAAGGCCCTCACAATTGCTAATTTCAGACCATGTTGTTGTTTTGTATCTATTCTAGTTATGTCTCTCTCTTCCCAATTATTTTACTTATGTGCATGTTTAGGGGTACAACAACCCCCTTGTTTAGTTACTGTTTTGGACAACAACACCGCTACATGTTCATAACTATGTCATTTTCATTCGTCCCTTATAGTATTCACAGAGTGGTTACAATATTTAAACAAACTAACCACGGCTTAAGTAAGCCCTTTTATAATATTGAATTTCTATTATGTAAACCAAACATATTTGAATTGAAATCAGTTTGCAAAAAAAAGGTATTTTTCACTAGAATTGATACCATACAACAGATATTATATAGTCTCATATGTGATGATGATGATGGAATTACAGGTTTCTACATGTGTTTGATGAATCATATGATGTGCTTATATATGTGTGTGAAATCACATGATATAATATTGTCCATCTTGTTAATATTGTAGGTTTGGGGCCTATTGTTGGCTGAAATCAAAAAGATGTTGTA
Source organism: Alisma plantago-aquatica (assembly GCA_963693085.1). Lineage (NCBI taxonomy): Eukaryota > Viridiplantae > Streptophyta > Magnoliopsida > Alismatales > Alismataceae > Alisma > Alisma plantago-aquatica. The sequence continues at coordinate 410,674,664 of OY856415.1, read as the reverse complement.
AACCTACAGTTTAGTTATGAACTGTAGGTTCTGCATCCTGGTGACTATCCGGACAGTAGGCCTACAAGCTGATAAGAAAAAAATATTCGACTGCATCAATTATTTTTAGAAAACCAACGCCTACGGTCTAACATGGGGCCAATTTTTTTTGTTTGGGATGGATATGGTGTCGATTTTGGAACAAATAATCAATGCCTATGGTCCAATTTCTTTGTTCGGGATGGAGATAGCATCGATTTTGGTACAAATAACTGACGCCTATGGTCCCACTACTGGCGCTTTTTTTTGGGTTGAAATTGGGGAAGGCTTTGTGTTTTCGATTTTGCAACCGACACTGAAGGAGTCTACTTTTAGTGTCACCCACTTGGTTGTCGCTTAGAAACCAACAAAAAAGGCTTATTTAACCGACTCTAAAGGGTTTTTATGTACTAGTGAGTGAAATAGTACCATGTGGTGATGTGATCAGGTTTAAATTTTATACTTTTTATATATCCTGAATTTACAATCTACCCTTATCTTTATATAATCTTTCTAGGGTTTGTGAGTAACTTGATTGATGTAGTTAAAAGACTCCCATTTGGCTTTAACTAATAAAGTGGAACCATGGTCATGTAGTTTCCCTGTGTCATAGATCTATCCTGGTGTCAGAGCTTACTGGATGGTGAAATGAGCATTTCTAAGGAAAACTCAGAGTAGATATTGTTGAGTATGCAAGGTGTAATTGACTGTGTCCTTGTCATCTTGACCCCATCTAAGGTTTACATCATCAAGTAACAGGACAACAGGAAGGATTTGTTTCCCTAATTGTATTTCATCATATACTCTTTCTGATTGAAAATAGAAAGGGGATGCCTTCTTTTGATCCAGGTACACATTTTTTAGTTTTGTTTGTCAGAGTAAACTAGTAGTGGTATGGTAGTAGTATGTCATTTCCAATTCTTATACCCATGTAGTGTTTAGTTATAGGTTCATGATCGGGTCAGCTAGAAGAACGTCTCTTATCCAGAAGTATTGTGAGCTGCTAAATTCTTTAAGTAACATGTTCATTTTTTAATGAACGATCTAGTTTGAGTTCCTAACCTTTTTATTTTCTTTTCTCCTAATATGTTTATTATACATTTTTTTAATTTAGATCTGGCATGAAAATGTTAACTTAATTGCATTTGTTGTTGCTCCATGTAACAACGCCTAAATTATTAACAACAATTAAAGAATTCAGTTTCCTATCATTAGTCAACTATGGCCTCTCAAGCATCTGGCATCACCAAGATGTACTCTTGGTCATGTTTTTTGTGGTCGGTGATGTTTGAGGTGTACCAAGTGGTCTCTTCAGTCGATGAGCCAAGAAACACTAGGTTGAAGTTATGCGACCGATGGATTTTTTATCTCTACAATCATTGAACTTTTGGATATAGTATCCCTTTGACCGATCAGTTTTCTTGGACCAGGTTGGTCATTGGTTTTCCTTGGTTTTATAAAATTTGACGCATTCATGAGTTTATTTCTTGCATGGATGAGATATGGTGGACAAGTGGCACATGTCTGCATGAAACCTAACCTCCCTTCTCTCTCTAACCCTTGGTTATATAAACCTCTCTCCTTGCATGCAAGTGATCCCTTTTGCACCCTTTCCTTTTCTCTATCTTTTCTTGGATCTTCATTGTTGTTGAAGTTGCTTAATCCTTGTGAAGGTGAGTTATATAACTTTCTCCTCTATTGTTGCTCTTAATTTTCATGCAAGTAATCTATCCTAAAAAATGTGGTTCCTAGTATAATGGCGATAATATCTAAAATATAGGGTATATGTGCTATGGTGATCTTGAATAAAATAACCCTTGTTTGATGAAACCCCAATCTTATACCCAAAATCTTGTTTAATGATGGAGATTGTGATCCTAACATTTGTGTAATGTTGGTTTCATTCTCATTATCAAGGTTTGTTTTCTTGCATAAAGATGGAGGTTTTTGATACATGGATGCTAGTAAAAATGTTGATTCTATCTCTTGATTCATGTTTTTGTTTTATCTCATGTTGGTGGTCACATTTACAATTTTAGAGTTGTTTTCCTTCTTGTGGTTTGTACCTTTGATGTTTTTAGTTTCATGGTTATGAACAACCTGTTTGATTTTGAGTTTGATGAGAATTTCTCTCATTTGATGGTTGTCAAGCTATGGCTTATGTGATCGATGAGTTTTTGACATCTTTTAGCTCACTAAGCAAGGATCTTCTTAAGTGGTCACTAAGGTGAGCATCTTCTTCGGTTGATGAAGTGATGAGGTTTTCCTTTGGTCACCAAGATTTCTCTTTAGTCGATGAAGTTGTGTTCCCTAAGTGGTCATTGATGCATTGACCTAGATGGTCATTGGGGGGTGGTTCACCTCTTCAGTCGATGAAGAAGGTGATACTTATCCTCTTTGGTTGATGAAGATTCTTGGACTCTACATGTGTCTATATGGTTGACCTTATGGTGATTGTGTTTGACCAAAATGCTTCCAAGAATGCTGGAGAGAATGATATTAGAGTTTACATACATTTCCGGTTTGAAACCCTAAAACAATTTGCTATGTCGAACCTAACCCTAATTCTAAGTCTATGATGATGTTTCTTAGTTTTCTTGAGTAATTAGCATGTTGATATAGTACGTTCTCTCTCCTAAATTGTTGTAATCAGAATCTATTACCATATGAGCAATATGGTTCTTAAATGCATGGTTATGACAAGCTTATGTGTAATACATGTGTTGTGGTAATGATGAGACATGATAAGACATGGAGAGATAATGATGTCCTTGCAAGGAACAATGTGAATGGTCTTATGACCCTGGCAGTGGGTTTGTGCCCAATTGAGGTGATATCCTCTATGTGATGTGATAAGGGATTGGTATCCCATGGTGATGGGATAATGGTGACAGTCTCATGTGTGATAGTGATACAGTACGGTGTGGTTATGTGATAAGGTTTATGTGTTATACATTTTATATCTCCTGAAGTTTCAATCTACCCTTATCTTTATAGAATCTTTCTAGGGTTTGTGCATAACTTGATTAATGTTGTTAAAGACACCCAATTAGCTTTAACTAATCAAGTGGAACACTAATCATGTAATTTCCATGTGCCATAGATCTATCTTGGTGTCATAACTTGTTGGATGGTGAAATGAGTATTCTAAGGGAAACTCAAAGCGCATAGTGTTGAGAATGTGAGGTGCACGTGACTGTGTGTCCTTGTCATCTTGACCCCAAGTGTTTTGAGGATGGCCACAGTCATACCATTGGTGTGAGAATGGCTAAGGTCATGTCTCGGTGATTATATATGTGATGTGATTGGAGGACAACTGTGGTTGTACTTCGGTGGCAGGGATTCCTACCCTGGTGTCTACCGTTGTGACCTGTACCAAGATTGGCTATGTTTTTTCAGCTTGACTATATGTCATTGGTGGCAGTTTGATTGATATGTCATTGTGGTGTTCACTCGTATTGACCGAGTGGAGACAAGATATTGGATTTCAGCTCTTCCTAGATCATGTATGGTATTGATTTTGACTTAGCAGTGGTCTATTGGATTTGGGTGGTATGACTCAAATCCTCAGGGCATTAATAAAAGATGTAATAAAGCCACGTAGTATATCTGTGTAGGGTTAAACACGCTTCACATTGGACGTTTACCCTTGCCTTATTTGTTATACTAATCATTTGTTATATAATGAGGTAAGAGAAGTAAACTATTTTACATCTTTTTCATATTCCTTCTTACCATGATACTATGCTTGTTGTTTATAGCTTCTTAACCTGCTAGACATGTGTAATCAGTTTAAATTATTAATTTAATTGAATCTGATCATCCTATTTAATAAAGATATATCTTGATGTAGCAATAATGGTTGGTTGAGAGTTATATCTATCACTGAGACATGGGTCTCACCTGGTGGGTTACCACATCTTTTTAGGTGGTCGTCAGCTGCATGGTCAGGATGGTGTTGTTGAGGAAGAGTAGCTTGGATATCAGTAGATGTAGAAGGATGGATAGTTGCTAGTTATTATTGCAGTAGAGTCCTAGAGCCGTCCATGTACTCTTAGGTCCAGGAAGGGATGTGTGTTATAGATGATGTATATCAACACTTGTTATGGCAGTATGTCATAGTTCGTATATATGTGGCTTGTATGTGTGGAACATGATCTCTTTTGTATATAGGTTGTGGTAGGTGGCCACTAAGTAGATGTAAGTATCTATTATGATTGTGATGTTTTAAACGTTGATGGACCTTTTAAAAAAAATTGGCCATTCTATTCATCCTGTGGTCTGGGCTCGATCCTGGGACCTCTCGCTAACAAACATTGATGGACCTTGTTGTAATATCTTTCTGTACATGTTAGTAATATAAGATCAGTTTTATTTACCTACTTTTCTAGTAATGTGGTTGTGTAGTTGTTAATCACACATTTTTTAGTTATCTCGCTTGTGTAATGTTAGGGTGTCACAACACCATTATAATCAACATCAACATTTTGTAAGAATGTGACTTGTAGATAGAAAAAAAAATAGAGTCACAAGCCTGTGCCACTCAAGATGAGACTTATCTATGTCAAGGCAAGACATGCTAACTGCATAAATCTACCCATATCAAACCTTTACCCAATCTCTCGTAAATTAAGGCAACCACCATATTCCTTCACCTAGAACCACTAACCCTAGTATGAGGCTCATCATGGAGATTACACATCATATCCATCATCTAGAATTTTGGGATGCCTCCCTCACCTAGATGAAAAAATACATATATTCAAATGCCTCCTTCTCTAGAATTAGATTATTTCACATGAAATCTAAATTTCAACATTTTTAAAGGAACTACACACTAGGTGACTCTACTCATATACTTGGAAGTAGTCAATCTAGGGAATCATCGTCGTGTATTTCATCATTCATAATTAAAAAAAAATCATATGTTTTGGAGGTTAGGTACTCTTACCTTCTCCCGTATAGGGTTTCTGGTGTGAATCTACTAGAGGCGTACATACTAGCCAACTAGGGTGGCTAGATGCACTCCACGAGGTCAGAACACATGGGATGGGATTTTGCTTTCGATATTTATAAACCTAGACTAACAAACCTACGTCTACTAAAACACTACATCCGCAAGCGCACAGGGTCGTGTCGTAGTATAGGAAGGTGACAAGTATAGGGTCGATCCACAGGGATAGAAGGGGTACTAGAGTTAGGTAGTGTGGGCTATGTTCCTAGTGCGGAGATTAGGGTTTGAGGGTTTTCAAAGGGTTTAGTTGTTGATTACTCTACTTGAACAAGTAAGTAAGGCAGAATTAAACCTAAGTTATCCTAAACAAGAAAATTAGCAAACTAAGTTGATAAACTAGCTAAGAAAAGGCAAGAGCAAGCTACACTAGACTAAACAAGCAAGAAGCAATTAAGAGCTAAACTAACCACTAGTAAGATCAATAATCTAAGTTAAAACAAATGAGAAAGACTAAGCAATTTAACTAAGTTAATCTAAAGAAACTACACTAGACTAGCATGAATAAGCAAACAAAGCAATTTGGGTTTTAACAAGATGATTAAGGTAGGTGGGCCATTTGGGGTTGTGGTTTGATATTAGCTGGGGGATCTCAACATAGCAAGCAACCATCACAATTATATCTAGATTACCAAACCAAACAACAAGGCAAGTGCTAGGAGAATATACCCTATACTACTAGTTGGGTAACTAGGGTTAGGTGTAATTCTAGTAAGACTTCTCAAGTCTAGGTTTCTAGGGTAAGTGGTATTATGTCAATTGAGGGCTAAGGGTAGAGATGGGAGTAGAGATGAGGATATTTGACCTCATGCCACTAGCCACTCTAGCCTTTAGAAAACCCTAGGCAATTGCACTAATCACACTTACCCTAGCTACTTAGATCTCACACTCACTTGTAGGAGAAGGGATGTGTATGTAGGAACAAAGGGGGCTAGCTAGGGATCCACTAATTGGCCCTAGGAGGCAATCCTAAAATTGTCACATACACTCTAATTCTTCCTAGAAGCTAAGTGTCATCAAACATCTCAAAGCAAGCAATCCATGTTATAAGCACAAACCACATGCAATAAAATAGGAACTGAGATAGAAGCAAGAGGCAATCATCATAGATAGAAATTATGTTCATTACAAGCCATTTTCCCCCCAACATGGTATGAAAGTCACATTTTAACCCCAAACAGCCCACCACTAGGGGCTTACCTAGACATAGTCAAAGAAATAGTAAAAGAGAGGGGAAGAAGAGGTAGAAACGCCATGGAGCTTGGTGTAGTATCCTTCTTCTTCACCTCCAAGCTGCTTTGGATGACCTCCCTCCTCCAAGGGTGTAGGGGAGAATGAAAATATGGGGGTTTATGGTTGAAAACCTAAAAACTAGGTTTCCAAGGTGGAATGAGGGTGGAAATGGCAGATGATGAGCTAAAATGCAAAGGAATTGCACTAGGATCTGAAGGAAGGAGAGTGGAAGCTTGGAGCAGCTGTGAGAAAGGCTATCCTTTGTGCCCCAGCTGCCACCTATGTATATATAGGTGGTGGGGAGGCACTAGGGCAAGTAACGATAGTTTAGGAAAAATTGTGTAAAGGTTTACTAGGGTTGGCGGGTCACCACGGTCGTGTTGGTGTGCCACGGTCGTGGTGAGGGTAGTATAGGATGGTCGTGGGGTAAGAATACAGTCATGGTATGGGGTTGGTGGCGATATGCTAAGTATGGTGGTGGCCACGGCTGTGGCGGAGTGCCACGGTCGTGGTGGGTGAGTGGCACCACGATCGTGTTGGGTAACACAACCATTTTGGAGGAGGGGGATGTGGTCCTGGAGCAGCATCATGGTCGTTTTGTTCTTCATTAGCCACGGTTGTGGTAGATGGCCACGGTCGTGGCGACTTGGGGAAAAACCTTGTTGAAATGTTGGTTCTTGGTCATAAATTCACATGAACGTGGGAGGTGCCCATGGCCATTTTCCATTCTTCTGACCATGACTGTGCGGATGGCCACGGCGTTGGTGTCTTCAGTGGCCACAGTCATGGCAAATGACCACGGCCATGGGATTCTGAGGAAAAACCCTGTTGAGTCTGGCACTTCTTTGCCAAAAAAAGACACGACTGTGGGGTTGTGCCCATGGCCATGGTAAGGTTTGTACCACTTGATTATCCTTCAAACTTCATCATTCTTGGATGTCTTTGCTTGGTGATGACTCTTGGCCATTTAAGGTAGGTTGAGGGAGATTTCGGGGCCTCCTTTGGGCCTCCCCATGAGTGGAGGAGCCCTAGAATTCCTTCTTTCTCTCTCTTCCATCTAAGGCATGGTCCAAGTACCTGAAAATAATGCAAAGAATGTCCATAAGCGCATTTGGCAGTGATAACCATATTGGGGAAATTAACTTGCAATCTGCTATGTCTAGGTGTGATAAAATCACAAAAAGGCACAAGATGGAGCCCTAAAATAGGGCTACATCACCACCCCAAACTTAAAACATACTTTTCCTCAAGTATGCTCCAACTCAATCTCTCTTTTCAGGTTCTTTACAACAAAAACAATCAATAGATAATTATTGAATACATGGTCTTGGCAGTAACTAAGTGTGTGTGTTTCACATCTCTCCTCTCCACTTTCACAAACCATTCATGAACTGAGCACTGAGCATACAAACTTTAGATATAAAGCATAGAAACACAAGTGGTCCATATGTCCTTCATGTCATTCTGGGTAAACCGTTTCATGTTGGTGTTAATCAAAGATGACTAGGAGTATTGTTTCACTTTCATGCAATCACTCTTATGCTTCAAACCACACTTGATGACCCACTTGGCTGTAGAAAGGGTAAAGCGAGCTAGATTTGATGTTTTCTAGCTCAATGGGTGTGAAAGAGGAAGAAAGGGTTGTGGTAGGATTTTGGAGTGCTTTTACACACACATCTTTTCTTTATTTGAATGCTCTTAAACAGGACCATCCTTTTATTTTATTTTTTCTTTTCTTTTTCCTTTCCTTTTTTCTTTGCCCTTGGTGTAGATAGGGTATATAGTGGATGGAGTGAAGCGGGGGTTTGAGATGTGGCCACCCCAAACTTTTGTGGGTGGCCATGGCTGATATGTGCACTTTTGGCATCTTTTCATGAGGCAGAGAGGTATGAAGGTGGTGAAAGAATAGTCGGATCAAAGAGGGGTCATTAGTGTAGTTTCCAACATAAGATTTCCTACATGAAAGATAATTCAACACTTCACCAAATGATATCACACCATATGATAGAATCAACATAACATTCATATTTCTACCAAGTGATTCCATAGGCTTTAAGCGCTTGTAGCTTGCTCGATTCATGATTCAACCAAAACATTCACAAACTTAAAAGATGTGGTGCACATGTAAAAATTCAACAAACAAGACCATATAGCAATAAGATCTAAGAAAGTAGCATGCATTTGTCACAGGATTAAAACATTTCATTTCAAACAATGGAGATTAGGTCAAAACATACTTTTAGAGCAAGAACTTTCAAGTTTGGGCAAAATTGGCCAAAATGGTGCCAATTTGCACTAAATCAGATCTAAACCTACTTTAGGGAATTTCAAAACATAAAGCAGCAAATCCTAATTACAATGCAAAGAAAGTAAAAAAATTACATGAAGATGCAATGCATGGTATGAAAGAGCAAAAAGAGCAAAAATTTTGAAAATTACGCAAAAAATGCATGAAACTTACTACATGTATGCATGAATGCAAGAAGAGACACCAGGTCAGGGTAAACAAGTATGAAATGTCAACCAAATTGTTTGATCATCTTGCAGATAATTAGCACAAGGCACATAGAGAAAAATGTGGTGAGAGAATGGTTTATTGTCCTACCACCCCAAACTTTTAAATCGTGTTGCCCTCAACATAAAATAGAAGTTTAGACTAGTAGGGTAAAAGGTGTGGGGTTGCGAAAGACAACCGTCAAAAGTTGGAGTGGTCAATGTAACACTAGATGAGCATGACAGGGCCACCACAGCCGTGCTGAACAACACGGCCATTCTGTCCTTCTTCCTATAGCTCCTCTATTGATTTGCAATCTCTTCTTCCATTTTGACCTCTGCTTTGGCTAAACCCTTTTTGCATCACCTTTTCTTCCTTATACGTATGCTAACATGATACACAAATAGAAAAATAATCAAGTATAGTGTGTGTGTGTGTGTTTCTTGGAAATCAAAAGAAAGTATGATAAAACAAGGTTCGAGAATCTCAAACCATGTGGGTTGCCTCCCACTAGTGCTAAATTTATAGCCTTCAGCCAGGCTTATTTCTCTTTTCACTAAGCATTGACACCCACGGTGTCTTCCTTTTCCTCTACAGTGATCCTATCCAGTGTTCTAATGACATGTTCTTCATCCCATGGAGTGTTCATCGAGCGTAAGTATCGACTTGATCTCCACATCTCTAGGGGATCATAATAGCATAGACTCTCACCAAAGTCTTCATTACCTAGCTTGTCCCTCTCCTCTTCAGTAAATATAAAGAAAATGAATTTTCTCCTCTTATAGGTAACTGTCAGAGTGCCCATACACACATTGATTTCTGCACCCACAGTGGACAAAAAGGACCTCCCCAATATGACGTATTCTTTCCCATCAATAGGTTCAGAATCCACTATCAGAAAGTCGGTCACATATGCAATGTTTATCCTTTCATCCATCAATACTATTGCATTTTGCAGTATTCCCAAGGGTTTCCTTTTGTTCCATCACCTAAGACAAGGACACAATCCACTGGTTCCATTTTATTTAGGCCCAGACGTAGATACATGCTCCATGGCATGATGTTTGTCCCTGCACCTAAGTCAAGGAGGGAGTGCTCAATGGGTTTTGTACCAATGTAGCAGGTGATGAGAGGCACTCCTGGACCATCTCTCTTCTCTGGAAAGCCCAAATCGAAGATGAAGTTAACAGATTTTGAAGCAATGATTTCCTTGGTCGGTAGTAGCACTAGTTTTCTCTACCCCGTGCACACATCAGTCACCAACGAAAAGAATGATGTGATGGTTGTCATCCCTCTCTTCAAGGGTCCCAGGAGATCCATGATACTGCTTCCCTTTTCTTGGGGAGAGATACCTTCACGGAATTGCTTCTCGACTACATCGATTGTTTCTGCAACACTCATTGGACCTTGAGGAGGGACGATGGTGATCCTTGTCTCATGAGAAGGTTTTGACTCCCATAAATGTAACATCCCTGACCTGGGTTATGCCTTAACCCTAGACGTTTTTCTTAAGTAAGTCATTTATATTCTTGTCTCTATCCTTTGAAAAGTAATTATGACCAAAGGAGAACTTATGTTTCAATTTTAGTCCTTTTTTAATAATGTTGAAAACTATGTTTTGCCCATTTTGGACTAAAGTGCAAATTACCCAAGTTGAGGGGTTAACTTGCAAATGTTACATGATAAAATGTTCCTCAAGTGTTGAATCATCATAAGGATAAAAATGATGCAGAGGTATGGCTTGTGGAAGCCTGAGCACCAAGAAAGAGCTTATTAAGTAATGTTTGTGCATTAAAACCTAGTTTTGGTGTAATGTGCAATTTACCCAAAACCTAGGGTTCAATATGCAAAATACCACTTCTATAGAGTCCCTAATGTTTCTTGGTATCAATTAGAGACAATAAAATCAGAGGGGCATCTCATTTGAATCTCTTGGGGGAGAGAGAATATGATATAAAATAATCAAGATTTAAGCATAATTGAAACCCAAATTCAATTTCATGCAAAAATAAATATATTAATGTAAGTGCCCTTCAACCAAAAATGTGATGGTTGAATGTATATAAGTATGTAAGTCCTTGTGCCTTGCAATGGCACCAAAATATCTAAAGTGAGTGGAGATCCCACTCACATTAGTTAAAGAAAAAGTAATATCCACTAACTTTTGGATATTATTATTATATTGATTAAGGTGCTTAATTGTTTTCTTTTAATTCATGGATAAAGAAGAGGATTTCGAAGGGGAATATGACGGCTTCGTATGCAAGGAAGTGAGGGGGATAACTGGCACCAATTTAGGGAATTGAAAGATTTTTATAACACTTTGTCTCTCTTGAATTTCCCTTATATACACTCCATTCTTTCACCCACATGAGAGGCTTTTTTGACTCTTCTTTCTTTCCTTGCTTTGGCTGAGCACAAGGGAGCTTAGCAGAAATAGGGGGACGTACCCCAACCTATATTTGAGCTCCTTAATCATCTTCAACCTTGATTTCATGGTGGAAATCGAAATTCAATGCTTATTTTCTTCTTTTCTCCATTCAATCCTCAACTTTAGCCATTATTTTCACTCAAAGACTTGAGGACAGACCTTGGCAAGTTGAGAAAGCTTCATTCACCATTAAATACGTGAATCTTGAAGCTTGTATTCTACTTTGAAGGCGGGTTATATAACTTGAACCCATAAATATCATTATTGATTTCATTTCTTCATCATGTGTTGATTCCTTTTTCTTTCCCGAATTTCCTTTTGATTAATTGTTGAAATCACCAAAAAGATCACAACAAATTTCGAAGGTTTGAAGCTTTTAGATGATTATGTCATCTTAGCACACACCTCAAGAAATATCAGGACTAAATGGTTTCAACTTGAGACCAAACGGTCTCAAGACCGATTGAAACCAAACGGTCTCAAGAACATTTGGGTGCAAATGGTCTGAAGATCGTTTGGGATCAAACAGTCTCAAGAACATTTGGAGATACTTGCTGATGTAGTTGGATGTTGATCCAATGGTTCTAATTGATTGACTCATAATAGGTTCAGTGATGGATAATCCACTAATTACAAACTCTAATCGGGTTGAAGTGTTTAAACACTAATTGAATTGAATCAATTTTATGGTTGATGGTGCAAACGGTCTCAAGACCGTTTGAGACCAAACGGTCCCAAGACCATTTGTAGGTCAAGGGCTGTGATGGATGGTTGGATATACAAGGGTTATAATTTGATGTACTCTCAATGGTCGAATTGATGAATGATTCAATGAAGCAAACCCTAATTGATTGGTTGGAGGAAACCCTAGATGATCCTTTTGGTTTCAAGGTAGTTTGGACCAAACGGTCTTGAGACCGTTTGAGTCCAAATGGTCTTGAGACCGTTTGAGTCCAAACGGTCTTAAAACCTTTTGGAATCAAATAGTCCTCAAACCATTTAAGATCAAACGGTCTCAAACCATTTGGAGGTCCAATCAGTTTCAAGGTTGATTTATCTAATCGGTTTCAAATGTTGATGGGACCAATCAGTTTCAATGTATATGGGATCAAACAGTTTCAATGGTTGAGTTCCCAAATGGTTTCAAAACCGTTTGGAGGGCAAACAAACTCAATCCTAGATGCCCAAACGGTTTCAAAACTGTTTGGAGGGAAAACAATCTCAAAACCATTTGGAGGTTGAGGGGTTAAAACCGTTTGGAGGTTCAATGTAACCAAAACCGTTTGAAGACCTAATGTGATGAAAGATCAATTAACCCCATGATTGTTAATGATGTATATCAAATATAATTACAATGGTTGTACCTTTAAGGTACTAGGGTGATTAGTACCCTTAGAAGGGTTAACCTTTGATGCTTATGGAAGCAATATCTCAATACACTATGCAAACCCAAAATGTATGTACTTGAATGAAGGGTTGACCTAATCTAATCAAACTTGAAGTAATCAACATCCTAGAGAGGATGAGAGAGAGAGGAATTCATACATTTATAATAATCATGTAGTGGTTAAGCCTCAACACTTTCAACATGTATAAAATATATAATTAGGGTATGATCCTTGATAAAGAGATCATGAAACCCTAATCGAGAAGGTTGATGAGCCCTAACCCTAATTTAGGGAAATGCTAGCTGTAACCCTAATCTAGGGTAATGGTGTAACCCTGATCTAGGGTGATGGTATGAGAAATCCCAATTCAGGGCAATACAATGAAAAACCCTAATTTAAGAGGATGCTTCATGAAACCCTAATTTGGGGTAAAGTTACATAAAACCCTAATTTGGGGAAAAGTTATAAGGAACCTTAATTCAAGATAATGATGTTATTTGAAACCATAATCTAAGGGGATTCCATGTGAAACCCCAACATAGGGTGATGTTATGTAAAACCCTAATTGATAAAGATGGGAAACCCTATTCCTAATAATGGAATAGTGACTAATATATTTTTAGGTGAAACACCTAAAGTGGTTGATAATAGATAACCTTATATCAATAATGCCTTAATTCGAGATGAGTCCATATCATTGGTTATGGTTGAATAATTCAAATGAGTGACTTATGACCAATACATTACATGATAAATGTGATGATCTGGTGCATAAAGTATTAGGATGGGAATTACCCTAATACAAGATAAGTTGATGAACTTAAGTAAGTTACAAGTGATGAGTGAAGTGATGCATCAAGACATGATAGATATCACATTCATCACCTCAAGGTTGATACACCTTGATGTACCCTAAATCCAATATACTTGGATGAGTAACACATGAAGTGTGTCATGACAATTGTTACATTAAGATGTAATGCACTTTAATAAGTGTAGTCTAACATACCTTAAGAATAGGTTAAGCCAAGTTAATAAAATATGATGTAATCATATTCTAGTAAAGATGAGAGAGGAACTCATATCTTGCGTTGATAATTCATTTAATGATAAATGATAAGAATAAATAAGTATGATTGAATACTTATGATATCAATGTTGGCTCCTAGATGTGTGGAGCAATGAATTAGGGTTTGATCATTAATAAATATGATCTTGAGAACCTAAATGGTTAATAATGTAAAACCCTAACCCTAATGAAGGGTGATGATATGTAAGAAAAACCCTAATAGATAAGAAAGGGAAACCCTAACCCTAATGATAGGAAGGTTGTAATTATTTTGTTGCATTGACCTTGTAAGGCATGTTAAATACTTGAATAAAAGTATAAAGATGTGCAATGGACTTGTGAGCCATGTGAATAAGTTGTTACCTAGTGAGAGGTGACAAGATGTAATGGCCTTGTGAGCCATGTGATAATTTGTTGCCTAGTGAGAGGTGACAAGATACTTAATGGGCCTTGAGAGCCATGTGAGATGTTTGTGTAATAAGTATCCTGAATGCCTTGGTCAGATGACCTGGAGGTAATAGTTTTCTGATAAGTGGTAACCTTGTATAGTGACTAACTAAGGGTTTGAATACCCAGATCTAATAAACATGATGATAGTGTTGTTGAGGGATGTGAATTCCCAGTAATGTGATAAGGGACTGAGATCCTAAGTATCATGTGTTTTAAAGATTTGAAAAGTACGTGATAGATGTATTACACCTTTCTTTATAGCATTTGTTGTGATTAATAATAATAACTTGATCGATGCTAAAAGAATATGGTAATGCACTTAATTAATCAAGTGAAATCTTATCATGTAGAGCCATGACCATAGATCCATCAGTGTCAGGATTTGCTGAATGGTGAAGTGGGTTGCTCCGTGGCATAACCCAGAATGCATACTTTTGAGTATGTGGGGTAATGGGCGAACATATCCTTACGTCTCATAGGAATGACTACGGGCCATATCCTATGTACAAGAATGGTTATGGACCATATCCTAATATCCTAATAAGAGCATGACTATGGGCCATGACTCCACAATACTAGGCATTAGCTACGGGCCATATCCTGAAGTGAGTATATGTTATGGGCTAAAACTCTATAGAGAAGTTGCCAGTATACCCTGGAAAGCTATTAGTAGAGACACAAGATGTCCTGCATTTTGTACTCACACTGACTGAGGAGGATGAGGTCATGGAAATCCGGCTCTACCTTGACCTATGTATGGTACTGATTTTGACTTCGTTGTGGTCACTTGGAGTATGAGTGGTATACCTCATCTCCTCAGGGCTTAAGTATGATTGTAAAATGTAATCAACCATGTAGCATATTTGCTTAAGGTTGAAATACGAGAATCATTGGTTTATGTTACTTTGCTTAGCATATCCTAGATAGATAAATGTTATACATGTTTTTCAATTCCTTATTGGATAAGTGACATATTGCTTTATCAAGTTATAGATGAAATGCCTTGAATAAGAACATTGATCTAATCTGTTTAGGCATTGATTTATCTGTTATTGAATATATATGATTCCTCTGCTCAGTTTTATTCTATTAAACTACAATAATAATGTTTCTAGCTGAGATTTATATCTCTCGCTGAGACAATTTCAATTGTTTCACCCCCGTGGGATCCAACATTTTTAGGTGGATGAGGATGAGGAGGTAAGAACCATACTACAAGGGAAAGACAACAACATCAAGGAAAGCAGTGACATCTCAGGTGGAGATACTTATTGTCGTGTCTTGTAGATAAGAGTCCTATATGTCGTCTCTGTACTCTTAGGTCCTTGGAGTCAGTATTTAGTGTTTTCATAATTGATCTAAGATTTTGGCTTGAATGCCTCGAGGTTTTCTGTTGCTCATGTGTAGACTTAACAGAGCAATTGATGTATGTAATCCTTGAGAAGAGATGGTACATTGTATGTACTTGTGGACCAAAATGTTCATGTAATACTTTGGTTCTTGTTATTAAGAGTTTCCTAGAATTGGATCTCTTTGAAAAAGGTTTTAATTTTTAGTGATTTTCACTAATCCGTTGCTAATGATCGCTTCCGCTTAGTTAATGACGTTTTGTTTGAATGGTGTGTAACAATTAGTGGTATCAGAGCTTAAGGTTTAATGATTCTATAGAGACATAGGACTAAGGTGTTGATTTTGTTCTATTTTCTTCTAGTATAACTTATAGTGACTTCTGCTCATGCAGAAGATAGAATAAATCTTAAAGATGTCTGGACTACTGAAGGAATACACTGTTGAGAGCAATGATGTTGTACCAACAGAAGGTTCAAGGGACCAGGAAAGAGAAGAACGATTGCCTGAGAACCCCCAAGATGATCCAACTATGATAAGGAATCCTTCTTTTGATATCACTGTTGGGCAAGCTAGGACAACAATGATGCGTATAGTGGACCATATATTAGCAATACGACCTAGATTACCAGCCCCCAATGATGAAGTTTTGGACTCCAATAGGATTTTTGATCAAAATCAGCATGTCGAAGCAATAGAAGATGTTAAACGAAATAGGTTACAACCCAAAATTAGGGTCTGCTACAAGTGTAGGCAGCCTGGACATATCAGAAGAGATTTTCCAGAATAGGATAATGATGAAAGAATTAAGAAAAGACCTATCCAAACTCAGGAATAGAGGATTAGTAGTTTCAAAAAGGGGAAGTTTTTGGTACCCCCGATACAGCCAGTGTCTAGTGCACTAGGGAAAGGGCTACCCAGAAAGGGTAAAGGACCTTTTAGACCATATCAAGAGATTAGAACAAGTCACCAGTGTAGACAGGTAGGACATTTAGCAAGGGATTGTCCATTTGGAAACATAATGGTAACCCAACCACCAAGGTAGAGACATCAAGGTCACCAGAGGAAACAGTTTTCTAGTGGAACTTGAGGACGTGGACCGACATCCCAGGCACGATCAATTGTATTAAACAACAAAGCACAAAGTCGACAATTGGCAACGGTAAGATTCTATGGAAAGAATCAGCCTGAGGCAGTAAACAAACTGTGAGATGAGGCAGGTCAGATGAAGAAGTTTCATTCTAATATATTATTTCATGATTTCATGTGTTATATATAAGAAAGTAGTTGTTTTTTATCTTCCTTTGACTATTCATATAAGGACACAAGGAAGATGAGGCTTATATTTTACTCAGTATTCTTTTAAATGCTTTATAATTTCTCTTATGTTTGTGAAAAGGGGATAAGGTATATATGTGATGCCTGGAGGAAATCTAGGAATGATAAGTCCTATGTTTTAGATGATATGAAAAGTAAGAACCATGATAGTAAATAAAGTGCATACTACCTAATATCAGTACTTGTATACCCTGTCCAGGTATATAATTATTGGGGATAGGGAAAGTATGAAACTCTTAGATTGTTATCTTTTTTATTACTATGATAAAGTAGTTATTTTGAAACAATCTAGTGAGCATAAAGAAACTAGAAATATGGCATGTACATTTTTATCACATCCTAAGAGCAAGAAAGAGGAATCTGAGATAATTCCATATCAGTATGTGTGAATGAGGAAATTAAAAGTATAATCCTCACAATAAAGAAAATGAGAACAAGGTAGATGATTCATGTATGATAAAGATTGTGTGTTTAGTAAAGATCTTTTCCCATGATGCAGAAATGGGAAATGTGATAAAATCACAAAATGTTCATAATCATGTTAGACAATAACAAAGAAACAAGTAATGACATGTAATCATCCTTATAATTCCTATGTTGATAGCAAGGAACCTAGGATGAAATAAGAGTAAATGACTCCTGAACAGTTGAAAGTTCATGCTATAATTAGAGGAGATGATAATACCTTGTCTTTGATAAACAACCCTGGGTGATGATGAGGTGATAAGAGGAATATGTTTCTTTCTGTTCTTTTCTTTTAGGTACATGGCAATCAAGGGAGTACTATGACACTTGATGTGTATGGATGAGAAATAATTCAATGATGGATACTTAGAAAAGTATCAGTTCATCTTGGACTCTGGCTCCAAGATATAGATATGTGTAACAAATAATGTTCTAAAGATGAAAGAAAGATTCTTTTATATGTGTGGCTCCGGTAATAACAACATAGAGATGGAAATGATGAGGATGTGATGTGTTTTGACACAGGTGATGGATACCAAAGTAAGGAATTCTAGTATCTGAGAAATACCAGGTGGTATGGAAAAGTAAAAGAATAACTCTTAATTAGATGACTTAAGTTGGTTATCTGGAATGACCAACTATGAAATCAGTCTAGTTACATAAAATAGTATGAACATCGCATGTTAGGGGTTTATGCTCCGCATAAACATAACATCGATAAGGATGTACTAATTGGAGGAACAATTGTAGAATCTTTGTGGGAAAAGTTTATCACGCTAAAAATAATTCCTTAGAATATTCCTATCTAGATCTGTTAAAACAACTTATACATAACATCTAGAGATACTTCTAAGATGAGTTCTTAATTGGTAAGTAACCTTCCCTTATGACAAGAGTATGTATCATGTATGACAGGTTCTATGATAACCCTGTATGGAAGGACTTTGTGATGATCAAAGTTCTATGGAATCTCCATGACATTAAGATGTTAGGTGGAGGCTTGATAATATGATGAAAAATAATATCTGTCTTCCTTTACCTCCGATTTTGGGGACAAAATCCATGTTAGGGGTTTATAATTGTAACATCCCTGACCCGGGTTATGCCTTAACCCTAGAAGTTTTGCTTAAGTAAGTCATTTATATTTTTTTCTCTATCCTTTTAAAAGTAATTATGACCAAAGGAGAACTTATGTTTCAATTTTAGTCCTTTTTTAATAATGTTGAAAACTATGGTTTGCCTGTTTTGGACTAAAGTGCAAATTACCCAAGTTGAGGGGTTAACTTGCAAATGTTACATGATAAAATGGTCCTAAAGTGTTGAAGCATCATAAGGATAAAAATGATGTAGAGGTATGGCTTGTGGAAGCCTGAGCACCAAGAAAGAGCTTATTAAGCAATGTTTGTGCATTAAAACCTAGTTTTTGTGTAATGTGCAATTTACCCAAAACCTAGGGTTCAATATGAAAAATACCACTTGTAGAGAGTCCCTAATATTTCTTGGTATCAATTAGAGACAATAAAATCAGAGGGGCATCTCATTTGAATCTCTTTGGGGGAGAGAGAATCTTGATATTAAATAATCAAGATTTATGCATAATGAAACCCTAATTCAATTTAATGCAAAAATAAATATATTAATGGAAGTGCCCTTCAACCAAAAACGTGATGGTTGAATTTATTTAAGTATGGACGTCCTTGTACCTTGCAATGGCACCAAAATATCTAAAGTGAGTGGAGAGCTCACTCACATTAGTTAAAGAAAAAGTAATATCCACTAAATTTTGGATATTATTATTATATTGATTAAGGTGCTTAATTGTTTTCTTTTAATTCATGGATAAAGAATAGGATTTCGAAGGGGAGGATGATGGATTCGTATGCAAGGAAGTTAGGGGGATCAATGGCACCAATTTTGGGAATTGAAAGATTTTTATAACACTTTCTCTCTCTTAAATTTCCCTTATATACACTCCATTCTTTCACCCACATGAGAGGCTTTTTTGACTCTTCTTTCTTTCCTTGCTTTGGCCAAGCACAAGGGAGATTAGGAGAAACATAAGGACGTACCCCAACCTATAGGTGAGCTCCTTAATCATCTTCAACCTTGATTTCATGGTGGAAATCAAAATTCAATGCTTATTTTCTTCTTTTTTTCATTCAATCTTCAACTTTAGCCATTCGTTTCACTCAAAGACTTGAGGACAGACCTTGGGAAGTTGAGAAATCTTCATTCACCATTAAAGACGTGAATTTTGAAGCTTGTATTCAACTTTGAAGGTGGGTTATATAACTTGAACCCTTAAATATCATTATTGATTTTATTTCTTCATCATGTGTTGATTCCTTTTTCTTTCCCGAATTTCCTTTTGATTAATTGTTGAAATCACCACAAAGATCACAGAAAATTTAGAAGGTTTGAAGATTGTAGATGATGATGTCATCTTATCACATACCTCAAGAAATATTAGGACTAAATGGTTTCAACTTGAGACCAATCGGTCTCAAGATCGATTGAAACCAAACGGTCTCGACCATTTGGGTCAAACGGTCTTAAGATTGTTTGGGATCAAATGGTCTCAAGAATGTTTAGAGATACTTGCTGATGTAGTGGGATGTTGATCCAATGGTTCTAATCGATTGACTCATAATAGGTTCAGTGATGGATAATCCACTAATTACAAACTCTAATCGGGTTGAAGTGTTGAAACCCTAATTGAATTGAATCAATTTTATGGTTGATGGTGCAAACGGTCTCAAGACCGTTTGAGACCAAATGGTCCCAAGACCATTTGGAGGTCAAGGGTTGTGATGTATGGTTGGAGATCCAAGGGTTATAATTTGATGTACTCTCCATGGTCCAATTGATTAATAATTCAATGAAGCAAAGCCTAATTGATTGGTTGGAGGAAACCCTAGATGATCCTTTTGGTTTCAAGGTAGTTTGGACCAAACAGTCTTGAGACTATTTGAGTCCAAATGGTCTTCAAACTTAAGATCAAATGGTCTCAAACCGTTTGGAGGTCCAATCAGTTTCAAGGATGATTTATCCAATCGGTTTCAAATGTTGATGGGACCAATCGGTTTCAATGTATATGTGATCTAACGGTTTCACGGGTTGAGTGCCCAAAAGGTTTCAAAACCATTTGCAGGGCAAATAGTTTCAACCCTAGATGCCCAAACGGTTTCAAAACCCTTTGGAGGGCAAACGATCTCAAAATCGTTTGGAGGTTGAGGGGTTAAAACCGTTTGGAGGTTCAATGTAACCAAAATCGTTTGAAGACCTAATGTGATGAAAGATAAATTAACCCCATGATTGTTAATGATGTATATCAAAGATAATTACAATGGTTGTACCTTTAAGGTACTAGGGTGATTAGTACCCTTAGAAGGGTTAACCTTTGATGCTTATGGAAGCAATATCTCAATACAATATGCTAACCCAAAATGTATGTACTTGAATGAAGGGTTGACCTAATCTAATCAAACTTGAAGTAATCAACATCCTAGAGAGGATGAGAGAGAGAGGAATTCATACATGTATAATACTCATGTAGTGGTTAAGCCTCAACACTTTCAACAAGTATAAAATATGTAATTAGGGTATGATCCTTGATAAAGAGATCATGAAACCCTAATAGAGAAGGTTGATGAGCCCTAACCCTAATTTAGGGCAATGCTAGGTGTAACCCTAATCTAGGGTAATGGTGTAACCCTAATCTAGGGTGATGATATGAGAAATCCCAATTCAGGGTAATATAATGAAAAACCCTAATTTAAGAGGATGCTTCATGAAACCCTAATTTTGGGTAAAGTTACATGAAACCCTAATTTGGGGAAAAGTTATAAGGAACCTTAATTCATGATAATGATGTTATTTGAAACCCTAATCTAGGGTGATGCCATGTGAAACCTCAACATAGGGTGATGTTATGTAAAACCCTAATCGATAAAGATGGAAACCCTATTCCTAATAATGGAATAGTGACTAATATATTGTTATGTGAAATACCTAAAGTGGTTGATAATAGATAACCTTATATCAATAATGCCTTAATTCGAGATGAGTCCATATCATTGATAATGGTTGAATAATTCAAATGAGTGACTTATGACCAATACATTACATGATAAATGTGATGATCTGGTGCATAAAGTATTAGGATGGGAATTACCATAATACAAGATAAGTTGATGAACTTAAGTAAGTTACAAGTGATGAGGGAAGTGATGCATCAAGACATGATAGATATCACATTCAGCACCTCAAGGTTGATACACCTTGATGTACCCTAAATCCAATATACTTGGATGAGTAACACATGAAGTGTGTCATGACAATTATTACATTGAGATGTAATGCACTTTAATAAGTGTAGTCTATCATACCTTAAGAAAAGGTTAAGCCAAGTTAATAAAATATGATGTAACCATATTCTGGTAAATATGAGAGAGGAACTCATATCTTGCATTGATAATTCATTTAATGATAAATGATAATAATAAATAAGTATGATTGAATACTTATGATATCAATGTTGGCTCCTAGATGTGTGGAGCAATGAATTAGGGTTTGATCATTAATAAATATGATCTTGAGAGCCTAAATGGTTAATAATGGAAAACCCTAACCCTAATGAAGGGTGATGATATGTAAGAAAAACCCTAATCGATAAGAAAGGGAAATCCTAACCCTAATGATGGGAAGGTTGTAATTCTTTTGTTGCATAAACCTTGTAAGGCATGTTAAATACTTGAATAAAAGTATAAAGATGTGCAATGGCCTTGTGAGCCATATGAATAAGTTGTTACCTAGTGAGAGGTGACAAGGTGTAATGGTCTTGTGAGCCATGTGATAATTTGTTTCCTAGTGAGATGTGATACAATACTTAATGGGCCTTGAGAGCCATGTGAGATGTTTGTGTAACAAGTATCTTGAATACCTTGGTCGGATGACCTGGAGGTAATAGTTGTCTGATAAGTGGTAACCTTGTGCAGTGATTAACTAAGGGTTTGAATACCCAGATCTAATAAACATGATGATAGTGTTGTTGAGGGATGTGAATTCCCAGTAATGTGATAAGGGACTGAGATCCCAAGTATCTTGTGTTTTAAAGATTTGAAAAGTGCGTGATAGATGTATTACACCTTTCTTTGTAGCATTTGTTGGGATTAATAATAAAACTTGATCGATGCTAAAAGAATATGGTAATTCACTTAATTAATCAAGTGGAATCTTATCATGTATAGCCTTGACCATAGATCCATCAATGTTAGGATTTTTTGAATGGTGAAACGAGTTGCTCCGCGGCATAACCCGGAATGCATACTTTTGAGTATGTGGGGGTAATGGGCGAACATATCCTTACGCCTCATATGAATGACTATGGGCCATATCCTATGTACAGGAATGGTTATGGACCATATCCTAATAAGAGCGTGACTATGGGCCATGACTCCACAATACCAGGAATTAGCTACAGGCCATATCTTGAAGAGTATATGCTACGGGCTATAACTCTATAGAGAAGTTGCCAGTATACCCTATAAAGCTATTAGTAGAGACACAAGATGTCCTACATTTTGTACTCGCACTGACTGAGGAGGATGAGGTCATGGAAATCTGGCTCTACCTTGACCTATGTATGGTACCGATTTTGACTTCGTAGTGGTTGGTTGGAGTATGAGCGGTACACCTCATCTCCTCAGGGAATAAGTATGATTGTAAAATGTAACCAGTCGTGTAGTGTATTTGCTTAAGGTTGAAATACGAGAATCATTGGTTGATGTTGCCTTTCTTAGCATATCCTAGATGGATAAATGTTATACATGTTCTTCAATTCCTTATTGGATAAGTGACATGCTGCTTTATCAAGTTATAGTTGAAATGCCTTGAATAAGAACATTACTCTAATCTGCTTAGGCATTGATTTATCTGTTGTTGAATATATATGATTCCTCTACTCAATTTTATTCTATTAAACTACAATAATAATGTTTCTGGCAGAGAGTTATATCTCTCGCTGGGATAATTTTAATTGTCTCACCCATGTGGGATCCAACATTTTTAGGTGGACGAGGACGAGGAGGTAAGAACCATACTACAAGGGAAAGAAAGCAGCATCAACAAAAGGAGTGACATCTCAGGTGGAGATACTGATTGTCATGTCTCATAGATAAGAGTCCTATGTGTCGTCTTTGTACTCTCAGGTCCTTGGAGTCAGTACTTAGTGTTTTCATAATCGATCTGAGATTTTGGATTGAATGCCTCACGGTTTTGTGTTTCTCATGTGTAGACTTAATAGAGCAATTGATGTATGTAATCCTCGAGAAGAGATGGTACATGGTATGTACTTGTGGACCAAAATGTACATGTAATACTTTGGTTCTTGTTATTAAAAGTTTCCTAGAATTGGATCTCTTTGAAAAAAGTTTTAATTTTTAGTGATTTTTAGTAATCTGCTGCTAATGATTGCTTCTGCTTAGTTAATGATGTTTTGTTTGAACGGTGTGTAACAATAAAGGTATTGCTTCAAGCGCTTCTATGTCAATGGCCTGTGAAGCAGCGGACATGACCTTGTCACAAGTAGCCAGATGAGCCATATCTATCGCAATTTCACTATTCTCTAGAGAGGGTGGGACAAGTGACAACGCTTCTACATTTGTGCCGGTAGAAGTAGAAATTTGGGTGTACTTAGCATTCTTTTGCAGTGCTTGGATGGCAGATTCTTTGAAGCCTTTGTTATCTTTGTGAGACCCCTCTAGTATTGGGCTTTTGTCATCAACATCGGTCACTTTCTTTCCCCTTTTCTCAATATTTTGAGCAGCTTTTTCTACCCATATGATTGATACCATGTTCACTTGTTCATGGGAAGAAGAAGGGGTTAGTGAAGATGAAGGTGGTGGTGGTCTTTGATGGGTGGAGTTAGGATTTTGGAGTATGCAAGTTGGTTGTTGGGGAGCTTGTTGTGGGGGTGGTGGTTGATAGGCATGTGAATGTGGTGGGGGATATTGGTGGTTAAGCGGGGGTTGGTGAGGTGGCGGAGCATATGGGTGTGGTGGTCCTTGATATTGTAGGAGTGAAGTTGTTTGGCCTCATGGTGGGACGTATGCGGCTTGAGTAGCATTCACATAACCACCATCGTTGTTTGGATTTATCGTGGGTTGAAACAGAAGTCTCCCCTCTTCACGGAGAGCGAGTGAGATGGAGATTTGATCAATTCTTTATTCAAGGCGGCTAATATTCTTCCCTTGATAGGACACTTCTCTCTTTACCTCATCTAAGTTCCTCAACCTCCCGAGTACATCATCTTCAAATTTAGAGTTGTAATGTGGCCTCGGCTGCCCTTGCCCATCCTCATTATGTTGCTTCCAAGAAAAATTTAGATTGTTCCTCCACTCGACGGTGTAGGTGTTGGACATGGGGCCTTGGTTGTTGCAGCCACCAAAGGAGTGCAAAGCATTTACTTCCTCATCCATAGAGTTGAATGCCATAGTGGGTTGGCTAGAAGAGCCACCAACTTGATTCTTCATCATGTCCTCCATCATTTTCATCATGTCGGGGTCGGTAGCATTGTGGGTTGGAGTCACGGAGGAAGGTCGAGGAGTGTTGCTTCGGACACTATGCCCTCCTTTTATAGAAGTGCGATGGCATGAGTTTTTGGTAAGATATTTGAACAAGGGTCATGATTCTTCTGGTGTCTTTGCCATGAAAGTCCCTCCGCGGGAAGAGTCCACATTGTTTTGGCTTTGCTCTTCAAGCCCGGTGTAAAATGTTGAATGAGTTGCCATAAGGGTACTTCATGGTGCAGACAGTCTCGGAGTAGCTTTTGGAACCTCTCCCATGCCTCGTGGAAGGGTTCATTTTCCTTCTGAGCAAAAGAAGTGATGCACATCCTCTTGTTGGACATCTTTGCAATAGGAAATAACTTCTTGAGGAATTCGTTTTTAACTTCGTTCCATGAGACCAGCTCTGGCTTTGACACGTATTACTCTTTAGCTTTCTCTTTGAGTGAGAAAGGGAAGAGTGTCCTCCTGATGGTATCGTCAGTGGCGGTGGAGGTGCGGAAGGTTGAGCACGTCTCCAGGAAAGCATCAATGTGGTGATAGGGATTCTCATTCTCCATCCCATAGTAAGTGGGGAGGAGTCCTAGGAGTGCAAGCGGGATGGAGAACTATTGACTCAGCATCTGGTCAACCAAGGTGGCGATGGGGGAGTTTTAGTTCCCTGGGGTGAAGTATTCATGGAGCGGGTGGTGTTGTGGTGGTTGAGGTCAAGCATCCGGTTGCGGGTTTATTTTCAGCCATCTCGGCCTCTTTGTGCTGATTGCAGCAAGCTTGGCACCTCCTTCTACCAATCTCGGGGTCATACAACACCAAGTCATTACAAGTAGCACGTGTGCGGCGCATGCACAGCTGTCACATGCACAATACACAAACAAACAACAAGAAGCCAAGTTAGCAAACTAAGATGCAAAAGTAACACAAAGAATAAATAATATCAATGGTGAGGGAAAAAGGAATGGGTAAGATACACTATCTAACTAGGTTGAGCACATCTATCCCTGGAAATGGTGCCAGAAAGCTTGGTGCAAATCTGCTAGAGGCGTACACACTAGCCAACTAGGGTGGCTAGATGCACTCCACGAGGTCAGAAAGTACGGGATGGGATTTTTATTCGATATTTATAAACCTAGACTAACACACCTACATCTACTAAAACACTACACCCACAAGCGCATGGGGTCATATCTTAGTATAGGAAGGTGGCAAGTATAGGGTCGATCCACAGGGATATAAGGGGCACTAGAGTTAGGTAGTGTGGGCTATGTTCCTAGTACGAAGATTAGGGCTTGAGGGTTTTAAAAGGGTTTGGTTGTTGATTACTCTACTTGAACAAGTAAGTAAGGCAGAATTAAACCTAAGTTATCCTAAACAAGAAAATTAGCAAACTAAGTTGACAAACTAGCTCAGCAAAGGCAAGAGCAAGCTACACTAGACTAAACAAGCAATAAGCAATTAAGAGCAAAACTAAACACTAGTAAGAGCAAGAATCTAAGTTAACACTAATGAGAAAGACTAAGCAATTTAACTAAGTTAATCTAAAGCAACTACACTAGACTAGCATGAACAAGCAAACAAAGCAATTTGGGTTTTAACAAGATGATTAAGGTAGGTGGGCCTTTTGGGGATGTGGTTTGATATTAGCTGGGGATCTCAACATAGCAAGAAACCATAACAATTCTATCTAGATTACCAAACCAAACAACAAGGCAAGTGCTAGGAGAATATACCCTATACTACTAGTTGGGTAACTAGGGTTAGGTGTAATTCTAGTAGGACTTGTCAAGTCTAGGTTTCTAGGGTAAGTGGTATTAGGTCAATTGAGGGCCAAGGGTAGAGACGGGAGAAGAGATAAGGATATTTGACCTCATGCCACTAGCCACTCTAGCTTTTAGAAAACCCTAGGCAATTGCACTAATCACACTTACCCTAGATACTTAGATCTCACACTCACTTATAGGAGGAGGGATGTGTATGTAGGAACAAAGGGGGCTAGCTAGGGATCCACTAATTCGACCTAAGATCCAATGTTAAAATTGCCACATACACTCCAATTGTGATGGAGTGGACGTTTGAGAGTTCCAATTATGTTGGTAGAGTTTGATTGTTACTGGACACTCATATCATAATTAAGGGCTCTAATTACATGTCATGTTAGATTAACCAGTAGATTGGTCAAAGAATGGTAGCTTGGCACCAAAGTAATAAAATACAGTTGCGTTGATGTTTAAACGATCCTACTTAAGTTATGGAGGTTTGAAGTTACCTAGTTAATCCTTGTATTATGTAAGTTGAATCATGGATGAAAAGATGAGATGGCATCATTTAGCTAGCAGTTAACTCCATGTTGTGAGAGTGATTGACCACATTCATTTACTCATGAATCGTGGCTCACGATTTTAGTAGATGGTTGCCTACACCTGATTGTGGCTACCCACAGAGTCCTTGCTTGCATCCGTTTGTGTTTCGAATAGTGAGAGAGAGAGCCCAACAATGGGTTGATCTCCCGAGAGCTAGCCAATGGTTCACAACAGGTAGCATGAGGGACCTTGAGGAGGAGGATAGAAGGGTTGATCTCCCGCCAAAGTTCTAGCCCAACAACAACACTCACAGAAGAACGCAGGTGCCCAGCTGAGATCTGAGCCCAATTGGTCTCGGGTCCTCACCACTGTGTGCGGCGGTGTCATCCCAACATAAACAAGAGGTGGAGAGCCTGCCCAGTGGTCGCTAAATGGAATCGTAGCCGCAGTGGCGGTTCTAAAGTAGAGAAGCACATGCCCCTCTGCGGACTCAGATACGTGAGAACGGAGTCCCGTTGGGGACTCACACAGATTGTGGATGAGTAGGATGCGAGAGCCACAATTGGAGAACAATGGAGTTTGCAGAAGCAATAAAAAGAAGGCCAGAGTGGATGTGTATTGCGGCGGCACTGTGAAGAGAGGAGGAGACCAAGGTGGCGGCCGTAATCCAGGAGGTCAGAGTCTCACGTGAGAGTTTGCGCCAAAGAGGGCCACACAAAAGATTTCAAATGATGGAGATGATGAACTCAGGCGAGCATCAGGCGGGCTTGCATTCGTGCGAGAGGAGTAAAAGACGAACGTCAGTCACCCGCCGAAGAGGAGAAGCCTCGCGACGGCGTGTGATTGCGGGTAGCAGAAGCGATACTGGGAGAGAGTGATCACGTGAAAGGAGGGAGAGATGTGGACCGATCCAGGAACCAGTGAACCGGTTGGCTCAGCGTGAGCACATGAGTCTTGTTGGACATGTGGCGACACCCAAATGGCCAGAAAAGGTATTTATCCTCTAAATTACCCAGAACTTGTATATGTCACAGTAAATATCCCTCTTATCAAAAAAATACAAATAAGGTACCAAAATTTTTAGAAAAATACATAGAATAACATGAAAGCATAATATAAGGCTTTTGATGCATTAATCTCAGTAATATGATGTTAGTTGTGAAATACCTGTTTCATATATAATAAATATCAAATGATGGTCTAAAATTATGAAAATATGTCAGTAAATTCATATTCTTGTTTAAAATGCATATGATGTTAGATATGGTCATGTTAATGAAAGAAATCATGTGATTGTGTAATATAGATAATTAGGGTTGATAACCCTAAGTTAAATGCAATAAATGCATACATGCTCAATAAATGATGAAATTTACAGAAAACCCTCATTCCAGTAAATGGAAGATAATATATAAATGTTAGATCAGTTTTATACATGAAATCCATGTTATATGAAGTTGACCCTTAATACATTGTTTAAAACACTAATTTAGGTGAATGATGTAACCTAAGGTTAATATGTGCACAAAAAGGATATGGAACCTAATGTTCATATAATGAACCATAATCTATAAAATGACATCAGTATGATAATTCTAAGACAATAGTACAAGTAATCGTGAGAATATCATAATGAGATAAGGTAAACCCTAAAATGAACACGATTAGGGTTTAGATGAGATGTAAGATGATAAGAACCTGATGGCTTATATGATCTTGTCTTGATCAGGTTTAACAAGAGTGATAGTTGACATGAGGAATATCTGATGATTAGGTTTGTCTTGATCAAGGTACGCCATTACCTCTTTCTTATCTTATTATACATTATGCTTGTGTTATATGGGAGTAAAGACTTGGCAAATGGTATTGATTGAAATGATTGTCTTGTATGATATGTTGCTTGAATTTCCATACTCATGGCTATGAACACCTGCAAACATAATATAGATGTTCCATTATAAGATAGCTCATAAACCAATTGGTGGTAGAGCGCATGCATAATTATCACAAACCACTTGGTGGTAGATCATATGATGTTTGTATAATGATCACAAACCACTTGGTGGTAGATCATAAGGCCTAAAGATGTCAAAGCCACTTGGTGGAAGACGCATGAGATGTATGATGGAAATGTGCTTAAAATATGTGTTCTCTTTTGTTACTGAACATCTTTGTGCAAGTATATGATTTTCTTATATTTCTTTATAACTTTCAAGTATTAGTTTTATCTTATTACCTAGATATATGATGAGAGGTAAATAAAAGACATGTAGGCGTACTCAGTACAATATTCTTGATTATTGTGCTGACGTGTACCACATGTAATCTTTTGTTTAGGTTGTAGTTATGCTCTTGAATGAAACGATCGGTTCACGAAAATAAGATTAACTAATGTGGAAGTGTTCACTAAGCAGCGGATTACTGAAAATCACTAAAAATTAAAACCTTTTTATCACAATATCCATCAAGTAAAAACTTTCTCACATAGAACAAAAGTAACATATTTACATTCTTGTTCAAAGGTACATATTCTGTATCATCTCTTTCTGCGAATTACAAGCATTAACTGTCTTTTCAAGCTAAACACAGGCAGTATAAAATCTCGAGGCATTGAGCCAAAATCTCGAAAGCACTAACTACTACTCTGAGGA
Source organism: Alisma plantago-aquatica (assembly GCA_963693085.1). Classification (NCBI taxonomy): domain Eukaryota; kingdom Viridiplantae; phylum Streptophyta; class Magnoliopsida; order Alismatales; family Alismataceae; genus Alisma; species Alisma plantago-aquatica. The sequence continues at coordinate 410,644,907 of OY856415.1, read as the reverse complement.
CCTGAGAGTACAGAGACGACACATAGGACTCTATATACATCTATACATGGCATGACAGCCAGTGTCTCCACCTAAGACTTCACTGTTGTCCCTGCTGCTATTGCTGCTGTCCTTCACCTACTGAAGGATTCATGCCTCCTCATTCGCGTCCACCTAAAAATGTAGTTCCCACGGGGGTGAGACAATTGTAAATTGCCTCAGCAAGAGATATAACTCTCCGCCAGAAACATTGTTATAGCAGATTATGAAATTAAACTGAGCAGGGGTTACTTTTACATTATTAGGCAGAATTATTCTTCATAGAACAGAATAAGAAAATCTCCATTTTCAATAAGAGCATTGCATCTACCCATAGTAGACTCATAGTTCATCCATCTACTTGTAATGAATACAACATATATGAATAATCATCAATGAACTATAGATATATAACAGAAATATAACATCAGCCAAGTTTTCTAGCATAACTTATTAACACAAATGCTACAAAGAAAGTTGATACTTGTTACCCAAGCATCAAACATGGCTCACAAGGCCATTCATATCTTGTCACCTCTCACTAGGAAACAACTTATTCACATGGCTCACAAGGCCATTCACATCTTGTCACCTCTCACTAGGCAACAACTTATTCACATGGCTCACAAGGCCATTCACATCTTGTCACCTCTCACTAGGCAACAACTTATTCACATGGTTCATAAGATCCGTACACATTGTTACTTTTATTAAGCAACAACAACATCAACGCACAAAAAGCCAACCAACATTTATTATATAAATGTCACAACCCAAACTTGGTTATATTCATCATCTCATCATACCTGCATGGTTATTAGGCATGATAACAGTCATACAAGATATTCATCACATCATGTGATACAATAGTAACACCATCATTCCTTAACCAGGAATTAGGGTTCACTATCAAACATGGCTTATCATTCCCTTTTACCCAAATTAGGGTTAGGGTTCCCCATTTCTCATTAATTCAGACCCTCTTGAGTTAACCAACTTTATCTTGTATTAAGGCATTTCCCCTCTTAATACATTCCATCACAGAATACTCACCCTTAGCATATAATGCATAGGCCACAAATTAGAATTGTCCAGCTATCTCACATGATATGGACTTATCTTAGTTTAAGGCATAACTTTATTATAAAGTTGCCTATAAACAATCGCAATGATACACCCTCAACTAGGGTTTCACAAGGATACACCCTCAACCAGGGTTCACAATGATACACCCTCCACTAGGGTTTCACAAGGATACACCCTCAACCAGGGTTCACAATGATACACCCTCCACTAGGGTTTCACAAGGATACACCCTCAACTAGGATTTCACATGGAATCACCCTCAACTAGGGTTTCACATGGAATCACCCTCAACTAGGGTTTCACATGGAATCACCCTCAACTAGGGTTTCACATGGAATCACCCTCAAATAGGATTTCACATGGAATCACCCTCAACTAGGGTTTCACATGGAATCACCCTCAATTAGGGTTTCACATGGAATCACCCTCAACTAGGGTTTCACATGGAATCACCCTCAACTAGGGTTTCACATGGAATCACCCTCAACTAGGGTTTTACATGAAATCATCCTTAATTAGGATTCCCACCATAGTCACCCACAATTTGGGTCTACTATTCATCTCTATTAGGATTTCATTCAATTATCCATAATTAGAGATTTACTATTTATCCCAATTAGGGTTTTACATCTCATTTCCCAAAATTGGGGTTTCACACATCATTACCCTGGATTAGGATTACATTCTCACCCTGGATTAGGGTTACATTTAGAATTGCACTCAATTAGGGTTAGAGTTCAATAACCCTGTCAATTAGAGTTTATGTTCATGATTAGGGATTCTTGATTTGTTTACTTAAGGATCAAAACCCTTAATCACTACATGAATCATAATCATGTGTGATTTCATGCTATCAACTTCTCAACTTGATTAGGTTATATCAACCCTTCAATCGAGTTTATAAAACTATGACTAACATAGAGTACCGAGTCATTGATCCTATAAGCAGTTAGGGATTCATCCCTTAATTGACTCTAATCACTTAGGTACTATTAGGGTTTCAACCTTTGTACCTTCGTTGATTATCATTAATAATCATAATTGGATCAATGGATCATTCATCATCTTAATTCTTAATAGATTCAATCACATTGGACCTGCATTACATGAAGCATCCAATTGAATTAGGGTTTCCAATGTTGATTCCTACAATCATTGGATTCATGGAACCAATCATCAATTGGACCTACCGTAATACTTCAATTGAGTTTATTAGGTCCACCTTCAACTGATTTGACTCTCAATTGACCCTCAATTGATCATCAATTAGGGTTTGATTCAATTGAATTAGGGTTTGGAATCGATGATTCAACAACACTAATCAATGTAAGACTAGTTGCTTTGAAACCATTGAACCATCATCCAAATTGGGTATGACCTGACCCCAAACGGTCTTGAGGTCGTTTGGATGACCTCCAAACGGTCTTGAAACCGTTTGCCCATCATATTACTCAAATCTAAGCAATCCAATTAGGGTTTGGTTCATTGGATTGATCACCAAATCATCATTGCATTGAATAACAACTTGGTACCTTTAGACCTTCAAACACCTAACCATACTCAACCCTAGACCTTCAAACGGTCTTGGGTGACCATCAAATGGTCTTGAGGTCGTTTGGATGACCTCCAAACACTCTTGAGACCGTTTGGCCCATCCAACCTTTGGATTCTAGTGAAAAATCATCATGGATTGGTCTATCGAGTTGATCAACAAATCAGCACTACATTGCAATATGATTAGTACCTTTGGACCTTTAATTGATCAACTATACTTGACCCCAGACATCCAAACGGTCTTGGTGTGACCCCCAAACGGTCTTGAGACCGTTTGGGCTAATCAACCCAAAATCTCAAATTAACTCATTGGAATTTCAGCACTAATTCTAATTAGGGTTTTCCTAATTGAATAGCCTTCACCTCATGATTCTTTGGGATTTAATCCCTCAAATTTGGTGAGTCATTAGACCACAAAATTAGGAACAGTAATCTCAAACGGTAAACGCTTGTTCAACGCACTCAAATGGTATTGAGACCGTTTGCCCAAAAAGATCAATTAAAACAGATTGATAATCAGCACTTAATCCAATTAGGTTTCCCTATTTGCTTAGCCTTCAACTCACGATTCCTTGGGAGTTAATCCCTCCAATTTGTAGGGTCATCAACCAACGTACTGATTAACAGGAATCCCAAACGGTCAACGCTTGGTCAACTCACTCAAATGGTTTTGAAACCGTTTTCCCAAACAGGTCATGTTAATCAGGTTGAAAATCAGCATTTAATTCAATTCGATTTTCCTAATTGATTGGCCTTCAACTCACGATTCCTTTGGATTTAACCCCTCAAATTTGGAGGGTCATTAGTATACATATTTAGGAACAAGATTCCCAAACGGTAAATGCTTGGTCAACCATCTACAACGGTCTTGAAACCGTTTGCTCCCAAACGGTTTCAAACCGTTTTCCCTTAAACGGTTTGCTGAAACCGCATAGCCAATCAAATTAAAACGATTTGGAATAGCTATCAAAACCATTTGGCTTGGTAATTTTCTTTGGATAAGCATATATTATGATGTCATCATACCCTTCCTTCGAACAACCAAGAACAGCAACCGTTCTTGATGGAAATTGCAGCAAAGAAACAAGAGTATATCAAATTGAAGAAATCAATCAACAAAGCATAGAGGATTGATGCAATAGCAATGATTAAGGGTTTGAGTTATAAAACCCACCTCCAATTGAGCTCCAAAGCTCCAAGATCGCGCCATTAATGGTGGATGAAGCTCTTACAACTCCCCTTAGGCTCGTCCTCAAGCTTTTGAATGAAAAAGTTGGCTAGGGTTGAAGAGGAGATCGAAATAAGAAGGAATCCATAATTTATTTTCGATTTCCACCATGAAATCAAGTAGAACGAAGGTCAAGGGCTTACCCACAGGTTGGGGACGTGCTCCCTGCTCCTCCCTAGCTCCTTGGTCGGTTTTTGCAAGCAAGGGGAAGAAGAAAATCCGAAAAAGGCCTTGGTTTGGGCTTGGAAATGGCACTTTTATAAGGAAATTGAAGAGAGAGAAAATGCCTTAATAAAATGCATTTAATTCCAAAACTAGCACCACCTCTTCCTCCTTGGTTTTCTTGTGTACAAAGGCAACTCAAAACCACTGAACTCCCTTCCATTATCCATGGATTAAGGGAAAAGAAAATAAGCACCTTAATCCATTATAATACTAATATATCTTTTTGAGTGGGAATTCTTTAACTTATAATAAGGTGAGTGGAATTTCACCTCCTTTAGATATTTTCGTTCCTTATCTTGTAAAAGGAAGGTCCATACTTATTCAAAATCAACCAATAACATTTTGGTTGAAGGCCATTTAATTAATACATTCATTTTTGCCCTAAATTGAATTAGGGTTTCACTTATGATTAAATCTTGATTATTTTAATATCAAGATTCTCTCTCCTCCAACTTAATTCAAATGAGATGCCCCTCTCATTTTATTTACTCTACATGATGCCAAGAAACATTAAGGACCTAATTGAAGTGGTAATTTTCATATTGAACCCCAGGTTTTGGGTAAATTGCACTTTACACCAAAACTGGATTTTAATGCACAACATTGTCCAACAAGCTCTATCTCGGTGTCCAAACTTGTAGAAACCTTACCACTACATCATATTCATTCTCATGGGGTCTCAACATCAGAGGGACATCTTATCATGCAACATTTTGCAAGTTGACCCCTCAACTGGGGTAATTTGCACTTTAGTCCAAAATAAGCAAACATTGCTTCAACATTGTTCAAACAGGACCAAAATTGAAACATAAGTTTCTCATGAGCCCTAATTACTTTTCCCAAGATAAGATTAAGAATATACTCAACCTTATTTGGCAAAACATCTAGGGTTAATTCATAACCCAGGTCAGGGATGTTACAAATTATAAACCCCTAACAAGGATTTCGTCCCTGAAATCTCAGATAAAAAGAGGAACAGATTGTTCATTAATCATGTCCTCAAGTCTCCACATATCATCTTAATATCATGGAGATATCATGAACTCTGTGATTCCACAGAAAGCTCCTTTCATTAGTTCAACCTCATCAATGTTTATGCAGAGCATAAACCCCTAACATATGATGTCCATATCATTGAAAGGAAAAAGCATAAAAGAACATACATCTATCATCACCTAAAAATATTATCAAAGGGGTAAAACATATATGTCTAACAGAGATAATTCATTCAACAATTCTTTATTTGTTTGGGAAAATTCACCGAGAAGTTTCACTGAGTATGTTCACTGAGTATGTTCACTAAGTATGTTCACTGAGTATGTTCACAAAGTATGTTCACGAAGTATGTTCACAAAGTATGTTCACAGAGTATGTTCACAAAGTATGTTCACAAACTATGTTCACATAGTATGTTCACTAAGTATGTTCACAAAGTATGTTCATAGAGTATGTTCATAGAGTATGTTCACAGAGTATGTTCACTGAGTATGTTCACTAAGTATGTTCACTGAGTATGTTCACTGAGTATGTTCACAGAGTATGTTCACGGAGTATGTTCACAGAGTATGTTCACAGAGTATGTTCACAGAGTATGTTCACTGAGTATGTTCACTGAGTATGTTCACAGAGTATGTTCACAGAGTATGTTCACAAAGTATGTTCACAGAGTATGTTCACAAAGTATGTTCACAGAGTATGTTCACAAAGTATGTTCACAAAGTATGTTCACTAAGTATGTTTTTGAAAATATTCACTAAGGAAGTTCACTGAATATGTTCACTAAGTATGTTTTTGAAAATATTCACTAAGGAAGTTCATTGAGTATGTTCACTAAGTATGTTTTTGAAAATATTCACTAAGGAAGTTCACTGAGTATATTCACTAAGTATGTTTTTGACAATATTCACTAAGTAAGTTCACTAAGTATGTTCACTAAGTATGTTGTTTGGGAAAATTCACCTAGCTCTTCTGATTTAATTTCATTATATTCTCTAGATTGTTTCAGAATGACTACTTGATCAGAGTAATCAAAAAGATAACAATCTAAGAGTTTCATACTTGCCTTATCTACAATAATCATATGCCTGGCCAGGGTATACAAGTATTGTAAGATCAGGTAGTATGTACCTTATTTACTATCATATTCCTCACTTTTCATACCATTATACATACAGGATTTTCCATTCCCAGATTTCCTCCAGGCATCATTTTCTAAATCTCATCTTATGGCCCCTCCTTGGGCACTACCATCACAGATATACTGTTTGTCTAAACTCATGGCAGAGTCTACTTTCTTGCCATAAGTTAATCTTTTCCATATTTTCCCTTGTTCCAACATGACTATGTCATTCAGGAATCCTTTCAAAGCCCGAAGCTTATGTATTAAGGACTGGTGACCTAGGTCGTAACACCAATATCCAGTCTTCTTTATGCATCATTGTTGCCCTGATTTTCCCAACAAGAGCATGATCCTAGGATTCTCTATCCTGATCAGGTCTTAATGGGGATTTTCAGGCACTCATTCTATTCTTGCATGATCCTTGCACCACTTCTTGGTGCAACAACATTGCCCTAAGCAATGTGTTCCTTGTGCTCTCCAGTCATTTTAATACTTTACCCTTTCTCTGCACAGGCAGAAATCATTATAGGGTATACTGGAGGACACTAACACATACTCGATACCTTAGTCCTATGTCTCTGTAGACTCAGCGAACCTAGAGCTCTGATACCACAATTGAAACGACCGATTCACAAAAACAAGATTAACTAATGCGGAAGCGTTCACTAAGCAGCGGATTACTGAAAATCACTAAAAATTAAAACCTTTTTATCACAAGATCCATCAAGTAAAAACTTTCTCACATAGAACAAAAGTAACACATTTACATTCTTGTTCAAAGGTACATATTCTGTATCATCTCTTTCTGAGAATTACAAGCATTAACTGTCTTGTCAAGCTAAACACATGCAGTATAAAATCTAGAGGCATTGAGCCAAAATCTCGAAAGCACTAACTACTACTCCGAGGACCTGAGAGTACAGAGACGACACATAGGACTCTATATACATCTATACATGGCATGACAGCCAGTGTCTCCACCTGAGACTTCACTGCTGTCCCTGCTACTGTTGCTGCTGTCCTTCACCTACTGAAGGATTCCTACCTCCTCATTCGCGTCCACCTAAAAATGTAGTTCCTACGGGGGTGAGACAATTGTAAATTGCCCCAACGAGAGATATAACTCTGCGCCAGAAACATTGTTATAGCAGATTATGAAATTAATCTGAGAAGGGGTTACTTTTACATTATTAGGCAGAATTATTCTTCATAGAACAGAATAAGAAAATCTCCATTTTCAATAAGAGCATTGCATATACCCATAGTAGACTCATAGTTCATCCATCTACTTGTAATGAATACAACATATATGAATAATCATCAATGAACTATAGATATATAACAGAAATGTAACATCAGCTAAGTTTTCTAGCATAACTTATTAACACAAATGCTACAAAGAAACATGATACTTGTTACCCAAGCATCAAACATGGCTCACAAGGCCATTCATATCTTGTCACCTCTCACTAGGCAACAACTTATTCACATGGCTCACAAGGCCATTCACATCTTGTCACCTCTCACTAGGCAACAACTTATTCACATGGCTCACAAGGCCATTCACATCTTGTCACCTCTCACTAGGAAACAACTTATTCACATGGTTCATAAGATCCGTACATATTGTTACTTTTATTAAGCAACAACAACATCAACGCACAAAAAGCCAACCAACATTTATTATATAAATGTCACAGCCCAAACTTGGCTATATTCATCATCTCATCATACCTGCATGGTTATTAGGCATGATAACAGTCATACAAGATATTCATCACATCATGTGATATGATAGTAACACCATCATTCCTTAACCAAGAATTAGGGTTCACTATCAAACATGGCTTATCATTCCCTTTTCCCCAAATTAGGGTTAGGGTTCCCCATTTCTAATTAATTCAGACCCTCTTGAGTTAACCAACTTTATCTTGTATTAAGGTATTTCCCCTCTTAATACATTCCATCACAGAATACTCACCCTTAGCATATAATGCATAGGCCACACATTAGAATTGTCCAGCTATCTCACATGATATGGACTTATCTTAGTTTAAGGCATAACTTTATTATAAAGTTGCCTATAAACAATCGCAATGATACACCCTCAACTAGGGTTTCACAAGGATACACCCTCAACCCGGGTTCACAATGATACACCCTCCACTAGGGTTTCACAAGGATACACCCTCAACTAGGGTTCACAATGATACACCCTCCACTAGGGTTTCACAAGGATACACCCTCAACTAGGATTTCACATGGAATCACCCTCAACTAGGGTTTCACATGGAATCCCCTCAACTAGGGTTTCACATGGAATCACCCTCAACTAGGGTTTCACATGGAATCACCCTCAACTAGGGTTTCACATGGAATCACCTTCAACTAGGATTTCACATGGAATCACCCTCAACTAGGGTTTCACATGGAATCACCCTCAACTAGGGTTTCACATGGAATCACCCTCAACTAGGGTTTCACATGGAATCACCCTCAACTAGGGTTTTACATGAAATCATTCTTAATTAGGATTACCACCATATTCACCCACAATTTGGGTCTACTATTCATCTCTATTAGGATTTCATTCAATTATCCATAATTAGAGATTTACTATTTATCCCAATTAGGGTTTTACATCTCATTTCCCAAAATTGGGGTTTCACACATCATTACCCTGGATTAGGATTACATTCTCACCCTGGATTAGGGTTACATTTAGAATTGCACTCAATTAGGGTTAGAGTTCAATAACCCTGTCAATTAGAGTTTATGTTCATGATTAGGGATTCTTGATCTCTTTACTTAAGGATCAAAACCCTTAATCACTACATGAATCATAATCATGTGTGAATTCATGCTATCAACTTCTCAACTTGATTAGGTCATATCAACCCTTCAATCGAGTTTATAAAACTATGACTAACATAGAGTATCGAGTCATTGATCCTATAAGCAGTTAGGGATTCATCCCTTAATTGACTCTAATCACTTAGGTACTATTAGGGTTTCAACCTTTGTACCTTCGTTTATTATCATTACTAATCATCATTGGATCAATGGACCATTCATCATCTTAATTCTTAAGAGATTCAATCACATTGGACCTCCATTACATGAAGCATCCAATTGAGTTAGGGTTTCCAATGTTGATTCCTTCAATCATTGGATTCATGGAACCAATCATCAATTGGACCTACCCTCATACTTCAATTGAGTTTATTAGGTCAACCTTCAACTGATTTGACTCTCAATTGACCCTCAATTGATCATCAATTAGGGTTTGATTCAATTGAATTAGGGTTTGGAATCGATGATTCAACAACACTAATCAATGTAAGACTAGTTGCTTTGAAACCATTGAACCATCATCCAAATTGGGTATGACCTGACCCCAAACGGTCTTGAGGTCGTTTGAATGACCTCCAAACGGTCTTGAGACCGTTTTCCCATCATATTACTCAAATCTAAGCAATCCAATTAGGGTTTGGTTCATTGGATTGATCACCAAATCAGCATTGCATTGTATAACAGCTTGGTACCTTTAGACCTTCAAACACCTAACCATACTCAACCCTAGACCTCCAAACGGTCTTGGGTGACCACCAAACGGTCTTGAGGTCGTTTGGATGACCTACAAACGGTCTTGAGACCGTTTGGCCCATCCAACCTTTGGATTCTAGTGAAAAATCATCATGTATTGGTCTATCGAGTTGATCAACAAATCAGCACTACATTGCAATATGATTAGTACCTTTGGACATTTAATTGATCAACTATACATGACCCCAGACATCCAAACGGTCTTGGGGTGACCCCCAAACGGTCTTGAGACCGGTTGGGTGATCCCCAAATGGTCTTGAGACCGTTTGGGCTAATCAACCCAAACTCTCAAATTAACTCATTGGAATTTCAGCACTAATTCCAATTAGGGTTTGCCTAATTGAATATCCTTCAACTCATGATTCCTTGGGATTTAATCCCTCAAATTTGGCGAGTCATTAGACCACAACATTAGGAACAGTAATACCAAACGGTAAACTCTTGTTCAACGCACTCAAACGGTCTTGAGACCGTTTGCCCAAAAAGTTCAATTAAAACAGATTGATAATCAGCACTTAATCCAATTAGGTTTCCCTATTTGATTAGCCTTCCACTCACGATTCCTTGGGAGTTAATCCCTCCAATTTGGAGGGTCCTCAACCAACGTAATTATGAACAGGAATACCAAACGGTCAATGCTTGGTCAACTCACTCAAACGGTTTTTAAACCGTTTGCCCAAACAGGTCAAGTTAATCAGGTTGAAAATCAGCATTTAATTCAATTCGATTTGCCTAATTGATTGGCCTTTAACTCACGATTCCTTTGGAGTTAACCCCTCAAATTTGGAGGGTCATTATTCTACATAATTAGGAACACTATTCGCAAACGGTCAACGCTTGGTCAACCATCTCAAACGGTCTTGGAACCGTTTTCTCCAAAACGGTTTCAAACCGTTTGCCCTTAAACGGTTTGCTGAAACCGCATAGCCAATCAAATTAAAACGATTTGGAATAGCTATTAAAACCATTTGGCTTTGTAATTTTCTTTGGATAAGCATCTAGGATGATTTCATCATCCCCTTCCTTCGAACAACCAAGAAAAGCAACCGTTCTTGATGGAAATTGCAGCAAAGAAACAAGAGTATATCAAATTGAAGAAATCAATCAACAAAGCATAGAGGATTGATGCAATAGCAAGGATTAAGGGTTTGAGTTACAAAACCCGCCTCCAATTGAGATCCAAAGCTCCAAGATCACTCCACTAATGGTGGATGAAGCTCTTACAACTCCCCTTAGGCTCGTCCTCAAGCTTTTGGATGAAAAAGTTGGCTAGGGTTGAAGAGGAGATCGAAATAAGAAGGAATCCATAATTTATTTTCGATTTCCACCATGAAATCAAGGAGAACGAAGGTCAAGGGCTTACCCACAGGTTGGGGACGTGCTCCCTGCTCCTCCCTAGCTCCTTGGTCGGTTTTTGCAAGCAAGGGGAAGAAGAAAATTCGAAAAAGGCCTTGGTTTGGGCTTGGAAATGGCACTTTTATAAGGAAATTGAAGAGAGAGAAAATGCCTTAATAAAATGCATTTAATTCCAAAAATAGCACCACCTCTTCCTCCTTGGTTTGCTTGTGTACAAAGGCAACTCACAACCACCGAAATCCCTTCCATTATCCATGGATTAAGGGAAAATAAAATAAGCACCTTAATCCATTATAATACTAATATATCTTTTTGAGTGGGAATTCTTTAACTTATAATAAGGTGAGTGGAATTTCATCTCCTTTAGATATTTTCGTTACTTATCTTGTCAAAGGAACGTCCATCCTTATTCAAAATCAACCAATAACATTTTGGTTGAAGGCCCTTTAATTAATACATTCATTTTTGCCCCAAATTGAATTAGGGTTTCACTTATGATTAAATCTTGATTATTTTAATATCAAGATTCTCTCTCCTCCAACTTAATTCAAATGAGATGCCCCTCTTATTTTATTTACTCTACATGATTCCAAGAAACATTAAGGACCTAATTGAAGTGGTAATTTTCATATTGAACCCCAGGTTTTGGGTAAATTGCACTTTACACCAAAACTGGATTTTAATGCACAACATTGTCCAACAAGCTCTATCTTGGTGTCCAGACTTGTAGAAACCTTACCACTACATCATATTCATTCTCATGGGGTCCCAACATCATAGGTATATCTTATCATGCAAAATTTGCAAGTTGACCCATCAACTGGGGTAATTTGCACTTTAGTCCAAAATAAGCAAACATTGCTTCAACATTGTTCAAACAGGACCAAAATTGAAACATAAGTTTCTCATGAGCCCTAATTACTTTTCCCAAGATAATATTAAGAATATACTCAACCTTATTTGGAAAAACATCTAGGGTTAATTCATAACCCAGGTCAGGGATGTTACATTGAAGATCCAGGATAGTTGAGAGTTGTGTAGCGAGCTGATGTACAGGTGGACCTGTTGTCTTAAGATCTTGTAGTTTTGATGTAGTACATGTATATGTATAAGTTTGTTGTTCAATATGTAATATCAAATGTTGTAACAATTCATGTTGTAATTATATGTTGAATGGTGAACATGTGTTGTGGTTTTATGATTGTTCATGTACATGTGCTACTGATTGTTTCCTTATGACTTCCTCTAATTTTCTTCTTCTTAGCCTAGTGTGTGGTTCTCAAATTGGAATTCTCACTGAGGTGAGGTTTCAATTTGGATGTCACACATCAGATTAAGTTTTAGAAAATATGGGAAAATCACAGGTGGTATCAGAGCATGAACAATAGCAAAGCCTAATATTTTCTCATTATGCAACTCAAAACTAAAGAACCTTGAACTTAATAATCTTTAGGGTTAGATTAGTCATCTTTTAGAGACTAGATATGACCTAGCCTCTAGGTTAGCACCTAGATGTCTGAGAACTAGGTCTAGTCTGGTTCTTGTTTTGTAGCAAGTCCTTAGATATCGTTCTTTCCTTGTAGTGCAGTGGTATGGGACGTTGCACTATTTGGAAATTGAGTGCATCGAGGGAAGAGAAATCCAAGGCATATGGAGCTCATTGTCTCGGGTAGCTATACTAGTCTACACCATGTTCTCACCCTTTTCAGTTGTTTTCATGACACTATACTCTCTACTATGTGTGGGACACTCATTTCTAGATTTGGTTTTTGATTCCAATCGAATCAAACATCGATAGTTTTCTCTAACGCTTGTTTTATCGGAGAAAAACTATATCATATTTTATTATATATGTATTACAAAAATGTGTCCCCACACATGTACGAGTAGGAGGTGATCATGCAACCTAAGTGAAAGTCAATGACATCAGTCTAGAAGAGAGAGTAGTTCTAGATTAGATGTCTAGAGCCTTGTTGGAATATATGATAGATGGAATAGATGATATAAGTCTTGATCATTTGATGTAAGTCTTATATAGATGAGATAAGATAGTCTATGATGGTATATGTTTGTCTTTGAGGACTTAAGTTCAGTCTTAAGGATGCAAGATGAGTTTTGATGATGCAAGTAACTAGGCTTTTATGAGATAAGATAAGATAAATTGAGACAAGGTTGTGAGTCAGCATGAGACTCAAGCTCTTTTACAAAGGAGGACCTCTAGTGATGGGACCAGTTTTAGGGTTAACTGGAGAGAGAGTGAGACCCACAGGGAGAAGGTTAGAGAACCTAAACTCTCAAGATATTACAATTATGAGTTTTATGATATGTCCTAAACTAGAATACTCCTGAGTGAATGAGTTGTGCTACTTAATGCATGATTCCTATAGTCTGGTTGAAGCCTAGATATCCTTGGGAGAACCAAACCCTAGAGGCAAAGAGAGGTTGGATATATGTGCATATGTGAGCATGAAGATGAGTGTCTTCCATCTGGGTGAGGGAGAGAGTCCAAGACCCTGGAGGAGGTAGCTATGTTAGTTTTTGTGAAGCCTCATGCTCGGGTTGGTGGTTTCCCACATAGGAATCTAGTGGTGTATATAAGAGAGTTTTGGGTAAGCATGTTTCATGGGTAGAAGACCTATGAAGAGAATGTCATGGCATGTTTGGTTTGTGCTTATGTGGCTAGAGCTTGTAAGGCTATCACTAGTTCCAATGAGGTATATCTAAGAACCCTAGGTTAATAAAGGGAATATAAAGTTGTGTTATGAGATACTCATAGAGTTGAGTGAGCTCAGAGAGACTGAGCATGTTACTACCCTCATGATATGGGTCAAGAGAACCTCATTTGGACTAGATGAAGTTTTGATATATGATTAACACGCCACTCACATAAGTTTGTTTAGCAAAACCATGATATAATATATGTAAGGATGTGATCTAATCTCGAGATGTGATATATAGACATGATATGATGGAAACTGAATAATGGTTTAATAGATATCAATGCATAAATGGTTAACAATATACATGAATAATGATTATAATGTGATATTGTTGATTAATTTGGTGATGAAATCACTAGTAAATGATTACAATTTAATATGAATGATGAAATAATATCATACATATGAAGCCTGTTACATGATGTGTTAATCTTAGTGCATAATAAAGATGAAATATATATTTTGACAGTTAGCACAACATAATAATGATGGCACCTTAATATGATCCAGATGGATAAAGTGGATTAACTTTAGTTAACTCCCTCCTAAAAGGCATATGTCAATGATGAACATGTTCTAACAATTAGCTCAATAAAATGTTGATGACACCTTGATATAATGGGTTAACTTTAGTTAACTCCTTTAGACCATGGTAATATGATGTGAGAACCCTAATGCATGGGTAAAGATAAGGAAGCGACCCTAATATATGAGATATGTAATGACATAATCTAAGCTTCTAAATCTTGAGTTCATCCTTGAATGGAGTGTTTGTGCACCATAAATGCTTTTGAAACCTCTTAATAGTGGTTTGGATATGTTTATAAGGCTTTGTTTTTGTATATGTTGCACTTAGAGTGGTGACCTACAAATGAATGAAGACCTTATGTTTTTTTCCCTTGAAGTAAGAGGATGCCTTAATTTAGAGGACAAAATTTCTTTTAAGATGTATATGATTTAAAAGATTGGATTTGTGACGACCACAATTTCTATATACTTTCCATAGTGACATTCATAGATATGCGTGCACTCGTATCTATAGATGTCAAAAGGGAAAATACAAGAGATCAAGGTAATCAACTAAAATCAGAGATTGAGACAAAGATCTAGTCCACATCATCATATAATGCCACACGAACATTTATTCATATAAAATAAAGTCATTACATATGGAGAGAAAATATTATTCTAGAGAAAGTTAACTTTATTACATAGGATCTCAATCATCCTCAACATCAACTAGGAGAATAAATAAACTAACATCTAGCAAGAAATAAGAGAAGAGGAAAAGATCTATCTAATATATCCTCCTTTTTTATTATTTTATGCCTTCAGGTACTTTGAGCATGCATTTCACTTTGTTGTCAATTGTTCCTTGCACCTAGAAAATACGAGAAACAAAACATCAACAAAGTTGGTACGTGGTGAAAAGTTATACTAATAAGGTTACATAAAGGAAAATATTTGAAAAAGAAGGAAAGAGAGATAAAACCATTTCTTAAGGCGAAAATCAAGTAAACACCCTTTTTATTACATTGATTTTGATGTGGTTGTACTACACCTATTGCACTTGACTTACATCTAGTGTGGGCAACAGAATATCATCATACATCTAACATGGGCGAAGGAATCATACATCCATGTTAGGAAACATACATCCACTCCAGGCTATGTGCTCTAGTAGCTACAACCCATCATGATCATTTATGTTTCTCTTAAATTTGGCGAAGTATACTCATACTAGTCAACCAAGCAATCATATCCAAATACGAACATTCGAGATATTACATAGCATAGGAAACCAGAAATCTAGTCTTATACTTATAAGACCACGTACTTGCTTAATTAGATCATATATTCCAAAGATTTAGAATCAATCAAGGATTAAGTCACCCTGCAAAGAAAGCAAGGGTATGAAATTACTATTGGTCCATGTGACCAAAATTAAGATATGCTATTAGTTATAATTCCTTTTATGTTATCTAATTTAGATCAGGGATTTCCCCTATTTTATTTGAGTTTAGAGATGTTATCATGTTTGATCCATCATTACTTTGTTTACTTAAAAGATAGTTTTTAATTCATCAATTAGCAGATTTCCAAAAACTAGGGTTTCTAAGATGATTGGAATAAAAGGGGAAATACAACCCTTAAGATATTAATGGTTCCATAAGATCAGGCTTCAAATTAGAATTCAGGGCAAAATTATGATCACTAATCGTCATCTAGTGATATCAGATTTCGTATAAAGATATACCTATAATTTCATGTAGAAAGAGAAAGCTAAAATTAGGGTTTCTTCTAATCCTTTGATCACTTATCAACTTAGAATAGGATTTCGAGTTATTTAGAAATCAGGGTTTCATCTAATGGTTACAAACATTTTAGAAGTCATATATCATCAAGAAAGCCATTTTTAATAATTAATTATGATCAAGGAGGTCCTTTAGGCTTTAGATAATTATTTTTGAAATATGAAACAGATCTAGGTCCTGATCAGATTTTATTTGGATAGAGAATATTTTTCTGGTCAAAAGGTATATAGGTTCACTATATTCTGACATTCTTAGCATTATCTAGGATTTTTCTAAGAAAATCAATTTTCTATAGATTAAGATAAATAAGGAAAGGAATTTATCTTGATCAATGGTCGGGTCTGACTGGATCTACGGCTCAGATTGATCCAAGGATTTGCAGATGATTTGCGGATTGCTGAGATGGCATTTGATGATTGGTCTGAGAAACTTGAGGTTGCTTGTGGCTTCAGTTGTTTTGCACTGAGGTCACCTGAAGGGGTGTCCACTGATAGGTCCAGCTGGGTCCACGTTGGCACCTTGTTAGCTTCACGCCTTCCCCTCCTCCTTTGTTGTTGCTAGATCGAACGACAGGGTAGGATCTTCGGTGAGGTCCCTTTCACTCCTGAGTGTTACTGGAGGGCAGGTAAAGTGGAGAGTGCATTCGCGTGCTCGTTCCGAACCCAGACAGCCAAGCCACTGATTGTGGCTCCCTGTTGATTGGTGCGCCGCTGCAGCAGGGGGGAGAGCTCACCGGTGGAGGATGTGTTCGAGGGGGAGAGGAGATCACGGTCAGGTGAGAGAGGCTGCAGGTGCTTGCGGTGTCCAAGGGAAGGTGTTAGGATGATGGATTTGGCTCGAGAAGGGTTGTGGTAGCGAGGTGGTAGGAAGTCTGGAGGTTGAAGATGACCGGTTGGGGAGGGAGTTCAGATAACATAGCATACAATCGCTGGTGGGGATGAGAAAAGGAGGTTTGGCGTATCTCTTGGAAGCCTTAAATAGGCATCACGAGGTCTTGGGTTGCCTCCCCTAAAGTGGCCAAGTGTTCCATGACGCCGCCATTGGGCATTTTCAAATCCCTGATCGTTAGGGATATTTGTTGGGCTCGTTGGAAAGATGAGGAGAAACCGGAACTGAAGAACCAACTTTGACGAGATATGATCAAGGGGTGAGAGAGAGACGAGGGTTCAAAAAATGGCGCTACTGAGTAGGCCACATTCTGTGAGAAACGGGTGAGGAGGATGACTCATTCGTCTCTTCCACTGGATCCGGATCCGGATCCGGGCCAGGGTCCAACAAGATGTGATAGCTAATATATTCATTGTTTTCAATTGCTTATATCTCCTAAACTGTTACTCCAATTAACTTGAAATTTTGAGGAGAGCTTCAAGACCTTATTGAGTGACTATGGTATAATTATGGGGTTCAAATTCGGAGGTCTGATATGTTTATTTACTAAATAGATTATCACATGAATTCTATCATCATAACATATTAGGGTTTGCATATTTTTGCAATTTGTGACACATATTTGTTCAATTGAGTGAGGGAAGTATATGAGGGTATTTTGGTCAACAAATTTGATAAAAAAAACTTTTAAGAGAGAGAAAAAATATAAAAACTCACTTTGTCACATTCTCCCCTCCTTTTAAAGAATTTTGCCCTCAAAATTCAAGCAGCTTGAAAGAGATGTGGATATTTCTGCTCGACTTCATACTTGAGCTCCCATGTGGCATCGGTCTGATCATGGTGGCTCCAGAGAAATTTCACCATATTTATATGCCGATTACTGCGAAATCCTTTGTCTTGAAATCTAGGATTTTAACTGGTGATTCAACATAAGACATATCATCTTTCAGCTCGAGAGGCTCATGATTCAGAATGTGACTGGCGTCTTTGACATAAGGTTTCAGATTAGATACATGAAAGACATTATGCATGGCATTATAATGAGGTAGTAAAGCAAGACGATATGCACATTCTCCAACCCTTTCAAGGATCTCGAAGGGTCCCACATAACGAGGACTGAGCTTTCCCTTATTCTTAGCCAAAGCTCGAATAGGTCGTATATTCAGAAAGACATGAACACCTTCCTTGAATTGACATTCCTATCAGTGAGCATCTGCATATGAGTTCTGCCTATCCTGTAATCGCTTCATTCTTTGCCTCATCAGTGCAACTTTATCTACATATAACTGCATCTCCTCAGATTTCATCAAGGTGTGTTCTCCGACGTCATCCCAATGTAATGGAGATCTGCACAATCGGCCATAGATAGCTTCATATGGTGGAATCCCAATACTTGCCTGATAGCTATTATTATAAGCGAACTCAACTAAAGGCAAGTACTGGTCCCGCGAGCCTTCCCAGTCAAGCACACAAGCTCATAGAAGATCTTCCAGAATCTACATTGTTCGTTCTGACTGTCCATCTGTCTGTGGATGGTATGTTGTACTGAAGTTCAGTTTGGTGCCCAATTCCCCTTGAACCTGTTTCCATAGCCTTGAAGTGAACTTTGGGTCCCGGTACGAGATAATGGATGTTGGAACTCCATGCAGATGTACAATCTCCCGTATATACAGGTCGGCCAACTCAGAAACTTTCACAGTAGTCTTCACGGGTAGAAAATGAGCTGACTTGGTGAGACGATCCACGATGACCCATGCAGTGTCGTACCCCTTCCCGGTCCTGGGTAATCCCACTATGAAGTCCATAGTGATATGTTCCCATTTCCATTCCGGGATCTCGAGGGGTTGCAGTAGACCACCTGGTCATTGATGCTCGGCCTTGATTTTCTGGCATGTCAGACATCTGGACACAAAATCTGCAATGTCGTGCTTCATGCCTCTCCACCAGAAATGACGTTGTAGATCTTTGTACATCTTCGTCGTGTTGGGATGAACTGTGTACTTGGACCCATGTGCCTCACTAAGAATGGTTGCCTTTACAGCTAACTGCTCAGGGACCCACATACGGTTCTTGTATCAAAGACCACCATCAAGACCCACAGATAAATGTTTAAGAGGTTTATCCAGGAGAGAGGAGAGCTCTCCAAGATGGGGACTAGCTTTATGTGCCTCCAGAAGTTCAGAATGCAAGTTGGATGTGATAGAAATGTTATTGACATGCATACAATGAGTCAGGAATTGTGGTCTCCAGCTTGCTAGATCCTCCATGTTCCTCCATTCGGGTACAGACAGGGATGCACAAATAGATCTTTTCCTACTAAGAGCATCTGCAACCACATTGGCCTTACCTGGATGGTAGCCAATGGTGAAGTCATAGTCCTTCAAGTACTCAATCCACCGTCGTTGTCGCAGATTCAAATCCTTTTGCGTCAGAATGTACTTGAGGCTTTTGTGGTCGGTGAAGATATCAAATGTTGCCCCATACAAGTAGTGCCTCCAGATTTTGAGAGCATGGATGATAGCAGCTAACTCCAAATCATGTGTAGGGTAATTCAACTCATTGGGTTTCAGCTGTCTGGAAGAGAAGGCCACTACTTTCCTGTTCTGTTGTAGGACACACCCTAGACCATGTCGGGAAGCATCAATGAATATCACAAATCCTTCATTTCCAGAGGGTAAAACAAGGACAGGTGTTGACGTCAACTTTTGTTTAAGCTCTTGGAAGCTAGACTCACAAGCAGCTGACCAAATGAAATGCTCATCCTTCCGAGTAAGCTTAGTGAGAGGAAGTGCCACTTTGGAGAAATTCAGAATAAAACGACGATAATATCTGGCCAGACCTAAGAAACTTCAATTTCAGAAGGATTGCGAGGAGGTTGCCAATCAAGTACAATAGATACTTTAGCAGGATCAATAGATATGTTACCCCGAGAAATGACATGACCAAGAAACATAACTTTGTCAATCCAGAATTCACATTTAGAAAGCTTGCCATAGAATTTCTGGGCTCGAAGAATCTCAAGGACAGACTTCAGATGTTCTCGGTGTTTCTCCATAGAGTCAGAATAGATCAGAATGTCATCAATGAAAATAACCACAAACTCATCAAGATAAGGTTGGAAGACTTTGTTCATCAAGTTCATGAATACGCCAGGTGCGTTGATCAACCCGAACGGCATCACCAGAAATTCATAGTGCCCATAACGAGTTCGAAAAGCAGTCTTGGATATATCTGAATCCTTGACCTTAAGTTGATGGTAGCCAGAACGAAGATCAATTTTTCAAAAAACTTTAGCAGTACAAAGTTGATCAAAGAGGTCATCAATACGAGGGAGAGGATACTTGTTTTTAATGGTAGCTTGGTTCAACATGCGATAGTCAATACACATCTGCATTGAACTGTCTTTCCTTTTAACAAAAAGGACAGGTGCACCCCAAGGGGAAATGCTAGGGCGGATAAAACCCTTATCAAGATGTTCTTGTAATTGTTTCTTCAGCTCCATAAGCTGAACAGGTGCCATCATATACAGTGCCCTAGAAATCGGAGTGGTTCCAGGAAGAAGATCTATGGAGAACTCAATGTCTCTATTTGGAGGCAGCCTAGGAAGCTCCTCTGGAAATACGTCAAGGAAATCACGTACCACCTCTAGTCTTTCTACAGGCCTGTTGTCAGGACTGGTCTCTGAGATGAATGTGAGGAAGACTTTACATCCTTTAGATATGAACTTTTTAGCTTTAAGAGAGGAAATTATTATATTATTACAGAATCCGCTTTCCCGAGGGATCACTACAAGAGAGGAATGAGGTTGAGAGAGAACTACCATCTTGTTTCTACAGTCAATGTGAGCATGATATGTGTATAGCCAATCCATGCCAAGAATAACATCAAAGTCTTCCATGGTTAAGATAATGAATTCAAAAGGCTTATCATGATTTTCGAATTTTAGAGGGAGAACATCGGTTTTCTGCAACGTAGTGAATATTTTTTCACTAGGAGTTGACACATCCAGAATGTATCCCAAGTCCCTTATATGTAAGGGCAACATTGAGGCCAGATTTTGAGAGATAAAAGTATTTGTGGATCCAGAGTCAAACAATGCTTTAACAGAATGTCCATTCAAGAAAACAATGCCTACACAATATAATTATACTTTAAATAATTGAAGGCATTGAACAAAATATTAGATATATGAAAAAGATTTAAGGTTACCTTCGACAATCTGGTTCGGATTTGCCCTAGCCTCTTTTGTTGTTACTCCGAACACCCTAGAATTGCGGTGTCCCTGAGGGGGTGGAGCACCCACTGGAGGTTTGCTAAGAATAGATGCATTGGGGCACTTGGCAAGGAAATGTACCTCCTTCTTGCAGTTGTAGCAGACCGTCTTGGTGTAGCGACAAGGCCCATCATGTCCGCATCCACAAGTCTTGCACTTGTTGTGGTATTCCATCAGCTTTCTATTCTTTTATCCTTTCTTTCATGAACCTCCTCCTTTTCCAGATCCTTTATTATGGCCGGGTTGGAACTTCTTGAACTTCTCTTCCTCAGTGGTGGTCAACCCTAAATATCCCATGCTAGAAGGCTTCTGCAATCCCTGCTCCCTTTCCTGCTTAAGGGCCATGTCTAGGGCTTCATCAATGCTTCGGGGATGAGAGGCTATAACTAGGGTTTTCAGGTGTGCGGAGAGACAGTCTACATAATGCTTAGTGAGGCGGTCCTCAGTCCGGATAGGGTCATAGCGTTCCAGAAGCCTAAACTTTTGAGTATAATCGGCCACTGAGAGACTACCCTACCTAAGCTCCATGTACATCTTCTCTTTCCTCTTCCTCTCAGTTATGGGCATGAAACGGTCAGTGAAGAGGGTCTTGAAGGCTTCCCACCCCAAGTTGTCTACTTCCTCTCCCCGGTTCCCACCATAGTTCTCCCACCAGATCTTCGCCCCTCCCTTAAGCAAATGGGTGGCGAACTTGACCTTCTTTTCCTCGGGTACTTCTAGGGTACGAAAGGCATTCTCTATGGAAAGGACCCAGGCATCATCCTTGTCCATGACCTCAGGCTGATCTTTCCCCTAAAAGGAATCAGGGTTGAGCTTAATGAAGTCTATTTCCGTCACTTCCTTCTTCCTAGAGGAGCTAGGTTCAGGGGTTCCTTTTGTGGCGAGGGTTTCCATGAAGTCTAGTAGGATTTTCTTTTTTTCCTTCCACCTTTCTTTGGCCATAGTTTCATGATCAGGTACTTCAGAGGTTTCAGGATCTTTTCTCTTCTTAGAGGATGATTCCTCCGAGGCCTTTGAGTTGCGATTTTTAGGAGGCATCCTAAAATTAATTCCAAGATATTAGATTTTGTTACTTCAACAATTATTCTCGTCATTATCATTATTATTGTCTTATAATATTTCATTATTCTCCTTTATCAATTATTAATGTTCTGAATGTTATGATTTATGGAGGATATCCTAAAATCCTTATCAGTCAATCCTTAGGACTTTCTAAATAGAGAGACTCCTTCCTAACCTTATAACAGAGGTAAGAGGGAAAATATTATTTTAAAACATAGATGAGAGGGAAAATTTCCCTATATAAGGGATGAGAGGGAACATCTATAGATGAGAAGGTTCCTAAATTAAGGTACACCCAAGAATAGGGGACACTTAGAGTATTGGCCAGGTAGACTCATGCTGCCATAAAGGTAGCCTCATGATTTCCAAGCAAAGTGGCTCGGAGAATTTAGTCAAACCCATGACAGATGCTATCCTAGACACCTCCACCCTTCATATCCCTAACTCAAGGACTACCCTAGACTTAGATAGGGTGAATGAAGTTCATGTGACTTGATGTGTGAACATTGGCTCTGATACCAACTGTGACGACCCTGATTTCTATATACTTTCCATAGTGACATTCACATATATGCGTGCACTCATATCTATAGATGTCAAAATAGGAAAATACAAGAGATCTAGGTAATCAACTAAAATCAGAGATTGAGCCAAGATCTAGTCCACATCATCATATAATGCCAGACGAACATTCATTCATATAAAATAAAGTCATTACATATGGAGAGAAAATATTGTTCTAGAGAAAGCTAATTTTATTACATAGGATCTCAATCATCCTCAACATCAACTAGGAGAAGAAATAAACTAACATCTAGCAAGAAATAAGAGAAGAGGAAAAGATCTATCTAATATATCCTCCTTGTTTATTATTTTATGCCTTTAGGTACTTTGAGCATGCATTTCACTTTGTTGTCAATTGTTCCTTGCACCTAGAAAATACGAGAAACAAAACATCAACAAAGTTGGTACATGGTAAAAATTTATACTAATAAGGTTGCATAAAGAAAAATATTTGAAAAAGAAGGAAAGAGAGATAAAACCATTTCTTAAGGGGAAAACCAAGTAAACACCCTTTTTATTACATTCATTTTGATGTGGTTGTACTACACCTATTGCACTTGACTTACATCTAGTGTGGGCAACAAAATATCATCATACATCTAACATGGGCCAAGGAATCATACATCCATGTTGGGCAACATACATCCACACTAGGCTATGTGCTCCAGTAGCTACAACCCATCATGATCATTTATGTTTCTCTTAAATTTGGCGAAGTATACTCATACTAGTCAACCAAGCAATCATATCCAAATACAAACATTCAAGATATTACATAGCATAGGCAACCAGAAATCTAGTCTTATACTTATAAGACCACGTACCTGCTTAATTAGATCAGATATTCCAAAGATTTAGAATCAATCAAGGATTAAGTCACCCTGCAAAGAAAGAAAGGGTACGACATTACTATTGGTCCATGTGACCAAAAGTAAGATATGCTATTAGTTATAATTCCTTTTATGTTATCTAATTTAGATCAGGGATTTCCCCTATTTTATTTGAGTTTAGAGATGTTATCATGTTTGATCCATCATTACTTTGTTTACTTAAAAGATAGCATTTAATTCATCAATTAGCAGATTTCCAAAGACTAGGGTTTCTAGGATGATTGGAATAAAAGGGGAAATACAACCCTTAAGATATTAATGGTTCCATAAGATTAGGTTTTGAATTAGAATTTAGGGAAAAATTATGATCACTAATCGTCATCTAGTGATATCAGATTTCATATAAAGATATACCTATAATTTCATGTAGAAAGAGAAAGCTGAAATTAGGGTTTCTTCTAATCCTTTGATCACTTATCAACTTAGAATAGGATTTCGAGTTATTTAGAAATCAAGGTTTCATCTAATGGTTACAAACATTTTAGAAGTCATATATCATCAAGAAAGCCATTTTTAATCATTAATTATGATCAAGGAGGTCCTTTAGGCTTTAGACAGTTATTTTTTAAATATGAAACGGATCTAGGTCCTGATCATATTTTATTTGGATAGAGAATATTTTTTTGGTCAAAAAGTTATATAGGTTCACTATATTCCGACATTCCTAGAATTATCTAAGATTTTTCTAAGAAACTTAATTTTCTATAGATTAAGATAAATAAGGAAAGGAATTTTCCTTGATCAATGGCCGGATCTGACTGGATCTACGGCTCGGATTGATCCAAGGATTTGCAGATGATTTGCGGATTGGTGAGATGGTGTTCGATGATTGGTCTGAGCAACTTGAGGCTGCTCGTGGATTCAGTTGTTTTGCACCGAGGTCTGCTGAAGGGGCGTCCACTGATTGGTTCAGCTGGGTCCACGTTGGCACCTTGTTAGCTTCATGCCTTCCCCTCCTCCTTTGTTGTTTCTAGATCGAATGATAGGGTAGGATCTTCGGCGAGGTCCCTTTCACTCCTGAGTGTCGCTGGAGGGCAGGTAAAGTGGAGAGTGCATTCGAGTGCTCGTTCCGAACCCAGACAGCCAAGCCACTGATTGTGGCTCCCTGTTGATTGGTGCACCGCTGCAGCAGGGGGGAGAGCTCACCGGTGGAGGATGTGTTTGAGGGGGAGAGGAGATCACAGTCAGGTGTGAGAGGTCACAGGTGCTCACAGTGTCCAGGGGAAGGTGTTAGGATGATGGATTTGGCTCGAGAAGGGCTGTGGTGGCGAGGTGGTAGGAGGTTTGGAGGTTGAAGATGACCGGTTGGGGAGGGAGTTCAGATAACATAACATGCAATCGTTGTTGGGGGATGAGAAAAGGAGGGTTGGCGTAGCTCTTGGAAGCCTTAAATAGGCACCAAGAGGCCTTGGGTTGCCTCCCCCAAAGTGGCCAACTATTCCATGACGCCGCCATTGGGCATTTTCAAATCCCTGATCGTTAGGGATATTTGTTGGGCTCGTTGGAAAGATGAGGAGAAATTGGAACTGAAGAACCAACTTTGACAAGATATTATCAAGGGGTGAGAGAGAGAGACGAGGGTTCGAAAAATGGCTCTACTGAGTAGGCCGCGTTCTGTGAGAAACAGGTGAGGAGGACGACTCAGTCGTCTCTTCCACTGGATGCAGATCCGGATCCGGGCCAGGGTCCAACAAGATGTGATAGCTAATATATACATAGATTTCAATTGCTTAAATTTTGAGGAGAGCTTCATGATCTTATTGAGTGACTATGGTATAATTATGAGGTTCAAATTCAAAGGTTTGATATGTTTATTTACTAAATACATTATCACATGCATTCTATCATCATAGCATATTACATGTCATGTATGATTAAGCAGTAGATTGGTCAAAGAATGGTAGCTTCGCACCAAAGTAATAAAATACATTTGTGTTGATGTTTAAACGATCCTACATAAGTTATGGAGGTTTGAAGTTACTTAGTTAATCCTTATATTATGTAAGTTGAATCATAGATGAAAAGATGAGATGGCATCTTTTAGCTAGCAGTTAACGCCAAGTCGTGAGAGTGATTGACCATGCTCGTTTACTCATGAATTGTGGCTCACAATTTCAGCATACGGTTGCCTACACCTGATTGTGGCTACCCACAGAGTCCTTGCTCGCATATGTTTGTGTTAAGAATAGTGAGAGCGAGATCCCTTTTCCACAACCCCGAGAGCTAGCCAATGGCTCACAGCAGGTTGCGTGAGGGACCTTGAGGAGGAGGATACAAGGGTTGATCTCCCGTCATCGTTCTAGCCCAACAACAACACTCACAGAAGAACGCGGGTGCCTAGCTGAGATCTGAGCCCCACTGGTCTTTGATCCTCACCACTGTGTGTGGCGGTGTCATCCCAGAATAAATAAGAGGCGGTGAGCCTGCCCATTGGTCTCTATCTAGAGTCATAGACATGGCGGTGGTTCTAAAGCAGAGAAGCACATGACCCTCTATAGACTCGGACCTGTGAGAACGGAGTCCCGCTGGGAACTCACACAGATCGTGGATGAGCAGGATGCGAGATCCAGAACTGGAGAATAATGGAGTTGCAGAAGTAATAAAAAGAAGGCCAGAGTGGACGTGTATTGCGACAGTGTTGTGAAGAGAGGAGGAGACCAAGGCGGCGGACGTAATCCAGGAGGTCAGAGTCTCGCGTGAGAGTTTGCGCCAAAGAGGGCCACACAAAAGATTTTAGATGATGGAGATGATGAACTCAGGCAGGCATCAGGTGGGCTTGTGTTTGTGCGAGAGGAGTAGAAGACGAATGCCAGTCACCCGCTGGAGAGGAGAAGCCGTGCGGCAGCGTGTGCTCACGGGCAGCAAGAGTGATACTGGGAGAGAGTGATCACGTGAAAGGAGGGAGAGATGTGGACTGATCTAGGAACCATTGAACTGACTGGCTCAACGTGAGCACAGGAGTCTTGTTGGACATGTGGCGACACCCAAATGGCCAGAAAAGATATTTATCCTCTAAATTACCCAGAACTTGTATAAGTCACAGTAAATATCCCTCTTATCAAAAAAATACAAATAAGGTACCAAAATGTTTAGAAAAATACAGAGAATAACATGAAAGAATAATATCAGGCTTTTGATGCACTAATCTTTGTAATATGGTGTTAGTTGTGAAATACTTGTTTCATAGATAATAATTGTGGCATCCAACTTACAAAACACAAGATTAACTAATGTGGAAGCGTATGATTTGCAGCGGATTACTGAAAATCACTAAAAATTAAACTTTTTGCAAAGAGATCCAATCATAGGAAACTCTTACAACTAGAACCATAGTGTAATCATTACATCCTGGTTCAAAAGTACATGACTTGTACTATCACTTCTAGAGTATTACAACACCATCTTCTCTAGAACATTATATATAGACATCATAAAACCTTGAGGCATCAAGCCAAAATCTCAGATCGATTCATTAAAACACTAACTATAAACTTCCGAGGACCTGAGAGTACAAAGATGACACATAGGACTTTCTAACTATCTGACTTGATAGTCAATGCCTCCACCTAAGATCTCACTACTGTCCAAGCTATTGCTTTCCTTTTCCTGCAAAAGAGTATTTGCCTCTTTGTCCGCGTCTACCTAAAAATGTTGAATCCCACGGGGGTGAGACAATTGTAAATTTCCCCAGCAGGAGATATAACTCTCCGCCAAAACATTATTATTGTAGTTTAAAGATATGGAAATGAGCAGAGGATAAGCAGTTTAAAGCATTCTCAACTTTGAAAGCATTGCAACTATTTATGATAGAGCAATATATCATGTATTCTTTTAATAAGGAATAGGAATGACATGTATATCATTTATTCATCATATTATACCATCATGTTAAACTTTTCTTGTGACACTCATTAACTTGATATGTCAGCAATGAGACATTCTTGTCTCAACTTGTTGGCCTTAGCCAATCTGCTAAACAAATAAGGAAATACATCTACCATGTACTCATATATCATTAATATAGGCATTGGGCTATTACCAATCTTGTGTCATCATTACAGGCATTGAGCCTCTGCCAGGTATTGGACTCTTCTAAACCTGATTACACCGCCAGGCATTGGACTTTAACCAATCCTGATTATAGACATTACACCTCTTCCAGGTATTGGATTTCTCCAAACCTAATTATACAACCAAGCATTAGACTCTAACCAATCCTGATTTCACAGCCAGGCATTGGACTTTAACCAACCCTAATTACACAGCCAGGCATTGGACTTTAACCAACCCTGATTACACAGTCAGGCATTGGACTTTAACCAACCCTGATTACACATCCAGGCATTGGACTTTAACCAACCCTGATTACACAGCCAGGCATTGGACTTTAACCAATCCTGATTACAAGCATTACACCTCTGCCAGGTATTGGATTTCTCCAAACCTGATTACACAGCCAAGCATTAGACTCTAACCAATCCTAATTTCACAGATCATGGAATATAAATTCCTTAGACCCGTCATTAATCATCTTGGTGCCTCTTACTATGCTACAATTGATCTTATGGCTCATAAAATCCATAAAGCATCTTGTCACCTCTCATTAGGCAACATCTAATCATATGGCTCACAGTGCCATTCAACATATTGTCACCTATCACTAGGCAACAAAATCATTTTATCTCATGTAATATAATAGTAATACCACTTTTCCCTCAATAGGGTTAGGACTTACTGTTCACATCATATTAGGGTTTCTCATGTCCCATTACCCAATTTAGGGTTAGGGTTTTCCCATCTCACATTAGGATTTCATAATTATCAAAGTATATCAACTTTGACATGCTAACTGTGAAGTCTTTCTTATCTTGATGTATTACTTTCCTCATTACTCCTAACTTTCTTAACTTATCAGCTTATCTTGAATTAAGGTATTTCCCATATTAATCCTTTCATCCACTAACCTATCACTCTTACCATGAGTGCATAGGTTACACATAAGAATGGTCCAACTATCTTTAATGATATGGACTCATCCTTAAGTTAGGAATTAACAAAAAGACCATGTTAGGTTTTTTTCAAAACAACTCTAAGTCAAGCATAGAGTACCACGGCCGTGCAGCCAGGAACGGTCGTGCAAAGGAAATCTGCCACGACCGTGCAGCCAATAACGGTCGTGCAAGACGAAGCCACCACGGTCGTGCTACAAAAGATCACCACATGAATCATATTCATATATGAATTATATTCTTTCATCCTTTTAACTTGATTAGGTCACATCAACCCTTCAATCAAGTACATACAACTATGATTAAAATAGTGTATCAAGTAATTGATCCTATACGCAATTAGGGATTTCATCCCTTAATTGGCACTAATCACTTAGGTACTATTAGGTTTTCGACCTTTGTAACTTCATTGGTTATCATTACTAATCATCATTGGATCAATGGATCATTCATCATCTTAATTCTCAAGAGATTCAATCATATTGGACCTCCATTACATAAGGTATCCGATTGAATTAGGGTTTCCAATGTTGATTCCTTCAATCATTGAATTCATGGAACCAATCATCAATTGGACCTATACTCATACTTCAATTGAGTTTAATAGGTCAATCTTCAACTGATTTGACCCTCAATTTAACCTCAATTAGTCATCAACTAAGATTGAATCAATTGAATTAGGGTTTGGAATCAATGATCCTTCAACATTAATCAATGTAAGATTAGTTACTTTGAAACCATTGAATCATCATCCAAATTGAACATGACCTGACCCCAAACGGTCTTGAGGTCATTTGGATGACCTCCAAACGGTCTTGAGACCATTTTCCCATGTCAACATCAAAATCCAAGTCAATCAATCAAAGTTTGGATCATTGGATTGATCACCAAATCAGCATTGACTTGTATTTCACTCTAGTGACATTGGATCTTCAATTGCTCAATCATGCTTAACCATAGACCTCCAGACGGTCTTGGATGACCCTAAAACGGTCTTGATACCATTTGGATGAGCTCCAAACGGTCTTCAGACCGTTTGGTTCATCCAAACCTTGGATTCTAGTGAAATTCCATCAAGGTTTGGTCTATTGAGTTGATCAACAAATCAGCACTTAATTGCAATATGATTTGGTACCTTTGGACCTTCAATTGGTCAACTATACTTAACCCAGACCTCCAAACGGTTTTGGGTGATCCCCAAATGGTCTTGAGACCGTTTGGGTGATCCCCAAATGGTTTTGAAACCGTTTGTGCCAATCAACCCAAAACATCATCTCAATCACTTGCAAAATCAGCATTTAGCCGATTAGGGTTCATACCCCATCTTTGGATCTTTAAACACTTAAACATAGTAAACCCTAGACCTGCAATCGGTCTTGGGTGACCCCAAAACGGTCTTGAGACCGTTTGGGTGATCCCTAAATGGTTTTGAAACTGTTTGGGCTAATCAACCCAAAATCTCAAATCAACTCATTGGAATTTCAGCACTAATTTCAATTAGGGTTTGCCCAATTGATTAGCCTTCAAATCATGATTCCTTTGGAATTAATCCATCAAATTTGGTAATTTATTAATAAACATAATTAGGAACAGTAATATCAAACGGTAAACCCTTGGCCAACTCTCTCAAATGGTTTTGAAACCGTTTTCCCAAAAAGTCAAGTTGAAAATCAGTACTTAATTCAATTAGGTTTGCCTAATTGATTAGCCTTCAACTCATGATTACTTAGGAGTTAATCCATAAAATTTGGTGGTTATAAAAAAAAATAATTCAAAACAATATTATTTAGTGTTCAACCCTTGGTCAACTCCACCAAACGGTTTTGAAACTGTTTGGTCTCATGCGGTTTGGTGAAACCATTTCATCTCAAACGATTTGAAACTGTTTGCTCCCAAACGGTTTGGGAAACTGTTTGAGCAACTTAGGAGATCATTTGACCTGGGATTTTTATTTGGATGGAGATCATTAGGTTTGGGATTTTTTGTCAGAAAAACCAAGAACAGGATCCGTTTTTCATGGAAATTTCGACAATGAATCAAGAGGGTATCAAATTGAAGAAAACAATCAACTAAGTATAGAGAATTGATGCAATATCAATGAATAAGGGTTTGAGTTAGAAAACCCGCCTCAAATATGATATCCAAGCTTAAATCTCCACGGATCTAATGGTGGATGGATTTATAGCAACTGCCCAAGGTCCGTTGTTGAGCTATTGGATGAACAAGATGGCTAGAATTGGAAATCGGGTGAAGAAAACCAAGAATCAAGCATTACTTTAGGGTTTCCACCATGAATCTGAGGTAGAAGATGATCAAAACCTTACCAACAGGCTGTGTTCGTCCTTCTCCTGCTCCTGAGATCTTTATTGGTCGGCCAAAGCAAAGTGATAAGAGAAAAACTAAGGAAACGATCCTTATGTGTATTGGAAAAAGATGTATATAAGGGATTTTCAAGGAAAGAGAAAAATGGATTATTTTCCTTAAATGCCAAAATTATTTCCATCAAATCCCCCTCCATTTATTTGACACGAAACCACCTTCAAAATCTTGCAAAACCTCTTCATTATCCAAGAATTAATGGAAAAGAAATTAAGCACCTTAAAGGGTTTTATATTAATATCCATCCTTTAGTGGATAATACTTTTGATTATAATAATGTGAGTGGCTTCCACTCAACCAAGATCTTTTTGTGCCATAGAAAGGCACAATCTCGTACAACTCTATTGCAAACACATCCTTCAACTTTTATTTGAAGGGATCCTCAATTAATTTATTTCTTTTTGCATTAAATTAAATTAAGTTCCATATATGCTTAAATCTTGATTATTTTAATGTCAAGATTCTCTCTCCTCCAAGATAATTCAAATGAGGTGCCCCTCTCATTTTCTTTGCTCTACTTGATGCCAAGAAACATGAAAGATCCTCTAGAGGTGGTATATTTCATATTGAACCCTAGGTTATGGGTAAATTGCACTTTACACCAAAACTAGGTTTTAATGCACAAACATTGCTTTATCAGCTCTTCTTGGTACTCAGGCTACCACAAGCCATACCTTTTCATCATATTCATTCTCATGATGCTTCAACACATGTAGAACATCTTATAATGCAACATTTTCAATTTAACCCCTCAACTTGGGTAATTTGCACTTTAGTCCAAAATAAGCAAACACTGCTTCAACATTGTTTAAACATGACCAAAATTGAAACATAAGTTTCTCAAAAGCCCTAATTACTTTTCACAAGATAAGATTAAGCATATAATCATCTTTTTTAATCAAAACACCTAGGGTTAAACTGTAACCCAGGTCAGGGATGTTACAAATTATAAACCCCTAACAAGGATTTCGTCCTAAAAATCCCAGATAAAGGGAAACAGATATTATCCATGCATCATATCATCATGTCTTCACATAACACCTCATTATTATGCAGACACCATGGAGTTTTGATCAACAAAAGTTAATTCGCACAAATTTATCATAGAATGATTTATATGGGACATATACTCCCATGCTTCTTGGTTAGTTCAGTATTTTTTATCACAATTATATTTTGTCATTCATTTGAAACTGTAAGTCTTTTCATACTTTGATTGTGTCATCTTACCTGATGACACATCACAAGCTTTCCTTATTACTTGCACTAATTATCTCATTGGTTATACATTCTCTCTCCATAATGAAGGGTTACTTATCAACCAAGAACTTATCTCAAAGATATCTTCAATTGTTATGTTTATGCAAAGCATAAACCCCTAACATGTAATGTTCATATTACATTAGGTAACTGGATTGATTTCACAGTTACCCCTTTCAGGCATCCATCATAAAATAGCCTGATATATCTCAGATACTAGAATTCCTTCCCTTGGTATTTACACATGTGTTGGTAACACATTACATCTTCATTTTCCTTTATAAGTTGATTTATGAGTAAATCAAATTTCTTCATATATCAATTAGAATGTGTTAGAAATGTTCATACCACATCTCCTTCTTATTTAAACTCTGGAGATTGTTTCAGAATGACTACTTGATCAAGGTAGTCAAAAAGATAACAGTCTAGATATGTCATACTTACCTTGCCTTCAATAAATGAATACCTGGCCAGGGTATTCAAGAACTAAAATTAGGTAGTATGTATTTATTTTATATTATGTTCCATATTATTAAC
Organism: Alisma plantago-aquatica; assembly: GCA_963693085.1. Classification (NCBI taxonomy): domain Eukaryota; kingdom Viridiplantae; phylum Streptophyta; class Magnoliopsida; order Alismatales; family Alismataceae; genus Alisma; species Alisma plantago-aquatica. The sequence goes on along the minus strand of OY856415.1, from coordinate 410,611,818 downwards.
ATCTCTTTAAATTCACTACTTAGTATCTCATATTTTCCCTGAGTGTTTTCTTTTATATATTTTCCCTTTCTACATTTAAAGAGAAATTTTCAAACATATAAGAGAAAATTACACTGAACATAAGTTTTCATTCTTCTTATCTCATCCTCATATCCTTAAAGGATTATGCAGATAAACTAAACAACAACTACCTTTCTTATAAAAGAAAATAGAAGGTAACTCAAAATAAAAAGTTCTATCTTGACAAGTCTTTCTTATTACAGGTTATCTAGTGTCTTGTCTGTTGAGTCACCTCTCACTTTCTATTTGGACATTTCCACCTCAGATGTCCTCTATGTCCACATTTATAGCAAGCTCGAAGGATTTTAGGTGACTGCTTCTCAGGTGCACTATATTGTACTTGAGTCGGTACTACTAAAATCTTTGATTGTTTCGTACCACTAATTCCTTGTCCTTGTGACTGTTTAGACTTTTTTTTAAGGTCTGTATCATGTTTCTTTATCATAGACCCTTCTATCCTTCGAATTGATTCCACAAATGTGGAAAATCTCTCTCTACTTTCTAGGGAAGATGTCGGAATGGACATCTCATCATTCAGACCCTTCTCAAAATTTTGAATCTTTTCCTCCTCAGTAGCAACCATCTGAGGACAAAATCCTAAAAGTTCCATGAACTTAACCTCATATTCACTTATTGACATGACTCCCTGTCAAATTTTCTCAAACTGTGAGATCTTTTCATCTAAATAAGTCCTTCAAAAATACTTATTGACAAATTCTCGACGGAATTCCTCCCATCCAACCTCTTCATCATTCCTTTTTATTTCTTCTATAGTCCACCAATGTCCAGTACTACCTTTCAGAAGGTACACAACATGTTTAACTTTGTCAGTATCCGGGATACTAAGGATCTTATAGGCTTTTTCTAACTCAGTGAGCCAAAGATCAGCATCTGTTGGATCAGATGTTCCAGCATATTCTATGGCTCCTACATGACGTAGTCGTTCAAAGGTCTTACAAGACCCATATCCCTCATTGGGAACTGGTGCCCTAGGTGTTGATGCTGGCATCCGGTCTGCTATATACCTCATTCTAGTCATAAGTTGCCCAAAAAGATTATGAACATCTGGGTTTCCTCTCATGTTTTCATCAACATGAGGATTTTTAGGCACTGGTTTCACCCTTTCTTGATCCCTTGCACCTCCCACCAGTACAACAACATTGCTCTCAGCAACGTATTCTTCAAGTCCTTCAGACATCTTTAAGTTATATATCTTCTTCTGCATAAGAAGAAGACACTGTAAGATACACTAAAGTACACTTAGAATAGACTTGATACCTTAGTCCTATGTCTCTATAGACTCAGCGAACCTAGAGCTCTGATACCACTAAATTGTGGCATCCAACTTATAAAACACAAGATTAACTAATGCGGAAGCGTATGATTTGCAGCGGATTACTGAAAATCACTAAAAATTAAAACTTTTTGCAAAGAGATCCAATCATAGGAAACTCTTACAACAAGAACCATAGTATAATCATTACATCCTGATTCAAAAGTACATGACTTGTACTATCACTTCTAGAGGATTACAACATCAGCTGCTCTAGAACATTATATACAGACATCATAAAACCTCGAGGCATCAAGCCAAAATCTCAGATCAATTCATTAAAACACTAACTATAAACTTATGAGGACCTGAGAGTACAAAGATGACACATAGAACTTTCTAACTATCTGACTGGACAGTCAATGCCTCTAACTGAGATCTCACTACTGTCCAAGTTGTTGCTTTCCTTTTCCTACAAAAGAGTATCTGCCTCTTTGTCCGCGTCCACCTAAAAATGTTGGATCCCACGGGGGTGAGACAATTGTAAATTGCCCTAGCGGGAGATATAACTCTCCGCCAAAACATTATTATTGCAGTTTAAAGATATAGAACTGAGCAGAGGATAAGCAGTTTAAAGCATTCTCAACTTTGAAAGCATTTCAACTATTTATGATAGAGAAATATATCATCTATTCTTTTAATAAGGAATAGGAATGACATGTATTCATCATATTATACCATCATGTTAAACTTTTCTTGTGACACTCATTAACTTGATATGTCACCCATGAGACATTCTTTTCTCAACTTGTTGGCCTTAGCCAATCTGCTAAACAAATAAGGAAATACATCTACCATGTACTCATATATCATTAATATAGGCATTGGGTTATTACCAATCATGTGCCATCATTACAAACATTGAGCCTCTGCAAGGTATTGGACTCTTCCAAACCTGATTACACCGCCAGGCATTGGACTATAACCAATCCTAATTACAGGCATTACACCTCTTCCAGGTATTGGATTTCTCCAAACCTGATTACACAGCCAGGCATTGGACTCTAACCAATCCTGATTTCACAGCCAGGCGTTGGACATTAACCAACCCTGATTACACAGCCAGGAATTGGACTTTAACCAACCCTGTTTACACAGCCAGGCATTAGACTTTAACCAACCCTGATTACACAGCCATGCATTGGACTTTAACCAACCCTGATTACACAGCCAGGCATTGGACTTTAACCAATCATGATTACAAGCATTACACCTCTTCCAGGTATTGGATTTCTCCAAACCTGATTACACAGCCAGGCATTGGACTCTAACCAATCTTGATTTCACAGATCATGGAATATAAATTCCTTCGACCCATCATTAATCATCTTGGTGCCTCTTACTATGCTACAATTGTTCTTATGGCTCATAAAATCCATAAAGCATCTTGTCACCTCTCATTAGGCAACATTTAATCATATGGCTCAGTGCCATTCAACATATTGTCACCTATCACTAGGCAACAAAATCATTTTATCTCATGTAAGATAATAGTAACACCACTTTTCCCTCAATAGGGTTAGGACTTACTGTTCACATCACATTAGGGTTTCTCATGTCCCATTACCCAATTTAGGGTTAGGGTTTTCCCATCTCACAATATGATTTCATAATTATCAAAGTATATCAACTTTGACATGCTTACTGTGAAGTCTTTCATATCTTGATGTATTACTTTCCTCATTACTCCCAACTTTCTTAAGTTATCAGCTTATCTTGAATTAAGGTATTTCCCTTCTTAATCCTTTCATCCACTAACCTATCACTCTTACCATGAAGTGCATAGGTTACACAAAAGAATGGTCCAACTATCTTTAATGATATGGACTCATCCTTAAGTTAGGAATTAACAAAAATACCATGTTAGGTTCTTTTCAAAACAACTCTAAGTCAAGCATAGAGTACCACGGTCGTGCAAAGGAAAGCCACCACGGCCGTGCAGCCAAGAACGGTCGTGCAAGAGGAAGCCACCACGGCCATGCTACCTTGCACGGTCGTGCTATAGAAGATCGCCACATGAATCATATTCATATATGAATTCTATTCTTTCATCCTTTTAACTTGATTAGGTCACATCAACCCTTCAATCAAGTACATACAACTATGATTAACATAGTGTATCAAGTTATTGATCCTATAAGTAATTAGGGATTTCATCCCTTAATTGGCACAAATCTGTTGGGTTTTAGGGGAGACAGAGAAGGCAGCGGAAACAAAAATTCCCCCCCAACCCATACTGAGAAAACGCATCAACGTCTATATAATAGGAAAGGATGGTTTGTGGAATCATACCTTGTCCCAAGGCTTGTTCGGCGACAATACCTCGCACCTTGCACGGTCTTCAACTCCGATCTTGGACGGTGTCTGTGCAGCTCCTGGTCGCACCGGGACTGACGACTCCTCCTCCTACCGGACTGTCGGATGACAGTTGTCCTCCTAAGCGGCAGTGTCCTCCCGCCTCTGTAGTAGTCCACACGGACCACGTGGAACTCCACTCTCCTTGTCCCACAAGGAAGTGGAAGGAGTCGCACCCTCCTGTTGACGTACTAGTCGCCAACACACTCTCCTGCTACCAGTTGCAACTGCAGTTGTCCTTCCCTTGCTGCACCTCCCTTTTGCGGGAAGCTCTTGCTCGGGATCTCTCACGGTTACCAAAACCAGAGAGAACGACAACTTCGCAAAGCAACCGGCTTGCATTGAGTTGTACGCTGAGAAGCCCCCAATACCCCTATATATATAGGCGGGTCATGGGACAGGGTTCTATGTACCCGGCAATATGGGACTAAAGCAGGAGTAGAAGGGTTCAAGATTTTCCACAAAAAGTAACCAACTCGCTACCTGAACCGATCGGTTCACAAGTGAACCAGTCGGTTGGGGACCTGAATCGGTCGGTTGGAGCACTAACCGATCTGTTGGGACCCATGAGCCGATCGGTTCACTTCTGAACCAGTCGGTTCGTGGTCCTGCTCGGTTCCCGATTGACTTTCCTTCTTTCGTTTCTAATTGGTATCAAATACCAATCCTATTCCCAATCAAATTGGGCAAGTGAAACGCAAGGAAAATTCTCACCGACCTGACTTTCCCAACTTGCTTGGTTGCACCAGTTGAACCGATCGTTTCACTCTGACCATGAGTCGATCGACTCAACACTTGAGCCAACCGGTTCAGCAACCTCAGCCGACCGGTTCAACACTTGAACCGATTGGTTGGGAGTACAGGTTGTGCAGAATCAGTCAAATGTGATTTCAATCAATCCGATACTCCAATCAATGCGTTCAACACCTTGACCCATATGATATTGACCTATCAACTGATTGAGTGTTTAATTGAACTACTAAACTCCTTTAGTAATCAATCTAAACATTGCTTTGTGGACAAAACTCCTCTTCCAGGTTAAATCCTATGTGTGTGACCCTGCAGGTCCATTTCACGTTGGCAGTGAAAGTCCATAACACTTATGACTTCACAAGCAAAGAGCGGTGCCTAGTCACACATCAGTGCTACCCAAGTGAAAGTAGAAACTTGGAGAACAACTTTCATCCTACAATCCGTGAATGGTGTTACAATGAATGTATAATTCATTTGTCACTGATATCCCGAATGAACTCGAGGCATGGAACAGTCATCCTGTCAACGTTCATTCACTTTCTTGATCTCAGAGTAGATTGAAGGAGATATGTATGACATCAATATCACATACTGATTCACACATGTGTGCGCACACCTATCTCAATCCTACTCATCAAGTGGCCTTGGATATCAAAATCCCTCAGGAGGGACAAATCCCATATCTATCACTCATCCCTCAAAAGCCCCATGTGTCAAAGCCACCCAATCATCACCTTTATAACAACCCATGTTTCAGGATTGCGTTTGATGATGTCAAAGTGTGCCCAACGACATGTGTTGAGTGTAGTGATTTCAGGTCTAAGAATCACACTCACCACCATCACTGTGAGTACTGACTGTGACTACCATCTCATGGTTCCATGTGTCAAACTCACGGTGGGTCTGTCCGGTACCTTATTCTCTAACAAGTACCTATGTGTTTGGTTTGATATCTCTATATCATGACTAATGAGATTATGTCATCAACCAACACCACAATCTAGTCTTGTGTGTCATTGTTGTCTATCTACCTTCCACAATGACATCTGACTAGGGACATAACAAGAATGTACAAACTCTTAGCATCCATATGATCTCATCGTTCAGGTCATGAACCTGAAGGCATACGTCATTGAGTATTGTCATTCCCTAGACATTCAATATGTTCTATCACTGTCTCATATGACTGAACCAGAAGGAATTGGAAGCTCGCCTTTGATGTTTATCAAATCAATCTTAATGTATCCCACCAATCATCCCATGATTGGCTCTCAAGGCATACATACCAACAGACTCCCACTTGTACTGCGAGCCAATCACCCATGAATCATATTCATAGTGATCTTCAGACATGTCCCACATGTTACTGTGCTCTAGTGCCAACATAGTGAGTAATGACAACACCTTGCCAAAGTCTGTACAAATTGCATGTCTCACATCTCTTCGCTGTACGTCATACGTATGAGATGGAGTTGTCGTAATATGCGATCTAGTATTCCTTTGCTAACCTTTAGCCACATTGCATGATCAAGGATTCTAGACTTATCATCAATGAGTGGAATATAAGTTCATCCTATGAACTTTCAGATCCATATAATATCCACTGTTGTTTACTACCACATAGATACTCGGCATTTCCCTTTTAAATGACTTTATTGGAACATTTCCAATTATCAACAAACTTTCACTTTTATACATCTTATGTATATATATTGCGATTAATTTTCTGTCCTTTCGGAAGTTCGCATCAATGTAACTCTTTACATCGAACTCTTCCTTATCTCCATAGAACTAGTACTTCACAAGCACTTATCAAGTTCTCATGGTATTCCAGTAACCCTTATTGGAAATAGACAGCCATCCACTCGTCATGTCACACATGCGAGTTATCAGGATGAGCACATCATATTGCCATGTCCTACATACAAGATGATGAATGCATTTTATTCTTGCCATGTCATACATGCAAGATAATGGGATGATTACATACATGATAGATCCATATCTATTCTTAGTGTTCCCATTCTTCATAAGAATTGGACACTTGGCCTTGGGATACTAACTCCATGTAACATGGACAAGTTTTCTCCCACTGAATCTGTGTACACTGAACCCTTCAGTACAGATTGCCAATGTATGCTTTCCTTTTTTCAGGTCAAGAGGTTTTCGAGAACTATCTCTATAGATCTATATTCCTATCACATAGGAAACATCTCTATCTTCCTTAAAGATAATTTCCACTTTTGGATTTCCATTCTAGAACATTTCCATTTCACATCAACATGTGGAATGTGAACACGCTCCCACTAAATCACAGATCCCTTCTTTATCTTTGACATGTCAGTCAAACCCTTTGACTATATCATCAAAGTAAAGATCCAATTCTGAGTTGCTTGTACTCAATCAATCGCATTGATTAGTCCATTGTAACTTATAGACTTCATTTGCATTAGTGGATTCATAAACCTTATAGGTTGTGTCATGTACACATCCTTGTTTTATTCCTCATAGGAATGTGGTTTTAGTATCCATATGCCAAATGTCTCAGTCATTAAGTTGCAATCAACAAGCATCATCCTTCTCAAAATGTTATCCATGTGTCTTAACACTTAAGACTCATTTGCACTTATGTATTTCATCCAATGAGTGCTACCATCAAGGTCATACCTTATGGTTTACACGGATGTCATTTAGGATGTAATGGTCATAAACCATAACTCAAAATTCGGTTCCTCATATTCATCTAGATAGTTGACTCATCACATGAACAACTCATCACATAGATAAACGAGGTGTATCTGTCAAGGATATAAGAACTCACAACTCCTTGTGATTCTTAATGTCCTATATTAGTGTGGGGTATTCTTTTATTAAGAAGAATTCAGTTATTTGATAATCATTCTCTAACTCCTTAGAGTATGATTCCTTCTTGATTTAGACATCACCATGCCTTAATCATGAGTTCACTATGATACACTATCATAATCACTCATAAGGATCTCAAACATTTGGTCCAAGTATTTCATTCATTGATCTCATCAAGAATTAATACTTTACCGAATTTGTACTTCATCTATGATAATCTTGAACACTTCAAGACATTCATATTGGTATTTCTCTAAACACCATTTGAAGTATTAGCATTTATTCCAATAGGTATGTAAATACATAACATGTATTATACCTAATAGGATAATCATTCTCCCACTACATTAGTGAAGATTGATTAATCATGTCCAAGATATTCATGTCTCTTACTGGTTCTCTAACGAAAAGAGTCTAGATTTATCCATCATATGGAAACTAGAAATGAATTTCTCATGATTAATGCTAATTTCATTGTTTGAGTTATCTATAACTTTTAGGTATTATTTTATCTTATGCATATCAAATACCACAAGATAAACAAGGCATTGCCACAAAGATCATATCTTTAAGATCGAAACATCAACTTTATTAATTGCCATCATTGTCATACAATATGCAATAATAAAGTGTTTCTATCTATTGGCAATATATGAAATAGCAGTTCTCAACTCTATTTCGTGCCCTTTAGGCTGAAATAAACTGAAAGATACTCCTATCTATGGCAGCAACACTTGCTCCAATGATGGGTACTTCTTTCTTGGTCCTTTCACAAAGGTCATCACTTCTTTGTGGATATTGCATATCATATATGACATATCCATATCTTGGTATCATATACCTCAGATAAAGAAGCGGTTCATTTCCTGATACCTTAGGTGGAGATCTCCATCCCCTCCTTCATCTTCTTTTGTTCTTCCAGATATAGAGGGCAATCCCTCATACACCCTTTCCCCATGTGCCTTGAGGCTGAAGACGGCTTGGATTTCTGGCTAGCATCAGAACACTTCTTAGCTTTGCCCTTGTCCTTGCCCTTAAGAATTACCTTTTCTTTGATCACATCAAAGACTATGGTTTGTCTTTCTTCATCTTTGCCTCTACTATCCTCAACATGTCCAACAACTCTGTCAACGCTTGCCAAAGTTGTTCATGTTGTATCTTATCATGAATTGTATGATTCTCACAACATTTGCAGTATCATACCAATAGCCAACTCTTGGCTCAGAGGGAATCCTTCTTAATCAGGTTTTCCACATACCCAATCACATTGAGTGTGTGAATACCTTACTGGATCTCCTTCTGTCATGACATACTAGGACAGTATCTTGGAGACATCATATGTCTCATGTTGTCTCTGCAACTCATAGTTCAGAGAACACAACATCAAGCACTCCTCATCAATGTCATCCTCAGTATGCTTACATAAGCATACTTTCAGCCATTGATGTGGTGGGATCGAGTTCATCTAGTTCTGGTATAACTAGGACTTAGAGCTTTCACTCTTTGATTGAGAACACTTCTCATCATCCTAACCAGTCGTGGAATTATTCCCATTTAATTTGTTGGTCTCAAAGACCGATCACAAATAAAGTGATTTGTTGATTAACCATTTATTTTAACAAAAGGAAATATGTGCAATTTTAGTCCAAAACTCTTTTTGACTTATTTGATTGATTTGAAAAGTTGATGATAAAATTAGGCCTTTAATTAATTATCGCTCCCACTATTTTAGTTCAAATTGATATCCCTCACCATCAATTTGGAAGATTGCAGTGTACAACCTTCTAGTGGGCAAGATCCTGAAATCCTCTAAGTCATGGACCAGCTTGGGCTGTCACCCACAACATAGATCTCTCAGGTAGGAAACTTTTGCCAATTGCATCATATGCAACTCTTGATAAGATGTCATCTACAACTCCTTGCAATGATCATCTCCATGCCTCAAGGTACTAGATCCCATCTAGATCACCTTGTTAAGTCCGACCCAAAGCAAACACGATGAACATGCACCCTACTAGGGCAGACCCACACATTCATCCTTCACGCTTCCACGAGGTAGACGGTGCACCACGCTAGGGCGTGCCCACACTTGGTCGAACAAGCTTTTCACGTGTGTCGCATTTGGAAGGCATCTAAAACTTAATATTTTAATGAGGGATTTGGTTTTATATACATATACATATCCAATCACCACAATACATAGTACGTATCATATACATGCTATATCCCACAGAAAACATGCACAAACGATAAAAAGCGATGATTATGGCCATCCTAATGTGATTCCTCGAGCCAAGAGGAATCACGGTCATCTAGGTCTACATCACATGCAACCTGTACAAGATGAACTCTGTGCCTTGCCATCCGAGTTGATCAACTCATCACATGAATGATCTGTACTCTCCAGTCGGTCGTCTGGGTGCCACCAGCCTATCGGTTGGCTCCTCCAACCGATCGGTTCACCTGGTCGTCATGCATCTCGTCATGTCTGCCACCCGCTCATCTCGCTCCTCGAACCGGTCATCAACCGATTGGTTCACTCCTTGAACCGACCGTCTGGAACGTCAATCGATCGGTTCACGCCTTGAACCGATCGTTTCAGCTGTCGTCTTGATGTCCACCGGTCTTCGACATAATAGGAAATAAAATATATCCTATTTATTACATTGCTTTAAAAAGGGAAACCCCGAGTTACATTCGGGGGGAGCAAAGGTAGGAAAGAATCTCGAATTATTTCGAGTTACATCAGGAATATAAGAGAGGGAAGATCGGTGCGCAGACCGAGACACAAGCAACCACAAACAACCACACACAGAAAGGGGTTTATAGGCCATAATCACGCTACACACATCCACCACAAAACTCGTTTAAGGGCGACGCGTATCGAGTGCATTAATAATACATATCATATATGTAATTTGGGATTTGTGGATTTAGGATTGGACATGCATAAAGCCAATATTATTCGCATCGCATGCAATAAATAAAGGCGACAAAACAAAATCGATCATATCGATATTCCTAAAATATAGAGCAGTTGACGTGGCTCTGATACCACTGTTGGGTTTTAGGGGAGACAGAGAAGGCAGCGGAAACAAAAATTTTCCCCCCCAACCCATACCGAGGAAACGCGTCAACGTCTATATAATATGAAAGGATGGTTTGTGGAATCATACCTTGTCCCGAGGCTTGCTCGGCGACAATACCTCGCGCCTTGCGCGGTCTTCAACTCTGGTCTTGGACGGTGTCTGTGCAGCTCCTGGTCGCACCGGGACTGACGACTCCTCCTCCTACCGGACTGTCGGATGACAGTTGTCCTCCTAAGTGGCAGTGTCCTCCCGCCTCTGTAGTAGTCCACACGGACCACATGGAACTCCACTCTCCTTGTCCCACAAGGAAGTGGAAGGAGTCGCACCCTCTTGTTGACGTACTAGTTGCCAACACACTCTCCTGCTACCAGTTGCAACTGCAGTTGTCCTTCCCTTACTGCACCTCCCTTTTGCGGGAAGCACTTGCTCGGGATCTCTCACGGTTACCAAAACCAGAGAGAACGACAACTTCGCAAAGCAACCAGCTTGCATTGAGTTGTACTCTGAGAAGCCCCCAATACCCCTATATATATAGGCGGGTCATGGGACAGGGTTCTATGTGCCCGGCAATATGGGACTAAAGCAGGAGTAGAAGGGTTCGAGATTTTCTACAAAAAGCAACCAACTCGCAACCTGAACCGATCGGTTCACAAGTGAACCGGTCGGTTGGGACCCATGAGCCGATCGGTTCACTTCTGAACTGGTCGGTTCGTGGTCCTGGTCGGTTCCCGATTGACTTTCCTTCTTTCGTTTCTAATTGGTATCAAATACCAATCCTATTCCCAATCAAATTGGGCAAGTGAAACGCAAGGAAAATTCTCACTGACCTGACTTGCCCAACTTGCTCGGTTGCACCAGTTGAACCGATCGTTTCAACACTTGAACTGATCATTTCACTCTGACCATGAGCCGATCGACTCAACACTTGAGCCGACCGGTTCAGCAACCTCAGCCGACCGGTTCAACACTTGAACCGATCGGTTGGGAGTACAGGTTGTGCAGAATCAGTCAAATGCGATTTCAATCAATCCGATACTCCAATCAATGCGTTCAACACCTTGAACCATATGATATTGAGCTATCAACTGATTGAGTGTTTAATTGAACTACTAAAGTCCTTTCGTAATCAATCTAAACATTGCTTTGTGGACAAAACTCCTCTTCCAGGTTAAATCCTATGTGTGTGACCCTACAGGTCCATTTCACGTTGGCAGTGAAAGTCCATAACACTTATGACTTCACAAGCAAAGAGCGGTGCCTAGTCACACATCAGTGCTACCCAAGTGAAAGTAGAAACTTGGAGAACAACTTTCATTCTACAATCTGTGAATGGTGTTACAATGAATGTATAATTCATTTGTCACTGATATCCCGAATGAACTCGAGGCATGGAACAGTCATCCTGTCAACGTTCATTCACTTTCTTGATCTCAGAGTAGATTGAAGGAGATATGTATGACATCAATATCACATACTGATTCACACATGCGTGCGCACGCCTATCTCAATCCTACTCATCAAGTGGCCTTGGATATCAAACTCCCTCAGGAGGGACAAATCCCATATCTATCACTCACCCCTAAAAAGCCCCATGTGTCAAAGCCACCCAATCATCACCTTTATAACAACCCATGTTTCAGGATTGCGTTTGATGATGTAAAAGTGTGCCCAACGACATGTGTTGAGTGTAGTGATTTCAGGTCTAAGAATCACACTCACCACCATCACTGTGAGTACTGACTGTGACTACCATCTCATGGTTCCATGTGTCAAACTCACGGTGGGTCTGTCCGGTACCTTGTTCTCTAACAAGTACCTATGTGTTTGGTTTGATATCTCTATATCATGACTAATGAGATTTTGTCATCAACCAACACCACAATCTAGTCTTGTGTGTCATTGTTGTCTATCTACCTTCCACAATGACATCCGACTAGGGACATAACAAGAATGTACAAACTCTTAGCATCCGTATGATCTCATCATTCAGGTCATGAACCTGAAGGCATACGTCATTGAGTATTGTCATTCTCTAGACATTCAATCTGTTCTATCACTATCTCATATGACTGAACCAGAAGGAATTGGAAGCTCGCCTTTGATGTTTATCAAATCAATCTTAATGTATCCCACCAATCATCCCATGATTGGCTCTCAGGGCATACATACCAACAAAATCACTTAGGTACTATTAGGTTTTCGACCTTTGTACCTTCATTGGTTGTCATTACTAATCATCATTGGATCAATGGATCATTCATCATCTTAATTCTCAAGAGATTCAATCATATTGGACCTCCATTACATAAGGTATCCAATTGAATTAGGGTTTCCAATGTTGATTCCTTCAATCATTATATTCATGGAACCAATCATCAATTGGACATATACTCATACTTCAATTGAGTTTAATAGGTCAATATTCAACTAATTTGACCCTCAATTTACCCTCAATTAGTCATCAACTAAGATTGAATCAATTGAATTAGGGTTTTGAATCAATGATCCTTCAACACTAATCAATGTAAGATTAGTTACTTTGAAACCATTGAACCATCATCCAAATTGAACATGACCTGACCCCAAACGGTCTTGAGGTCGTTTGGATGACCTCCAAACTGTCTTGAGACCGTTTTACCATGTCAACATCAAAATACAAGTCAATCAATCAAAGTTTGGATCATTGGATTGATCACCAAATCAGCATTGAATTGTATTTCACTCTAGTGACATTGGATCTTCAATTGCTCAATCATGCTTAACCCTAGACCTCCAAACGGTCTTGGATGACCGTCAAAAAGTCTTGAGACCGTTTGGATTATCTCCAAACTGTCTTGAGACCGTTTGTCTCATCCAAACCTTGGATTCTAGTGAAATTCCATCAAGGTTTGGTCTATTTAGTTGATCAACAAATCAGCACTTAATTGCAATATGATTTGGTACCGTTGGACCTTCAATTGGTCAACTATACTTAACCCCATACCTGAAAACAGTCTTGGGTGATCCCCAACGGTCTTGAGACCGTTTGGGTGATCCCCAAACGGTTTTGAAACCGTTTGGGCCAATCAACCCAAAACATCATCTCAATCACTTGCAAAATCAGCATTTAGCCGATTAGGGTTCATACCCCATTTTTGGATCTTTAAACACTTAACCATACTCAACACTAGACCTCCAAACGGTCTGGGGCGACCCCCAAACGGTCTTGAGACCGTTTGGGTGATCCCCAAATGGTTTTGAAACCGTTTGGGCTAATCAACCCAAAATCTCAATTCAACTCATTGGAATTTCAGCACTAATTTCAATTAGGGTTTGCCCAATTGATTAGACTTCAACTCATGATTCCTTTGGAATTAATCCATAAAATTTGGTGAGTCATTAAAAAACATAATTAAGAACAGTAATCTCAAACTTTAAACCCTTGGTCAACTCTCGCAAGCGGTTTTGAAACCGTTTTCCCAAAAAGTCAAGTTGAAAATAAGCACTTAATTCAATTAGGTTTGCGTAATTGATTAGCCTTCAACTCATGATTCCTTAGGAGTTAATCCATAAAATTTAGTGGGTTATCAACCAACATAATTAGGAACAATATTATCAAACGTTCAACCCTTGGTCAACTCCATCTAACGGTTTTGAAACCGTTTGGTCTCATGCGGTTTGGTGAAACTGTTTCATCTCAAACGGTTTGAAACTGTTTGCTCCCAAACAGTTTGGGAAACCATTTGAGCAACTTAGAAGATCGTTTGGCCTGGGATTTTTCTTTGGATAACCATCTAGGATTATGTCATCATAGTCCTCCTTAGAATAACCAAGAACAAAAACCGTTTTTCATAGAAATTTCGACAATGAATCAAGAGGGTATCAAATTGAAGAAAACAATCAACTAAGTATAGAGAATTGATGCAATATCAATGATTAAGGGTTTGAGTTATAAAACCCACCTCAAATAAGATCTCCAATCTTAAAGCTCCACGTCTCTAATGGTGGATGGAGTTCCAGCAACTTCCCAATGTCTGTTCTTGAGCTATTGGATGAACAAGATGGCTAGAATTGGAAATCGGGTGAAGAAAACCAAGAATCAAGCATTACTTTAGGGTTTCCACCATGAATCTGAGGTAGAAGATGATCAAAACCTTACCAACAGGCTGTGTTCGTCCTTCTTGTGCTCCTGAGATCTTTATTGATCGGCCAAAGCAAAGTGATAAGAGAAAAACTAAGGAAACGATCCTTATGTGTATTGGAAAAAGATGTATATAAGGGATTTTCAAGGAAAGAGAAAAATGGATTATTTTCCTTAAATCCCAAAATTATTTCCATCAAATCCCCCTCCATTTATTTGACACGAAACCACCTTCAAAATCTTGCAAAACCTCTTCATTATCCAATAATTAATGGAAAAGAAATTAAGCACCTTAAAGGGTTTTATATTAATATCCATCCTTTAGTGGATAATACTTTTGATTATAATAATGTGAGTGGCTTCCACTCAACCAAGATATTTTTGTGCCATAGAAAGGCACAATCTCGTACAACTCTATTGCAAACACATCCTTCAACTTTTATTTGAAGGGATCCTCAATTAATTTATTTCTTTTTGCATTAAATTAAATTAAGTTCCATATATGCTTAAATCTTGATTATTTTAATGTCAAGATTCTCTCTCCTCCAAGATAATTCAAATGAGGTGCCCCTCTCATTTTCTTTGCTCTACTTGATGCCAAGAAACATGAAAGATCCTCTAGAGGTGGTATATTTCATATTGAACCCTAGGTTATGGGTAAATTGCACTTTACACCAAAACTAGGTTTTAATGCACAAACATTGCTTTATCAGCTCTTCTTGGTACTCAGGCTACCACAAGCCATACCTTTTCATCATATTCATTCTCATGATGCTTCAACACATGTAGAACATCTTATAATGCAACATTTTCAATTTAACCCCTCAACTTGGGTAATTTGCACTTTAGTCCAAAATAAGCAAACACTGCTTCAACATTGTTTAAACATGACCAAAATTGAAACATAAGTTTCTCAAAAGCCCTAATTACTTTTCACAAGATAAGATTAAGCATATAATCATCTTTTTTAATCAAAACACCTAGGGTTAAACTGTAACCCAGGTCAGGGATGTTGCAATAAATATCAAATGATGGTCCAAAATTATGAAAATATGTCAGTAAATTCATATTCATGTTTATAATGCATATGATGTCAGATATGGTCATGCTAATGAACAAAATCATGTAATTGTGTAATATAGCTAATTACGGCTGATAACCCTAAGTTAAATGTAATAAATGCATACATGCTCAATAAATGATGAAATTTACAGGAAAAACCCTCATTCCAGTAAATGGAAGATAATATATAAATATTAGATCAATTTTATACATGAAGTCCATGTTATATGAAGTTGACCCTTAATACATGGTTTAAACACTAATTTAGGTGAATGATGTAACCTAAGGTTAATATGTGCACAAAAAGGATATGGAACCTAATGTTCAGATAATGAACCATAATCTATAAAATGACATCAGTATGATAATTCTAAGACAATAATACAAGTAATCATGAGAATATCATAATGAGATAAGGTAAACCCTAAAATGAACACGATTAGGGTTAAGTTGAGATGTAAGATGATAAGAACCTGATGGCTTATATGATCTTGTCTTGATCAGGTTTAACAAGAGTGATTGTTGACATGAGGATTATTTGATGATTAGGTTTGTCTTGATCAAGGTGCGCCATTACCTCTTGCTTGGCTTATTATACATTATGTTGGTGTTATATGGGAGTAAATACTTGACATATGGTATTGATTTAAATGATTGTCTTGTATGATATGTTGCTTGAATTTCCATACTTATGGCTATGAAAACCTACAAACATAATATAGATGTTCCATCATAAGATAGCTCATAAACCACTTGGTGGTAGAGCGCATGCATAATGATCACAAACCACTTTGTGGTAGATCATATGATGTTTGTATAATGATCACAAACCACTTGGTGGTAGATCATAAGGCCTAAAGACCTCAAAGCCACTTGGTGGCAGACGCACGAGATGTATGATGGAAATGTGCTTAAAATATGTGTTCTCTTTTGTTAATGAACATATTTGTGCAAGTATATGATTTTCTTATATTTCTTTATAACTGCCAAGTATTAGTTTTATCATATTTCCAAGATATGATGAGAGGTAAATAAAAGACATGTAGGCGTACTCAGTATAATATTCTTGAATACTGTGTTGACATGTACCACATGTAATCTTTTGTTTAGGTTGTAGTTATGCTCTTGAAGATCTAGGATAGTTGAGAGTTGTGTAGCGAGATGATGTACAGGTGGGTCTGTTGTCTTAAGATCATGTAGTTTAGATGTAGTATATGTATATGTATAAGTTTCTTGTTCAATATGTAATATCAAATGTTGTAACAATTCATGTTGTGATTATATGTTGAATGGTGAAGGTTTTATGATTGGTCATGTACATGTGCTACTGATTGTTTTCTTATGACTTCCTCTGATTTTCTTCTTCTTAGCCTAGTGTGTGGTGCTCAAATTGGAATTCTCACTGAGGTGAGGTTTCAATTTGGACGTCACACATCAGATTAAGTTTTAGAAAATCATGGGACGTCACACCAATTCTTCCTAGAAGCTAAGTGTCATCAAACATCTCAAAGTAAGCAATCCATGTTATAAGCACAAACCACATGCAATAAAATAGGAAATGAGATAGAAGCAAGAGGAAATCATCATAGATAGAAATTATGTTCATTACAAGCCATTTTCCCCCAACATGGTATCAAAGTCACATTTTAACCCCAAACAGCCCACCACTAGGGGCTTAGCTAGACATAGTCAAAGAAATAGTAAAAGAGAGGGGAAGAATAGGTAGAAACGCCATGGAGCTTGGTGTAGTATCCTTTTTCTTCACCTCCAAGTTGCTATGGATGACCTCCCTCCTCCATGGGTGCAGGGGAGAATGAAAATATGGGGTTTTATGGGTAAAAACCTAAAAACTAGGTTTCCAAGGTGGAATGAGGGTGGAAATGGTGGATGATGAGCTAAAATGCAAAGGAATTGCACTAGATGCTCAAGGAAGGAGAGTGGAAGGTTGGAGTAGTTGTGAGAAAGGCTATCCTTTGTGCCCCAGCTGCCACCTATGTATATATAGGTGGTGGGAAGGCACTAGGGCAAGCAAGGGTAGTTTAGGAAAAATAGTGTAAAAGTTTACTAGGGTTGGTGGGTCACCACGATCGTGTTGGTGTGCCACGTCTGTGGTGAGGGTAGTATAGGATGGTCGTGGGGTAAGAATACGGTCGTGGTATGGGGCTGGTGGCGATATGCTAAGTATGGTGGTGGCCACGGCCATGGCAGAGTGCCACGACCGTGGTGGGTGAGTAGAACCACGGCCGTGTTGGGTAACAGGGCCATTTTGGAGGAGGGGGATGTGGTCGTGGAGCAGCATCACGGTCATTTTTGTTCTTCATTAGCCACAGTCGTGGCAGATGGCCATGGTAGTGGTGACTTGGGGAAAAACCCTATTGAAATGTTGGTTCTTGGTCATAAATGCACATGACCATGGGAGGTGCCCACGACCGTTTTCCATTCTTCTGACCATGACCGTGCGGATGGCCACAGCCATGGTGTCTTCAATGGCCACGTTCGTGGCAGATGACAATGGTCGTGGGATTCTGACAAAAAACCCTGTTGAGTCTAGGACTTCTTTGCCAAAAAAAGACACGACCGTGGGGTTGTGCCCACGGCCGTGGTGAGGCTTGCACCACTTGATTATCCTTCAAACCATCATTCTTGGATTTCTTTTCTTGGTGACGACTCTTGGCCATTGGAGGTAGGTTGAGGGAGATTTTGGGGCCTCCTTTGGGCCTCCCCATGAGTGGAGGAGCCCTAGAATTCCTTCTTTCTCTCTCTTCCATCTAAGGCATGGTCCAAGTACCTAAAAATAATGCAAAGAACATCCATAAGTGCATTTGGCAGTGATAACCATATTGGGGAAATTAACTTGCAATATACTATGTCTAGATGTGATAAAAGCACAAAAAGGCACAAGATGGAGCCCTAAAATAGGGCTACATCAGTTTCCCATATCAAGAGTTCACCCTTTTGCGTGCCCCATTTTAAAGGTCCTTTTTTGTAAAGGGGTTGAGGCCTATGTTGATCTTGAATCATATCATGCATATTGTATCTCAACATATACAAGACTAGGAAAAAGGCGATCATGCCAAAACATCCATCTATGTTTAGGACATCAACCAACCATACATAACATGCATGGTTGTAGTTTATCTATGGTTGAAAGGTAAAAAATCATCTCTTATCATCAAACATACTTTACTCTTCCAATGGTCATCTTGAAGCAAGCTCAAATCATCATCATTGTCACTAATATCAATATCATCATCTTCATCACCATCATCATCATCATCAACTTAGGCCATTCAAGATACTACTAGCCCAACCTTTATTATGGCTTTAGAGAACTCTAAAGGCTACAACTAGCAGCTAAACACTTTCATCTAGACTGAACATCTCTTTCTCTTAGGTTACATAGATACTCATTTCCTTTTGTGTATGGTAACATTTTGTATATGTACATATATACCAATATTTGAATTAGGTATTCTCCAACTTTGAAATACGCGATGTAAACCACCATACTCCATTTGAATACAACCAAAACCAAAATGAGTTACCACACTCATTGTGTAGTCTCGTACCATGACACCTAGAGAACTAGTAAGAGCATGGTGCACATCGACTTAGCTACCCTAAGCACATGTAGAGAATCATATGTCTAGGGTTGTAGTAAGATCACCTCTCACCCTCCTGTACATGTTGTCCATACCAAAAGATAGAAGGGGGAGAAAATGAATGGTTCTAGGGATTACACAAGTCTACACCTAGTTATAGAATATCTAGGTTCTAACCTAGAGGCTAAGTCAACTTAGTCCACAAAGGAAAACTTTTTAAGTTTCTAATCTTAAGATGTAAGGTTATATTAGTTTGTGTTTCATGTGAGCAATGCTTGGTGTAATTATTGTTCATGCTCAGATGCCAACAGTCATGGAACCAAAATCCCAACCTCATAAACCAAATGAATACCAAAGACCATATGTAGAAGTGTGAAATTCTTACCATACATGAATTGATAACAAGATAAAATCACCAACATAATCTCAAAAGTCCACGAGTATTACTAAGAAACATTAATTATTACATGATTCCAATTTCATGTTGGTGAGTACAATTTTTCAAGTCTACTCATGTACACTAGGGATCTTACTACAAGTACACCTGAACATATGCTCACAAGCCATCAACTCTCAAGCTATTTCTAAACCTAAAACATATGTGAAACAAGCGGGTCAACACACAAGATGTTGAGTATAGGATAGAAACATGTCTATAAATAACTTGACATAATTTGATAAGATGTTCATAACTAAAAGAGCAAGAAATAAATGAGTTAATTACTTAGAAAAATGAGAACCCATATTTTAGTCAATTTACTCCATGTATACCAACAATGTCATGCATCATAAGGCCTTTGACCTGCTTCCCATCGGAAAGGTTTGTCAGGGTTCTCAATATTAGCTAATCATGTTCGTAAGAGACCTCAAGGCCAATGTCAGGAACTAACCCTTACATCCATGTGGTCTGCCCTATCTTGACAACTCAAGTAAGATGTCCATCCTTATGTTATTACCCCGACACCAAGGAAGGTGCACAAGGTTTGTATGATGGAGAACTATATAATGTGTTTAAGTTATAAAATCAACCAAGAAAACATCAAATATAGTATTGGAATCCTACATGGAAATATTTGAGCAAGTAAACAAGCACACATACACATCATAGTTCAAGTAAGAAATCCGTCGCCATATATTTATTAAATCCCATTTCTAGTTCAAAGGTTTCTTAATGTATCCTTGACCATCTAGATCATAGACATCACCTCATTAAGAACATGATCACATGAATGCATTGGATTCACATCACTAACCCTAGATAGCTTCGTTTTGAGGTTAGTTAGGTCGTTAGGATATATTGATCATTACTCATCTTATTATCATGTGATTAAGCTTATGGATTCTCCATTCTAGGTGATTAGTATTACTTTTAGCATTATAACTCAAGAAATCCTTGTATGAGCTAACTCTAATGTTAGATACATTAAAAGGGTCAAGGGATTTTATGTCATGTTTGCAGCTATCATCATATAGAATGAATTAGGTGCATCATTTTGATCTCATAAATTATGTACAATGTTTCATATACTAATATCAGGTTGATATTGGATTTTACATGATTTATTGATTAAAGACATATTTATTGTACTTCATTTTAGGGTTATTAGGTCCAAACTTAGGGTTTCAGCTTTCTTGGCTTCAAACTAACTGTAATCACATTATGATATTTTTCTAGTGATAAGTAGGTCATTCAAAAGGTTACAGTTCAGATTTCACATTTTCTGACCATTTATCTATTGTCTAGGATAAAATGAGGTTTAAAGCAACTAGTTGCATATTGATATAAAAGCACTCAAAATATTCAATATGATTCAAATAAAAGTTCAAAACTATGTTACAACTACATTTGGTGTTCTAAAATGATTTTATGATAATTTATATCAATCAAAATATATTTATATCATTTAATGTAGAATAAACAATTCATCTTCTTTTATATAATAAAAACGATACTAAAAGAGAATCAAAAGGCATTTCTAAGTTTTTAATGTGAAGTTATACATTCTTGTGAATCCATGGGTATATTTTGGGAATTTTATTGGCTAAGGGTGCTATTTTTAGAAAACCCAAGTTTTCATGTATTTTAGAAGATTTAAGAACGCATTTACCCTTCAGATTTTCTAGGGACATCTATTTTCCACCTCATGGAGTTGTAGATGGCCTCCATATCACCCACACTGAGCATGGCTCACTCACTTCTTGGCTTGCTGGACTAGTTGGTTCATGGCCAGGTTGGTCGGTCTAACGACTGAGCCATCGAGTCAAAGTTGGGTTTTGACCGCTTGATTGTCTGACCCCACCCTTCACCATCACGCGTCATCCCAGTGTGAGAACTTTGTTCTTAGCTCCTGCCTCACCACAAGATGGAGGGAAGTTGAGGAAACAAGTTCTTTAGGGTGCCTTTCGTATCAAGATCTTGCTTCCTTTGGTGTTGCGGTGATGACGGGAGGTCGAGCGGGCAAAGCCAAAAGTTGTTTGGCCTTCTGGATCACTGGGTAGTGAGGGACCCTGTGAGGCTCCTTTTGGAGGTGACAAGAAATGGGGAAAATGAGCTACACTTGCCTCTAATTCCATTGAGACTTCTAGGAGCATTGTGGAACCTCCATGAATTTGATGGTTCCCTAAATTTGGGGTGCAGATTCCTAGAAACTCGCACCCTATGCCACCTTCCTTTCTGACAATGATGGAGTCTACAAACTATGGGAACACATTGTGTCTACCTACAATCTTCTCCACTAGCTGCTGCTAGTTTCAGGGAAGGTTTTCCCAAGATTTAGAACCATTTGAATGTATATGTTCCTCCTTTCCCCATTACACCCACCCCCTACAAACTTGGGTGGAGAAGACAACCTAGAAGAGACTCTGGTCTCCCTCCTTTCTCAACCAAATAGACTCCAAGATGGCTTGATGGGTAGCTCTTATAAAACTAAAAGAAAATGTACCAAAAGGGATGGATGTGGCACAGAGAAGTCAAAGTGATGTGGCGCATGGTATAGGGAGGTTGTCCATGCCTCTGCCCCAGCTAATCCATAGGTAGGGGATGTCCATAGGGTCCTCCACCATGTCTGATCTAACCTAAAAGCAGCCACATACCCCACTCAAACAAAGTTTGCATGACATGTTAATATCACAAATCATAGGCCCTAGAACTACATACGACCCTAATATTACAAACATTTAAAATTTAAATTTAAAAATTCAAAACTCGTATAACATCTAGTTTGAAACTCCAATTCAAACGAAACCTTAATCACGGGTCCCTCATCACACAATGCTCCTTCCGACCAATTTTGAAACCAAAATTCCAATATTTCATCATCTAAATAATTTCTTATAAATATATGCATAAATCTTGAATCCGATGCACTAAAACATCAAATCTTTGATCAAAGGAGTACAAAATACATTTTGTGACCCTAATATACTTCATGATTCATTATTAATAGGTTTGATCTAAATTTACCTCAGTTTAGTATTTGACTTAATTAAAATCCAAAATTAGGATCATCACAGAAGCCCCCCCTATAAATAGGATAAGAGGGAATCATACAGACTCGAGATCAACCCTAATGGGGAAAGACACAATTGGACTCATATTACAAATATACCCAACAACTTACTTCACCAATTAAATATACTCTCTAATAGTTGTTATCAAATTATTGTTCTCATTCTTAAGTGCAGTGATTAGATTTGTTTTCCTTAGAGAGTTTATATATGCATGGAAGAACCTTGTGTTATCATCCTCATGTCATAACCAGTTCTTACCAGAGTGTCATCTCCAAATGGTTGTACCATTTTCTCATCGAGTAGTATATCTATTCCCAGGTGAAAGACATAGTTCAACATCTTCAATCACATATGTAGCATAATTGTTCTTTCTCCCTATGTCAGCATTCATTATTTGTATCTTTAAAACTCCATATATCATTAAGAAATTGTCTATAACAAAATTATAGTTCTAGGATAAATTGGTTTTGAAAAAATGTCTAAAAATTTCTCCTATTTATTTTTTCACCGATAAAGGATTATGATCTAAACATATCCTTAGTAAGTGGTGAATAGCATAAGAAAACATGGAGAGGGTCAAATAATTGTTACCAAAAGCATGATTTAATCATTCATATTAAAGTTAGAGAGTTTCCACGTTCTTAGTCCATGGCAATTGGAATCACCCAACACTATCGATGTTTGGTTAATGTGTGCACTTATCATGATAATCCATTTCCAAAACATATTTTTAATAGTTGGACTAAGATCAACATAAACAACTATGTAGATATTGACGATTGATTATGTAGTATAGATATTGTTGGTGACTTTCAATAATATGCACACTGCAATCCATAGACTTGCACATTAAGCCAAACTTCCCAAAAAACCTCTAGCCTCAATTTTTTTTGAACTTGTAAATCCCAAAGCTTTAACGACATTACTTGCATTTTCTCCCAAAATCCTTTTTCTGATATGAACATCAACCTAGGTCGATGAAAATTAACCAATTCTCTTATAGTGTTTTGGGTATTGACATTACCCATACCACGTACATTAGCAAATTGCATCTTCCATAAGAAATAAGTAAATTTACAAACATAAATGTAAGGCATTCTTATAAGTTTTAATATCATATATTGTTGGAAATTATGATCAAATAAGAGCATGTTTGGTAGGTTGTACGTAAAAAAATGAAACTTACATGTAATATGTTTATTTTTAACTATTATTTGGTAGGATGTAATTAGATGCAGTTGACAGAACTATTGCACCAAAGTTCTCATATTCATCCAACTTTCTAAAAATTGTACCACGGCAAATCAGTGTGTGGTCGGGTGAACTATGATTCCTTGACGTGCGCACGCGTACGCGCGCTTTGAGGGGTGTTATACACATGTTTCACACGTAGATGAAACTACCCCATTTCATCCAATGTGATCCCCCCTTCCCTTCCTCCACTCACGTTCTCTCCTTCTCAAACATCTATTTTTTTCTTATGACTTTTAATCTGTAATGAGTTTTTTCACAAAATAAAAATGACTAGAAAAAAAGTACTTGCCAACGAGACCAATATTAACACATTTTATAATGAAATAAAAATAGAGGGAAACAAAAAAGTTTAAAAGGAGAGGAGAGAAGTAAAATGGAATAAAATGAGTGAGGAGGGAAGTGCATGCATTGCGTCTAGTTTGATATGTATCACGCCCACAATCAATCCAATGTGTCCATTTTGAATTTGAGCGCCCAGTTTGAACTTGAGCCCAATTCAGACTTGATTGCACCCAGTTTGGATTTGAATGCAACCACTTTACACATAATTGTGCCTAGTTAGTGTTGTAATGCACCTACTTATCAGTGCACCGTCATCATGTTATTGTTGTTGATGATGATAAGGACGATGATGATTATCATCATCATCATCATCACCATCATCATCATCATCATCTTCTTCTTCTTCTTCTTCTTCTTCTTCTTCTTCTTCTTTGTCTTGATTGCACCCAATTTCACATGTATTGTATTCAGTTTGACATGTATAGAACCTACAATCAATCCTATTTGTCATATTTAGACTTGAATGTGCCTAGCTCGAACTTGATTGCACCCAATTTGGACTTGATTGTGCCCAGTTTGGACATGAATGTGCCTAGTTTGGACTTGATTGAGCCTAGTTCGAACTTGATTATGCCCAGTTTGAACATTAATGTGCCTAGTTTTGACCTATATGTGCCCAGTTCAGAAGTGATTTCCTCCAGTTAGTTTTGTATCAATTCACCTATCTTTTTTACAATTCACTTGATTGTGCCCAATAAGTCTGGGCTTGAATGCACCCACTTCGGGCATGATTGTGGCCAATAAGTCTGGACTTGAATGCACCCACTTCGGGCATGATTGTGCCCAAAAAAGAATTAATTGTGTCCAGTTTTGAATGCCCTAGTTCGGACTTGATTGCAACCAATTTGGAATTGAGTGTGCTCAGTTTTGACTTGAATGTGCTTAGTTCGTACGTGATTATGTTCAGTTAGTGTTATAACAATAACTCTACTACAGTGGGATGTATGGGATCAGCTTACGCCTGCATTGAGATCTGCAGTGACTCTTCCCTTCCCAAGTTTACGAAAGCAGTGGTGGATACTGTTGTTAAGCAACTGAAAGTTGAATCCATATCAAAACCTCTGATATGCTCATGCTGCAAGAGGTATGGTCATCGACAATCCTCATGTTCCCAAAAAGCTAGGAAACCCCCCCCCCAGTCAATGATCTGTAGGTGAGGTATGGCAAGAGCGAAGGTGGTTGCAAGAATGCCTCTAAGAAGGATTCCGGTCAGGAGGAGACAGCCCAAGACAAAGCCTGTGAAGCCAACTCTCACGCTGCCTCTGATGACTGCCTGCTAAAGGCTATTCAACACCAGATTGAAGAGGTTTTTCTTAATAGAAGTGCCTCCGACCCCCTCCTCTATCCAATGATCCCCATGGTGTCCAAGAAGAGCCCGACATGTTTGGTTCCTCACCGGTTTGTAGCATGGGTAGTATCAACTTGGACTGGGAGTTGAACTTCAATAGAGGTGATTCTGAATCCTGGAAGGTCCAAAAAATCTGGGAAAGCTGTGGCTTCTCAGTTGATTATCAGGTTGGTAAAGCCAACCTTTTCGAAGAAGTTGATGGATCCATTGGGGACTCAAATTCTTAAGATGATTCGGTTCAGGTTAGAGACGAATCTCTGGAGTGTGAGGAGCAATGGTCCAGTAGGAAAAAGAAGACAGCCAGGAAGAAATGGGAAGGGGGTTAAATTAATTTCTTTCTTGTGATTCCAGTTGTTTGGTCTCTAGCTTGCTGTCTGTCTTTCCATCAGGATCTAAGCTCTGGTTTAGTGGTGATATGTGAAGGGTTGTAGATGATCAATAGGTACACTTTCAGTGGATGAGGATATTGCTAGTACTGATGTGATCTTTGTGCGAGCCTTTGCACGATCTTCTGATCAGAGTCTGAATTCCTGGTGTGTTTGATTTTCTACTGGTTGGAAACTTTTTGATCAGGGCAAGTGGTTGATAGTTTCAAGCTTCTGGCTGCATAGACCCCAGATCTGGCTAATGATGTTTTTCGTCTATCCTAGGCATCACAATTTATGAGGGTGTTTTTCACGATAGTTGATATCTTGAGTAGTTTAGGTCTACTTCTTCTAGTCACTCTGGTATCTGTAAGGTTATCAAGCCTCTGTATTCCTTCTTCTCTTGTTCTGGTAGGTTGTAAATCGTGCTCCTTAGCATCTCGCATGCTCTGGTCTTAGTTTTTTTCTTCTGTTGGTGGTTTTTCCACCCAAGTCTATAATTAGGGGTGCTCCCTTGTACCCAAAGTTTTTTGGAAACATTATAGCAACATAGTTTTTTACCGACAAAAAAAAACAATGCACCTATTTTTTGTAATACACCTTATTTTGCATGTATTGCACCCAATTTGTAATGGAACACATCTAGAATGTGATGTAGTGAACCTACTAATAGTGTAATGAGTCTCTTCTTCATTATCATCATCGTCGTCATCGTCATAATTGTCATATCATCTTCATTATCATCATCGTCGTCATCGTCATAATTGTCATATCATCTGCATCATCATAATGTGTACATTAATTTTATGCACCACAATATATCTCTCAAAATATATTGCCATTATATTTTTCTATAATGAATGTAACGATTTTTATTTTGTCAAATATGCACCATAATATATCGCTCAAAATATATTGACATTGTATTTTTATAACGAATGTAATGATTTTTATTTTTTTCAAATATGCACCATAATATATCACTCAATATATATTGACATTATATTTTTATAATGAATGTTATGATTTTTATTTTGTCAAATATGCACCATTGTATATCTCTCAAAATATATTGACATTATATATTAATAGTAAATATAACAATTTTAATTTTGTCAAATATGCACCATAATATATATCTCAAAATATATTTACATTGTATTTTTATAACAAATTTAACAATCTTTATTTTGTCAAATATGCACCATACTATATCTCTTGAAATATATTCACATTGTATTTTTATAACGAATGTAATGATTTTTATTTTGTAAAATATGCACCATAATATATCTCTCAAGATATATGGACATGGTATTTTTATAACGAATGTGATGATTTTTATTTTGCCAAATATATACCATAATATATATCTCAAAATGTATTGACATTGTATTTTTGTAAAGAATGTAACAATTTTTATTTTTTCAAATGTGCACCATAATATACTCTCAACGTATACTAACATTGTATTCTTATAACGAATGTAACAATTTTTATTTTGTCAAATATCTACCATAATATATCTCTCAAAATATATTGACATTGTATTTTTATAACGAATGCAACAAATTTTATTTTGTCATATATGCACCATAATATATCTCTCCAAATCTATTGAAATTGTATTTTTATAACGAATGTAACTATTTTTATTTCATCAAATATGCACAATAATATCTCTCAAAATGTATTGACATTTTATTTTTATAACGAATGTAATGATTTTTATTTTGTCAAATATGCACCATAATATATCTCTCAAAATATATTGACATTGTATTTTTATAATGAATGTAATGATTTTTATTTTTTCATATATGCACCATAATATATCTCTCAAAATATATTGGCATTGCATTTTTATAACGAATGTAACGATTTTTATGTTGTCATATATGCACCATAATAATCTCTCAAAATATGTTAACATTGTATTTTTATAACGAATGTAACGATTTTTATTTTGTCAAATATACACCATAATATATCTCTCAAAATGTATTGACATTTTATTTTTATAAAGAATGTAACAATTTTTATTTTTTCAAATATGCATCATAATATATCTCTCAAAGTATACTGATATTTTATTCTTATAATGAATGTAACGATTTTTATTTTTTTAAATATGCACCGTGATATATCTCCCAAAATATACTGACACTGTATTCTTATAACGGATATAACAATTTTTCTTTTGTCAAATATGCACCATAATATATCTCTCACAATATATTGACAACGTATTTTTATAAAGAATGTAACAATTTTTATTTTCTCGTAAGTGCACCATAATATATCTCTCAAAATATATTGACATTGCATTTTTATAAAGAATGTAACGTTTTGTATTTTGTCAAATATGCACCATAATATATCTCCCAAAATATACTGACATTGTATTCTTATAACGGATGTAACATTTTTCTTTTGTCAAATATGCACCATAATATATCTCTCACAATATATTGACATTGTATTTTTTTAAAGGATGTAACGATTTTTATTTTCTCATAAATGCACCATAATATATCTCTCAAAATATATTGACATTGTATTTTTATAAAGAATGTAATGTTATGTATTTTGTCAAATATGTACCATAACATATCTCTCAAAATATATTGACATTGTATTTTTATACCAAATGTAATGATTTTTATTTTGTCAAATATGCACCATAATATATCTCTCAAAATATATTGACGTTGAATTTTTATGTGAATGTAACAATTTTTATTTTGTCAAATATATACCATAATATATCTCTCAAAATATATTGACATTGTATTTTTATAACGAATGTAATGACTTTTATTTTGTCATATATGCACCATAATATATCTCTCAAAATATATTGACATTGCATTTTGATAAGGAATGCAACGATTTTTATTTTGTCAAATATGTACCATAATATATCTCTCAAAATATATTGACATTGTATTTTTATAATGAATGTTACAATTTTTATTTTGTCAAATATGTACCATAATATATCTCTCAAAATGTATTTACATGGTATTTTTATAAAGATTGTAACTATTTTTATTTTTTCAAATATGCATCATAATATATCTCTCAAAGTATATTGATATTGTATTCTTATAGAGAATATAACGATTTTTATTTTTTCAAATATGCGCCATAATATATCTCTCAAAATATGTTGACATTGTATTCTTATAATGAATATAACGATTTTTCTATTGTTAAAAATGCACCATAATGCATCTCTCACAATATATTGACATTGTATATTTATAGTCAAATATGCACCATAATATATCTCTCAAAATATATTTTGTCAAATATGCACCATAATATATCTCTCAAAATATATTGACGTTGAATTTTTAAGTGAATCTAACAATTTTTATTTTGTCAAATATATACCATAATATATCTTTCAAAATATATTGACATTGTATTTTTATAACGAATGTAATGACTTTTATTTTGTCATATATGCATTATAATATATCTCTCAAAATATATTGACATTGCTTTTCGATAACGAATGCAACGATTTTTATTTTGTCAAATATGCATCATAATATATCTCTCAAAATATATTGACATTGTATTTTTATAATGAATGTAATGATTTTTATTTTGTCAAATATGCACCATAATATATCTCTCAAAATATATTGACATTGTATTTTTATAATGAATGTAACAATGTTTATTTTGTTAAATATACACCATCTTATATCTCTCTAAGTATACTGACATTGTATTCTTATAACGAATGTAGCGATTTTTATTTTGTCAAATATGCACCATAAAATATCTCTCAAAATAGATTGACATTGTATTTTAATGACGAATGTAACGATTTTTATTTTGTCATATATGCACCATAATATATCTCTCAAAATATATTAACATTGTATTTTTATAATGAATGCAATGATTTTTATTTTGTCAAATATGCACCATAATATATCTCTCAAAATGAATTGACATTGTATTGTTATAACGAATGTAATAATTTTTATTTTATCAAATATGCCCCATAATAAATCTCTCACAATATATTGACATTGTATTTTTATAGTCAAATATGCAGCATAATATATCTCTCAAAATATATTGACATTATATTTTTATAACAAACGTAACAGTTTTTATTTTGTCAAATATGCAACATAATACATCTCTCAAAATATATTGACATTGTATTTTTATAAACAATTTCGAATTTTATTTTATCAAATATGCACCATAATATATGTCTAAAAATATACTAACTTTGTAGTCTTATAATGAATGTAATAGTTTTAATTTTTTCAAATATGCATCATAATATATAATTCAAAGTATATTGGCATTGCATTTTTATAATGAATGTAACGATTTTTGTTTTGTCAAATATGCATCATAAAATATCTCTCAAAATGTAAAGAGTGTAGGTAGAGCCTGGATGCTCTCTCTCTCTCTCTCTCTCTCTCTCTCTCTCTCTCTCTCTCTCTCTCTCTCTCTCTCCTTGCTGGCTCACATTCGCAGATTGCATTGCATGTACAATATAGCAGCATTTACATCCATGTACGAACATAATGATCACAACGTGCCTTTTTATTTATAACGTGAGACAAAATACAACCATTTCTGTTGGACCTACTTCAATCAAACCAAACAGAAGAATATAGAAAAATAAGAATTCCGATGACATCCAACCAAATAACTTATTTGACAATTTACATTCTACAAGTTTAATCCCCACATTTTTAAACACACTTCACACTCCAATTACATCCAATCAATCATGCCCTAAGTGGGAGTCTATATTTGCCTTTTATTATAATTACAGAGTTATTGACTTTAAGAAGTTAAAACAAAAGATCGATGTGGTGGTTCGAAATAGAGATCTAAAATCCAAAATTATGTCTAATATACCATGCACCACCATCAGCCATGCATTAGTCATGAATCCTTTGCAGCTCGAAAGTAGAGTAATGAACGGGCAGTTTGCCGTTTTCTCATTAGCCATATAAGTTTATTGGCCATATAAGTTATAATTGAAAACGGAAATAATTTTGTTATCCATTTCAGCCTTAATACGATCAAGTAAGGTAAAGGGCACAAACTATCGACATCCGTTCTCCTTTAACATTCACGGTTACCGGTTAAATGTGATATAAACAATATCACGGTTGTAGTAAAAAGTAGGGATTATATATATCCTAGCTAGAAACTAGCCTGCTAACATGTAGATTAAAAAAATGCCGAGAAACACAGGGGATGGCCACGGCAATAAAAAGCCATTGACAGCTAGCATGGCCGACTCGTGTCAGTGAAAGAGAAATTCTCTTTCATATAGGGCGTATGCATGAACAACATTTGCCTCGACGCAAACTACCCTTGATTCGGAGGCCAACTTTACTGGATAGCGCAGAGATTACATAAATTCTTGTGGACTTCGTGCACTTGATATGATTGCAGGCGTCTTTGATTCCGACGAGGACCAGAGCGCCATCCATTCCTCGTCCTCATTTTTTGATGGCTTCTAACGCCGCACAATTTCTCGTGCAGCTACCCAGCCGTGGCGCGGAAACCGGAGCGATATTTTCACGGGACTTTCCAGAATGGGATGACGGGTCCGTGGGTGATCTAGTTCGGATCGTCGTCTCATACAACGAGTTTTCTCTGTTCACTGGAGGTTGTCTACGCCACCAAGGACGGAAAGCTGCACCGCACTCCAGTCCGCGGACGCGTCGGAGACAACATCTACGTCGTCGATTTCGGCCCTGGGGAGCGTCTTGCGAAGGTTAGCGGTCGTTAGGACCAGAGTGGAGTCCGCTCAATCATGTTCGACACGGACAAAGCGTCGCATGGGCCGTTTGGACAAAAATCGACGAGATTAACGCCGTTCTCGTTTTCCTGTATGTCAGGCATAGTATCTTTCCACGGAGTCTCCAGTGACACTTGCATCTTCAAATTAGGGGTTAACATTAGGGATGTAAGTATTATTAAGCAGGAGCGTATGTAATTTACGCAGCGAGAGATGTCGCTCAGCAGGTTTTGAACATTGGCGGAGGTCCTCTGCTGACCTAACTCTTTGGTGAAGATAACAATATCGATATTCCTGGAATCCGATGGACCATATCCCCGAGATCATGTATAAATTTTTTTTTTTTTTTTTGGAAACAGAACGGTTTAAGGGATTGGTGAGTTGTAGTACGATCAGTTATTGCTTCAGAACATAATTTGAGGTATGTAAGTTGGATGTCAGAATGTGTTACCGCAAGTTTAGGAGTTATGCAAGTGTCGTGGTTCGAATCTCGGCGACGCTATGGATTGCCAATTTTTAAAATGAAAAGAAAAGTGTCGGTCAACGGCACTGTAGATGTCTTTACTCATATCCGTTTGCGTGCATAGGATAGCATATCAATCCCACTAGAAAAAGTCATCCCGTGTTTATTTGCACAAGAAGTTTATTTTGAATTGCATTTATTAGACGGTAGTAGAGTCCCTACCCATCGGAGACTTTCAAGTTTGCCCAATACCCCAAGCGAGTGAGTTGGTATAAACGCCGCGCACACCCCGATCGAGAAACATTCCCCAATGTCGTCTTTCGGTTTTACTGCGCTCTCTCCATCATGTCCACCCGGCCTAGATCTGTTGCTTGTTCTCCTCCCATCGTCTCTTTCCCTGCCATCAACAGACGCTGCCTTACGATTGCAGTTCCACCACGAATCATGGCATAAGGGCGGCACATAGGAGCAGCAACTCCTCACAGTTCCCGCACCACCACCGCTACTAGTAGCCGGATGACAAAGTGTGTGTTTAATGTACATTTTTACATTGCGAACTCACACAACTGCACCCTACTACACCCAACCAAACTAGCCCTAGTTATCGTCCCGCACCTGCCGCAAAGACGCAGCAGTTCCGGAAGTGAATGTCTCTGGAAAACTAGGGAATGGGAATTATTCCCGCCACACGAAAAGCTAGTGAACGGGAATTATTCCCGCCACCCGTCGTCAGGACCCCCTTTCCTGCTCAAAGACTATTCCTCTGTTTCCTCTATTCAGGCAGCCTTATCGTTGCTCCCATCTTATTGTTTCTCTCGGGGTGCATACAACAATGTCTTTTCTTCCTTCTGCTTCCATTCCAATGAATTAGTGCTCCCGGCCACTAGTTTCGTAACAATCACGCATGTATTTGTCCGACGTTGTCTATTCGTGTCATCCACCGTTCACACGACTACGGCCATCAATTTGGTGTGTCAGTTTTTTTTTTTTTTTTTTTGGAAAATTGGGTGTGTCGGTTGTTTTAATCAGGCATCCACTTGCTATTTGGTTTGCTTTTCAGTATTACGAGGCGGAGAAGATGGCCTTGTGTCTCCTAGTTAAAAAAATGTAGTGTCGAATAATTATAAATAACACATTGGACTTTATTACAAATCCCATCCAGTTATATCCAAATACAGAAGTGTCTTTGATTGTACCCTGCTATTTCTTTCCATTTCACATCCCGTGCTATAGTATATCTTCTCGATGCCTTAAAGATCAGGAGACGCAACCTTTATGGAGAGCGAAGTCGTCTTTATTATCATCTACATACAATGTACAGTTGTATTCCTTGGTGTGTCATAAACAAGATATGTTAGTTTTCCATGAATGTAAAGCTATAAGTGTCTTTGCTGGAAGAACTATTAGCCCAGTTACAGGTTAAACCTACTTTGAGGCGGCAGATTCGTGAGTCACAACATAATGATACTATGATACAAAATATCTGATCAGAGTGTGAGAAGTATGATGGCTTCCATGAGGCGGATGATGGTATAGTTTGTTTCCACAATAGGACAATGGTTCCTGATGTTGATGGGTTGACGAAAATGATACCGGAAGAAGCTCACTCTTCGATGTATGTGATGCATCCTGATAATACCAAGATGTACCACAACCTGAAGGACTTGTATTGTTGCTCAGGATTAAAGTGTGATGTGACATAGTTTGTTGTCAGATGTCCAGTTTGTCAGCAGGTGAAGGTTGAGCACCAGAAGGTTTGCAGGGACATTACAAGGGACATTACAACCTTTGACGATACCGCAATGGAAATGGGATCATATTACTATGAACTTTATGGTTGGTCTTCTTAGGACAAACAAAACTCCAGTTAAGACGATTTTTATAGTAGAAAAGTTGGCACAAGTTTATGTTGATGAGATAGTCTGGTTCCACAGCATTCTAGTTACTATAGTCTCTGAAAGAGGTCTATAGTTTACAAGTCAATTTTGGGAACGTCTTCATTCAGCAATGGGAACACAACTGAGGCTCAGCACAACTTTCCATCCACAGACAGATGGCCAGTCTAAAAGGACTATTCAAACTTTAGAAGATCTTTCGAGGGCATGTGTGTTGCAGTTTTTTGAGAGTTTGGATATACACTTGGGTCTGACAGAGTTTGCTTATAACAATATCTATAAAAGAAGCATAGATATGGCTCCTTATGAGGCTTTGTGTGGGAGAGGTTGTCGGTTTCCACTTTGATGATATGAAACGGGTGAGTAACAACTATTGGGTCTTGAACTTGTACAACAGACTACATAGAAGATTAAAGTAATACGGTAGTAGTTGAAAGCAGCTCAGTATAGACAGAAATCATATGCAGATAACTGTCGTAGACTGTTAGAATTCCAAGTAGGAGACAAAGTAACTCAAGGTCTCTCCTTGGAAATGTGTGTTGAGGTTTGTAAAGAAGGGTAAGTTGGCTCCTAGATTTCTGAGATCATACCCTATCTTGGCTCGTGTTGGAAATGTAGTATACAAGTTGGAACTACCACCAGAGCTCCACGGGCTACATAATGTCTTTCATATCTCCATGTTGAAAAAATGTCATCAAAATACAGAGCAGACAATCCAACTAGTAGAGGTTGAGTTAGATGAGGATATTCCCAATGTTGAGGGTCCTGTGTTGATCCTAGATAAAAGAGTGAAAAATCTGAAGAAGAAAGATATACTGTTAGTGAAAGTTTTGTGGCATCACCATGGTGTAGAGGAAGCCACGTGGGAGCTAGAGGATGAGATGCGTAGGAAGTACCCATATGTCTTTGTGTAGGATTTCGAGGGAGAAATTCTTGTTAGGGGTTTATAATTTAATGCTAAGAACCTTAATTTGACTGCATGATATGCTTTGGAATCATAAGACAAGCTTAATTTGCTCCAATTTGGACATTGTTTGAGCAAGTTATGTCGTTTTATGCACATTATGGAATTTTCTACAATTTACTCAAATGGGAGGTTTTTCTTGCAATTTGTCACATGCATTATGTTCTTTATATGTCTTCTTGAGTGTTGAGCCATGGGGTTCTCAATTGTACCTTGGTTTGATGAAGATTCCTTTCTATGTTGAATTAGGATTTACCCCCCCCCCCTATGGATGAGCCACCTTCAAGGCTAACACCTGGTGGTTCCACTGGTTTGATCAACATCCGGTGGTTACCAATCGGTGGGACAATTGGTGTTCATCACTAGAAGGTTCTAGGTCGATGGTTGTTGCTGGTTTGGTTCTCTTGAACTGATGGTTCACTTAAAAGGATTATCAATCGATAGTTCAACCACCTATTGACCTAGACATGATCAAACGATGGGCACTACCCCTAAAAATCTGGTGGTGGACCTAGGAGGTCATCAATCGATGGCCTAGCAGTCCCCAACAACTGGTGGACCTGCTGCTTGCTCGTCCATGGAAGCTCTAATCCATGGACATATGAAGAGCTACTCAGACACCTCATGCTTGTTCTCTTCCTTATCCTCAAGCTTAATATACATATTTGTAAACTCCCAAACAAAACTTTTGGTCTTTATCACTTCTCTCCTATTTATATCTTCATCTTTTCTCCATTTTCTGGATGAGGAGCTACCCAAGGTTGAAGAAGGTGACCAACCTTCTTGCTGGAGCAAATAAATCTTAGATCAACCCATTTCTAAGGTTTGCGGAGCTACCTTAAGGTGTTCTTGACCAAAACAAGTAAGTTTCTCCTTCTTCTTTCTCCTTTTTCCTACTGTTCTTCTTCGTCTTACCTTCCTCCATGTTGAAACTCTACTATTTTATGGTAAACGTTGTTCTAGAGCTCAAGGATCTACCTTTCTTTCTTCTTCTATCTAGAGTTTGCTTCTTTTTATTAAGAAAGGTGATACTTGGCCGAGTTTCGAGCTTCTTCTTGGGTTTTATACCTTCTAGATATAAGCCATGGACACATTGAGAGCTTCTTAGACACCTCATGCTTCTTCTCTTCCTTATCTTCAAGCTTTACATACCTATCCCTAAGATCCCAAATGAAACCTTTGGTGTAAGGAGTGGGATCCCGGAGGGAAACCACTCCCTACCAGAAATAAAAAGACAACATCCCTTGAAACAAATACTACCTAAAGTTTTTCATCAAAGGGATGATAACTAATTCATTCAACATGTATGTATCATAACACAATAAGTTGCAGCGGAAGAGAATTTATCTAACTACTATAAAGCTTGATATTTTTTTACATCACTACACCGCACATGGGTGAGTTAAGAAAGAAACTGTAACATCCCTGACCTGGGTTATGTTCTAACCCCAGGAGTTTTGCTTAACAAAGTTGATTATATGCTTGTACTTATCCTGTGAAAAGTAATTAGGGCTCATGAGGAACTTATGTTTCAATTTTGGTCCTGTTTGAACAATATTAAAGCAATGATTGCTTGTTTTGGACTAAAGTGCAAATTACCCAAGTTGAGGGGTTAACTTGCAAATTGCATATGATAAGATGTTCCTATGATGTTTAGACATCATAAGGATGAATATGATGTAGTAGTATGGTTTTCACAAGCCTGGACACCAAGATAGAGCTTGTTGGACAATGTTGTGCATTAAAACCTAGTTTTGGAGTAAAGTGCAATTTACCCAAAATCTAGGGTTCAATATACAAATTACCACTTCAACAAGGTCCCTAATGTTTCTTGGCATCATGTAGAGCAAATAAAATGAGAGGGGTGCTTCATTTGAATTAAGTTGGAGGAGAGAGAATCTTGATATTAAAATAATCAAGATTAATGCCTAATTGAAATCCTAATTCGATTTAGGGCAAAAATGAATAAAAATAATTGAAGGGCTTTTAACCAAAATGTTTTGGGTTGATTTTGAATAAGGATGGACGTTCCTTTGCCAAGATAAGGAACGAAAATATCCTAAGTAGGTGAAATTCCACTCACCATTATTATAAGGAAAAGAAAACCCACTCACATATGGATATTAATATAATAAGCATTAAGGTGCTTAATTTGATTTTCTTTAAATCATGGATAATGTAGAGGAATAAGAGGCAATGAAGATAGCCTCGTCCTTAAGGATTTTGAGTATAATTTGAGGGGGAAGAGGCGGGACCAATTTTGGAATTAAATGCATTTTAATAATGCATTTTCTCTTTCATTGAATTTTTATAAAAAGGCCTTTTCCTAGCCAAATGAAAGGCTATTTCGACCCCACTTCTTCTCTTATCTTGGAAACCGACCAAGGAAGCTAGGGAGGACCAGGAGGACGAACCCCAACCTGTGGGTAAGCTCTTGACCTTCGTTCTCCTTGATTTCATGGTGGAAATAGAAAATAAATTATGGATTCCTTCTTATTTCGATCTCCTCTTCAACCCTAGCCAACTTTTGCAATCAAAAGCTTGAGGACGAGCCTAGGGGGAGTTGCAAGAGCTTCATCCACCATTAATGGCGTGATCTTGGAGCTTTGGATCTCAATTGGAGGCGGGTTTTATAACTCAAACCCTTAAACATTGCTATTGCATCAATTCTCTATGCTTTGTTGATTGATTTCTTCAATTTGATACACTCTTGTTTCTTTGCTGCAATTTCCATCAAGAACGGTTGCTGTTCTTGGTTGTTCGAAGGAAGGGGATGATGACATCATCCTAGATGCTTATCCAAAGAAAATTACCAAGCAAAACCGTTTTGATAGCTACTCCAAATCGTTTTAATTTGATTGGCTATGTGGTTTCAGCAAACCGTTTAAGGGCAAACGGTTTGAAACCGTTTGGGAACAAACGGTTTGAAAACGTTTGGGAACAAACGGTTTCAAGACCATTTGATATGGTTGACCAAGCGTTGACCGTTTGGTAATTTTGTTCCTAATTATGTAGGCTGATAACCCTCCAAATTTGAGGGATTAACTCCAAAGGAATAGAGAGTTGAAGGCCAATCAATTAGGCAATCGGATTGAATTATGTGCTGATTTTCAACCTGATTAACTTGACCTGGTTGAGCAAACGGTTTCAAGACCGTTTGAGATGGTTGACCAAGCGTTGAACGTTTGGGATTCATGTTCATAATTATTTTTATTAATAACCCTCCAAATTTGAGGGATTAACTCCAAAGGAATCGTGAGTTGAAGCCTAATCAATTAGGGAAACCTGATTGGATTAAGTGCTGATTTTCAATCTGATTTAATTGAACTTTTTGGGCGAACGGACTCAAGACCGTTTGAGTGCGTTGACCAAGAGTTGAACGTTTTGGATTACTGTTCCTAATGATGTGATATAATGACTCACCGAATTTGAGGGATTAAATCCCAAGGAATCATGAGTTGAAGGCTATTCAATTAGGCAAACCCTAATTGAAAACAGTGCTGAAATTCCAATGAGTTAAGTTGAGATTTTGGGTTGATTAGCCCAAACGGTTTCAAGACCGTTTGGGGATCACCCAAACGGTCTCAAGACCGTTTGGGGATCACCCCAAGACCGTTTGGAGGTCTGGGGTCAAGTATAGTTGACCAATTGAAGGTCCAAAGGTACTAATCATATTGCAATGTAGTGCTGATCTGTCGATCAACTCGATAGACCAATCCATGATGATTTTTCACTAGAATCCAAAGGTTGGATGGGCCAAACGGTCTCAAGACCGTTTGGAGCTCATCCAAACGGTCTCAAGACTGTTTGGTGGTCACCCAAGACCGTTTGTAGGTCTAGGGTTGAGTATGGTTAGGTGTTTGAAGGTCTAAAGGTACCAAGTTGTTATACAATGCAATGTTGATTTGGTGATCAATCCAATGATCCAAACCTTAATTGGATGTCTTGGATTTGAGTGATATGATGGGCAAACGGTCTCAAGACCGTTTGGAGGTCATCCAAACGACCTCAAGACCGTTAGGGGTCAGGTCATACCCAATTTGGATAATGGTTCAATAGTTTCAAAGTAACCAATCTTGCATTGATGAGTGTTGTTGGATCTTCAATTCCAAACCCTAATTCAATTGAATCAAGCCCTAATTGATGACGAATTGAGGGTCAAATTAGTTTAAGGTTTACCTATTAAACTCAATTGAAGTATGAGCATAGGTCCAATTGATGATTGGTTCCATGAATTCAATGGTTGAAGGTCCAATGCAATTAATTGAAACACAATTAGTAGCATGATTGATGATCAACTTTAAAGCTCTAATTGGTGTTTATAAACCCTAATCCCATTGAGATCAGACCATAATTGAAGTCCCAATTGAGGGGTGAGCCATTATTCAAATGATGATTGAGTTTATGATCCAATTGGTTGAAGTTCCATTGATTAGAATTGAGTGTGGTTCAATTTGGTTAATTCAATTGGATACCTCATGTTATTGAAGGTCTAATTGATCAAACCTTTTTGAAAACCTAATGTGATTAGGTGGGAGATACCTTTAATGGTACTAGTCATTAATGCATAACAAATGCATGGACCCAATACATGATGTAAACCCTAATTGAGGCTGATTCAATGTATAACCTTAATAAGAGGTTGTCTACATGTGAAATCACTAATTAGGATGTTATTAAACCCTAGTTGAGGGTGTAACCTTGTGAAACCCTAGTGGAGGGTGTATCATTGTGAACCCTGGTTGAGGGTGTATCCTTGTGAAACCCTAGTTGAGGGTGTATCATTGCGATTGTTTATAGGCAACTTTATAATAAAGTTATGCCTTAAACTAAGATAAGTCCATATCATGTGAGATAGCTGGACAATTCTAATGTGTGGCCTATGCATTATATGCTAAGGGTGAGTATTCTGTGATGGAATGTATTAAGAGGGGAAATACCTTAATACAAGATAAAGTTGGTTAACTCAAGAGGGTCTGAATTAATGAGAAATGGGAAACCCTAACCCTGGTAAGGAAATAGTGGTGTTACCCTTGAATAATGATGTTATATATTTTTTTGCATGGTGCTGATATGAAATTGATGTATTATCATCTGTACTAACCATGCAGGTATGATGTGATGATGAACATAGCCAGGTATGAGCTATGACATTTTATGTATTGACATTGTTTATTGGGCCTTATGTGCCATGCTATACCTTATTGCCTAGTATGAGGTAATAAGAGAAGTAATGGGCCTTAAGTGCCATGAGAAGATGTTTATGTAATAAGCATCATATTTACCTTGGTCAGGTGACCTGAAGGTGATAATTACCTGAAAAAGTGGTAATAATGCTCAATGATGAGCTAAGGGTTTGAATACCCAGAACCATATGATTATGGCATTGAGTTGCAAAGGAATGAAAATTTCCAGTATTGAAATGAGGGACTGAGATCCCCATGTCTTATAAAGACTGAGAAGTGATTAATGGAAATAGTACATGTTTTCTTTATAGCATTTGTCTTATTAAGTTATGTTTGGAAACTTGGCTGATGCTAAAAGAATATGATAATGTACTTAATTAATCAAGTGATACCATATAATGTAGTTGCCCTGATCACAGATCCATCAGCGTCAGAATTAGCTGAATGGTGAAACGAGTTTACTCGGAACGCATATTTTTGAATATGTGGGGGTAATTGGGCAATTATATCCTTATGCCCCATAGGCATTGCTACGGGCTATGTCCTATGAACGGGATTGGTTACGGACCATACCCCAATAAGAGCATGGCTACGGGCCATGACTCCACAAAATAATACCGGGCATTGGCTACGGGCCATATCCTGAAGAGAGTATATGCTATGGGCTATAACTCTAATAGTGATGTTGCCAGTATACCCTGGAAAGCTATCTAGCAGAGACACAAGATGTCCTGCATGTTATCTCGTACTGACCGAGATAGTTGAGGTCATGGGAATCCGGCTCTTCCATTGACCTATGTGTGGTACCGATGCTTTACGTAACCGTGGTCGGTTGGAGTATGAGCGGTATACCTCATCTCCTCAGGGCATAAGTATGATTGTAAAACGTAATCAGCCGTGTAGCATATTTGCTTAGGGTTGAATTGCGAGAATCAATGGTTGATGATACATGGTCTATTATATCATAGTTGGATAAATGATATACATGTTCTTCATATTCCTTCTTAAATGAATGACTTGCTACTTAATCAAGTTATAATTGAAATGATTGCATAGAGAATACTGCTCTGCATATCTTATTCAATGATTTACCTGCTATTGAGTAAATATAATTCTACTGCTCAGTGTTATTCTATTATCAGTAATAACAATGTTTCTGGCAGAGAGTTATATCTCTCGATGGGACAATTTTTATAATTGTCTCACCCCCGTGGGATTAAATTTTTAGGTAATCGCCGAAGAAGAGGAAGAAACCTTTCAGTGGGTGAGCAACAGCAGCAGCAGTCATAGGGACAGCAGTGATCCTACAGGTGGAGACATTGGTTGTCTGGTTTTGTGTAGATAGTCATATGGGTCGTCTCTGTACTCTCGGATCCTAGGAGTTAGTGTTTTGATTTTCCGATCTGAGATTTTGTGCAAAGAGGCATGATATGTATATATATGAACCAGGATGTAATGTTTTACTTTGGTTCTAAATGAAAGAGTTTTCCTATGAATGGATCTCTTGATAAATAGTTTTAATTTTTAGTGATTTTCAGTAATCCGCTGCTAACGATCGCTTCCGCATGTTTTATTATTGTTAATGACACTTGTTATCTTAAATGATGGCGGGTGTCATGACAGAAACTATAGGATCTAGCTGGGGATCATCTAACCACCTCTTTCAAGTCTCCCAAACCTTAGCTACAAAGGTTGTTGTCCAAGTCCACCTTGATATCCTCTCCTTGATCTAAACCTAGGGACGGAAGCATACCCCACAAAAAGGAGAAGAAAACGAAACATCTGTAAAAGTTGGTATGTGCATGCTAAACATGAAATTGAGCAATTCATACAAAATGAAGGACATCAAGTATAAAATTATACCCATAGAACAACAAAGTACTACCCAATGGGGTATAAAAGGAAAGTACAACAAAATAATAATGAAGCAAGAAAGTATATAAACAAGGCAACCATGTGTTCCACCTGTGACAATACTAGAATAATATATCATGCAGGTAGGAAATACACATCTACTAAAAATGTAGAGCGAGCAGGGTCTTGTATACATCTGCTCTATAATAGGGCGGTGGCAGGGTCTGTCAACATCCACCAATGAGGAATTTTTGCATCTACCATAATTTATAAATATGTAAGAATTTTCACATATGCATTCATATGTGGGAATTTTCACTTCCACATAAAAGCACATTCAACATTATACTAGTAGTCACCACATGATGCATGTCAAAAGATAAACAACAATAAAAGAATAATGTGCCATAAAAGTAACATCCACTACCATGGTGGGAAAAGCAGCAACATCCACTATAAAGTGGGCACATATCATCAAATAAGTCCAACATGCACCAAGCATATGACAAAGAGTTCAAGAGAATATCCATGATCACAAGATCAGTAACAAAATAAGATATTTCACAAGAACTATGATTTTAAAAGAAAAGACATTGTGTATAGGCTAATATCCATAGGACCAAGAGAATAATAAAGATAGGTTATTTCTCAATATAGAAGAATAGGGGATGCAAACATACATTTAGAGAGAAGAATTAGAAATTTCTCAATATAGAAATAATGTGGGATGAAATCATACCTTTCTTCAGAGTCTAGTCTATCCAAAGCCAAGTCTAGGTCCAAGCCTAGGCCTCCAAAGAACCTATGATGTATATATGTGGAATTAGGGTTAGGTTTCCATTAATTATTAAAAACCCTAAAAATCACCTTTTCCTTACATTCAATTTAGGTTATCAAAACTATGCCATACTTTAGGTTATCCTTTTCTAAGTCCAAAACATATTTTATTATATTTTTCTGACTTATAAATTATTAGTTATCAATTTTACAAGTGATTATATATTTAGATTAATCCATTAAAATCACATATTTTCAATATGAGGTTCGAGCGACAAAACCGGTACCGTTGAATAGATCTTATTTTTCTGAATCCAAAGACTATTTATTTGTAATGTTTAGTTATGAATTTTCCAAAACCGACCAATCAGGAAATTCCAAGTCAGCATCAGACTCATGAGAAAGCTAGACAAAGAGAGAGAGTTGTGCATCCGAGTTGGCCCAATCAGGGTTGGCCAACTCGGTCGACTACTCAAACAAGTTAGCAAAACCAAAAGCACAAAGCCAAGAAACAAAGGGGTGCAATTACGAAAATGCCCATGCAATCCGCCATCAAATTCAACATGAGATCAAGGGTTTTATAGGGATTTTAAACGTCTAAACCTTACCCAAACTATGTCTCATAAAACAGTCCACGGGCGAGCAAGAACGGCCAGCAAGCCTTGCTCTCAAGGCGTGAAAATCTTGAAATCGGTATTGAAACAAGTGGGAAACGATGTACCCAAGTCTGCCACAAACTTGCGGAGATAGAGAACTAATCATCATCAAAAAATGACAAGAGATCTGATAGAGATGAATTCCTATTCAAAGCCATCGCCATGGCTGCAAGCATCGAAGCAGCAACCCAAGACAAAGGAGGCAAACCACAATGTACACAGGCAAGGTCCAACCTATCCCGAGTTCTTTCAGGACCGACCGAAGGCACAGGAACATCAACAGGCGCAGGGGTCTCTCTCTGAGCCAGGCTCGCCGAAAAATAGCCGCAAAATAGGAGAAAGGAAGCGAGACGCAAATTTGTCACAAAAGGCAGAAGAAGAGAGACTGTACATCAGGGAAAGACCATGGAGTTGAGGTGAGATTGTAGGTATGACTTTTGTGACTGAACGACCACTGGATGACCAAAGAAAGTGGACATCGGTGAAGTCCTAGGGCGCGGCTATAGGACCCAATGACTCGGGGCAAACCAAGACATAAAGGTGATGGTAAACAAACTACGGGGGGTCATAGATGCTTACTTGGTGGTCAATTTCTCCTGAGACGGCATAGAGGATGCCAGAGAGAAGCATGTTGCCAGAAACCAAACTTGAGTAATCCGGGCACTACCACACAATGAACAAACAAATTGAACCATGCGAAGAACGTGGATGGAGTCAAGGGGGCTTTAGGGCGAGGTATTTATAGATAAGGTGTCGTGTAGTAGGGAAAAAGAAACCTGGGTAGCAGCCATGATTTGGGGGTTGTCATTTAGGAAGGTAGAAGATAGGGAAAGTTGGGGTTGATGGGTTTGAATTCCTCTCCCAATCACAAGGGAGGAAAAATCACGCAAAAGGTAGAGTAGGGAGGGAGATATGGTGAGTTTAAACTCAGGTTTACTATTCATGTTCGGGTCAGGCTCCTACTCAAGGTAGGAGACGAATCAGATGTCGTCAAAAAATGATCCCCTTGCAAACAGCTTTGACTGACCCAAAATCTTAAAGATTAGTATATGCATATGTGGAACAATGCATATTTCACCTTCATGCTTTTAAAGAAGACTTAATTGTTGTTTTCAA
This sequence comes from Alisma plantago-aquatica, assembly GCA_963693085.1. Taxonomy (NCBI): domain Eukaryota; kingdom Viridiplantae; phylum Streptophyta; class Magnoliopsida; order Alismatales; family Alismataceae; genus Alisma; species Alisma plantago-aquatica. Next base: position 410,567,049 of record OY856415.1, on the reverse strand, counting down.
AGATATGAAAACTTTTTTCCATTTAAGAAGAGGGAGATATGTGGAACAATGCATATTTCAGCCTGACCATCCGTCTTTGAAGCCCATCCTTCAGTTTTGGCAGCTCGGCCGTCATTTTCAACTGCACGCCCCTTGACATCTACGGCACCGTAGCTGTAGCAGTAGTCGAGAGCATGATGACGACTACTGGTAGATGATACTAATGAGGTCATGACAGACACACAGCCAGAGGATGCACCTGAAGTGTGTCATGAGCCAACATCGGACAGTCAGAGTAAGAAAGGGAAGAAACCCAAGCTTCCAGAGTGCTTGACACGCCTAGTGATTTCCACTAGCTACGTGTTCCAGGAGACGATGAAGAGTTTGGGCTTCTTCAATTTTTTTCAGGATGTCGTGGAGCCCATTGGGCTAGTTGAGGTGTTGACTACTATGCAAGAGACCTATGTGGAGCTTACACAACAATTCTTAGCCAAATTAGAGAAGGTCTCATAGGACGCCATCAGTGTCACCTTGGGGAGTAGCACCTACCTTGTTACTACGCGCATCTTTTCTGAATGGCATATGTACTCTGACTCCCGAGGCAGTAGCGTCACTTGATGAAGGAAGGACTTATAGAGAAACTAATGCAAATTACATTGATACGTGGAAGAAACTCACCGGGCAGAGTAGTTTTGTAGCTGGTAAATCAAATACCATCCTAATTCACAACCATGTCCTAAGGTACATTCAGAAGGTCTTGGCAAACACCATCTTTGCTCGATATGAATTCAAGGTAGATGTATCAGGAAAGACCTTTTTGTGTTAGGATGGATGGTGCAGGGGAAGATTGTAAATCTAGGGTCTCTTATCATTGATCATATGAAGACAATCCCATCCAAGAGAAAGAATCTATTTATCATGGGAGGGATTGTTACTTCCATTGTGTTGGCCCTAGGACATGATGTATCTGGATACATAAAGGTGGAAGTAGGGAAGCTAGTTGACTTGCATTACTTGACCCGGTCATCGATGATATCAGTGGTTGATCAGAAGATTTTCTACTGGGTCAACCCTTCTTATGTTGGGATTTCACTTGATCTCCCCTACCATGCCACACCTCTCCTAGAGGGATGTGGTCCATATTCGTACTTTTTGGACATCTTGAGGAGATGGGAAGAGGAGCATCCTAGAGACACATGGCAGCAGCAGCCCAGAGATCTACGTGAGGGGCTTGGAGAGTCACAGGCAGCCTTCGAGAGGAGGAGGATAGCTAAGGAGCGGGAGAACCATAGAGTGAAGTGTCATGAGGGGGAAACATCACAGCAGTAGTAGCAACCCACAGCAAACGCATATGACATGTCCACCATACATGTGCAACTGGAGGGTATTCAGAGCACTCAACACCGCATTTTAAGCACTGAGGAGGGTTTTTTGCATATGCAGGAGGGTTTTCAGCGTACTCAGGATGCCTTGTGGTTAGACCATCAACATATGCATTATTCGGTCAACCACCTATACAAGTTCCAGTATGCCCAGGCATAGAGGAACCCCCAGTGGGCAGAAGATTGGTGGAGTTCACTGTCAGCATTTTAGGACAACTATCCGCCTCCGCAGTTAGACTATTGGGGTTCCTACTAGCAACATCCTCCACCATAGGGAGGACTACTACCACCTTAGTGATCATATACCCTATCATTCCTAGACTTTAGTGTTATGCTGAGGACAACTGTTATGACCCACGTTTCGTTTTACCAGTAAGTACCTTGGTTAGTGCATAATTGAACGAGTTATGTTGAGATGAGTACTTACTTTTGTTAATAGTGTTTTGAGCTTTGAGCTAGTGTTAATGTATCATTAGCTTGTTTTCTTGTCCTGAGGTTGAGGACAAGTTTGTGCTTAATCCGTTGCCGAAGAAATCATGTGGAACCGACCTACGAGTAAAAAGATATAAGCTTTTTAGTGTGCAAGGACCTATGCGTAATTTTGGAAAGTTCTTGGGAAATTTGCATCCGGCCCCCTGGGCGCCCTTCCTTATCCTTTCCTTCATTTTTTCCTTTTTAACTCTATTAACCGACTTTGGAATGAACGATAGTTCATTTCCTTCGGTTGCCGCTTGGGAAAAACAGAGAAGGAGAAAGGGAGAGAGAGCAAGCTAGAGGAGAAGCTAGGCAACCAAGCTCCTTTCTTCTCCGTTCTTCTTCGATTTCTTCATCTTCTCCAGATAAACCAACCGGCTGCATCATCTTCTTCTTCTTCACCTTCTTCTTACTCCTGCAGCCATGAAGAAGACGACCATGGAGATGGTCTAGGGAGCAAACGGTGCTTCCCCTCCGTTCTTTCTTCTTGCCAACTGCTTGCTAGGTCAATCCGAAGCTATAGGAGTGATTCGGGTAAGAATCGTCCACCGAATCGACCCCAATCTTCTCTTTTATTTCTGCAATTTCCGCCTCTGCGCAGGTTGCACGGCGTGCAAATCCGTTTTGCACGGCGTGCAACATCACAGAAAGCTTATATCGGGGATTTCCGTTTCTGCGCAGGTGCACGGCGTGCAAAGTCAGTTTGCACGGCGTGCAAAGTTACAGGAAGCGGAACGAGTTTCTGCCCAGGTGCACGGCGTGCAAAGTCAGTTTGCACGGCGTGCAAAGTGGCAGAAAAGTAGAACAGAAGTGCACGGAAGGTGCACGGCGTGCAGTCTGGGTGCACGCCGTGCGCGCTGCTGTAAAGGGCAGAATTAGGCGTGTTTGTGGACGTTTTTCGGTGTATACGAACACACCGAAGTGGGTGAGTGGCAGTTCATTTAGAAATCATTATTTAACTCATTTTAAATGCTTATTTGCTTCAGTTCAGTTCATATGACTCCTAAACAGTGTAACATGTACTTCAGTATGATAAGTTCATTGGAACTTGAATTGCGTGATGTAAATGATGAAAAAGAGGAGATTCTATGTCTTACAGTTGCAATATGATATTTCTGTTTAATTGTTTATCTGTTAGTTAATTAATAGACCTAAGTGCCCTAACACCGTAGAACCCCTAAAGGAAGGTCTGTTACTTAGGGGTGAAACTCGTGTCCAACATCAACCGGTTGAGTAATTCTGGTGGCACGAGGATAGAAAGAGAGGCAGTGTCTAACAACAATCGTGCGTGTGTCACGATGGCACTGGGGAAAAGAAAAAGAAAACTTGGTTATCTAACACCATTCGTGTGTGTGTCACGAAGGTAACCCTGTGACTCTCCGCCGGTGTACTCTGGTTAAAGGAGGAGTCGGGAGCACACGTGGTTGTGCATTGAGGCCGTAGAGCCTATGTTCTGGCCGGAGAGCCAGGGGTCCTGTAGCAGAGCAGGGTTGGCGTCAGACTTAGCATTTCCTGGGTGTGTCGCTAAGTCTTGTACGGTGGGATCGTAGCATGGACTTGTTGCGGATCTTTATATGCAGAGTACACTGCATATATTTAGGGCATAATAATAAAATGAATAAATAATGAAGTAGGTTCACAGTAAATTTATATAACCGTTTATTTACCTGAAATACCTGTTGATGCTTAGAAATGTGGTTATTATCTGTATATATTGCTATGTCAAAAGAACTGCCCTGTTAGATCTGCATATATGTTATTTTCAGTTTATAAACCTGACGAGTTGTTTAGTGATAGCTAAGTGAAATGTTATTCACTGAGCGAGTAGGCTCATACCTCTACTCAAAACATTTTCAGGTCAACATCAGCATCAGGAATCAGAAGGATCGTTTCACCCGAACGCTTAGTCGATAGAAGGTTTGTCGTTAGCCTAGTTAGAGGTCTCTTAGTCCATTCCCCTCGATCCTCGGGACAAGGTGTGAGTGAGAGAGAGAGAATGTGTACAAAGATGTAAATTAATGTTATGCTTTCTTTATGGTAATCAATGTATTATGCTGTAGACCTTACTTGTATCTTCTATCAGTTTAATTGAGAAGTTTTTGCAGTTTGTTTAGTTCTTGTTTACATCTTAAACTTGGTTATCAATTTAATACTTGGAATTGTTTTAATAAGCGACGAGTGGTTGGTTATGTGTTAATCCCACCTGCCGTGCCCTAATTTCGTGGTTTGTGTTTAATGTGAGATTGGGGCGCGACAATTCTTGGTATCAGAGCTTAGGTTGAGTACATAGTTACTCAGAGTCCAAGTCAGGGGACGATAAGAGACCAATAGGATTAAGGTTTAGGTGTCTTTCTTCTATCTGTAGTTTTCTAACAGGAAATATTCTGTTATATCATTGCAGATGGCAGGAAGAGGCTTTGATCGTGATGATCAGGCCAAGAGCCATGTTGGCCCTGATCCTTTGTACTTGGGTCCAGGTGGTGGTGACCACGTGGATGAAGCATCCCGGATGTACAGGATGTTTCTGGAAACCAAAGAAAAGTACAAGGTTGATAGGTGAGGTTCTTCTTCTACCAGCAGTAAGGATCTGATGCGATCTTATGAGCTTGTGAAGAAGCTCGGTGGTACAGAATTCAGTGGTACTACAGACCCTGCTGAAGTTGATGAATGGTTTAGACAGATAGAGAAGGTCTTTCGCCTGATGGAGTTTCCAGTAGAGAAGAAAATTAATCATGCAGTCTACCTTTTGACAGGCGATGCAGAGTTGTGGTGGCGTGGTGTGGAAGAAAAGAGGAGAGGTACGGAGCTTTCCTGGCAGGATTTCTCTGAGGAGTTTCATCTCAAATTCTATCCACCCACTTTTCTTAATGAGAAAATCAGGCAGTTACAGAATATTAAGCAGGGGAACATGACAATTACTGAGTATGAAGCGCTTTTCACACGGTTAGCTAATTTCTGTCCACAGCTTGTTCCCGATAACATAGAGAGATGTAGAAGGTTTCAGGAAGGACTAAGGCCAGAGATTCGGCATACAGTTTCTGCTACTAGTAGGAGGAACAGAGAGAACTTTGGTGAGTTTGTCGAGGCTGCTAGACAGGTGGAAGAATCTGTGAATGCTGACAAGGTGCCTGAGTCTAAGAAGAGATCTACAGACTTCAGTAGAGGGCAATCCAATAGCGGATACCGGGGAGGAGGTAGAGGTTTCTTTTCTAAACTTGGGCGTGGCCTTGGTTGTTTCGGCAGGCAGAGATCTGAGGATTTCACTACTTCTAGAGGCAGAGGAGGATACAACCCAGGAAGATGGGGCAGTGCCGATAGTGGACAGTCTTCTGGGTCGTCAATGTCAGTGATAGGTCCTCAGAGGCAAGAGATACCGCCATGTGACAAATGTGGAAGGCCACATACTGGTCAGTGTTGGGGTGCAAATCCTCAAGGTTGTTTTATCTGTGGACAAGTAGGACATTTCAAAAGGGAATGTCCTCAACTTCGACAAGCAGCATCACAAGCTTTCCAGCCTCAATACCATGATATTCTGAGTTCCTCTGTGGCTTCTGGTTCTAGAGGTGGTGGAGTGTCTAGTGGCAGGAGTGGTCAGAGAGGACAGCGTGGCAGAGGGAGAGCTTCAGCACGTTTCTTTTCTTTGACACCTCAGGAAGGTATAATTTCTTCACAAGTTGTTACAGGAGAGATGCTTTTGTTTAATAGTATACCAGTTTCAGTTTTGATAGATCCGGGTGCTACTCATTCTTTTATACGACGTTCTTTAGTTGATGAACTTAATCTGTTAACTCAAGAGTTGGCAGATGAGTTAGTGTTGAGGGTTCCACTAGGTGAACTAACAGTTTTATCCGAGTCTTGTCCCGGATGCTTGTTATCTTTTGGAGGTTTCACCTTTGCTGCTAATCTCATACCCTTGGACGTAAATACCTTTCAAGTCATCCTGGGTATGGATTGTCTTGAAACATATCGAGTGCAACTCGATTGCTGGAAGAAGGAAGCTACCTTTCAACTAAGCGAATTTTCTTGTATCTTTACTGGAGACAGGAAAGTTCTGCCTACGTGCATAATATCAGCTGTTGTAGTTGATAAGATGTTACAGAAAGGATGTGAAGCATTCCTTGCTCATGTGGTTGACACCAGAGCAGAGAAGAGCACTGCCAGTGTTTATGATGTGCCTGTGGTCCGTGAGTTCTCTGATGTTTTTCCAGAAGAGTTACCAGGCTTACCTCCTGTCAGAGACATTGATTTTGAGATTCAGATATATCCAGGCAGTCATCCAGTAGCACTACCAGCCTATAGAATGGCACCTGCTGAATTGAAGGAACTCAAGGTGCAGTTACAGGAGTTGTTAGATAAGGGTTTCATTAGACCCAGTTCTTCGCCGTGGGGTGCTCCAGTCCTGTTTGTTAAGAAAAAGGATGGTACCATGCGTCTCTGTATAGATTACAGGCAACTGAACAAGATCACTATTAAGAATAAGTATCCTTTGCCGAGAATAGATGATCTGTTTGATCAGTTGCGTGGAGCGACGATCTTTTCTAAAATAGATTTGAGATCTGGATATCATCAGCTTAGGATTAAGGCTTCTGATATTCCCAAAACATCTTTCAGAACCAGGTATGGGCATTATGAGTTTTTGGTCATGTCGTTTGGACTGACCAATGCCCCAGCCGCCTTTATGGATATGATGAACCGGATTTTCAAACCGTTCCTAGATCAGTTTATTGTAATCTTTATAGATGATATTCTGATCTACTCCAGAGACAATGAACAACACGAGCAACACCTGAGAGTAGTGTTGCAATTGTTGAGACAACACCAGTTGTTTGCTAAATTCAGCAAATGCGAGTTCTGGTTGGCCGAGGTAGCATTTCTTGGACATGTTATCTCGAGAGGTGGAGTTAGTGTTGACCCTAAGAAAGTTGATTCTGTACTTCAGTGGGAACAGCCTAAGACTCCTACTGAGATCAGAAGTTTCTTGGGTTTGGCAGGTTATTACAGAAGGTTCATACAGAACTTCAGTGTGTTAGCATCACCTTTGACACGCTTGACGAGGAAGGATGTACCGTTTGTTTGGTCTGATAACTGTGAGAGAAGTTTTCAGATTTTGAAGAAGAGGTTGACTTCAGCACTAGTGTTGGTTTTTCCTGAAGCAGAAAAAGGCTATACAGTGTTCTATGATGCTTCCAGAAGAGGTTTGGGCTGTGTACTGATGCAAGAAGGCAAAGTTGTGGCTTACGCATCTAGACAACTTAAGAAGAATGAAGAGAATTACCCAGTTCATGATTTGGAATTAGCTACTATAGTTCATGCTCTTAAGACATGGCGTCACTACCTGTATGGTGAGACATGTCAGGTGTTTACAGACCATAAGAGCCTGAAATATATCTTCACTCAGAGAGACTTGAATTTGAGACAGCGCAGATGGCTGGAGCTGATTAAGGACTATGATGTGACAATCGATTACCATCCGGGTAAGGCAAATGTTGTAGCTGATGCCTTGAATAGAAAGTCAAGTTCAACAGCTAATGCATTTTCTATGGCATGTTTCAAGAGAGACTTGCTTGTAGATATGCGAAAATTGAACTTGGACTTGGATGTGACTGGACAAAGTGGGTTGATTGCTCAGATGCAAGTCAGACCTACTTTTTATAATCAGATTAAGGAATTACAACAGAGTGATGATGAGTTGTGGCAAATCATGCAGGATATGTCAGAAGGTAAGAGAACAGAGTTCAGGTTTTCTGATGAAGGCGTGTTGTATCTTTATGATAGGTTATGTGTACCTAGAAACAGTGAGTTGAAAGAGCAGATTCTTGAGGAAGCACATACTTCTATGTATGCTATGCATCCAGGTAACACAAAGATGTACAGGAATCTCAAGGAGCTGTACTGGTGGTCTGGTATGAAAAAGGATGTGGCTGAATACGTGGCTAGGTGCGGGGTGTGTCAGCAGGTTAAGGCTGAGCATCATAAACTTGCTGGTACCTTGCAGTTGCTTCCTATACCAGAATGGAAATGGGAACACATCACGATGGACTTTGTAGTAGGATTACCCAGGACGCCTAAGGGTTCAGACTCGATATGGGTGATTGTGGACAGACTAACTAAGTCTGCTCACTTTCTTCCTGTCAAGTCAACCTTTGACGTTTCAAAGTTAGCCAAAGTTTATGTGGATGAAGTAGTCAGGCTGCATGGGATTCTAGTTTCCATTATTTCTGACAGAGATCCAAAGTTTACATCTAGATTCTGGAATCAGTTACATCATTCGTTGGGCACAAGGCTGAAGTTCAGTACAGCGTTTCACCCACAGACAGATGGTCAATCTGAAAGGACCATTCAGACCCTTGAAGACATGCTGAGAGCATGCGTGCTACAGTTCAGAGGTAACTGGGAAGAACACTTAAGCCTAATGGAGTTTGCATATAATAACAGTTACCATTCTAGTCTTGGAATGGCTCCATATGAAGCTCTTTATGGCAGGAAGTGTAGATCGCCAGTTTGTTGGTACGAGGTGGGTGAGAAGGAAATTCTTGGACCTGAGTTAGTTGATGTAACTACAGAAAAGATATCTGTGATCAGGGATCAGTTAAAAGCTGCTCAGGACAGACAGAAAAGTTATGCAGAAAGACGACGTCGACCTCTTGAGTTTGAGGTTGGTGACGAGGTTTACTTGAAGGTTTCACCGTGGAAGGGAGTGCTGAGGTTTGGCAAGAGGGGTAATTTGACCCCTAGGTATATGGGTCCATATCCTATTGTTGAGAGGATTGGACCTGTAGCTTACAGGTTGGATTTGCCGTCTGAGTTGGCAAATCTTCATGATGTCTTCCACGTGTCTATGCTGAAAAAGTGTCATCCCGGTACAGAAAAGATTCTAGATCCAGAACCGGCGCAGCTTAGAACAAATGTGTCCTATGTTGAAGGACCAGTGCAGATAGTTGATCACCGGATCAAAAAGCTTAAGAACCGTGAGTTATCTTTAGTGAAGGTTTTGTGGAGGAATCACAATATAGAGGAAGCTACGTGGGAACTTGAATCAGAAATGCGTAACAAGTTTCCTTTTCTCTTTTAGGAATTTCGGGATGAAATTCTTATAAGGGAGGGAGATTGTTATGACCCACGTTTCATTTTACCAGTAAGTACCTTGGTTAGTGCATAATTGAACGAGTTATGTTGAGATGAGTACTTGCTTTTGTTAATAGTGTTTTGAGCTTTGAGCTAGTGTTAATGTATCATTAGCTTGTTTTCTTGTCCTGAGGTTGAGGACAAGTTTGTGCTTAATCCGTTGCCGAAGAAATCATGTGGAACCGACCTACGAGTAAAAAGATATAAGCTTTTTAGTGTGCAGGGACCTATGCGTAATTTCGGAAAGTTCTTGGGAAATTTGCATCCGGCCCCCTGGGCGCCCTTCCTTATCCTTTCCTTCAGTTTTTCCTTTTTAACTCTATTAACCGACTTTGGAATGAACGATAGTTCATTTCCTTCGGTTGCCGCTTGGGAAAAACAGAGAAGGAGAAAGGGAGAGAGAGCAAGCTAGAGGAGAAGCTAGGCAACCAAGCTCCTTTCTTCTCCGTTCTTCTTCGATTTCTTCATCTTCTCCAGATAAACCAACCGGCTACATCATCTTCTTCTTCTTCACCTTCTTCTTACTCCTGCAGCCATGAAGAAGACGACCATGGAGATGGTCTAGGGAGCAAACGGTGCTTCCCCTCCGTTCTTTCTTCTTGCCAACTGCTTGCTAGGTCAATCCGAAGCTATAGGAGTGATTCGGGTAAGAATCGTCCACCGAATCGACCCCAATCTTCTCTTTTATTTCTACAATTTCTGCCTCTGCGCAGGTTGCATGGCGTGCAAATCCATTTTGCACGGCGTGCAACATCACAGAAAGCTTATATCGGGGATTTCCGTTTCTGCGCAGGTGCACGGCGTGCAAAGTCAGTTTGCACGGCGTGCAAAGTTACAGGAAGCGGAACGAGTTTCTGCCCAGGTGCACGGCGTGCAAAGTCAGTTTGCACGGCGTGCAAAGTGGCAGAAAAGTAGAACAGAAGTGCACGGAAGGTGCACGGCGTGCAGTCTGGGTGCACGCCGTGCGCGCTGCTGTAAAGGGCAGAATTAGGCGTGTTTGTGGACGTTTTTCGGTGTATACGAACACACCGAAGTGGGTGAGTGGCAGTTCATTTAGAAATCATTATTTAACTCATTTTAAATGCTTATTTGCTTCAGTTCAGTTGATATGACTCCTAAACAGTGTAACATGTACTTCAGTATGATAAGTTCATTGGAACTTGAATTGCGTGATGTAAATGATGAAAAAGAGGAAATTCTATGTCTTACAGTTGCAATATGATATTTCTGTTTAATTTTTTATCTGTTAGTTAATTAATATACCTAAGTGCCCTAACACCGTAGAACCCCTAAAGGAAGGTCTGTTACTTAGGGGTGAAACTCGTGTCCAACATCAACCGGTTGAGTAATTCTGGTGGCACGAGGATAGAAAGAGAGGCAGTGTCTAACAACAATTGTGCGTGTGTCACGATGGCACTGGGGAAAAGAAAAAGAAAACTTGGTTATCTAACACCATTCGTGTGTGTGTCACGAAGGTAACCCTGTGACTCTCCGCCGGTGTACTCTGGTTAAAGGAGGAGTCGGGAGCACACGTGGTTGTGCATTGAGGCCGTAGAGCCTATGTTCTGGCCGGAGAGCCAGGGGTCCTGTAGCAGAGCAGGGCTGGCGTCAGACTTAGCATTTCCTGGGTGTGTCGCTAAGTCTTGTACGGTGGGATCGTAGCATGGACTTGTTGCGGATCTTTATATGCAGAGTACACTGCATATATTTAGGGCATAATAATAAAATGAATAAATAATGAAGTAGGTTCACAGTAAATTTATATAACCGTTTATTTACCTGAAATACCTGTTGATGCTTAGAAATGTGGTTATTATCTGTATATATTGCTATGTCAAAAGAACTGCCCTGTTAGATCTGCATATATGTTATTTTCAGTTTATAAACCTGACGAGTTGTTTAGTGATAGCTAAGTGAAATGTTATTCACTGAGCGAGTAGGCTCATACCTCTACTCAAAACATTTTCAGGTCAACATCAGCATCAGGAATCAGAAGGATCGTTTCACCCGAACGCTTAGTCGATAGAAGGTTTGTCGTTAGCCTAGTTATAGGTCTCTTAGTCCATTCCCCTCGATCCTCGAGACAAGGTGTGAGTGAGAGAGAGAATGTGTACAAAGATGTAAATTAATGTTATGCTTTCTTTATGGTAATCAATGTATTATGATGTAGACCTTACTTGTATCTTCTATCAGTTTAATTGAGAAGTTTCTGCAGTTTGTTTAGTTCTTGTTTACAGCTTAAACTTGGTTATCAATTTAATACTTGGAATTGTTTTAATAAGCGACGAGTGGTTGGTTATGTGTTAATCCCACCTGCCGTGCCCTAATTTCGTGGTTTGTGTTTAATGTGAGATTGGGGCGCGACAACAACATGATTCAAAAGTTTGGGGTGGTAGGGAGGTATGCCCTATCTCATTTTCACTCTTATTTTGCATTTCACCTACCATTTAATTTTGTTTGTTTGCTTTTACTTTCTTTAGCTTAGAATTTACTTGCTTTGCATACCTGCATTCCATGTAGTTACTTTCTTGTCATTTTTGTCGTAATTTTCAAAAAATTTGCCTTTTTGCCATGCATTGCATATCATGTAGATTTTTGGTAATTTTTGCATGTTCTAGCTAGGATTTGCTTGTTTACTGCTTTAAGTTCAATAATATTGGATTAGATGTGATTGAAGGCACCTTGGCACCATTTTGGCCAATTTTTCCCAAATTTGAGATTTCTTGTCTAAAAGTGTGTTTCAACCCAATCTCTAATTTTCAGATTAAAAATTATGACCTTTTACAAATGCAAGTGAATTATCATTGTTTGTTGCTAAAATGGTATCAATGCTTGACTTTTTACATGCACACCACTTCTCTTGTGTTTGTCAATGATTTGGTTGAATTGTGACTTGAGCAAGCTATGAGCGCTTAGTGCCTATGAAATCACTTGATTGAAGTATCAATTTTAGGTTGTTCATTCATGTGGTGTAACATTTTTGGATGAAGTGTTGGATTACTTTTCATGCAGGATACCTTATGTTGAGAATCACACCAGTGACCCATCTTTGACCTGACTATTCACTCACCATCTTCTTACCCCTTTGCCTCATGAAAGGATGCCAAAGTGCACATATCAGTCGTGGCCACCTCCAAAAGTTTGGGGTGGCCACATCTACATCTCACTGCTTCACTCTCATTGCCATATGCCATGTATACTCCAAGGGCAAAAATAAAATATAAGGTGCTCCTATTTAAGAGCATCTAAGTAAAGAAAAGATGAGTTCTCTATGTAATAGCACTCCAAAATCTTACTGCAACCCTTTCTTCCATTTTCATACCCATTGAGCTAGGAAACATCCAACCTATATCATTTTTCCATTTTCCGCAGCCACATGGGTCATTTGGTGTGATTTGAAACATAAGGTTGAAAGCATGAAGGTGAAACAACACTCCTAGTCATCCTTGATTAATGTCATCATGAAACGGTCTACAGGGAGCTACATGAAAGAAATATGGATAGCTTGTGTGTTCTGTGCACTATATTTGAAGCGCATATGCTTTGTGCTCTTTTCCTGATTAGTTTGTGAAACTAGGAGAGGAGAGGGGAGGAATGCATGTACTTAGTCACTATTGATCCCATTCAGCAATAACCATCCTTTACATTGCATTTTTCATTTCTTGATTGTAGAAAAATTACAGAGATATTGAGTAGGAGCATACTTGAGGGCAAGTATGTTTCAAGTTTGGGGTGGTCATTCAGACCTATTTTAGGGCTTCATCTTGTGTCATTTTAAATTCCAATCACATGTTATTTCCCTCATTATGCATATTTGTGTAAAATGCACTTATGGACATTATTTTCATGCTTTTCAGGCATTTCGACCACGCTTGATGGAAGAGACAGAGAAGGGGTGATCTTAGGGTTTCTCTACCCTTGGAGAGACCCAAAGTGAATCTTGATGCTCCCTCAACCTACCCCTAGTGGCCAAAGATCCATTAAAGCAAAGATGTCTAAGAAAATTAAAAGAATCAAGCCAAAGTGTTGCTCTAGAGACCAGCACAGCCGCGGTACCACACGATGGCCATGCTTGGTCACTTGTAAATCAACAGAGTCATCCTCAAATCAAAGCTAGAATCACCACAGCCATGCCACACAGACTAGCTGTGGTGCACTAACCTAGAATGGTCGTGCACCCTTGCACGGCCGTGTAGCAACAGAGCCAGAACTGTCTTGGAGTAGAGTTTGGTGCTTCTAAGTTAGAGATGCACACACTATCCAACAACATGTGACTTGATGCACCCCACAGAACTCAAACACATGGTATTTCTCAAAATTTATAAAAACCCTAACAAGATTCGATCACAACACTAAATAGGTCACTCGCAAGCACATGGGCCACTATTGTAGTATAGGTGATAGGTAAGAGTAGGGGTCGATCCTTAGGGACAGAGGGGGCACTAGAGCTAGGTTAGTGTTGGAAACATTCCTAATGTGGAGACTAGGGTTGAAGTGTTTAAAAGGGGTTGTTTTGGTTGTTAAACTAATTGAACAGGCAAGTAAAGGCAATATGAAATCTAAGTTATCACAAACCCTAAATTATCCTAAGCAAGCAAGTCTAAGGAACTAGATTAAGCAATTAGCTAAACAAGAGCAAAGGTTAGCTACACTACACTAGTTGAGCAACTAACAACTAATAGCTAAGTTAACCACTAAAGCAAGCAAAGGTCTAGATTAACCCTAACTAGCAAGACTAAGCAATTAACTAGATTGAGAAAATGCAACTAAACTAGACTAGCATGAACAAGCTAAGAAGGCAAGATGGGTTTTGAGCAATCAGATTAGGTAGGTGGGCCATTTAGGAATGTGATATGATATTAGTTGGGGGTGTCAACATGGTAAGCAATTATCATTATTCAATCTAGATTACCAAACCAAACAACAAGGCAGGTGCTATTAGAATGTACTCTATACTACTAGTTGGAGAACTAGGGTTAGGTGTAATTCTAGTAGGACTTGTCAAGTCAAGGTTTCTAGGGTAAGTGGTATTAGGTCAATTGAGGGCCAAGGGTAGAAATGGGAGTAGATATGTGTAACATCCCTGACTTGGGTTATGAGTTAACCCTAGGTGTTTTGCCTAAATATGTAATTAAATCTTTGTGATTAACTCTGAGCATGTAATTAAGTTTCTCAGAAACGTATATCTCAGTATTTGCTCCTTTTTATTTAAAGTAGTAGCATTGTTTTGATATACAGGGACCTATGTGCAATTTACCCAGTTAAAAGGGTTAGCTTGCAATTTGCACATGATGAGATGTTCCTCTGATGTTAAGACATCATGAGAAATCTTTTAGCAAAGTTTGAGGGATTTCCCAAGCTAGAGCACCAAGGTGCAGCTGTGGAAGCAATCCCAGTGCTTGAAACCTTAAATTGGGGTAAAATGCAATTTACCCAAATTAAGGGATACAAATTGTGAAATATGTCATCTAATGTATCTTTTTAGACTTTTTCCATCATTTAGAGAAGAAATGATGAGGAAGTCACCTCAATTGAGTTATCAAGTTATGAAATATGCCTTGTGATTGAATAATCAGGGTATATGTGTAATATCTACTTATGTATGTACCTCATTATTAGCTTGCTCTCCTTTACTTTCTTTTCCTAAGACCTTAAGAGAAGGTTTGTCCTTAGAATAAAGAGGAAGGGACGATCAAGTAAAGAAGGAGGGACCTAGTTGGAATTATGGACAACTTATGAACTAATGTTGAAAATCCTACCCCATGTATATAAGCTCTCCTTCCCTTAGTTGCAAGGGAACTTACCCTTCGTTCCCTTACTGTTTCATTTCACCAAAGACGACCAAGGACTGCCTTGGAGCTAAGGAAGACGAACAAGGGGTGCAAGGTAGGTTTAAACCCCTCTTCTTGCCTAATTCCATGGTTAAAACTCGAATTCAAGGTCATCTTCATGGTTAACTCTTGAAACCCTACCTTTCTAGCCGTCTCTTTTCATCCTTCCTTGGAGTTTTCACCTTGGCCAACCTGTGGGAACTCAAGGACGCCATTAGAGCTTGGAGCTTGAAAGCTTGGAGCTCAAGAAGAAAGCTTTAGGCGGGTTTTATAACTCTAAACCTATGCTTTACTATGTGCATCTTTATATGCGTTTTAATGATAGCTCTTCGTATTTCCCTACTTTTCCCTGCTATTTTGCAAGCAAACCCATGGGATATTCGTACTGTTCTTGAGCTAGGAGATGAAGGCGTGATTTCCAAGAAAAACCCACAGCTGTTCTTTTCCTTAAACGGTCCTAACAGTTTTCTCTCTCGGACTCAAGACCGCGAGGTGAGCAAACGGTCTCGAGACCGCGACAGGGCAAACGGTCTCAAGACCGTTTGGCCCCGTTGACCGAGCGTGGACCGTATAAGAAATCTGTTCCTAATTATATAGGATAATTACCCTCAAAATTTGGGAGACTAACTCCAAAGGAATCGGGAGATATGACCTTTTTAAGTCACAACTTTAAATGAATTAATTGCTGATTTTCAAACGGTCTGAAATTGCCTTTTTGGGCAAACGGTCTCAAGACCGTGTAAGGTCGTTGACTAAGCGTTGACCGTATGAGATTACTGTTCAAAATTATGTTAATTAACAACTCACCAAGTTTGATGGTCTAATTCCAAACGGGCTAAGAGTTGAAGGGTGAATACTAGGGCTAACCCTAGGTGAAATCAGTACTGAAATTATGGTGACCTAATTAGGGTTTTTAGGGTTGATTGACCTAAACGGTCTCAAGACCGTGAGGGCAATCAACCAAGACCGTTTGGAGGTCTGGGGTCAAGGATAGTTGACCAATTAAAGGTACAATTACACCGAATTACATTGTAATTAAATATTGACATGATCATCAACTCAATAAGTCAGATCTTGATGAATTTGCACTAGAATCCAAAATTGGATGGGCAAACGGTCTCAAGACCGTTTGGAACCCATCCAAACGGTCTCAAGACCGTGAGAGGGCTCGCGGTCTCAAGACCGTGAGGGGGCTCACGGTCTCAAGACCGAGAGGAGGCTCACGGTCTCAAGACCGCGAAGGGCCTCGCGGTCCTGAGGTCAAAGAAGGGCAAACGGTCTTCATGACCCTCGCGGTCTCAACTCAAATTGGTCTTCGCGGTCTCAACATTAACTTGAACCAATGGGAGGCTTCGCGGTCTTGAACCCTTGAAGAGGCTCGCGGTCTTGAAGCCTAAGGGGGCTCGCGGTCTTGGAGTTAGAAAGAGGCTCGCGGTCTTGGAGGGTCAAAGTGGGCAAACGGTCAACACTTTCAACCAATCTCAATCCAATTGATGATTAATGATTGAAATCAATCAATGTGATTCAAGGTTGACCTCATTCAATCATTTGATGATGTAAATGGTTCAATGTTGCCCAAATCAAACCCTAATGAAAATCTAGGATAGTAAGGGGTTATTTGACTAAGGGTTTTGACCATGATGATGATCAATGGGATGAATTACCAATATACCCCTGAAGGGTCAATTGAGTTATACCTTGCTCAATTCAAACCCTAATTACATGAGAATGATGTTTTTAGTCATAATGACTCTATCCAACTTGATCTAGTCTAATGTTACCATCAACCATTAGTATGATGAAAGAGAAAGTACTTCTAGAGAGAGAAAGTACCCTAGAGAGAGAAAGTAACTCTAATCACATAATGATGATGTTTTTGGCTATGTTAGCCTATGATGCCTCAATCCAATCTGTTTTAGAGTGATGTTGACATCACCCAACCTTATGATGAGAGAGAAAGTACTTCTAGAGAGAGAAAGTACTTCTAGAGAGAGAAAGTACCCTTTTTAAATGGAAACTCAATTGAAGCATCCCCAATGCACAGGAATGAGCATAATTAGGGTATGACCCACCTGTGTGAGATCATAGAAACCCTAATTATGATAAATGATGAACCTTTAACTAATCCAAGAGCATCAATGAAGATGTTACTCATACATGATGATGTTATGAGTTTAATTTACCTTGATGTGAATAGTAAACCCTAATTCAAGGGTGATGGCATGCTTTTGAGTATTAAACTCTATTTGATTTGAGTTAAAGATTTAACTCTTATGACAAGAGTAGGAAGTACATTCCTTATTGTTGTATTACCTTTATCAGGTATATTAACCATGCAGGTTCTGATATGAAGGTAATCATATCCAGGTATGGATGTTGATGTTATATTCATTGAAGGCATGTTGTTAGCCTTATGAATAAGTAAAGTAATCTGATGCCTTGCCAGTGGCATCCTATACTGATAATGGGCTGTGAGAGCCATGAATACCATCAAGGTCATGCCTTAGAGATGACTTGTGATGAGGATAATGAGAAATGATGATTGATATGAGTTAGGCCTGTTAGATTTAGTATTCTTCTTTTATAGCTGCTATGCTACTGTTATTGTTTGAAGAACAATGTATGCTGTTAAAGAATACTGAATGTACCTAACTAATCAAGTATAATGTAGAGCCCTGATCATAGATCCATCATTGTCAGAAATTAAGTGATGGTGAAACAGGTTTTCCTTAGGGAACTCCTGGAGCACATACTTTTGAGTATGTGGGGTACATGGATGTGTAGAACCTTACATCCTAGTGTAGGAAAGTGATGTAGATGTGGAATCCATCCATCCTTCACTATAGTTCCATACCGTATCAGTGGTAGGTAAACATGAAACCTCCTGATGATGAAGAAAGCACAGATATCCGTATCAGTGGTAGGTAAATATGAAACCTCCTGATGACGAAGAGATTACAGAACGCCACTGTGACTCTAGAATAGAGAAGGACCAGTTTACCCTGGTGAGCTATAGTAGTAGAGACACGAGATGTCCTACAAGTGATCCTCTTACTGACTGAGGAAGGTGAAGGTCATGAGAATCCGGCTCTCTTAATGACCTATGTATGATACTGATGTGACTTCTCAGCGATCAGTTGGAGTATGAGTGGTAAGCCTCATCTCCACAGGGCATAATGTTGTTTGTAAAACATAATCAACCATGTAGTATAACTTGTTAGAGATAACTCCAAGTTAGTTGATTGATGTTACATTGCAATAGTGTTTATATTCTCCATATCTCCTAAATGGTTGAGATCTTGTTATACCTGCAACTGTTACAGAATGCTTGGAAGGATTTACTGTTTAAAATAATCTTTGATGTTATAATAAAGCTTCTGGCGAAGAGTTATAACTCTCGCTGGGACAATTATGTATAATTGTCTCACCCCGTAGGCTTCAACTTTTTAGGTGGACGTCGGAGACGAAGGAACCAGCCTACAGGTGACCAGTCTCAGCAGCAGCAGCACCAGGGGCAGCAGTAATCTCAGGTGGAGATTTGTCCTGCCATGTGGTGTAGCTAGAGTCAGTCCTATGTGTCCTCTGTACTCTCAGGTCTTGGAGTCTTGTGTTATGTGATCTTGAGATTTTGTGTCTTGATGTATATAATTACTCAAGAAGTAATTATCCTGAGATGTAAACAGTTACCTCTCTTTATGAAAGAGGCTTTTATGGATCCACGCTCTTGTCTCGAAAAGTTTTAATTTCACGTGATTTTTGTCTTCCGCTGATTACCGATTCGCTTCCGCTAAGCTTTAATTGTGTTTATGTCATGGTTTGGAGATCAGATTCCACAATTAGTGGTATCAGAGCTCCAGGTTCAGTTGAGTCTACAGAGGCATATGACTTAGGATGTCGAGTCTACCTTTAGTACTCCTTCCTCATCTAATAGAGTCTTCTTCTCCTCAGGAGAAGAAGATACATAAGAATGTCAGAACATCGTGATGAGCACGTGGCAGAGAGTAGTGCTAGTGCACCTCGAGGCGGTGCAAGAGTTCCGAGAATAGAACAACCTGCACCTGAGTCGCCGAGAGAGCCACCCCAGTTCGATCCAGCTGACATGAGTGATCCAGCTGTACAGACGATGTTCGGGCAGTTCATGACTGCCATGACACATATAACCGATAGGATGCCCATTCCTACACCTAGGGCACCTGTCCAGCCTGAAGCACAAGGTATTGGTAAGACATTTGAACAACTTCGTCATGTCGGAGCTACCGAGTACTTCAGAACTGCCGACCCTGCAGATGCTGACTTATGGTTGACAGAGTTGGAGAAGGCTTTCAGGATTCTTATGATTCCGGAAGCTGAGAAGGTTAGACATGCTGTCTATCTTCTCAAAGGCAGTGCTGGTCACTGGTGGAACATGGAAGAGCAGAAGAGACCTGGAGTAGAGTTCTCATGGGAAGAGTTTCGTCGGGAATTTATCAATAGATATTTTCCAAAGACCTTCCTAGATGAGAAGATCTCTCAGTTTGAGAAACTAAGGCAGGGTATGATGAACATTAGTGAGTATGAAGCTAAGTTTATGGAGTTGTTGCGGTTCTGTCCGCACATGGCTGCTACGGATGAGGAAAGAATCAGAAGATTCGAAAAGGGTTTGAATTCCGATATGTCAACCCATGTGTCTGCCTTAGAAAACAGAGAGAGATTCTCTACCTTCGTTGAGTCAGTCCGAAGGATAGAGAGATCTGTGGTTGAGAAAAGACAAACCCATAAAAGATATCCACAGTTCCAGGGTTCTTCATCTAGGGATTCCAAGAGACCTAGATTCTCTGCACCTAACCCTCCACCACCCAGATCGAGTTTTCAAACTCAATGGACACCAAGCAGAGGTAGAGGACGGAGTCAACCACTTCAAGGGACGCACAGTTCTGCATCAGTGTCAGTTACTGGACCATCCAGACCACAACAACAGGAAAAGAGTTGCTACAACCGTGGTAAGGTGGGACACTTGATGAAGGATTGCCGTTCTAGGGCTGTCGGTGTGACACAACAAACCCCGAGACAGAATCAACAGGGATCTCAGAATAGACAACATCAAGGAGCAGCTCGAGGACGTGGACAAGCGTCTCAAGTTGGATCATCAGCACCACCTCAACACCAGGCGACTGCGAGGTTCTATGCTATGAACCCACCTGAGGCAGTGGTCAATCCACGGGTAGTGGCAGGTCAGATGAAACTTTTATATTCTGATATGACTATATCCTGTGATGTATCTGTTCTGATTGATCCGGGTGCTACGCACTCTTTCATCACTCGTGAAGTGATTCGTAACTGCAATGTGACTGTTAGTCATAGAGCAGATAGTTTGTTGTTAGAGACTCCGTTGAGTGGGTCTGTCGTTTTGCAGGAGGTATGTTCTCCCTGCATCCTCTTCTTTTCTGACCATCGCATTCAAGTGGATCTTATACCACTTGATATGCAGGGATTTGATATAATCCTCGGGATGGATACCTTAGAAAGGTATAGAGTTGTCTTGGATTGTGAGTCCAAGTTGGCTGTGTTTGCTGATGAAAGCAACACATGGATCTTTCAAGGTGAAAGAAAGATTATGCCTACCTGTCTTGTATCAGCTATGGTTGCTGATAAGCTGTTGAGGCAAGGATGTTATACATTCTTAGCCCATGTGGTAGATGTTACCAAGGAAAGTTCTAATCCTGCTGAAGTTCCTATAGTCAGGGAATTCGAAGATGTGTTTCCTGAAGAACTTCCTGGTATACCACCACCTCGGGAGATTGATTTTGAAATCAATCTGATCCCAGATACGAAACCCATAGCTCAAACTCCGTATAGGATGGCGCCTGCCGAGATGGCAGAACTCAAGAAACAGCTTCAAGAGTTACTTGAGAGAGGTTTTATCCGACCGAGTACTTCACCTTGGGGTGCTCCGATCTTGTTTGTTAAAAAGAAAGATGGGTCAATGCGGTTATGCATCGACTACAGACAACTCAATAAAGTGACAATAAAGAATAAGTATCCTCTGCCGAGGATTGATGATCTCTTTGACCAGTTGCGTGGTGCAACAGTCTTTTCAAAGATAGACTTGAGGTCTGGATATCATCAACTCCGTATTAAGGATAGTGACATATCCAAGTCTGCCTTTAGGACAAGATATGGTCACTATGAGTTCACGGTTATGTCGTTTGGACTAACCAATGCACCAGCTGCATTTATGGAACTCATGAATAGAGTTTTTCGACCTTTCCTTGATCAGTGTGTTGTCGTCTTCATAGATGACATACTGATTTATAGTAAGGATGCCCAGCAGCATGAGCAACATCTTCGCCAAGTTTTGACCTTGCTGAGAGAACATAAGCTGTACGCCAAGTTTAGCAAGTGTGAGTTCTGGCTGCCGGAGGTATCTTTTCTTGGACATGTAATATCCGCCTCGGGAATTCGTGTTGACCCTACAAAGGTAGAATCTGTTCTACAATGGAAACAACCGAAAACACCGACGGAGATCCGAAGTTTCTTGGGGTTAGCTGGCTATTATCGAAGGTTCATTAAGAACTTTAGTTCTATAGCTTTACCTTTGACCAAGTTAACCCGGAAAGATGTTCCTTTTTCTTGGAGTGATAAGTGTCAACAATCTTTCCAGCTGCTGAAGGAGAGGTTGACAAGTGCACCTGTGCTAGTGCTACCTAAACAAGGAAAAGGGTATATAGTTTTCTGTGATGCTTCTAAAAATGGACTAGGATGTGTGTTGATGCAGGATAAACAAGTGATTTCTTTTGCTTCCCGACAGCTTAAGAAACACGAGGAGAATTATCCGACACACGATCTAGAGTTAGCAGCTGTGGTTCATGCTTTGAAGATCTGGAGACATTATCTCTACGGAGAGACATTCCAGATTTTCACAGACCACAAAAACCTTAAATATATCTTCTCTCAGCATGAGCTCAACATGAGGCAACGTCGCTGGATGGAGTTAATCAAGGACTACGACTGTACAATTGATTACCACCCAGGCAAGGCCAATGTTGTTGCAGATGCCTTGAGTAGGAAATCAGCAACATCAACCATGAATGGAGCACAACTAAACTCTTTAGTATGCTCTAGAAGAGATATGCTTATCTCTTTAAGGCAAGACAATGTACAGTTGAAGGTGTCATTGCTAGCCGGTTTGTTAGCTAAGATGCATATTAAACCTACTCTAAGGGAGCAGATTAAAGAAGCACAGCTAGGTGATGCTGCAGTTCAACATATAAGATCTGAGTATGGAAATGAGAAGCAAGATGGTTTTCATGACTCAAAAGATCAAGTAGCTTGTTATAATGGAAGAATGATAGTGCCGGATGTGGACAACTTGAGGAAGTTAGTCCTGGAAGAAGCCCATTCTTCCATGTATGCTATGCATCCAGGGAGCACCAAGATGTATCAGAATTTGAAGGATCTGTATTGGTGGCCTGGGATGAAGAAGGACGTTGCAGAGTTTGTTCTGAGGTGTCATGTGTGTCAGCAAGTTAAAGCTGAACACCAGAAGCCTGCAGGGACAATGCAACCTTTACCCATATCACAGTGGAAGTGGGACCATGTGACCATGGACTTTGTTGTTGGCCTACCCAGGACAAGCAAAGGACATAATTCCATTTGGGTAATTGTTGATAGGTTGACTAAGACAGCACATTTCTTACCTGTCAAAACAACCTATTCTGCTGAAAGGTTATCAGAGTTGTATGTTAAAGAGATAGTGCGTTTGCACGGAGTTCCTGTCACAATAGTTTCTGACAGAGGTCCTCAGTTTACCAGTCGTTTTTGGGAACAGTTGCACAGAGCCTTAGGCACTAAGCTGAGGTTTAGTACGGCCTTTCATCCACAGACTGATGGACAGTCGGAAAGGACCATACAAACCTTAGAAGACCTGTTGCGAGCATGTGTTCTCCAGTTCACCGGAAGTTGGGATCTACACCTAAGCTTGATAGAGTTTGCCTATAACAATAGCTATCAGCATAGTATTGATATGGCACCTTATGAAGCCTTATATGGTAGACGTTGTAGATCACCCTTGTGTTGGTTTGAGACTGGTGAGCACCAGTTGTTAGGTCCTGACCTGGTGCAGCAAACCACAGAAAAGATTAAAGTTATACAACATAAGATTAAGACTGCTCAGGATAGGCAGAAATATTATGCTGACAAACGTCGTAGACCCTTAGAGTTCCAGGTTGGAGACAAAGTGTATCTTAAGGTCTCACCTTGGAAAGGGGTCCTTCGTTTTGGAAGGAAAGGGAAGTTAGCTCCTAGATATATGGGGCCTTATCCAATCATTGAACGGATTGGAAAGGTAGCATATAAACTAGAGCTTCCCCCAGAATTACAGAGATTACATCCTGTGTTTCACATTTCTATGTTGAAGAAATGTCACCCAGACACCGAGTCAGTTCTACAACCTATGGAGGTAGAATTGAATGATGACATATCCTATGAGGAGGGACCAGTGTCAATCCTTGATAAACGAATTAAAAAGTTAAAGAAGAAAGATATAAGTCTTGTGAAAGTCCTCTGGAACCATCGTGGTGTTGAAGAAGCCACTTGGGAGTTAGAGGATGAGATGAGAAGGAAGTGTCCTACCCTTTTCTCTTAGTATGTTTTATCGATTTCGGGGACGAAATCCTTGTAAGGGGTGGATAATTTGTAACATCCCTGACCTGGGTTATGAGTTAACCCTAGGTGTTTTGCCTAAATATGTTATTAAATCTTTGTGATTAACTCTGACCATGTAATTAAGTTTCTCAGAAATGTATATCTCAGTATTTGCTCCTTTTTATTTAAAGTAGTAGCATTGTTTTGATATACAGGGACCTATGTGCAATTTAGCCAGTTAAAAGGGTTAGCTTGCAATTTGCACATGATGAGATGTTCCTCTGATGTTAAGACATCATTAGAAATCTTTTAGCAAAGTTTGAGGGATTTCCCAAGCTAGAGCACCAAGGTGCAGCTGTGGAAGCAATCCCAGTGCTTGAAACCTTAAATTGGGGTAAAATGCAATTTACCCAAATTAAGGGATACAAATTGTGCAATATGTCATCTAATGTATCTTTTTAGACTTTTGCCATCATTTCGAGAAGAAATGATGAGGAAGTCACCTCAATTGAGTTATCAAGTTATGAAATATGCCTTGTGATTGAATAATCAGGGTATATGTGTAATATCTCTTTATGTATGTACCTCATTATTAGCTTGCTCTCCTTTACCTTCTTTTCCTAAGACCTTAAGAGAAGGTTTGTCCTTAGAATAAAGAGGAAGGGACGATCAAGTAAAGAAGGAGGGACCTAGTTGGAATTATGGACAACTTATGAACTAATGTTGAAAATCCTACCCCATGTATATAAGCTCTCCTTCCCTTAGTTGCAAGGGAACTTACCCTTCGTTCCCTTACTATTTCATTTCACCAAAGACGACCAAGGACTGCCTTGGAGCTAAGGAGGACGAACAAGGGGTGCAAGGTAGGTTTAAACCCCTCTTCTTGCCTAATTCCATGGTTAAAACTCGAATTCAAGGTCATCTTCATGGTTAACTCTTGAAACCCTACCTTTCTAGCCGTCTCTTTTCATCCTTCCTTGGAGTTTTCACCTTGGCCAACCTGTGGGAACTCAAGGACGCCATTAGAGCTTGGATCTTGAAAGCTTGGAGCTCAATAAGCAAGCTTTAGGCAGGTTTTATAACTCTAAACCTATGCTTTACTATGTGCATCTTTATATGCGTTTTAATGATAGCTCTTCGTATTTCCCTACTTTTCCCTGCTATTTTGCAAGCAAACCCATGGGATATTCGTACTGTTCTTGAGCTAGGAGATGAAGGCGTGATTTCCAAGAAAAACCCACCGCTTTTCTTTTCCTTAAACGGTCCTAACAGTTTGCTCTCTCGGACTCAAGACCGTGAGGTGAGCAAACGGTCTCGAGACCGCGACAGGGAAAACGGTCTCCAGACCGTTTGGCCCCGTAGACCGAGCGTGGACCGTATAAGAAATCTGTTCCTAATTATATAGCCTAATTACCCTCAAAATTTGGGAGACTAACTCCAAAGGAATCGGGAGATATGACCTTTTTAAGTCACAACTTTAAATGAATTAATTGCTGATTTTCAAACGGTCTGAAATTGCCTTTTTGGGCAAACGGTCTCAAGACCGTGTAAGGTCGTTGACTAAGCGTTGACCGTATGGGATTACTGTTCAAAATTATGTTAATTAACAACTCACCAAGTTTGATGGTCTAATTCCAAACGGGCTAAGAGTTGAAGGGTGAATACTAGGGCTAACCCTAGGTGAAATCAGTACTGAAATTATGGTGACCTAATTAGGGTTTTTAGGGTTGATTGACCTAAACGGTCTCAAGACCGTTTGGGGGTCACCAAACGGTCTCAAGACCATGAGGGCAATCAACCAAGACCGTTTGGAGGTCTGGGGTCAAGGATAGTTGACCAATTAAAGGTACAATTACACCGAATTACATTGCAATTAAATATTGACATGATCATCAACTCAATAAATCAGATCTTGATGAATTTGCACTAGAATCCAAAATTGGATGGGCAAACGGTCTCAAGACCGTTTGGAACCCATCCAAACGGTCTCAAGACCGTGAGAGGGCTCGCGGTCTCAAGACCGTGAGGGGGCTCACGGTCTCAAGACCGAGAGGAGGCTCACAGTCTCAAGACCGCGAAGGGCCTCGCGGTCCTGAGGTCAAAGAAGGGCAAACGGTCTTCATGACCCTCGCGGTCTTAACTCAAATTGGTCTTCGCGGTCTCAACATTAACTTGAACCAATGGGAGGCTTCGCGGTCTTGAACCCTTGAAGAGGCTCGCGGTCTTGAAGCCTAAGGGGGCTCGCGGTCTTGGAGTTAGAAAGAGGCTCGCGGTCTTGGAGGGTCAAAGTGGGCAAACGGTCAACACTTTCAACCAATCTCAATCCAATTGATGATTAATGATTGAAATCAATCAATGTGATTCAAGGTTGACCTCATTCAATCATTTGATGATGTAAATGGTTCAATGTTGCCCAAATAAAACCCTAATGAAAATCTAGGATAGTAAGGGGTTATTTGACTAAGGGTTTTGACCATGATGATGATCAATGGGATGAATTACCAATATACCCCTGAAGGGTCAATTGAGTTATACCTTGCTCAATTCAAACCCTAATTACATGAGAATGATGTTTTTAGTCATAATGACTCTATCCAACTTGATCTAGTCTAATGTTACCATCAACCATTAGTATGATGAAAGAGAAAGTACTTCTAGAGAGAGAAAGTACCCTAGAGAGAGAAAGTAACTCTAATCACATAATGATGATGTTTTTGGCTATGTTAGCCTATGATGCCTCAATCCAATCTGTTTTAGAGTGATGTTGACATCACCTAACCTTATGATGAGAGAGAAAGTACTTCTAGAGAGAGAAAGTACTTCTAGAGAGAGAAAGTACCCTTTTTAAATGGAAACTCAATTGAAGCATCCCCAATGCACAGGAATGAGCATAATTAGGGTATGACCCACCTGTGTGAGATCATAGAAACCCTAATTATGATAAATGATGAACCTTTAACTAATCCAAGAGCATCAATGAAGATGTTACTCATACATGATGATGTTATGAGTTTAATTCACCTTGATGTGAATAGTAAACCCTAATTCAAGGGTGATGGCATGCTTTTGAGTATTAAACTCTATTTGATTTGAGTTAAAGATTTAACTCTTATGACAAGAGTAGGAAGTACATTCCTTATTGTTGTATTACCTTTATCAGATATATTAACCATGCAGGTTCTGATATGAAGGTAATCATATCCAGGTATGGATGTTGATGTTATATTCATTGAAGGCATGTTGTTAGCCTTATGAATAAGTAAAGTAATCTGATGCCTTGCCAGTGGCATCCTATACTGATAATGGGCTGTGAGAGCCATGAATACCATCAAGGTCATGCCTTAGAGATGACTTGTGATGAGGATAATGAGAAATGATGATTGATATGAGTTAGGCCTGTTAGATTTAGTATTCTTCTTTTATAGCTGCTATGCTACTGTTATTGTTTGAAGAACAATGTATGCTGTTAAAGAATACTGAATGTACCTAACTAATCAAGTATAATGTAGAGCCCTGATCATAGATCCATCATTGTCAGAAATTAAGTGATGGTGAAACAGGTTTTCCTTAGGGAACTCCTGGAGCACATACTTTTGAGTATGTGGGGTACATGGATGTGTAGAACCTTACATCCTAGTGTAGGAAAGTGATGTAGATGTGGAATCCATCCATCCTTCACTATAGTTCCATACCGTATCAGTGGTAGGTAAACATGAAACCTCCTGATGACGAAGAAAGCACAGATATCCGTATCAGTGGTAGGTAAATATGAAACCTCCTGATGACGAAGAGAGTACAGAACGCCACTGTGACACTAGAATAGTGAAGGACCAGTTTACCCTGGTGAGCTATAGTAGTAGAGACACGAGATGTCCTACAAGTGATCCTCTTACTGACTGAGGAAGGTGAAGGTCATGAGAATCCAGCTCTCTTAATGACCTATGTATGATACTGATGTGACTTCTCAGCGATCAGTTGGAGTATGAGTGGTAAGCCTCATCTCCACAGGGCATAATGTTGTTTGTAAAACATAATCAACCATGTAGTATAACTTGTTAGAGATAACTCCAAGTTAGTTGATTGATGTTACATTGCAATAGTGTTTATATTCTCAATATCTCCTAAATGGTTGAGATCTTGTTATACCTACAACTGTTACAGAATGCTTGGAAGGATTTACTGTTTAAAATAATCTTTGATGTTATAATAAAGCTTCTGGCGAAGAGTTATAACTCTCGCTGGGACAATTATGTATAATTGTCTCACCCCGTAGGCTTCAACTTTTTAGGTGGACGTCGGAGACGAAGGAACCAGCCTACAGGTGACCAGTCTCAGCAGCAGCAGCACCAGGGGCAACAGTAATCTCAGGTGGAGATTTGTCCTGCCATGTGGTTTAGCTAGAGTCAGTCCTATGTGTCCTCTGTACTCTCAGGTCTTGGAGTCTTGTGTTATGTGATCTTGAGATTTTGTGTCTTGATGTATATAATTACTCAAGAAGTAATTATCCTGAGATGTAAACAGTTACCTCTCTTTATGAAAGAGGCTTTTATGGATCCACGCTCTTGTCTCGAAAAGTTTTAATTTCCCATGATTTTGTCTTCCGCTGATTACCGATTCGCTTCCGCTAAGCTTTAATCGTGTTTATGTCATGGTTTGGAGATTAGAGCCCACAATATGAGGGTTTTTCACCTCATGACACTAGCCATCTAGCCTTTAGAAAGCTCTAGGAAATTGCACTAATCACACTTATACTAGCTACTTAGATCTCACGCTCACTTGTAGAAGGAGGCATATGTATGTAGGAACAAAGGGGGCTATCTAGGGATCCACTAATTGGACCTAGGAGCCATTCCTAAGATTGCTACATATACTCCAATTCCACCTAGAAGCTTAGTGTCATCAAACATCTCAAAGCAAGCAATTCATGTTAAAAGCACAAATCACATGCAATAAAATAGGAAATGAGATATTATCAAGAGGCAATCATCATACATAGAAATCATGTTCATTACAAGTTATTTTCCCCCAACATGGTATCAAAGTCACATTTTAACCCCCAAACAGCCCACCACTAGGGGCTTTGCTAAACATAATAAAAAAATAGCAAAAGAAAGAGGAAGAAGGGGATAGGATTCCATGAAGCTTGTAGAACTTCCTTATTCAACTCCTAGAAGCTTGGGGATGACCTCTCTCCTCCAGTGGTGCAGATGGGCATGAGAATATAGGGGATTATGGAGGAAAACCTAGAAATCTAGGTTTCCAAGGTGGAAAAAGAGGTGGAAATGGTGGGTGGAGAGCATAAATGCAAGGTAAGTGCAATAAATGCTGAAGGAGTGGGTAGAGATGAGTAATGGTAGCTAAGGGGTGTAACCTCCATGCCCCAGTCACCACCTATGTATATATAGGTGGTGGGGAAGCACTAGGGTAAGTAGGTGTAGAATAGGAAAAGCATTGTAGAAAATGGGTAGGGTTGGTTGGTCACCACGACCGTGTTGAGGTGTCACGGCCATGGTGGGGATTGCATGGTATGGTCATGGGGGTGTGAAAATAACCAAGGTGTGAAAAGGGGTGGAAAGGCTAAGTATATGTGGTGGCCATGGTCATGGCAGGGTGCGACGGTAGTGGTGGGTAAGGGGCACCACGGTCGTGTTGAGGTACCACAGCCATATTAAAGGAGGAGTTCATAAGCGTGGGGAGTGCCACAGGCGAGGCGGTCTTCAAGGGCCACATCCGTGGTGAGTGGCCACGACCGTGGTCATCCAAGTACAAAATGGGCTGCTTCCCTGTTGATTTTGGGGAACCTTGTGCATAATTCTGACGGCCATTGCGGAAGGCCACTGTGGCATACAACTCATAAAACAAGATTAACTAATGTGGAAGCGTATTATTAGCAGTGGAATTACTGAAAATCACTAAAAATTAAAACCATTTATCAAGAGATCCATTCACAGGAAAACTCTTTCATTTAGAACCAAAGTATTTCAAGTACATACTGGTTCACTAGTACATCTCTCGTACTATATCCTCTCGAGAGTTACAGCATTAACTGCTCTGTTAAACTATACATTAGCAGTATAAAAATCTCGAGGCATCAAGCCAAAATCTCATATCGAATTATCAAATGCACTAACTCCTAGGATCCGAGAGTACAGAGATGACTCATAGGACTAACTACACAAAACTAGACAGCCAATGTCTCCACCTGATGGATCACTACTTTCCTTGAGGCTACTGCTGCTCTTCCCCTGCAGAAGAGTTTCTGCCCTGATGTCTGCGTCTACCTAAAAACATTGGATCCCACGGGGTGAGACAATTATAAAAATTGCCCCAGCGGGAGATATAACTCTCTGCCAAAACATTATCATTGTTGTTTAAAAGAAATAAACTGAGCAGTGGGATAATATAATTCAGTAGCAGATGAATCAACATCTATACAGATTAGAGCAACATTCTTATGCAAGTATTTCAGTTATAAACTGATAAAGCAGCATGTCTCATATTCAATATGAATTAAAGGAACATAAGTAACATTTATGTATCAGGGATATCTAAGTAGTGTAACATCAACCAATGGTTCTCATATTCCAATCTTATGAAAATACGCTACACGGCTGATTATATTTTACAAACAGATTTAAGCTCTGAGGAGATGAGGTATACCGCTCATACTCCAACCGACCATTTCTAGAATCGAAATCGGTACCATAAATAGGTCAATGGAAGAGCCAGATTCCCATGACCTCCCACATCCTGGACAGCACAGGACTACAAGAAGGACTGTGTCGACTTCTCAAATAGCTTTCCAGAGTATACTCGAACTTCTCTATAGAGTTACAGTGTCAACTGCACTCTCATCGGCAATCAAGAGCATTAATGTTTATCTCCATCGACCCGACATAAAAATAACATTGGGGGATTAATGATACATCCATCCCAACCATCGGGAGATTTATGATACATCTATCCCGACACATGAAGAATTGAGAGGTTTAATGTTTACCCTCCCTAAATCTCTTCACCCGGACATAAGGATATTTTTGCCCATTTACCCCCACATATTCAGAATATGCAAATTCCAGGAATTCCATAGAAAACCTGTTTCACCATCACCAACTGCTGACGATGATGGATCTATGGTCAGAGCACTACATGAATAGATTTCACTTGATTAATTAAGTACATTTTCATATTCTTTTACCATCAGGAAAGTTCTCAAACAAAACTTATTATGGCAATGCTATAAAGAAACATGTACTATTTTCATCAAATACCTAACTGTCTTTAACAGATATTGGGAATTCAGTCCCTTATTTCAAAACTGGGAATTCTCATCCCTTCTCAATTTCATCACCATAATCATATGGCCCTGGGTAATTAAACCCTTGATTCATCATTAAACATTATTACCACTTTTCCAGTTAACCATCACCTTCAGGTCAATTGACCAAGGCAAACATGATACTTACTATTACAAGCATCACACATGGTACTTGAGGCCCATATCCTCCCTGTCTTGATCTCTTGCACCACCTCCTGGTGCAGCAACGCTGCTCTCAACAGCATGTTCATCATGCGATCCAGACATCTTCAAGTTCTTCTTCTCCTATATGAGTAGAAGACACTATCAGATAAACTGGAAGACACTAGAACAGACTCAACTACCTTAGTCCTATGTCTCTGTAGACTCAGCAAACCTAGAGCTCCGATACCACTTTACTTGTGGCATACAACTCATAAAACAAGATTAACTAATGCGGAAGTGTATTATTAGTAGCGGAATTACTGAAAATCACTAAAAATTAAAACCATTTATCAAGAGATCCATTCACAGGAAAACTCTTTCATTTAGAACCAAATTATTTCAAGTACATACTGGTTCACTAGTACATCTCTCGTACTATATCCTCTCGAGAGTTACAACATTAACTACTCTGTTAAACTGTACATTAGCAGTATAAAAATCTCCAGGCATCAAGCCAAAATCTCATATCGAATTATCAAAAGCACTAACTCCTAGGACCCGAGAGTACAGAGACAACTCATAGGACTAACTACATAAAACTAGATGGCCAATGTCTCCACCTGATGGATAACTTCTGTCCTTAAGGCTACTTCTTCTCTTCCCCTACAGAAGAGTTTATTCCCTGATGTCTGCATCTACCTAAAAACATTGGATCCCACGGGGGTAAGACAATTATAAAAAAAGCCCCAGCGGTAGATATAACTGTAACAACCCTGACCTGGGTTATGAGGTAACCCTATTTGTTTTGGCTAATAAAGTTGCTTAGAACTTTAATATAATCCTCTAAGGTGTTTTTTTTATCATGTGACACACTCATGTTTCAAGTTTGGTCCCGATTGAATGTTGTTTGAGCAATTTTCCTTTGTTTTGGACCAAAGTGCAATTTACCCAAATTGAGGGGCTATAATGCAAAATGTCACATGTTGAACATGCCTCATGTGTTGTAGCATCATTATTGAGAGAATGATGCAAGGTGGTGGCTTGTGGAAAGCCTAAATTCCAAGTTTGAACTTGTTTGAACAATGCTGGTACCTTGTGCACCAATTTTGGTACAAATTGTAATTTACCCAAAATGTGGGGTTGATATGCAAATTACCACCTCTAGAGTGTTCCTATTTCCTCTATGTATCATTTAGAGGAGATAGAATGAATGATACACCATGTTTTATTCCATTATGAATGATGGTAATCTTGGTGATGAAATGACCAAGAAAAAGGGTTGAATTTGGAAGCTTAACTTGAGTTGTATCAAGTTGAAAAGCTTATATATGAGTGCCTATCGGCCATGGAGCCCAAGGAGGTGTTCCATATCGTTTTTTGAACTCTTGGCAAAGTCCATATCGTTCAAATCACCTCAAGGAGGTGAGGTATGACGGCCAACAAGTTTCCTTAGAAAAAGTGTATCGGCTTGACATAAAATAGTGATTAAACCTAGATGACTTATCCAAATGGATAAGCAATGGACGAATTTGCATCTTTATATGATCCTCAACATTTTTGCATTTCAAGACAAATGTTGATGCACGCATGAACACATGTCACCCATGCATGACACGTGGCACCTACTAGCTCAAAATGTTGACACCTCATTTTTTCCTTTCTTCATGATCAGCAAGTATATATACCCCTAGTTTCACCCCTTGGTGCAATTTTGCGACCCTTACCACCCTCTTACCCTAAGTTATCGTGCATAGAGCTCCCATATCGTGAATGGATGATGTGGTATCGAGCATGGGCTTTGGGGTATCGCCCATGGCAAGACCATATCGCCCAAGTAGGTGATATCGGCTATATAGGGTGATATCGGCCATAGAGTGAAGTGTTTTGACTCCAAGTGAGTGTCATATCATGCAAGTGAGTATCATATCGTGCAATAGGGGTGGAATGTCGTGCAAGAGCACAAGGGTATCGTTCATAGGCCTTGTATATCGTCCATAGCAAGTATTTCGGCCATACCATGTTGATATTGCCCATAGCAAGTCGATATTAGCCAATTGAAGTGATTTTGGCCACAAGTGAGGGGGTATCGGCCACAAGCAAAGTTGTGTCGGCCAAGAGGAAGTCCATATCGCCCAAGAGTGGTAGGGTGTCGGCCAAGGAGCTAAGGAACTCAAAACTTAATCCTAAGGTAAGATATAGTTGTCTTCAAGCTTGAATTGAAGCATGGAATTAGGGTTATGATCTACCTTTCTTTTCTTCTTCACCAATTGCTTATCCATGGTGATTCCTTGTATATGAAGGAGTTGTGAACGAGCCTTGGACCTTTGATAAAGTCATCTTCAACCTTAGGAACATGGAGCTTTGGACCTTGAAGCTTTGAAGTGGTTCTTAAGGCGGGTTATATAACTTGAACTCAATCATGTTATTATTCATCACCTAAATTGTTGTATTTAATGATCTACTTTTAATTCCAAAATTTCCTGAAATAGTTGATGAAATTATGAGTTCTAGTAGTTTCTTAGACCTGTTGACTTGAACTATAATAGTTAGAATAAAGGTCTATAGCTTGAAGATTGTGATATCACCTTATAAAAGTGATATCGGGTGCATGCACATAAGCAAGCACCTCTAACCCAATATGATGATGCACCTATTTCACTAAAATGATATGAATAAGTTTGTAAACCTTATTGAACTATATGGGGGTGTAGTATACACATCTTTCACGATATAAAGTCTATTATAGACTCCATGCACGATACAAGGTCAATTGTATACTTGTAAGTTGACAAGAAACCTAAATTGGGTAACCCGATATAAGTGAAGAGTAACAAGTGCTATTGCATGATATGATCATATGATACATCATTGATACTTAGTATCATGAGGCTTACATGACCTTGTATGACATGGTTGCATGACAGGGTTGCACGATACACAACCCTAAACAATATGGTAACCCTAACCCATCATGGCTAACCCTAGATGGTGACTAGCCCGATAGGGTGATTGAATGTACTTCTAGCCCGACATGGTGATGGGTTGATACCTCATAAGTATCATGGGCGACACATACATATATCTTGTGCCCGATATGAGGTCAAGAAGGTACCTCATGCCCGATATGGAGACAAGTGTAAATCCTAGCCTGATATGGTGAGTGTCTATACACCTACAACCCGATATGGTGAACATATGCACATGATTTAACCCTATGCACCTTGTAAAGGTAAGGGCAAGACACTCTTAGGAGTGATGAGTGTAACACCAAGTAATGGTGTGGATAATACCTTAATAGGTGAAACACCTAGAGTGGTTGATAATGGTTAATACTATATCAATAATGCCTTAACCCGAGATGAGTTCATATCATTAATGATGGTTGAATAATTCAATTGTGTGACTTATGACCAATACATTACATGATAAATGTGATAGGTTGGTGCATAAAGTATTAGGATGGGAAATACCCTAATACAAGATAAGTTGATGAACTTAAGAAAGTTAAAAGTGATGAGGGAAGTGATACATCAAGACATGATAGATATCACATCCAGCACTTCAAGGTTGATGTACCTTGATGCACCTTAAATCCAATATACTTGGATGAGTAACACATGAAGTGTGTTATGTCAATTGTTACATTGAGATGTAATAATTTTAATGCACTTTGATAAGTGTGGGCTAACATACTTTGAGAAAGGGTTATGCCAAGTTAATAAAGTCTGATGTAATCATACCCTGGTAAGGATGAGAGAGGAACTCATACCTTGTGTTGATGATTCATTTAATGATAAATGATGAGAATGAATAAGTATGATTGAATACTTATGATATCAATGTTTTCTCCTAGATGTGTGGAGCAATGAATTAGGGTTTGATCATTGATAATATGATCTTGAAAACCGAAATGGTTAATAATGGAAAACCCTAACCCTAATGAAGGGTAATGATATGTAAGAGAAACCCTAATCGATAAGAAAGGGAAAACCCTAACCCTAATGATGGGAAGGTTGTATTTCTCTTATTGCATAAGCCTTGTAAGGCATGTTAATTACTTGTATAACAAGTATAATGTGTAATTGCCTTGTGAGCCATGTGAATAAAGTTGTTGCCTAGTGAGAGGTGACAAGATGTGTAATGGCCTTGTGAGCCATGTGAATAATTTGTTGCCTAGTGAGAGGTGACAAGATGTGTAATGGCCTTGTGAGCCATGTGATAGTTTGTTTCCTAGTGAGAGGTGATAAGATATTTAATGGGCCTTGTGAGCAATGTGAGATGCTTGTATAACAAGTATCATGTATACCTTGGTCTGAGGACCCAGAGGTAATAGTTACCTGATAAGTGGTAACAGTGTTCAGTGATGATCTAAGGGTTTGAATACCTAGATCCAGTAATCATGATAATGATGATGTGAAGGGATGAGAATTCCCAGTAATGTGATTAGGGACTGAGATCCCAAGTATCATGTGTTTAAAAGAATTGGACAAGTACGTGATAGATGTATTACACCTTTCTTTGTAGCATTTGTTGTGTTGATAAAGATAACTTGTTTGATGCTAAAAGAATGATGTAATGCACGTAATATATCACTAGAAACTATAAAACATTACCCTGACCATAGATCCATCAGTGTCAGAATTTGCTGATGGTGAAACGGGTTGCTCCGCGGCATAACCCAAAGTGCATACTTTTGAGTATGTGAGGGCGTAAGTACGGACGGTATTGTGTGAGCCGATCCCCTTACGATCTCAAAATGAATGGGGATTTGGCTATATGCCCTATCCTGGCTTGAGTGCGACTTCGGTCGTAGACTCTGTGTTGAGCACGGTGAACTGGCCCGTGGCTCGGAGTATGGTGCTTGTGTCACCATGACTCAGACTGGGGACGGTTGTTTGTAGATGTTTCCCCTAAGAGAGTGCAGTTGACGTTGTAGCTCTAAGCGTGGATGCCTACGTGCCCTCGCACAGTTTTTTAGCAGTGACACGAGATGTCCTGCATGTGGTCTCGTACTGACCGAGATGGTCTGAGGTCATGGAAACCGGCTCTACCATTGACCTTGTATGGTACCGACTTGTGAGAAGTTTGTGGTCGGTTGGAGATGGTCGGGGTATCTCCATCTCCTCAGGGCATAAGTGTGATTTGTAAAATATGTTCAGTCGTGTAGTATATCTGCTTAAGGATAGAATACGAGAAACATTGCTTGATGCGCAATACAGTTATACATTCTAGTTGATAGATGTTATTTATGTTTCTTTACATTCCTTGCAAAGCAGATAGATGAATTATAATCTACCATGGGTAGATGCAATGTTCTCCTTATGAAAGGAGATTACTTCATTCTGTTCATATAGTGAATTATCCTGCTTGTTAATATAAAAAGAACCTCTGCTTAGTTTATAAATGCTTAATCTGTGATAATAATATGGTCGGATGAGTTATATCTCTCGCTGGGACAATTACAATTGTCTCACCCCCGTGGGACCCAAATTTTTAGGTGGACGTGCACGAGGAGGTGAAGACCTTTTTGCAGAGGAAGAACAACAGCTGAGGCAGCAGTGACAGCTCAAGTTGAGTGTACTGTTTGTCATGTCTTGTAGATATGAGTCCTATGTGTCGTCTCTGTACTCTCAGGTCCTTGGAGTTGGTTCGTACTAGTTTTATGATCAATAAGAGATTTTGGCTTATGCGCCTCGAGGTTTTATGTTGCTCATGTATAGTTTGGTAAAGCAATTGTGATATGTTATTCTCGAGATGAGATGTACCAAATATGTACAAGGTGAATAATAATGTACATAAGGTTTTGGACCTTTCAGTAAGAGTTTTCCTTGGAATGGATCTCTTTGAAAAATGGTTTTCATTTTTAGTGATTTTTGTTAATCTGTTGTTTATGTTTAATTCCTCTTAATTAGTAACGATTTGATTATCGGTCGTTACAATAACTCTCCGCCAAAACATTATCATTGTTGTTTAAAATAAATAAACTGATCAGTGGGATAATATAATTCAGTAGTAGACGAATCAACATCTATACAGATTAGAGCAACATTCTTATGCAAGTATTTCAGTTATAAACTGATAAAGCAGCATGTCTCATATTCAATATGAATTAAAGGAACATAAGTAACATTTATGTATCAGGGATATGCTAAGCAGTGTAACATCAACCAATGGTTCTCGTATTCCAATCTTATGCAAATACGCTACACGGGTGATTATATTTTACAAATAGATTTAAGCTCTGAGGAGATGAGGTATACCGCTCATACTCCAACCGACCATTTCTAGAATCGAAATCGGTACCATAAATAGGTCAATGCAAGAGCCAGATTCCCATGACCTCCCACATCTTGGTCAGCACAGGACTACAAGCAGGACTGTGTTGACTACTCAAATAGCTTTCCAGGGTATACTGGAACTTCACTATAGAGTTACAGCATCAACTGCACTCTCATCGGCAATCGAGAGCATTAATGTTTATCTCCATCGACCTGACATAAAAATAACATTGGGGGATTAATGATACATCCATCCCAACCATCGGGAGATTTATGATACATCTATCCCAACACATGAAGGATTGAGAGGTTTAATGTTAACCCTCCCTCAATCTCTTCACCCGGACGTAAGGATATTTTCACCCATTTACCCCCACATATTCAGAATATGTGAATTTCAGTAATTCCATAGAAAACTTGT
Organism: Alisma plantago-aquatica; assembly: GCA_963693085.1. Lineage (NCBI taxonomy): Eukaryota > Viridiplantae > Streptophyta > Magnoliopsida > Alismatales > Alismataceae > Alisma > Alisma plantago-aquatica. The sequence goes on along the minus strand of OY856415.1, from coordinate 410,529,475 downwards.
TTCACCATCACCAACTGCTGATGATGATGGATCTATGGTCAGAGCACTACATGAATAGATTTCACTTGATTAATTAAGTACATTTTCATATTCTTTTACCATCAGGAAAGTTCTCAAACAAAACTTATTATGGCAATGCTATAAAGAAACATGTACTATTTTCATCAAATACTTAACTGTCTTTAACAGATATTGGGAATTCAGTCCCTTATTTCAAAACTGGGAATTCTCATCCCTTCTCAATTTCATCACCATAATCATATGGCCCTGGGTAATTAAACCCTTGATTCATCATTAAACATTGTTACCACTTTTCCAGGTAACCGTCACCTTCAGGTCAATTGACCAAGGCAAACATGATACTTACTATTACAAGCATCACACATGGTACTTGAGGCCCATTAACTCTATTGTTACCTCTTACCAGGCAGCAAGGTATATTATGGTACTCAAGGCACATTCACAATAGTGAATTAAACATCATAGCTCATGTCTGGCCATGATCATCATTTCAAGATACATGCATGGTTAGCACAGATGATAATAGTGATATCAATTGCATAATAGAATCATGTTCAACAAATATGAATTCACTATTCGTGGGTAACACCACTATTCCCTTACCAGGGTTAGGGTTTTCCCATTCCAAGTCATATGAGGATAATCATCTCATCACCACATCATAGTTATGGTTTATCACCATATTGTCCAAAATTAGGGTTCATTAAACAATGCATAGTATTACCCTGGATTTGAGCTTCACAGCACATCAAACATCAGGGTTTCTCATGAAACCATCTTTAGTTAGGGTTTCACATCAAATTCACCCTATAAAAGGACCTACATTCAATAATCCACAATTAGGGTTTACTATTCATCCCAATTAGGGTTTCATGTTCCATTACCCATAATTAGGGTTTACTATTCATCCCAATTAGGGTTTCATGTTCCATTACCCATAATTAGGGTTTACTATTCATCCTAATTAGGGTTTCATGTTCCATTACCCATAATTAGGGTTTACTATTCATCCTAATTAGGGTTTCATGTTCCAATACCCATAATTAGGGTTTACTATTCATCCCAATTAGGGTTTTGGATCACATTACTCTTAAATTAGATTCACCTGTATCATCACCTTGGATTAGGGTTACATCCCTACACAGGATTAGGGTTTCAATTATAATTGCTTTGAATTAGGGTTAAGGTTCAACAACCTTGTCAATTAGGGTTTAGGTTCATGATTAGGGTTTCATGATCTCTTTACTTAAGGATCATACCCTTAATCACCACATGAATCATACTCATGCATCAACTCCATGTTATCATTCCTCTCAACTTGATTAGGTCATATCAACCCATAGTCAAGTTCATACAACTATGAACGACATAGTGTACCAAGTCATTGCTCTTATAAGCAAATAGGGTTCCTTCCTTAATTGACACGAATCACTTAGGTACTATTAGGGTTTTAACCTTTGTACCTTCATTGATTATCATTACTATCCGTCATTGGATTATTAGGACTATCATTGCCTTCACTATCCAAGTGATTGAACCACTAACAACCTCCATGCGGTTTTGAAGTTTCATCACCAAACGGTTTTGAAATTGTTTGCCACCAAACGATTTTGAAACCATTTGACCCCAAACAGTTTTGAAACCGTTTGGCCCCAAACGGTTTCAAGACCGTTTGGTCTCAAACGGTCTCAAGACCGTTTGGGCCAAATCAGTCCCAAAACCGCAAGGGCTCACTAGGTCATTCATCAATCCAATCGATTTCTAATTACACCATTGAATTGACTATTGATTATTTAGTTTAAGGGTCCATCAATATAAACCATTAGATCATCATCCATGGGTCAAGGATCAACCACTTAACCCACCAAACGGTTTTGAAACCATTTGGTCCCAAATGGTTTCAAGACCGTTTGCGCTCAAACGGTCTCAAGACCGTTTGACCCAAGTTGTCTTGAAATCGTTAGGACCAATCAAGGATTCTTCAATCAACTTGATTAGGGTTTCTACTTGAAGGATTGTGCACGCATTGAATCAATAAATTGAGTCCATTGGATCATCATCCAACCTGTAATTAAGTTCATACCTCAAATAGTCAACTAATCCAAACGATCAACTCCTCCATGCGGTTTGGAGTCCAAGGCACCAAACGGTTTGCAAACCGTTTGGTCTCAAACGGTTTGGTGAAACCGTTTGGAACAAAGGTCCAAGACCGTTTGCTCTTGATTTTTGATTAAGGTGTGTGCTTATGAATAGGTTATCATATTCAACCTTTAGACTCACAGAAGCTACTTCCATTTCCATGGCAACTCCATCAATCAAGCAAAGCTATTGCAATAATAACAATTAAATCGATTGCATGAAGAAATCGAATTCAATGACAAAGATTAAGGGTTTAAGTTATATAACCCGCCTTCAAATCTGATCCCAAGCTCCAAGCTTCATGGCTCCAATGGTGGTTGAAGCTCTAGCAACCTCCCAAGATCGTTTCTCAAGCTTTTTGAGTGAAAGGATCGGCTAGGGTTGAAGATGGAGTGAAGAAATGAAGGAATCATACATTGTTTTATGATTTTCACAATGAAATCAAGAAGAACGAAGGTCAAAGACTTACCAACAGGTTGGGGGCGTCCTTCCTACTGTTCTTAGCTCTCTTGGTCGATTTTTCAAGCAAGGAGAAGAAAGAAATCCGAAAAGGTACTTAGGTGGGTTGGAAAAGGCTCTTTTATAAGAAAATTGATGAAAGAGAAAATGTTTTATTAAAAATCAATTAATTCCAAAAATGGTGCCACCTCTTCCTCCTTGGTTTTCTTGCATGCAAAGGCATCTCAATCCCACCGAGCTCCCTTCCATTATCCATGGATTAAGGGAAAATAAATTAAGCACCTTAATCCCTTATAATATTAATATATATATATATATATATATATATATTGAGTGGAAATTCTTTTCCTTATAATAAGGTGAGTGGAATTTCACCTCCTTAGGATGTTTGTGGTCCTTGCAAGGCTCAAGGATGTCCACACACTTCTGATTTCCACCATTTTAATTTTGGTTGAAGGCCCTTCAATTATTTTATTTATTTTTGCATTAATGTTTCCATTATGCTTATATCTTGATTATTTTAATATCAAGATTCTCTCTCCTTCAACTTAATTCAAATAAGGCGCCCCTCTCATTTTATTTTCTCCACTTGATGCCAAGAAACATTAGGGACCTTATTGAAGTGGTAATTTACATATTGTACCCTAGGTTTTGGGTAAATTTCACATTACGCCAAAACTAGGTTTCATGCACAAGCATTGCTTTATCAGCTCTTTCTTGGTATTCATGCTATCACAAGCCATACCTCTGCATCATCTTCACTCTCATGATGCTTCAACACATGAGGAACATATTTTCATGCAGAAATTGCAAATAAACCCCTCAACTTGGGTAATTTGCACTTTAGTCCAAAACAAGCAAAATATTGATTTCAACAATATTCAAAAAGGACAAATATTGCTATATAAGTTCCTCTTGAGCCTTAAATACTTTTCAAAAGATAAGAGCATTCATATAATCACTTTTATTAAGCAAAACACCTATAAGTTAATTCATAACCCAGGTCAGGGATGTTACAGCCACGGCCATGATGTCTTCTGCTGGCCACGACCATGCTGATGGCCACGGCTGTGGTGTCTTCAAAGGGCCACAATCGTGCTGATGGCCAATGACCATGGTGCGTTTGGTGCAAAAATGTTGACTTCGCTATTAATTCTTGTCTATAATTCACACGACCTTGGTGGATTCCCACGATTGTGTTGGGGTCTTCAATGGCTAAATCAACTTCATTCTTCATCATCAATGGACTTCTTTGCTTAATGTTGAATCTTGGCCATTAGGGGGAGGTTGAGGGATCTTTGGGGCCTTCTTTGGACCCCTCCATGAGTGAAGGAACCCTAGAACTCCTTCCTTCTCTCTCATCCATCCAAAGAATGGTCTGAGTACCTAAAAATAATGCAAAGAACGTCCATAAATGCATTTGATAGTAATACTCATATTGGGGTATTTAACTTGCATTCTACGATGTTTAGATGTGAATAAAGTACAAAATGGCACAAGATGGAGCCCTAAAATAGGGTTGCATCACCACCCCAAACTTAAAACATACTTGTCCTCAAGTATGCTCCAACTTAATGTCTCTTTTCATTTTTCTTTCAATAAATAAGGGTGACAAATACATAGCAACAGATGATTATTGACTAAATCATCTTGGAAGTGACTAAGTGCATGTGTTCCACCTCTCTCCTCTCCTCTTTCACATACCAATCATGAAATGAGTACTGAGCATACAAACTTCAAATATAAAGCATAGAATACAAAAGCTTTCCATATGTCCTTCATATCATTTCAGGTAAACTATTTCATGTCGGCGTTAATCAAAGATGACTAGGAGTGTTGTTTCACTTTCATGCATTAAATTTCATGCCTCAAACCACACCAAATGAACCACATGGATGTGGAAAAGGGTAAAGCGAGCTAGATTTGATGTTTTCTAGCTCAATGGGTATGAAAATAGAATAAAGGGTTGTGGAAAGATTTTTGGGGTACTATTACATAGAGCACTCATATTTTCTTTATTTGAATGCTCTTAAACAGTAGCATCCTTTCATTTTATTTTTACTTTCTTTTTTTCTTTTCTTTTCTTTTCTTTGCCCTTGGTGTAGATAGGGCATATGGTGGATAGAGTGAAGTCAGGAGATGTAGGTATGGCCACCCCAAACTTTGTGGCTGAGGCTGATTATGTACACTAGGGCATCTTTTCATGAGGCAGAGAGCTATGAAGATGGTGAAAGAAGAGTCGGATCAAAGAGGGGTCATTAGTGTAGTCTTCAACATAAGATTTCCTACATGAAAGCTACTCCAACACTTCATTGAATGATATCACACCACATGATTGAACAACATGATATTCACATTTATATCAAGTGATTCCATAGGCTCTAAGCATTTGTAGCTTGCTCAATTCACAATTCAACCAAAATATTCACAAACTTGAGAGAAGTGGTGTACATGTAAAAAGTCAACAATCAAGACCATATAGCAATAAACTCTAAGAAATGGCATGCATTTGCCAAAAGACTAAAAATTTCATTTCAAATAGTGGAGATTAAGTCAAAACATGCTTTTAGGTAAGAACATTCAAATTTGGGAAAAATTGGCCAAAATGGTGCCAATTTGCCTTCAATCACATCTAAACCTACATTATTGAACTTAAAATAATAAACAAGCAAATCCTAGCTAAAATATGCAAAAAATACCAAAAATCTACATGATATCTAATGCATGGAAAAAAGGAGCAATTTTTTTTAAAATTAGGCAAAAATGCATGAAAGTGACTACATGTTATGCAAGGATGCAATCAAAAGAAAGAATAAGAAAAACTAAACTAGATGGCATAGGTGGAACAAAAATCACAAAGAGAGAGATAGGGTGGTGCATATTGCCATACGCACCCCAAACTTTAGAATCATGTCGTCTTCAGCATGAAACTATAGCTTAGGGTAGATAAGGGAAGTGTCATGGATGTTGTGGTGGTTGGTGGGATGAGTGATGAGGATCTGGGCTTGAAGGAGGATGTTGGTAGTAGTGTCCCCAGTAGTCATTTTGAAGTGGAGGGTATGTCTTTGAATATCCAACAATACCACCCCAAAAGTCTCCACCCCATTTAGGGTTTCTTACTGCTTGGGTGCAGTGGTAATGGTACATGTGGTTGACCTGGTGGTACATTTGTTGTCGGTCTTTCCACATGTACTGCTGGATCAGCTGCATATCGCTCGGTGTCTTTTGTATGCTCTCAAGCTATGCCTGGATGGTAGACATGTCGTAGGCATTTGTTGAGGGCTACTACAGCTGGGATGTTCCTTCATCCCTTCTTCTTGACTTTCAAAGTTGCCTTTGTTGTTCAGTTTCTTGTTGCTGCCCTTGCACATTTGACTTAGCAATTTCTTCTTGTGTGGTAGTGGCTCCCCTAGGGTATGTCTCCCTTGGGTTGTTCTATTTCCATCCCAACAATTTGGCCTCAATTTTATGGGGGATTCCCAACATGGAGAGAAGTGGCACAGCATGGTATGGCAGCTCAAGCTCAATCTTTGGCACACTACCCGCATGATATATCATTCTTTGGTCCTTCATCTTAATAGTGTGGGAGCGAGTAAGATAGTTTAAGTCAACAAATTTAGCTTCATATGTGTCATCAAACCCAAAAAGATCATACCCCAAAGCTAGTGCAATTGAGGTTACAAACCCTCCTATAACAAAAGGTGTTTTACTTTTGGAGGGTATGGACCTCATATGATCAATCAAAATCACTCCAAGGTCAATATAACATTTATGGTGCATTGCCATCAAGACAAACATGTCTTTCTAAGAAATCAAGCCTTGATTTTAATATCTACCCATAATGGTATTGGCCAAAAGCTTTTGCACATATCGAAAGAAGGGATTTCTTATAGCTAAAGTTTTTGACCTCCCTGCATAGTAGTCCTTGCTTCCTGTCAAGAGGTACCAGAAATGTACATAATTGAAATCTACCTCTCTTTCAAGTAGGTCGTCATCCATTTTCTTGGCCTCTTCAGGATTGGCAGCAAATACGCAATTCAATTCAGCTGTCATGAGAGTGTGCATGTTGTCCATCATGGCAAATTTGATAGCGTCATTACCTCTCACCTTTGTCTTATCAAGTGTGGTGAAGGATTCTTGAATCAGCGTGGTGTAAGTTGTTTGGGTTGTGAAAAGAATGTTCCACAGCCTCATTTTCTTCAAACTACCTTCCACAACCACCTTGATTCTGAGCCCATCAATGACCTTCTCACATCCATACCTGGTGGCGACGACTCTCCTTATCATGCAATATGGGTATGTGAGAGAAATTTTCCTTTGCATGTGTCCTCTTCCAAAGGACACTCCAATGGGGGATTTTCCTAAGGCCTTCAACCTATCATCCTCCAATTGTACCAGAATATCCTCTGCCTCAGCTAACAGCTCCATCTCCTCATCTTCATTGTCTTCCTACTCTTCATCCAACCTGTATGGTCGGGACCCCAAACTTGTATCAAGATTGAGTGGTACCCGCTATTCGAGATACCACTGTGCAAACTGCTCTTCCTCTGGATGCAATTTCCACCTTGGTTGCGGCTACTCCCCATGCTCTGCTGCCATGGAAGATGCTGAATGGCATGCTGGAGTGGGCTTTGGTAGATGCTTTGATGAGGACAGGGCTGCTTTGGATGTTTGGCTTTTTTTACAACCACCGTATCAACCTCATCGGTCAAGTCATCGATGTTCTCCTTGGATTCCTCCTCCTCTCCCCTGTACATCTTGTCGATAATGTGGTGGTTGTCGCATGGCCGTGTATGGGATGTATTCATGGACATCAAGCGGGGGAGTGATTGGGTGATGGAATTTGATGGTGAAAGGGTGTGTGAAGGCATGGAGACCTGGGAGGAGGCTTTCTTAGTGCGCACCTTGCCTCTGGTAATCACATCAAGGCACTTCTGAGCCCCCTTCTTCATGGCCTTGGTGATCCCCATCATTTTTTAGATGTAGAGGAGGTGGTAGGGCTGTGGAAATTGAATTTTTGGATATATGATGGGATGGAGGTGGATTAAGGGGTGGAATGGAAGGATATGGAGGTTTATATGGTGTGTGAATGATGAGGTTTTGATTTGGGCAAGAAATGGAGGTTTTGATGGAGGTTTTGGGTTGGGTTTTCTATAGGGAGGAATGGAGGATAAAGTGGTGGTGGAGGACGGATTGATGGATGATTTGGTGTGGAAATGGAAGGGGAATGGTAGAGGGATTATTAGTGGATGATTGGTGGTGGTTTGGAGGTGGAGCTTGGAGGTGGAGCTTGGAGGAGATGGAGGTCTGGGGGCACCGCCAGGGCCATGCTTTTATGAATGGGAGTGATAGAATGGGGGGAGGGTCGGTTGAAGATGAGTTTAAGTTATATTTTTCTTGTGGGGTTGGGGCACGCCACGAAAGTGGCAGGTGGCTACGGTCGTGATGAGGGCTTGGTAGCATGGATGTGGTCAAGGTCACGGTTGTGTTGTCGATGAAGAGTGCACCCACTCGACCTTGCCATGATCGTGGTCTCCTGTCATGGTCGTGGCCATCCATCCTTGACACGGCCATGGCGGGAGGCCAAGGTCGTGGCCACTCGTGCACAAACTTGGCTAAACAACCTAACTTCTTTAGCTTCTTCAATGAACAATTACAATGACCGTGGTAGGAGGCAACAGTCGTGGCCATCTGCCCTTGACACGGACGTGGAGGGAGGCCACAGCCATGGCCATTCATGCACAAACTTGGCCAAACAACTTGACTTCTTCAACAAACAATTACTGCCATGGTCGTGTTTGAACAGCTTCTTCCACGGTCATGGTCGATCTCCATGGCCGTGGTGGGGTCATTTCTTCAACTTTTTTAACTCAACTTCAAGAACTTTGTTTTTCTTCAAGATTTTGCCACAAATTGATCTTAGTGGCCATGGTTCACCTTTGATTCCTCTCTCTTTAGTGCCTAACACTTGCCATGTCATCAAAACTCAAAGAAAACTATTAAGCACATGTGTGTATATTTTGTGGAAAAGAAGGCAAAAGTATCAAAAAGAGAAGGTTGGGTGAAAAATCTCCCAAACCTAGGTGGGTTGCCTCCCACTAGCGCTAAATTTTACTCCTTCAGTCAGCCTTATTGATTCTTGACTTCATTCATTTCCTTGGGATTCCTGAGGCATCTTTGAAGTAAATGTCTCTTTCATGTGCATTCAAGCACATCTCCTCATCAACTTGATGTTCTTCCACTAGCATGACTATATCAAAACTTTGATTTGCCTTGTCTGAGCCTACTTCCACAACTGATTTCAATCTTTGACCATTCATGGTGAATTCTTTAGCTCCTTCTTTCTCACAAATCAACACAGCTCTGGAAGGATACACCTTCTTGATGAGATAAGGCCCTTCCCATCTAGATCAGAGTTTTTTGAGAAAGAACTTCATCCTTGATTTATATACCCATACCCACTTTTTGGGCTCAAAGTCTTTCTTCTTGATCATCTTATCATGTAGAAACTTTGTCCTCTCTTTGTAGCACTTGGACATTTCATATGCTTCGTGGCACATCTCCTCTAACTCATTCTGTTGAAACTTTTTTTTTCATTCTAACATTCTCTCCATCAAAGTCCATGGCCTTCAAAGCCCATAATGCCTTGTGTTGCATCTCAACTGACAAATGGAAGCTTTTTCCATACACAAGCTTGAACGGTGTGATGTCAATCGGGGCTTTGTATGCAGTCCTATATGCCCATAAAGCTTCATTGAGACGTAGTGACCAATCCTTGTGGTCCAGCCTCACGTCTTTTCTAGAATGAGCTTTATCTCCCGATTGTCCAACTCAACTTGACCACTTGTTTGGGGGTGCTAAGGAATAGCCACACAATGGTTCATTCTGTGTTTCTTAAACAAGCCTTCAAAGGTGCGGTGGATGAAGTGACTTCCTCCATGACTAATCATAGCTCTTAGAATACCAAAACGGCTAAATATGTTGGATTTCATGAAGTCATACACCACCTTGTGATCATTTGTCCTTGTTGCAACATCCTCAATCCACTTTGATACGTAATCAATGGCAACCAAAATATAGACATATCCAAAAGAGGGGGAAAAGGGTGCAAAATTCAATCCCCCAAACATCAAATACATCCACCAAAAGAATGGGTGATAAAGGCATCATGTCCCTCTTAGAGATAGTGCCCACTTTTTGGCACTTCAAACAGCACTTACAAAATTTATGAGAGTCTCTAAACAAGGAGGGCCAATAGAATCCACTTTGTAGAATCTTGGCAGCAGTACATTTTTCACCAAAATGACCCCCACAAACTCTAGAATGGCACATAGAGAGAATTTCTTGCTGCTCCATCTCCGGAACACATCTCCTCATTAGTTGGTTGGGGCGATACTTGAATTGGTGAGGATCATCCCATACATAATTCTTGGCCATAACAAATAACATTCTGCTTTCCTCCCTCATCCAAGTGCTTGGTATCCTCCCACTAGCTAAGAAGTTAGCCATGTGTTGATATCACGGCCTTTGAGTGGATGAGAGTAGGAACAGTTGTTCATGCGGTAGTGTCTCTTTGATTCTACTTGTGTCATCAAAAGGTGCTTCAATTTGGGAGAGATGATTGGCGACAGAATTTTCTACTCCCTTATTGTCTAAAATCTCAATATCAAACTCTTGAAGCAAAAATATCCATTGGATCAACCTCGGTTTAGAGTCTTTCTTTGCCATTAGATATTTCAAAGAAGCATGGTCTATGTATACAATCACCTTATTTTGCAGAAGTTAAGATCTAAACTTGTCAAGGGCAAAGATAATTGCAAGAAACTCTTTCTCGGTAGTTGTGTAGTTTCTTTTAGCATCATCTAGAGTCTTGCTTGCATAGTATATAGCATGTGTAATCCGGCCAACTCTTTGGCCCAGCACAGCCCCCACTGCCATGTCGGATGCATCAGTCATGATCTCAAATGGAAAAGAAAAGTCTGTGGGCTACATTATAGGAGCGGAAACTAGCTTTTCCTTCAAGTGGTTGAAGGCTTCAACACACTTGTCATCAAAATGAAACTCAACTTCTTTATCTAGCAAGTGACATAGAGGTCTCAAGATCTTACTAAAATCTTTGATGAAGCAGCGGTAGAAGCCTGCATGTCCCAAGAAAGATCGAACATGTATTACGGTGGAAGAAATGGTAAGTGTAGAAATGAGGCCCACCTTGGCCCTATCAACTTCAATCCCGTCCTTTGAAACTCGGTGGCCTAGATCAATGCCTTCGGGTACCATGAAATGGCTCTTCTCCCAAGATTGCACTAGGCGAACCTTGACGCATTTCTCAAGAACAACAGTCAGATGGAGCAAGCACTCATCAAAGGTTTTACCAAAAATTGAGAAATCATCCATGAACACTTCAAGCGATGAATCAAGCATATCAGCAAAGATTAAGGTCGAGCATATATAAAAAGTAGAAGGGGCATTACATAGCCCAAATGGCATTCTTCGATAGGCAAATGTACCACTTGGGCAAGTGAATGTTGTCTTCTCTTAGTCCACAGGATGCACAACAATTTGGAAGTATCCAGAGTGCCCATCTAGAAGACAATAGAAGCTTTTCCCAGCTAGCCTCTATAGAATCTGGTCAAGAAATGGGAGAGGGTAGTGGTCCTTCTTGGTTTTTTCATTGAGCTTCATGTAGTCAACACACATTCTCCACATTGATTGTTCTCTAACCGACATGAGCTCACCATATGCATTCTCTGCCACAGAGATCCCACCCTTTTTAGGTACAACCTGGATGGGACTCACCCACGTACTATCAGAAATTGGATAAATGATCCTGGCATCTAGCAACTTCACAATCTCTTGAATTACAACTTCTTTCAGATTTGGATTCAACTGCATTTGCATTTGGCGCTCAGCCTTGCATCATCCTCCAAATAGATCATGTGCACACAAATGGAGGTGTCAATACCCCTCAAATCAGAAATAGACCATCCAGTGGCCTGGATGTTCTTCTTTAAGACTTTCATCAATGCCTCCTCTTGTTCTGGTGAGAGAATCGAAGAAATGATCACCAAGAGGGTGTCATTTGAGCCTAGAAAAGCGTACTTCAAACCTTCTAGGAGTGACTTTAGCTCAAGAGTCGGAGGTTCTTCAAGAGAGCTCTTTAATGGTTCAAAAATTGAAGGGAGGTATTCGCTTGTAACCACTAAGGCTGGCTCATTCACTTCATCATCTTCATCATCATCATCATCTTGGAACTTAACTATTGGCTCTAGACCTCTACCTTGAGTGGCAGTCTGCATCCACGCAGGTAGGCACTCCTCCACAATATCATCAAGGCATTCAACAAGATAGAAATCTTATTCAGTGGATCCTATCACTTCGACTGTGGCTGGAGATTTAAGGATGTTCAACCATATCTTCATGTGCGTGAATGCCACATACATAGTCCTGGTCATCACATGAATCACTGCATCAGGTGTAGCTAGGAATGGTCATCCCAAGATGATAGGTACCCCTCTTGTATCTTTTTCCATGTCTAAGATAATGAAGTCAGTGGGGAAGAAGGGAAGAAGTCTCGTCATCAAGTCTCACAATCACATCATCAATATACCCTCTAGGTATCTTAACTGATCAGTCAGACAACTACAAAGTACAATGAGATGGACTAAATTGTCCCATGTGGAGCTCAACAAACACATTATATGGCATCAAGTTAATGCTAGAACTCAAGTTTAGAAGGGCTTGGTCTATGCGATGTGCCCCAATGTAGCATGAAATGATAGGATCAACGGGATCTTTCCTCTTTCTTGGCATGTTGTGTTGTAGAATTGAGCTCACTTGCTCGGTGAGCTTGACTTTTTTTGGGGTTCTCCCCATTGTCTTTCTCTTAAAGGAGCACAAATCTTTCAAAAACATGGCATAACGAAGGGATTTACTTGACCGCATCAAGCAAAGGAATGTTAATTTTCACTTGTTTCAAAGTCTCTAGGATGTCTTCAGTGTGTTTATTTCTTCTCCTCTCAATAGAAGGCTCCTTAAGAGCATCAGGAAATGGGGGGAGTTGGGATCCCAAACGGCTCATATCTATAGTATCATCAACTAGAATCACAAGAACCATGGTATCACTGCTTGGTATCATAGTATCATTGCCTGATATCATATTATGAACTCTAGCTCTCATCATAGTATCATCAAGTTGTATTTCAGTATCAACCTGTCCAATTATAGTATCACCTCTGTCCTCACTAGCTGCTCTATCAACAACAAAAGTATCACAGGGCTGTTGTAAAGTTCGGCCACTCCTCAAAACTGTCATTGCCTTCACATGCTCATGGGAAGTAGAAGAAGAGGCTTGTGGAGTTGGTTGTGTCTGTTGGGGTGGTGGTGGTCTTTGGTGAGGTGAATTTGGGTTTTGGAGGATGAATTGCAGTTGTGGTTGTTGTGGTGGTTGTGGTGATTGTGGTTGTTGTGGATGGGGGTGGTATTGCAGAGGTGGTTGTTGGTATGAATGAGGTGGAGGTGGAGCATATTTATAGCTGAGAGGCACTTGAGGAGGTGGTGGAGCATAGGGATTTGGTGGTTTTTGGTATGAAGGTGGAGCATATGAACTTTGAGTGTTTCCTAGTAAAGTGTCATTATTGTTTGGATTTGGCATTGGTTGAGATGGGAGTCTTCCTTCCTCCCTCTTAGCAAGTGAGAGAGAAATTTGATCCAATCTTTGCTCAAGATGGTTGATGGACTTCCCATGTGAGGATACATCCTTCTTCACCTCATCCAAACTTCTCAATCTTCCAAGCACTTCATCTTCAAACTTAGAGATATACCATGGCCTTGGCTTCCCTTGTCCTTGACCATCTTCATTTTGTTGTTTCCATGAAAAATTGGGATGGTTCCTCCACTCAGGAGTGTAAGTGTTAGACATGGGACCTTGATTGTTTCGGTTGCCAAAAGAGTGCAAGGCATTAACTTCCTCTTCTTCTGCTTCAACTACCATGGTGGATTGACTAGAAGAACCACCAACTTGGCTCTTCATCATATTCATCATGTCTTCCATCATCTTCATCATGTCAGGGTTGGCAACGTTGCAGGCTGGAGCTATAAAAGGGGGTGGAGGGACGTAGTTCCGGCTGTAATTTTCCCCTTTAGTAGAAACTTGATGGTGGGAATTTTCAACAAGGTCTTCAAACAATGGCCATGACTCCTCAGGTGGCTTTGACATGAATGTGTCTCCACATGATGAGTCAATATTGTTCTGGCTCAACTCTTCAAGCCCAGTGTATAAGGCTTGGACTAGTTGCCACAATGGTACTTTGTGGTGGGGGCAGTCACAAAGGATCTTTTGGAACCTTTCCCATGCCTCATGGAAAGGTTCATTTTCCTTTTGGGAAAAGGTGGTAATACATCTTCTCATGTGAGTCAGCTTGGCAATTGGAAAGAACTTTTTGAGAAACTCATTTTTGACTACATTCCAAGTTACCAACTTCGACTTCAAAATGTACCACTCTTTAGCTTTTTCCTTTAGAGAGAACGAGAAGAGAGTCCTCCAGATGGAGTCATTAGTAGCGGCGGGGGTACGGAAGGTGGAACAAGTCTCAAGGAATGCATTGATATGATGGTAGGGATTCTCATTCTCCATCCCATAGTAGGTAGGGAGGAGTCCAAGGATTGTTGGTGGAATGGAGACTGTTGACATGGCATTTGGTCAACTAGGGTGGCAATGGGAGAATTGTAGTTCCCCGATGTGAAATACTCATGGAGTGGGCGGTTGGGCTACAGTGGAGGTGGTTGCGCATTCTCATGAGGGTTGTTATCTGCCATGTGGTCACCCATCTTGGCTTCCCAGTGTTGGTTGTGGAGGCTTTGGCATCTCCTCCTACCTATCTCGGGGTCGTACAATACCAAGTCGGTACAAGTAGAACGTGTGTGGCACACGCACAGTTATCACATGCACAATACACAAACAAACAACAAGAAACCAAGTTAGAATGGCAATATGCAAAAGTGAACAATTAAATAAAGAATAGCAATGATGAGGGTAATAGGAAAGGCTAAGCTACACTAACTACCTAGGCCAAGCGCCTTTATCCCTGACAACGACACCAGAAAGCTTCGTGCTTCTGAGCCAGAGGTGCGCACACTAGCCAACAAGAGGTGACTAGATGTGCCCCATGGAACTCGAACACACAGGATCTCTCAAAATTTATAAAAAACCTAACAATATTCGATCACAACACTAAATAGGTCACCCACACACGTACGGGGTACTATTGTAGCATAGGTGATAGGCAAGAGCATGTGTCGATCCTCAGGGATAGAGGGGTCACTAGAGCTAGGTTAGCATTAGCTATGTTCCTAATGTGGAGACTAGGGTTGAAGGGTTTAAAAGGGGTTGTTTTGGTTGTTAAACTAAGTGAACAAGCAAGTAAAGGCAATATGAAATCTAAGTTATCGCAAACCCTAAATTATCCTAAGCAAGCAAGTCTAAGGAAATAGATTAAGCAATTAGCTAAACAAGAGAAAAGTTTAGCTACACTACACTAGTTGAGAAATTATCAACTAAGAGCTAAGTTAACCACTAAAGCAAGCAAAGGTCTAGATTAACCCTAACTAGCAAGACTAAGCAAATAACTAGATTGAGAAAAAGCAACTAAACTAGACTACCATGAACAAGCTAAGAAGGTAGGATGGCTTTTAAGCAATGAGATTAGGTAGGTGGTCCGTTTGGGAATGTGATATGATATTAGTTGGGGGGTGTCTGATAAAACCCATTTTATGGCTTCTAGAGTTTATATTTTATTATCAAAATAGCCTCCAAACCTAACTTCCTCTTTGTTTTATCTTATTTATTGTGAAGAAATCATGCCCACTATTCCCCTGATAATATTTCCCATCTTTTGCAGGGTTTTTCTTATTTCTTCCACAAGAAGAGCACCAATGGGCCCATCATGCCCATCAGCAATGAAGTCTGCATCCCAGCCCGATAGCATGTGAGGCTGACACGCCCCTTTACCCGTCATGATCGTTGCCTGATACGACAGCAACCTGACACGGGCGTGTCATATGGGAGTCCCTGCCCACTACAGCTATCTACTAGATATGGTGCCAAGCTAGTCACGGTGCACAACCTGATGAGGTCGTTACCCGACATGGACACCCCTCGGTGCCACATCCTGACAAGGCTCCAACCTGCCACAGTTGTACGTGATGCACTCGCTGCCCGGCACTTTGAAGGCCAGTCACGCGTGTCGAGCGACAGCTGTATCAGCCCATCCCGAAGCCTCGAGAACGGAGCTGGGATGAAGGACATGTGGTCCAATAAAAGCTACTCCCATCAACTCGCTGCCTAGAAATAGTAGCTACAAGCCTATGATGGGATGGGTCGAACCCTACAAGAGATAACTCCCAGAATAAAAGAGCTAGTGCGTCGAGTTTCAAGGAGCCTGTCAGGCGATAACTAGGTGAGCACACCCCCATCTCGAGAGGGATGGAAGGAGCTCACTTAAAGACCGTTCTGGTAGCAGCAAGCAGCACGATATGATCCTTAAGGCTACTTCCAATATGTCGGGTTCCTATCTGGGCTTCAACCCGAGATGGCCTATCCACCTATACCCACCAAGAAGAACCTGAGAGCCTTAAGATAGTGTTTACCTGATATGTATCCTAACCCGACATAGTACCCAACCCGATATGGTCTATACTCGTCATGGCTGCAGCCCGACATGGCCAGTAGCCTGACATGACCATATCGGGCAGAGGTCCTATCTTGATATGACCCTTACTTGTAACAATCCACGACCCGACACAGTCAAGGACCCGACATAGTCTTATCTCGATAGGGCCGCTATCCGGTATTGGGTTAACACCATCTTAGGTGTTCGTTGTTGTGTACTTCATTCTCCTAAATCAACAAGACTGATACTTGTCTTCCCTTTACAACATTTACTTTCATTTAATTACAACATTGTAACTAAACATTTATGTCTCTTTATGATTATTGGAATCCATGGAGTTTATCTCATATCGTTCTATGTATGGCTTTATTTTTTTGGATGATTTCTTTCTGGCATATGAGTTCTAGTTCCTTCTTGCGTATTCACGCTTTTAACTAGCTATTGAATCATGTTTCTTGTTTTCACTCCCTTGAGAGGGGGATGTTGTAAACTTCTAGAGCTTGGTCTAATTCATGTGTACGAGAGTACTCAGAACCATAGTTGTGCCTAGTGTACCCTTTCACACGAGCCCATGCCTGGTACCTTTGAGAGAAGGAACTTAGTGCATGGCTCATTGCCATCTTCTTTGAGAGAAGAAGGCATTGGATTTAGGACGCCGCTGCTTGTCACGATTAAGTTTTCTTCCTTCGTGCTATGCTCTGAAGATAGTTTTATCTCTTTGGTTTCCTTTATACAAAAACTATCATAAAAACTACTAAAACCCAAATTACCCAAAGCCTTAATCTTTCTAGTAACTCCCTTTGGAGATAGGTTTTCGTTTAATTCTTTGTGATTCTTTTGCTAAAACAAAACATTATCCTTCGACTTTTTGACATGCTTAGGCAAGTAAAACTTGGGTTCTAAAGTGCTATTCTTCCAGTCCCTGTGTTCGACCCGAAACTACTTCGACTATGTGCTAGTTGTAGGAGTCTTAAACATTCAGGTATTATAAATTACTAAAGTCTGTTGACCTAGACATGTCTCCATTTTTGGACCCACTTTTAAGGCTTATCAACTTTTTGGCGTCGTTGTCAGGGACTCGGCAATGAATACCATTCTACGAACTCGAGTTTTAGTTACACTTTGCCAAAAACCTTGTACATATGCATATAATATTATAGATACTTATTGTACATAATTTATACAACACACTCACACTTTTACACCTTTTCTTTTCAGGTACTTCTTCACCTCTTCAAACCCTCCTGTGTTTGACAAGCAATGGCTGAGGAGGCACCCGAAGCTCGGTCTCTTTGTTCTTTTGTCCAAGTTAGGGAAAATGAAGAAAGAAACCCAGTGGTGGAGCAACCGCTCAATGTAGCTAACTTTGAGTTGAAGCCTACCTTTCTCTAGCTACTACAACACAATCAGTTTGGAGGGAACACCAGTGAGGAGAATCCTTACAACCATCTTACGACGTTCAAGACGACTTGTAAGACCTTCAAGATCAATAGGGTCCCGATATCCTACATCTACACCTAGTGCTTTCATTTCTCCTTGAGGGACAAACCTCTGGAATGGTACACAAGTCTCCAATATGGGAACCTCCCTGACTGGGAACATATGGCTAATGTTTTTATTGCTAAGTTCTTCCCTATAGAGAGAACGATAAAGTGCCAAAACAAGATAACCAGATTCTCACAAAAAGTTTTAGAGAATCTGCATGGAACCTGGGAGAGATTCAAAGGCTATCAGAGAGAGTGCCTGCACCATGGTTTTTTTGAGCCCAAGTTGATCACCACCTTCTACAATGGGTTGTGCATTAGAGAAAGGAAATCCTTGAATACAGCAGCAGGCAACGATTTCTTGGGGCTCAGCACCCAAAGAGCCAGGGAGATTATAGACAATATGGCCACTAATCAGCAGGATAGTGAATATGACAGAGAGTCAACGAGTCACTCCACTCTTAGAGAATCCAAGGTGATGGAAGCATTGTCGACTAAGTTGGATAAGATAGTGACTGATGTTCAAGCCTTGAAGGACCAGAGCTAAAAAGGCAAGGTCCGACAAGAAGCGATAAGGAGCTGTGTCACATGTAAAGAGCCAGACCATCTTTCTGACTTTTGCCCGCATACGCCTATGCAGAGAGAGCCCGATGATGGAAGTACCGAGAACGTGAGTTACGTCCAGTACCGGTGTCCCAATCATCCCAGATTTTCTTATGGAAACATCAACACGGATGAGAACTCTCACTAGCTGGTAGGCAGAACCTCTTTAGGAGGATAGCAAAATCATCAATGCCAAATAGGTTTCCAGCAACCACGAGGCTACCTGAACGCGCAGCAAGGTCAGGAGCAGCAACTGTCGATGATGACCGAGTTGATGTCCTTTGCTAAGAAGCAAAATGATCTGAATGAGAAGTTGCATAAAAGTTTCATAGACAGCACGTCATTGCTTAAGTTAATGCAACAACATATGGGAGGTTTTTTGACTCAGATTGGGGAGCTCTAGCAGCACAACAAGCAGATAGATCAGCAGCTGGCAAGCCTAGCCCAAAGTATCAACCACCAGGTAGGGCAATTCCCATCCAGCACTGAGGCAAACCCGTGTGGGAATGAAACTACGAAGATGGTCATCCTGAGGTCAGGAACAGTGATACACCCAGCCTACGAGAAGAGAGCAACATCAGTAACAGCACCAGTCAAGGATGTAACCCTCGAGGAATCAGCAGAAGTGCCCACGAAGCAGAAGAAAGTAACAGTGAAAGGAGACAATGACGTGACTTCCAAGGATTGTCCGGATAGGTATGCACCCTGCATACCTTTCCCATACAAGCTAGTGAAAGCTCAATTGAAGAAAAGGTATGAGAAGTTCATGGTTGTCGTAAAGAAGTTGCACCTCAACATCCCTTTCTTGGATGTCATCGAGGAGATGCCCACCTATGCAAAGTTTCTCAAGGACTTGATTTCAAGGAAGAAAAGAGGAGAAGATGTTGAAACTGTGAAACTAGCACAAATGTCCAGCTATTTTGTTAAGGCAAGTATGCCTTCCAGGAATAAAGATCTCGGTGCCTTTGTCATTCCTTTCTAAGTCGGAGACAACATGACCTATAAAGGTTTCGAAGACCTGGGAGAAAGTATTAGCTTAATGCCCTTATCCCTTGCAAAGAGGTTAGGACTTACTGATATAGTAAGTACAAATATGAGAATCCCACTAGAAGACCACACCTTCACCAGACCCGTTGGAGTAGTAGAAGATGTGCCCATTAGGGTTGGGCGGTTCTTTATACCATGTGACATCATTTTGATCAAAATCTTGGAGGACCCTAGCTGCTCATTGATTTTCAGGCGACCCTTCCTTGCAACTGGAAGAGAACTCATCGACGTAGAGACAGGAATGATAACGATCAGAGTTAGACGAGAGCATATCAACTTCAACATCTGTGATTGCATGAAAGCCCCCTCGTTCTTTGAGTCTTCTTACTTTGTTGAAAGTTATCAACAACTCTGGGATGAGGTAAGGAGGAGAAGGCTATGGTGGACCCACTGATGTGCGCCTTGACTGGCAATGCACAGGTAGTCGAAGACCCAGAAGTGAAAGAACTCCTGGAATTTCTAGATGCTGAAGATTTGTCTAAAGCAGATGATCCTATTGAGACAGTGATGTATGTTGCACTACAAAGAAATCCTACCAAAGAACCAGAAGAGAAGACCACGTCCAAATTAAAGGTTTTTCCGAAAGGTTTGGAGTATTGATTCCTGGATGAAGAAAGGATGAATCCAGTTATTATCAACTCATAGATGACTGACAATCAGAAGGAATAGTTGTTGGTGGAACTGAAGCTGTAAAGAAAAGCCCTAGGTTACTTGATTGGAGACCTAAGGGGTATCATCCCTTCTGTGTGTATGCATAGAATCCATCTTGAGGAAAATTCAATCCCTACGCCCAGCCGTAATGAAAACTGAATGAGAAGTTGCGATAGGTAGTCAGCAAGGAAGTTGTGAAGCTCCATGATGTAGGAATCATATACTCCATTAGTGATAGTACATGGGTGAGTCCCATTCAGGTAGTCCCTAAGAAGGGAGGCATCACACTAATCAAGGGAGATAATGGAGTTGAAGTTGCAACCAAGATTGTCACCGGTTGGTGGATGTGTATAGACTACCAAAAGTTAAACACCGCCACCCGTAAGGATCACTTCCCTCTCTCGTTCATCAACCAGATGCTTGAGCACCTGGCCCATCACTCATACTTTTGTTGTTTGGATGGGTATTCGGGGTTCTATTAGATCCCCATTCATCCAGACGATCAGGAGAAGACTACCTTAACCTGCATCTATGGGACTTTTGCTTTTAGAATAATGTCCTTCGGGCTATGCAATGTGCCTGCAACCTTTCAGCGGTGCATGAACGCTATCTTCACATATTTCCTGGAAGATAAGATGGAAGTATTCATCAATGACTTCAACGTCTATGGTAGCTATTTTGATAATTGTTTGAACAACCTATCTTTGGTAATGAAGAGATGTGAAGAACAGAGTCTCACCCTTAACTAGGAAAAGTGCCATTTTATGGTACAGGAAGGTATTGTCCTGGGACATAAAGTATCCAATAAAGGTATTGAAGTTGATCAATCTAAGGTGGAAGTGATTGTAAAGCTCCCTCCACCCACATCTGTGATAGGAGTCAGAAGCTTCTTAGGATATGCCAGCTACTATAGAAGGTTTATCAAGGACTTCTCGAAGATTGCAAAGGCATTATCAAGTTTGTTGATGAAGGATGTGAAGTTTGATTTCACAGAAGAATGCCTCACGGAGTTCTCCACCCTGAAGGATGCTCTAGAATCAGCACCCATTATCCAGTCACCAGACCGGAATCTTCCCTTCGAGCTTATGTGTGACGCTAGTGATTTTTCCATAGGCACAGTCCTTGGACAAAAGAAGGATAAAAATCATCATGTGATCTTCTATGCCAACAAAACCTTAGACGAAGCATAGATGAATTACACCACCACTGAGAAAGAAATGGTAGCCATTATCTATGCATTTGACAAGTTTTGATCTTATCTTGTGGGTTCTAAGGTGATTGTATACACAGACCATGGAGCCATCAAGCATCTGATGCAAAAAAAGACGTTAAGCCTAGGTTGCTGCATTGGGCATTGCTGCTATAGGAGTTTGATCATGAGATGATCGAAAAGAAGGGTTCCGAGAACGTGGTCTCTGACCACCTATCGAGGATTAGAGTGAAGGACGACCACCCACTGCCGATCAATGAAAGCTATGCTGATGAGGCAATCTATGTTTCCCAAATGGCCAGTCCTGAAGAGCCATGGTATGCCAATATCTGTAACTATCTTGTCTGCAAACAACTACCCCCAGAAATATCCTATTATTAGAAGAAGAAATTCTTCTTTGATTTGAAGTACTATTATTGGGATAACCCTCTATTGTTCAGGCGTTGTGATGATAGCCTTTAGAGGAGATGTATACCCGAAGATGAATCCCCAAAGATCTTGTCGGAGTGTCACTCCTCTCCTTATGGAGGACACTTGGGAGCTGAAAGAACTACAGCCAAGGTTCTCCAATCCAGTTTCTATTGGCCTACCCTTTTCAAGGATGTTCACGCCTATGTCAAAGCCTACAGCGAGTGTTAAAGAACCGGGAACATTTCCCATAGAAATGAGATGCCCATGTCTGAATGGATTGAAGTGGAGATATTCGACGTATGGGGGATCAAATATATGGGAACTTTCCCTTCATCATATGGTTTCAAGTACATTTTTGTTGTGGTAGAATATGTCTCTAAGTAGGTAGAATCCATACCCGCTACCACTTGTGATGCCAAGTCCATCATAAAGCTCTTTACAAAGATAATCTTCCCAAGAATTGAATCCCTCGAACGGTCATCAGTGATGGTGGATCACACATTGCTGAAAGGCAATTTGAGTCACTTCTGTGAAGGTATGGGGTTCGACATAAGGTTGCTACCCCGTACCATCCCCAAACATCTGGTCAGGTTGAAGTTTCAAATAGGTAAATCAAAAATATCTTGGAGAAGACAGTCGGGAAATCTCATAAGGATTGGTCCACCAAGTTGGATGATGCTCTCTTGGCATACAGAACAACATACAAGATGCTACTTGGCACCACGCCGTATCAGTTGATTTATGGGAAGGCATGTCATCTGCCTTTTGAGATAGAGCACAAGGCATTTTAGTCATTAAACGTCTCAACATGGGTCCCTCCCGAGCTGGAAAGAAGAGGTTCCTCCAGCTCCAAGAACTTGAAGAACTTAGGCTTCACGCCTTTGAGAACGCAAGAATCTATAAGCAGAGAACAAAAGTATGGCATGACTCTCATTTGAGAAAGAAAGATGTCAAGGAAGGTGACAAGGTGTTGCTTTTTAAATCTTCTATTCAACTTTTTCTAGGGAAACTGCAGACTCACGGGTCAGGACCGTTTGTGGTAGCAAAGATGTACCCATCGGGAATGATGGATTTGTACGATAAGGATGATCCTACAAAGGTCTTTCTAGTCAACGGACACTGAGTGAAAAGGTTCTATGAGGACGAAGCTTTCACAAGGCGATCTGAGTTGCCCCAGGACGATGCTGAAGCCACACCTGCCGAAGAAGCGTAGAAAGAACTGAAGATGTCGATCTAATGACAAAATTCATAGCGCTCCTTGGGAGGCAGCCCAATTTTTTACTTTCTTAGGATAGGATGTTATTTCCTTTTCCTGCAAAGAACATTCTAAACACTTTCATTGTAATAAGGCTCGAGTCTGTGCACGCGCCACGCGCACTAACTCTCGCATTTTCTGTGCCACCGACTTAGTTTCATCACCTTGATTTGTAACACTACCTGAGGTTGAGGTTTACACTAAGGCCAGTGATGTTTTACATATCAAGTGACTTTTAATATGGTTTTCATCCTTAATAAGTTCTTATAGTTTTTATATCTCAAAATGTGTCGGGCATGCATGTTGTCCTAGCATATAGCTCATGCTTGTCATATCAGGTTATTGTGCTAGACAAGCGTATCAGGAAGCTATCGCGTGTGGTGTGTCATTCGGTCCGTGTATCGCCCTGTCAGCTAAACACTCGCGCCACATCGCACCCAGATGCATCACGTGAACTCGTGACATGACGTGATTAGACAAGATTTACCTTGCTTTGGAAGGCAATTCGCGTACATTCGTGACGCATGTCCACATTTTTACCTTTTAACCCCGCTAACGGACGGTTATATATAGCAACTCGAGATTAACCGTTTCGGGTTACCAAAGTTTACCAAGCTTCTGCTCCCATAGCATGCAATCCCTTGTATCGCCCATAGCCATTCGAGCTCCTGTGTCGGGCTTCCTGCCTACCACCCATCTGTGTTGTGTTCACCATCTCTCCGCCCAATGAGGTAATAACCTGTGCCACATAGCCTCTATCATGCAGGACTATCGCCCACTTGTATCGCATGTCGACCACGTACCGTGTATCGTGTTCTTTCTTGTGTTGGGCAAAGCTTTAAGTATGTATCGGTTTCCCTATCGCTTTGATCATGTCGGGTTTCCCCCTGTGTCGTGCGACACATGTATTGCGGGACACCTGTATCACACAATCCTTAACGTGCTGAGTGAGTTTGGGGGAGCCTACCGACTCTTTCCAGGGTCTACGCAATGCACGTGTCATGCAGCCGTATTGCGTTCTTTTTCTGCCGACTTCACAAGTGCATCATTTTCCCTTTTACCTGGTACTGGTTTATCATGGGTACTGTGCAAGAACGAGTTGAGTTTCTTTGGTATCGTGCACTTGCGTATCGCACGCCAGGAACTATAAAAAGTTTTTCTCCAGACCCAACGATGTTCTTCTTAATGCAAACCTGATATCTATTTTTCATAGGTATCGCCCAAACTGTATCGGGTGATACCATTCTTACCAAGTCTCAGTTATAATCCCATGTATCAGGAGAACAAAATTTTACATGAATAACTTTTTTTATTCAACATGAATTGTTCATCTTTTTCAGAAAAATGGCACGCACAAAAGATACTATCATTCAGGTCGACGAGCATGGTCGGAGGATCAACCCCGAGGCCACAGTTGTGGCCACCGCAGGGCAGATATGCCGTAACCCAGCAACAACTGGGCCCTCTGAGGCCGAGAAGTGGCCCTGAGTCGAAGCAACCACAGCCCCGGCTATAACGGCAGAGCCTGAAGTTCTTGTCCACTCTCTAGGGCGCTTTGTGCCAAGGGACGTGGACCACCAAAAATGTTATACTGAGCTAGTGATGAAGGTCTTCCGTCTGACTAGATTATGCCACGATGCTTCCCTCTGACAGATCGACATCTTCAACAGGTTGGAAAATTTCCTCGAAGCTATCGGTCTCTGAAAGCTCTGCTTTAGCTTCTCCAACTCGTACACCAAGTTGACGAAGGAGTTCATCTCCTCCCTCCACTGGGTTCCAAACACCCTGGAAGAAAGCAAGAGGTATGGAAGAGAAGACAGGCTATAGGGGCATCTCTACAATTAAGTGCATCAAATAACAGAGAGCCTGCTCAATGAGATCTTCTCCACCAATGTATCCGAGCAAGAGCTGCTCAACAATGGAGCCCACATCAGTGACAGCGACGGCTTTAACCCAGTCAAGCTATGGAAGAAATTGATGGGTGAGTCCTCCTTCAAGCCCGGAAGCAAGGTAGTTGCGGTCCACTCCTGCTTCTGGCAGATCATTCATAAGAGTGTGGCCAGCCTGCTCTTCAGCAAGTATGAGGAGAGAAAACTATACGCTGAAGAGATGCACCTCATTTGGTACATCATGCCTGGAAAGTCGATCAATTTATGGTGTTTCCTATTCAACTGTCTACACCTGATCAAGGATGCCACCAAGGAGTACAACATGAGAGGAATTGTCAACCTAATCACGGTCGGGCATGGGTACCCAAAGGAGCCGATGATTCTGTCGCGAACCAGGGGTGACGAAAAAATAGATATCAAATTCCTCACTAGGGAGAACATCATAAAGGAGGGTCGTCGACTCTTCTATAGGTTTGCAAGAACCAACATCCTCCTACCCCTCCCAAGCTGCGTCAACTACGATGCAGAGAAGCTAGTTTTCATGATAGTAGAGGTCGAAGCTCTGACCATCGATGTAGCCTACGTCGCTACAACGGCCATCCAAGTAAGGATGGCCATCACATGGAGGCCCACACCAACAGAATCTCAATGGGACAAGTCACTGGTGGTCATTCTCGAAGACTCCCCAATCGTTGTCACCATCGAACCAGTAGTCGCTACTTCAGTAGCTACTACCCCCACCACTGAGTCAGTTGTAGACACCACAACAACACCCGCCGCATCTACAGAAGAAGTGTCGACCATCATCAAGGTTGTCGACACAACCGACGCCGCCACAATCGTCATAGCCTCAAAAGTAGATGTTGCGGCACTGCCAGCTTCAATCCTATCAGTAATGGCAGCGGCCGCAACCACCCCCTTGGTATGGCCAGACACCTCTCACAACAGTGATGAGGTCTTCACCGAGCTCTTGGATGTTGAGCTCAGGTCTGTTCAGCAGACCCCAACACTGCCAACCACAATGGTAGTTGTCATTCTGGAAGATGAGGCTGAGAGTCGGGTGGTTGATCAGCACCCGCCTACTCTGCCATCCTCTCCACGGCCCCACACTGAGGCAGCAGAGGCAGCCACAAAAGTGCCAACGCCACACCCAAAGGCCACGCCCTCGCGCATCATCTTGGTAGACTAAGCCCCAATAGACAATTCACATTCAACGAGTTGTGCCACCAACGCGAGGAGCAATACGAAGAGCTGAAGCCGATCGATGGTCCCCTCCTCTCTAGGACATGCTTTCAGCTTTGTGTTTGATAACTTGCAGGAGGTAACATGCAATCATAGTACTACTTTCTCCTCCCTGACCTTCAAGTTTCAGGTCTTCCAGCAACGGGTGGGCGAATGGGAGCGCCATTTACTGAGCCTAGTTGGTCTCCCTGACCAACTAGAAGCGATGAACCAGACGATGCAGGTGACAGTCTAACGCCTAGACGTCATCAAGCAGAGGCTCGACAAGAGGGACGCACATCCCCACTCAAGGAGATCTCAAAGGTCGCCATCACTGTCGGTGTCCTCATCCCCATCATCCTCATCATCACCCTCTTCCTCCAACTCATCGTCCTCCTCCGACGCCAGGGGGCCCTCCAATCCATCAACAATGCCCAAGGAGGAGGCAACCAAGAAACATGCCGATGGGGTCCCTACAGAAGAGGGGAGCACTTGTGGTGTCAACACGTCTGCTCCTATACAACCGCTAGAGCTGAATGAAGCAACAGAAGAAATGTCTAAAAGCCTAGTGGATGACTCCTCTGAGGGAGAAGGGGGTGACTTGTACAGCTCTCTTACAGAGCAACCCCTAAGAGTGAAGACCTCAGCGGCTGATTTTTTCTGTGCACCATCTGAGATTCTAGTCTTCGTGATGGACGACTTCGACAGACACGCCATCGGATATCTGATGGTTCGTGACCAATAGTTGTTGAACATGGTCTTAAGGCCGCAGATTGAAGAAAAAGCAATCCTCTAGAGCAACAGATACTTCTCTGTATGACGTTGAGCGCTCAAAGGAATATTCCGCTCAAAAGCAATCATAGGGAAGATCTTGTTCAGAGTCCTGGAAACTGCAATGATAGAGAATATCATGCTTAGGACAAGCTGACAGCCAATCTATAACGCCACTCTAGCCTTGGCCAGGCGATTGCTAGTAGGGGTGGATGACTCACGGCTAGTGGTTAATATGCCAAAACATGTACAAGAGCACAACCCAGACCTAGTACTAGCCCCTCACAAGCATAGGGGGCACTGGTTCCTCTTTGTGGCCGACCTCCACTCTGACGACATCACCTTATTCAACTGCTACACAGTAGAGGTCCTCCACCTAGAGCAAGTCTTCATCCACCCCAAAGATACAAACCTCAAGTTTCTGCCTCTACGTCTTCACCAGGTCATCAAATAAGGCATCCAACGCCACAATGGCGTCTGGAACTTCTACACGATAAAGGACTTCCCAGTCCAAGAAGACTCAGGAAGAGGAAATAGCACATTCATCGTCTTACGCACCATGGAGATTTTGAATATCTTCAGATACATACTGTAGCTCCATGACACAAACTTCTATCACCTTAGGAGCATCTCCGCGATGCTACTGATAAAGGATAAGTACTATTTCCAAGATCCAGAGCTCCCTGAGGATCTGCTATAGATAGATTCTGATTCTGATTCTCACTCCTCTCCACCCAGCAGTCCCCCAAGAAAAGAGGTTGAGGGATCTTCTGATGTCTATAGGCTAGGCAAGCAGATAGATCACTTGCAAGCCCTGCTCGCTGATGAAGGCACTTCTATCTCGCATGTTATCTCAGACTCTATCATCAGCAACTTTGACCGTTCAGCCTGCACCTCTCTATCTCGAGAATAGGTCAATCATATACTTCTACAACTTGTTGATTCTAACACTGTAGATGTCATCTATGAGAAGAATAATGC
The DNA here is from genome assembly GCA_963693085.1 of Alisma plantago-aquatica. NCBI lineage: Eukaryota > Viridiplantae > Streptophyta > Magnoliopsida > Alismatales > Alismataceae > Alisma > Alisma plantago-aquatica. The sequence goes on along the minus strand of OY856415.1, from coordinate 410,501,666 downwards.
AGTGGTCCCCATCGATGACCTATGGGACCTAGTCAAGGATGGCGGATGTCTAGCTATGATGGTGGCATCAGCTTACATCCTTATTTTACAAGAGAAGATCGGACAGCTCTACATAGCACATCTGATGTTATTCAACGATCTATGTCCAGCCGATGAATCTGGGGCATGCCAGTTGTTCTAACTTCAAATCCAGAAGCATCTTCCATGCATAATGTTCCTTCCTTTGCTGCATGACAATCACTGGACACTTATCATGATATACACCAACACTCGTGTTGGTATCTTCTACAATAGCTCAGACGCTAACACTGACTAGTCGACAGAGTTTGCTATAGCACCAGAAACACCCTTCAAATGATTAGCAAAGAAATACTACACTGAGGTGGTGGCCATGATATAGCCATATCTTGAAGATCCAGTGGCAACCTGGCATGACTTCTGTTTCTACCATCGTAGTCCACAACAAGCTCCTCTATCAAATGACTGTAGAATATATGTTCTTTACTGGATATCCCGTGTAGCAGCACTAAAGAAGGAACCAGAGAAACTCCATGACATCAACTACCACAGCCAATGAGGAGAATACCTCATGGAGCTCCTAATTGTTGAAGGTGCATGCATCCATTGAACCCTCACTAATCTATGACTACTCTATCCTATTCATCTCACTACTCTGGTATAGAGTGTGGGATAAGTTTGGGGGGGGACTCCATAGCATCAGTGAGGGAGGTACTCCAAAATAATTTCCTCCTTTCCCTTTCCCTTTCCTTTCCTTCCTTCATCATACTTCGTGTATACATGTATATAAATGTTTGATAGTAAGCAATACATACACAATACACACACATTGTATGTTCTTCAAAATTGTAAAAAAATAATTTATCATAAATACTTGGTACAACTTCCAGTTGGTTCTCTTTGTGCCTAAGGTTGTGTACATTTATTCTATGCTCTCTTGAAAATGTAGTCTCAAATGAAAAAGACTATAACTTTTCTATGCCAACTTTGAAAATTAATCTTGTTCCAGCTAAGAGATGTGCGTGAGAAGGAAAAAGCTGCCCAAATAGCAAACTCCCTTTTCCCTACCCACCAAAATCCCAAAATAGAGGAAAGCCTCATGAGAGTGAATAAAAGCATGAGAGTTTTGCCAAAAAAAAACACATGTCCTCCCAAAAGTACCCATCTTTAGGCATGGTAGATCTGAGGCAGTGGTATGTAGGATGTGAAATCACTACTCTAAAGGCAACTGGCTTGGACTGTAGGGACCACTTGTCCGTTAATGGACCCATACCTAGATGGACCAATGGGAAGTAAGAAAAAAACCAAAAGCCTTAAGCCTTCACGAAAACCCCACCTTCTACCCCAAAGATTCAATCAGTTTGGTGTGAAACCAAACTTCAACATCACGCACCAAAGTCTCACAAAAGCTGGGGAGAAATTTTTGTTTAATAAGGCAAGAAAAATAAAGTCCATTGTTCATGGCCTGACGTAATTTTCCTCAGGACATTCCAAAATCCACTTAACCTTTGTCCGAAGACTACGCCTGGTTTTAAAGGTACCATAAACAAAAGTTTTAAAATAAGTATATATTGATTAAGGACAATCAAATTACTAAGTTTGGGGAGTTGATAAAACCCATTTTATGTCAACTAGAGCTTATATTTTATTATCAAAATAGCCTCCAAACCTAACTTCCTCTTCGTTTTATCTTATTTATTGTGAAGAAATCATGCCCACTATGCCCCTGACAATATTTCCCATCTTTTGCAGGGCTTTTCTTATTTCTTACACAAGAAGAGCACCAATGGGCCTATTAGACCCATCAGCAACGAAGTCCGCATCCCAGCCCGGTAGTTCGCGAGGCCGACACACCCCTTTACCTATCATGGTCGCTACCCGATACAACAGCAACCCAATGCGGGCATGTCGCACGGGAGTCCCTGCCCGCTAAAACTCTCTACCCTATATTGTGCCTAGCTCATCATGGTGCACAACCTGATGAGGTCATTACTCAACATGGCAACCCCTCAGCATCACAGCCCGACAAGGCTCCAACCCGCCACAGCTATACGTGATGCACTCGTTGCGCGGCATGTTGAACGTCTGACACGCGTGTCAGGTGACAGCTATATTAGCCCCTCCTGAAGCCTCGAGAACGAAGCCAGGATGAAGGGCACGTGGTCCAATAAAAGCTACAACTCCCATCGACTTGCTACCTATAAATAGCAGCTACAAGCCAACGATGGGACGGGCCAGACCCTACGATATCTAACTCCCAGAGTAAAGGAGCTAGTACGTTGAGTTCCAAGGAGCCTGTCGGGTGATAACTAGGTGAGAACACCCCCATCCCGAGAGGGATGGGAGGAGTTCACTTAGAGACCATTATAGTAGTAGTAAGCAGCACAATATGATCCTCAAGGCAACTTCCAGCATGTCGGGTTCCTATCTGGGCTTCAACCCGAGACGGCCTGCCCACCTATACCTGACACGAAGAACCTGAGAGCCTTAAGATAGTGTTTACCAGATATGTATCCTAACATGACACAGTACCCAACCCAATATGGTCTATACCCGTCATGGTTGCATCCCGACATGGCCAGCAGCCCGACATGACCATATTAGGTGGAGGTCCTATCCCAATATGACCCTTACCCGTCACGGTCCATGACCCAACACGGTTGTATCATGATAGGGCCACTACCCGGTACCGGGTGAACACCATCTTAGGTGTCTGCTGTTGTGTACTTCGTTCTCCTAAATCAAGGAGACTGATACTTATCTTCCCTTTACAACATTTACTTTCATTTAATTATAGCATTGTAACTAAACCTTTATGTCTCTTTATGATTATTGGAATCTATGGAGTTTATATCATATCGTTCTATGTATGGCTTTATTTCTTTGGATGATTTCTTTCTGGCATCTGAGTTCTAGTTCCTTCTTGTTAATTCACGCTTTTGACTAGCTACCGAATCGTGTTTCTTGTTTTGACTCCCTCGAGAGGGGGATGTTGTAAACTTCTAGAGCTTGGTCTAATTCATGTGTACAAGAGTACTCAGAACCAGAGTTGTACCCAGTTTACCCTTCTGTGTGAGACCATGCCTGGTGCCTTTGAGAGAAGGAACTTAGTGCATGGCTCATTGGCATCTTCATTGAGAGAAGAAGGCGCTGGATGTAGGTTGTCTCTGCTTGTCACGATTAAGTTTTCTTCCTTCATGCTATGCTCTGAAGATAGTTTTATCTCCTCAGTTTCCTTTATACAGAAACTATCATAAAAACTGCTAAAACACAAATTACCCAAAGCTTTAATCTTTCTAGTAACTCCGTTTGGAGATAGGTTTTTTTTAATTCTTTGTGATTCTTTTGCTACAACAAAACCTTATCCTTCGACTTTTCGATGTGCTTAGACAAGTAAAACTTGGGTTCCGAAGTGCTATTCCATTCCCTGTGTTCGACCCCAAACTACTTCGACTTTGTGCTAGTTGTAAGAGTCTTAAACATTTGGGTATTATAAATTACTAAAGTTCGATGACCTAGACATGTCTCCATTTTTAGACCCACTTTTAAGGCTTATCAGTGTCAACATGGCAAGCAATTATCACAATTCAATCTAGATTACCAAACCAAACAACAAGGCAGGTGCTATTAGAATGTACCCTATACTACTAGTTGGAGAACTAGGGTTAGGTGTAATTCTAGTAGGACCTGTCAAGTCTAGGTTTCTAGGGTAAGTGGAATTAGGGAAATTGAGGGCCAAGGGTAGAAATGGGAGTAGAGATTAGGGTTTTTCACCTCATGCCACTAGCCATCTAGCCTTTAGAAAGCTCTAGGAAATTGCACTAATCACACTTACACTAGCCACTTAGATCTCACACTCACTTGTACAAGGAGGGATATGTATGTAGGAACAAAGGGGGCTAGCTAGGGATCCACTAATTGGACTAGGAGCCATTCCTAGGATTGCTAGATACACTGTAATTCCTCCTAGGAGCTTAGTGTCATCAAACATCTCAAATCAAGCAATCCATGTTAAAAGCACAAATCACATGTAATAAAATAGGAAATTACATATAGCAAGAGGCAGTCATCATAGATAGAAATCATGTTCATTACAAATTATTTTCCCCCAACATGGTATCAAAGTCACATTTTAACCCCAAATAGCCCACCACTAGGGCTTCGCTAGACATAATCAAAGAAATAGCAAAAGGAAGGGGAAGAAGGGGATAGGACTCCATGAAGCTTGAAGTAGATATTCCTTCTTCACCTCCTAGTATCTTGGGGATGACCTCTCTCCTCCAATGGTGCAGATGGGCATGAGAATATAGGGGATTGTGGAGGAAAACCTAGAAATCTAGGTTTCCAAGGTGGAAAATGAGGTGGAAATGGTGGGTGGATAGCATAAATGCAAGGGAAGTGCAATGAATGCTCAAGGAGTGGGTAGAGAGGAGTAATGGCAGCTAAGGGGTGTAACCTCCGTGCCCCAGCCTCCACCTATGTATATATAGGTGGTGGGGAAGCACTAGGGTAAGTAGGGGTAGAATAGGAAAAGCAATGTAGAAAATGGGTAGGGTTGGTTGGTCACCACGACCGTGTTGAGGTTCCACGTCCATGATGGGGGTTGCATGGTATGGTCGTGGGGGTGTGGATACGGCCACGGTGTGAAAAGGGGTGGAAAGGATAAGTATATGTGGTGGCCACAGTCGTGGTGAGTAAGGGGCACCACGGGGGCACCACGGCCATGTTGAGGTTCCACAAACGTATTGGAGGAGGAGGTCATGAGTGTGGGGAGTGCCATGGGTGAGGTAGTCTTCAAGGGCCATGTACGTGGTGAGTGGCCATCACTGTGGTCATCCAAGTACAAAATGGGCCACTTCCCTATTGATTTTGGGGAACCTTGCACATAATTCCAACGGCCGTTGTAGGAGGCCATGGTCATGATGTCTTCTGCTGGCCATGGCTGTGTTGATGCCCACAATCGTGGTGTCTTCAATGGGCCACGACCGTGCTGATGTCCACGGTCGTGGTGTGTTGATGCAAAAATGCTAACTTCCCTGTTGATTCTTAGTTGTAATTCACACGACCGTGGTGGATTCCCACGGTCGTGATGGGGTCTTCAGTGGCTAAATCAACTTCATTCTTCATCATCCATGGACTTCTTTTCTTGATGTTGAATCTTGGCCATTAGGGGTTGGTTGAGAGATATTTGCGGCCTTCTTTGGGCCCCTCCGTGAGAAGAGGAGCCCTAGAACACCTTCCTTCTCTCTCATCCATCCAAAGCATGGTCCAAGTATCTAAAAATAATGCAAAGAACGTCCATAAGTGCATTTAATAGTAATACTCATATTGGGGGATTTAACTTGCATTCTATTATGTTTATATGTGAATAAAGTACAAAATGGCACAAGATGGAGCCCTAAAATATGGTTGCATCACCTTATTAACATAAGATAAATTATCTAACTTGGTTTAACCATTTGAATGATGTATATTTATTTGTGTTAAAAATATTGCACCTTCTTGGCAATATCTAATCATATTTACCATAAATGTATCACTAGTGTTGTAGTGGATTTTGGTACATATTGGTATATCATTGGGTTAAAAATTACCTCTTTGTCTTATTCCCAGATCGATCATGGTGTTAGGGTTGCATGAATGACTTTACCTAGGTGTCAGTATGTTACAAGTAGTGCCCATATAAGGTTGATAGAAAATTTTAGCTCTCAATAGGGAGGTAGGCCTCAAAAGGCCTTAGGATAACATTTTAGAAGTTCTAAACTATAGGAGTGCTATAAATATTATTCTCCTCATAGACAATAATAGAAATTAAAAAAATCTAGCACCTTTTTCTCGACATCTTCTCAACTTTCATTGTAGGGATAAAGAAGTCCTTTTAGTCCTTCTCTCTCCTTTTTATGACAAGAGGTGCCACATTAGATGGAGACATCATGACCCTTTTATGCTCAGTCAAGGAGTGAATAATGTTCATGCAGCCAGCTCATACCCAATATAAAACTAAAATATATCATAGACATGATCAAGATATTTATAGAGAAGACACTCTCCTCTAGGTTCAGACCCACTCTAGAGACCATCCTCCCACGGACAATTACATTCTTACTAGGAGTTTTAGTGTTAAAATTGTAGTGTATATCCTCTACTTGTAGTTATAACATATAATTGGAAGAGTGGAATGGAAACATGTGAAGCACCAAAGTCAAACAAATCCTCATGAAAGTCATGCCTTCTATCACTAGGTGGTCATCTTCCTCTTTTGCATCCATGGCAAATATTGTACCTTGACACCTTTCTCTGTGGTTGTATTGGTCCTACTTTTGGTTGTTGTAGTCATTCTTTAATGGTAGCGACCTTGTTAGTTGATCTTTATTCTAGAGTTCATTTACAACATCAAAAATAAACCATGAGTCATTTCAAATGGCATAAGAATTTGAGTAAAAGTAAAGTTTCCTAACCAGGAAACATAATTACATATAGTAATTATTTTTTATATGTGCTATTCTAATTGCATGTATGTATGGTTCTTTAACGTGTCTACAATAGCCTACTAGCCTTTCATGTTTACTAGCAGGTGCCACTCTTTAACTTAGGAGCATGTATGGAAATGGTATGAAGAAAAAAGATATTCATGGACAGCCATACCATTTTGTCAACTGTATAATTACACCAAGTACTTATGGTGCAATGTGATTTGTACTTTTGATAACTATCATGTGAAGTTCTAACCTTTTCTAAAAATACACCAGTTGCAAAACAAACCAAAATATTGTTAGTTCCATTAAGTTTGCTTATATGTATGAAATGTTGTAACAATATATATATATATGCTTTCCAATATTGGTATTGATTCATTATTTGGTACAATAAACAATAAAATTCTTTGCTTATTTTTCGGTATTCGTACGGTGAATATTATTTTACAACGTGATGCTTAAACCATAACTTTTTGTTGATGTAGTGTGGTGTGCTTTGACATGGTTTTTCTAAGTATAATAATGGTTTTTAATTCCAAAGATGTGATGGACATGACTGGATATGGTGTACAATTTTTTAATGTGCCATGATCATAGTCTAGAAAGTAATTAAATCATAGTTGCATTATTGTGCAATCCCTACTTAGGAGTGTCGACTTTAACTAGTTTAGGTTGGGTAGAGTGCCCTAGAATATTTTGATATATGTAACCACCATTCAATAATTGTGATTTGTAATAATTAAGTTAAAATGAATGATTCTTCAATATGTTCCAATTAGTTATGTGATAATAAAGTTCTCACACTTTTAGAAGTGAGATATACAACATTGTGAAGTTGAATATATTTAGGGTAATTTTGTCAATACCTACAAGCTTGGAAAATTGGATTTTGTTGCTTATTTTCTAGTGCAATATTATAGGTGGAAATTGTGTAAGGCAATCAAGGACGTTAAGTTAATAACAATATTTGGGCAGTCGAGTGGAGTGTCACTAGAGTTACAAAAGTTTTGGTTGTACCAGTGAACCTGACCTAGTTTGTCATGAACTAAAATCATTTTTGGATGTCAATTTTGTCGATCGAAATTCATTTCATGTTTGAAAGTTGTTTCCTGAACCAAAACATGTACATTTTGAGTTTGTAGTTCACCAATCCATATCAATTTCAATTCATAGAAATTAAACCATCAAAATTCTAATATGTGTACATTTTAGTAGACATTAGGAGCCATTAAAATCTCAACATAATTTTGAAATAGCCTCTCAGATGAAAAATCATATACCATATGGAAAAAAATAGTATCAATCACCCAAAAATCGACTACTTAGGGGCCAACAACAATCTGATAATAGTGCTTTCCTTCAAGGAGATATAAAACAAGATATTGATCCATTGAAAGAATAATACATTCAAGGGGGATCACTAAAATTAACTTCATTAGAAGACTGACCAATGAACTTGTTGATAGTGTTGCTTGATAGCCAAGCATGAGGAAGGGTTTGGGGTTTATGGGTGATGGCTTACAACCTTTATGACCTATGTTATACAGAGATGTTGTAAGGGTTTACCAAAGTCAACTCTATGATTGTGTTAGGTGGACATAGTAGGAGATAAATTTGAATAAATATTGCTCATGTTCACCAAAAAAGGTAACAAAGATACATGATTTATGTATGAATAATATGTAATGGTTAGTTAATTGAATATGTATAGAGAATATAGAGTTGAGTCAGATTCCAAATTAGGCACCCCAAAATCAATTCATGAATATCACTTATATATGCAGTCAGATCTAAATGGAAATGTATTTGGATAGTTTTGAGACCCCATACCTAGATGAACCCCAATATTGGTTTTTTATCATAATTAAATGTTTACTTATCACTTGATCTAGTTAATAATGAGATACCCCTCAGAAAATCTTAATCTATACCTAATCACACATTTTTTAGCTTAATTGAACTGTTTGTTGGTTTACTAAATCAATAAGGACTAATTTGGATTAACATGGATATATTTTCAATCAGTTTAAAATGTTTAAAGATCATACGTTTTCATATGTCCGTGCTTTGTATGATGCATATATGATGTATTGAGTCTTTGGTTCCTCAGTGCTTCACCTTTGTGCCCTTGCTTTAATCTATGCTAGGTATGGTAGTTGAGATAGTGGGTTCAATCACTCACTTAATGGTGATGTTTATGACTCTCTTAAACAAGGGTCTGTAACATCCCTGACCTGGGTTATGAGTTAACCCTAGGTGTTTTGCCTAAATATGTAATTAAATCTTTGTGATTAACTCTGAGCATGTAATTAAGTTTCTCAGAAACGTATATCTCAGTATTTGCTCCTTTTTATTTAAAGTAGTAGCATTGTTTTGATATACAGGGACCTATGTGCAATTTACCCAGTTAAAAGGGTTAGATTGCAATTTGCACATGATGAGATGTTCCTCTGATGTTAAGACATCATGAGAAATCTTTTAGCAAAGTTTGAGGGATTTCCCAAGCTAGAGCACCAAGGTGCAGCTGTGGAAGCAATCCCAGTGCTTGAAACCTTAAATTGGGGTAAAATGCAATTTACCCAAATTAAGGGATACAAATTGTGAAATATGTCATCTAATGTATCTTTTTAGACTTTTTCCATCATTTAGAGAAGAAATGATGATGAAGTCACCTCAATTGAGTTATCAAGTTATGAAATATGCCTTGTGATTGAATAATCAGGGTATATGTGTAATATCTCTTTATGTATGTACCTCATTATTAGCTTGCTCTCCTTTACCTTCTTTTCCTAAGACCTTAAGAGAAGGTTTGTCCTTAGAATAAAGAGGAAGGGACGATCAAGTAAAGAAGGAGGGACCTAGTTGGAATTATGGACAACTTATGAACTAATGTTGAAAATCCTACCCCATGTATATAAGCTCTCCTTCCCTTAGTTGCAAGGGAACTTACCCTTCGTTCCCTTACTGTTTCATTTCACCAAAGACGACCAAGGACTGCCTTGGAGCTAAGGAGGACGAACAAGGGGTGCAAGGTAAGTTTAAACCCCTCTTCTTGCCTAATTCCATGGTTAAAACTCGAATTCAAGGTCATCTTCATGGTTAACTCTTGAAACCCTACCTTTCTAGCCGTCTCTTTTCATCCTTCCTTGGAGTTTTCACCTTGGCCAACCTGTGGGAACTCAAGGACGCCATTAGAGCTTGGAGCTTGAAAGCTTGGAGCTCAAGAATCAAGCTTTAGGCGGGTTTTATAACTCTAAACCTATGCTTTACTATGTGCATCTTTATATGCGTTTTAATGATAGCTCTTCGTATTTCCCTACTTTTCCCTGCTATTTTGCAAGCAAACCCATGGGATATTCATACTGTTCTTGAGCTAGGAGATGAAGGCGTGATTTCCAAGAAAAACCCACCGCTTTTCTTTTCCTTAAACGGTCCTAACAGTTTGCTCTCTCGGACTCAAGACCGCGAGGTGAGAAAACGGTCTCGAGACCGCGACAGGGCAAACGGTCTCAAGACCGTTTGTCCCCGTTGACCGAGCGTGGACCGTATAAGAAATCTGTTCCTAATTATATAGGCTAATTACCCTCAAAATTTGGGAGACTAACTCCAAAGGAATCGGGAGATATGACCTTTTTAAGTCACAACCTTAAATGAATTAATTGCTGATTTTCAAACGGTCTGAAATTGCCTTTTTGGGCAAACGGTCTCAAGACCGTGTAAGGTCGTTGACTAAGCGTTGACCGTATGAGATTACTGTTCAAAATTATGTTAATTAACAACTCACCAAGTTTGATGGTCTAATTCTAAACGGGATAAGAGTTGAAGGGTGAATACTAGGGCTAACCCTAGGTGAAATCAGTACTGAAATTATGGTGACCTAATTAAGGTTTTTAGGGTTGATTGACCTAAACGGTCTCAAGACCGTTTGGGGGTCACCAAACGGTCTCCAGACCGTGAGGCCAATCAACCAAGACCATTTGGAGGTCTGGGGTCAAGGATAGTTGACCAATTAAAGGTACAATTACACCGAATTACATTGCAATTAAATATTGACATGATCATCAACTCAATAGGTCAGATCTTGATGAATTTGCACTAGAATCCAAAATTGGATGGGCAAACGGTCTCAAGACCGTTTGGAACTCATCCAAACGGTCTCAAGACCGTGAGAGGGCTCACGGTCTCAAGACCGTGAGGGGGCTCACGGTCTCAAGACCGAGAGGAGGCTCACGGTCTCAACACCGCGAAGGGCCTCGCGGTCCTGAGGTCAAAGAAGGGCAAACGGTCTTCATGACCCTCGCGGTCTCAACTCAAATTGGTCTTCGCGGTCTCAACATTAACTTAAACCAATGGGAGGCTTCGCGGTCTTGAACCCTTGAAGAGGATCGTGGTCTTGAAGCCTAAGGGGGCTCGCGGTCTTGGAGTTAGAAAGAGGCTCGCGGTCTTGGAGGGTCAAAGTGGGCAAACTGTCAACACTTTCAACCAATCTCAATCCAATTGATGATTAATGATTGAAATCAATCAATGTGATTCAAGGTTGACCTCATTCAATCATTTGATGATGTAAATGGTTCAATGTTGCCCAAATCAAACCCTAATAAAAATCTAGGATAGTAAGGGGTTATTTGACTAAGGGTTTTGACCATGATGATGATCAATGGGATGAATTACCAATATACCCCTGAAGGGTCAATTGAGTTATACCTTGCTCAATTCAAACCCTAATTACATGAGAATGATGTTTTTAGTCATAATGACTCTATCCAAATTGATCTAGTCTAATGTTACCATCAACCATTAGTATGATGAAAGAGAAAGTACTTCTAGAGAGAGAAAGTACCCTAGAGAGAGAAAGTAACTCTAATCACATAATGATGATGTTTTTGGCTATGTTAGCCTATGATGCCTCAATCCAATCTGTTTTAGAGTGATGTTGACATCACCTAACCTTATTATGAGAGAGAAAGTACTTCTAGAGAGAGAAAGTACCCTTTTTAAATGGAAACTCAATTGAAGCATCCCCAATGCACAGGAATGAGCATAATTAGGGTATGACCCACCTGTGTGAGATCATAGAAACCCTAATTATGATAAATGATGAACCTTTAACTAATCCAAGAGCATCAATGAAGATGTTACTCATACATGATGATGTTATGAGTTTAATTCACCTTGATGTGAATAGTAAACCCTAATTCAAGGGTGATGGCATGCTTTTGAGTATTAAACTCTATTTGATTTGAGTTAAAGATTTAACTCTTATGACAAGAGTAGGAAGTACATTCCTTATTGTTGTATTACCTTTATCAGATATATTAACCATGCAGGTTCTGATATGAAGGTAATCATATCCAGGTATGGATGTTGATGTTATATTCATTGAAGGCATGTTGTTAGCCTTATGAATAAGTAAAGTAATCCGATGCCTTGCCAGTGGCATCCTATACTGATAATGGGCTGTGAGAGCCATGAATACCATCAAGGTCATGCCTTAGAGATGACTTGTGATGAGGATAATGAGAAATGATGATTGATATGAGTTAGGCCTGTTACATTTAGTATTCTTCTTTTATAGCTGCTATGCTACTGTTATTGTTTGAAGAACAATGTATGCTGTTAAAGAATACTGAATGTACCTAACTAATCAAGTATAATGTAGAGCCCTGATCATAGATCCATCATTGTCAGAAATTAAGTGATGGTGAAACAGGTTTTCCTTAGGGAACTCCTGGAGCACATACTTTTGAGTATGTGGGGTACATGGATGTGTAGAACCTTACATCCTAGTGTAGGAAAGTGATGTAGATGTGGAATCCATCCATCCTTCACTATAGTTCCATACCGTATCAGTGGTAGGTAAACATGAAACCTCCTGATGACGAAGAAAGCACAGATATCCGTATCAGTGGTAGGTAAATATGAAACCTCCTGATGACGAAGAGAGTACAGAACGCCACTGTGACTCTAGAATAGCGAAGGACCAGTTTACCCTGGTGAGCTATAGTAGTAGAGACACGAGATGTCCTACAAGTGATCCTCTTACTGACTGAGGAAGGTGAAGGTCATGAGAATCCGGCTCTCTTAATGACCTATGTATGATACTGATGTGACTTCTCAGCGATCAGTTGGAGTATGAGTGGTAAGCCTCATCTCCACAGGGCATAATGTTGTTTGTAAAACATAATCAACCATGTAGTATAACTTGTTAGAGATAACTCCAAGTTAGTTGATTGATGTTACATTGCAATAGTGTGTATATTCTCCATATCTCCTAAATGGTTGAGATCTTGTTATACCTGCAACTGTTACAGAATGCTTGGAAGGCTTTACTGTTTAAAATAATCTTTGATGTTATAATAAAGCTTCTGGCGAAGAGTTATAACTCTCGCTGGGACAATTATGTATAATTGTCTCACCCCGTAGGCTTCAACTTTTTAGGTGGACGTCGGAGACGAAGGAACCAGCCTACAGGTGACCAGTCTCAACAGCAGCAGCACCAGGGGCAGCAGTAATCTCAGGTGGAGATTTGTCCTTCCATGTGGTGTAGCTAGAGTCAGTCCTATGTGTCCTCTGTACTCTCAGGTCTTGGAGTCTTGTGTTATGTGATCTTGAGATTTTGTGTCTTGATGTATATAATTACTCAAGAAGTAATTATCCTGAGATGTAAACAGTTACCTCTCTTTATGAAAGAGGCTTTTATGGATCCACGCTCTTGTCTCGAAAAGTTTTAATTTCCCGTGATTTTTGTCTTCCGCTGATTACCGATTCGCTTCCGCTAAGCTTTAATCGTGTTTATGTCATGGTTTGGAGATCAGAGCCCACAATTAGTGGTATCAGAGCTCCAGGTTCAGTTGAGTCTACAGAGGCATAGGACTTAGGATGTCGAGTCTACCTTTAGTACTCCTTCCTCATCTAATAGAATCTTCTGCTCCTCAGGAGAAGAAGTTACATAAGAATGTCAGAACATCGTGATGAGCACGTGGCAGAGAGTAGTGCTAGTGCACCTCGAGGCGGTGCAAGAGTTCCGAGAATAGAACAACCTGCACCTGAGTCGCCGAGAGAGCCACCCCAGTTCGATCCAGCTGACATGAGTGATCCAGCTGTACAGATGATGTTCGGGCAGTTCATGACTGCCATGACACATATAACCGATAGGATGCCCATTCCTACACCTAGGGCACCTGTCCAGCCTGAAGCACAAGGTATTGGTAAGACATTTGAACGACTTCGTCGTGTCGGAGCTACCGAGTACTTCGGAACTACCGACCCTGCAGATGCTGACTTATGGTTGATAGAGTTGGAGAAGGCTTTCAGGATTCTTATGATTCCGGAAGCTGAGAAGGTTAGACATGCTGTCTATCTTCTCAAAGGCAGTGCTGGTCACTGGTAGAACATGGAAGAGCAGAAGAGACCTGGAGTAGAGTTCTCATGGGAAGAGTTTCGTCGGGAATTTATCAATAGATATTTTCCAAAGACCTTCCTAGATGAGAAGATCTCTCAGTTTGAGAAACTAAGGCAGGGTATGATGAACATTAGTGAGTATGAAGCTAAGTTTATGGAGTTGTTGCGGTTCTGTCTGCACATGGCTGCTACGGATGAGGAAAGAATCAGAAGATTCGAAAAGGGTTTGAATTCCGATATGTCAACCCCTGTGTCTGCCTTAGAAAACAGAGAGAGATTCTCTACCTTCGTTGAGTCAGTCCGAAGGATAGAGAGATCTGTGGTTGAGAAAAGACAAACCCATAAAAGATATCCACAGTTCCAGGGTTCTTCATCTAGGGATTCCAAGAGACCTAGATTCTCTGCACCTAACCCTCCACCACCCAGATCGAGTTTTCAAACTCAATGGACACCAAGCAGAGGTAGAGGACGGAGTCAACCGCTTCAAGGGACGCACAGTTCTGCATCAGTGTCAGTTACTGGACCATCCAGACCACAGCAACAGGAAAAGAGTTGCTACAACTGTGGTAAGGTGGGACACTTGATGAAGGATTGCCGTTCTAGGGCTATCGGTGTGACACAACAAACCCCGAGACAGAATCAACAGGGATCTCAGAATAGACAACATCAAGGAGCAGCTCGAGGACGTGGACAAGCGTCTCAAGCTGGATCATCAGCACCACCTCAACACGAGGCGACTGCGAGGTTCTATGCTATGAACCCACCTGAGGCAGTGGTCAATCCACGGGTAGTGGCAGGTCAGATGAAACTTTTATATTCTGATATGACTATATCCTGTGATGTATCTGTTCTGATTGATCCGAGTGCTACGCACTCTTTCATCACTCGTGAAGTGATTCGTAACTGCAATGTGACTGTTAGTCATAGAGCAGATAGTTTGTTGTTAGAGACTCCGTTGAGTGGGTCTGTCATTTTGCAGGAGGTATGTTCTCCCTGCATCCTCTTCTTTTCTGACCATCGCATTCAAGTGGATCTTATACCACTTGATATGCAGGGATTTGATATAATCCTCGGGATGGATACCTTAGAAAGGTATAGAGTTGTCTTGGATTGTGAGTCCAAGTTGGTTGTGTTTGCTGATGAAAGCAACACATGGATCTTTCAAGGTGAAAGAAAGATTCTGCCTACCTGTCTTGTATCAGCTATGGTTGCTGATAAGCTGTTGAGGCAAGGATGTTATGCATTCTTAGCCCATGTGGTAGATGTTACCAAGGAAAGTTCTAATCCTGCTGAAGTTCCTATAGTCAGGGAATTCAAAGATGTGTTTCCTGAAGAACTTCCTGGTATACCACCACCTCGGGAGATTGATTTTGAAATCAATCTGATCCCAGATACGAAACCCATAGCTCAAACTCCGTATAGGATGGCGCCTGCCGAGATGGCAGAACTCAAGAAACAGCTTCAAGAGTTACTTGAGAGAGGTTTTATCCGACCGAGTACTTCACCTTGGGGTGCTCCGGTCTTGTTTGTTAAAAAGAAAGATGGGTCAATGCGGTTATGCATCGACTACAGACAACTCAATAAAGTGACAATAAAGAATAAGTATCCTCTGCCGAGGATTGATGATCTCTTTGACCAGTTGCGTGGTGCAACAGTCTTTTCAAAGATAGACTTGAGGTCTGGATATCATCAACTCCGTATTAAGGATAGTGACATATCCAAGTCTGCCTTTAGGACAAGATATGGTCATTATGAGTTCACGGTTATGTCGTTTGGACTAACCAATGCACCAGCTGCATTTATGGAACTCATGAATAGAGTTTTTTGACCTTTCCTTGATCAGTGTGTTGTCGTCTTCATAGATGACATACTGATTTATAGTAAGGATGCCCAGCAACATGAGCAACATCTTTGCCAAGTTTTGACCTTGCTAAGAGAACATAAGCTGTACGCCAAGTTTAGCAAGTGTGAGTTCTGGCTACTGGAGGTATCTTTTCTTAGACATGTAATATCCGCCTCGGGAATTCGTGTTGACCCTACAAAGGTAGAATCTGTTCTACAATGGGAGCAACCGAAAACACCGACGGAGATCCGAAGTTTCTTGGGGTTAGCTGGCTATTATCGAAGGTTCATTAAGAACTTTAGTTCTATAGATTTACCTTTGACCAAGTTAACCCGGAAAGATGTTCCTTTTTCTTGGAGTGATAAGTGTCAACAATCTTTCCAGCTGCTGAAGGAGAGGTTGACAAGTGCACCTGTGCTAGTGCTACCTGAGCAAGGAAAAGGGTATATAGTTTTCTGTGATGCTTCCAAAAATGGACTAGGATGTGTGTTGATGCAGGATAAACAAGTGATTTCTTTTGCTTCCCGACAGCTTAAGAAACACGAGGAGAATTATCTGACACACGATCTAGAGTTAGCAGCTATGGTTCATGCTTTGAAGATCTGGAGACATTATCTCTACGGAGAAACATTCCAGATTTTCACAGACCACAAAAACCTTAAATATATCTTCTCTCAGCATGAGCTCAACATGAGGAAACGTCGCTGGATGGAGTTAATCAAGGACTACGACTGTACAATTGATTACCACCCAGGCAAGGCCAATGTTGTTGCAGATGCCTTGAGTAGGAAATCAGCAACATCAACCATGAATGGAGCACAACTAAACTCTTTAGTATGCTCTAGAAGAGATATGCTTATCTCTTTAAGGCAAGACAATGTACAGTTGAAGGTGTCATTGCTAGCCGGTTTGTTAGCTGAGATGCATATTAAACCTACTCTAAGGGAGCAGATTAAAGAAGCACAGCTAGGTGACGCTGCAGTTCAACATATAAGATCTGAGTATGGAAATGAGAAGCAAGATGGTTTTCATGACTCAAAAGATCAAGTAGCTTGTTATAATGGAAGAATGATAGTGTCGGATGTGGACAACTTGAGGAAGTTAGTCCTGGAAGAAGCCCATTCTTCCATGTATGCTATGCATCCAGGGAGCACCAAGATGTATCGGAATTTGAAGGATCTATATTGGTGGCCTGGGATGAAGAAGGACGTTGCAGAGTTTGTTCTGAGGTGTCCTGTGTGTCAACAAGTTAAAGCTGAACACCAGAAGCCTGCAGGGACAATGCAACCTTTACCCATATCACAGTGGAAGTGGGACCATGTGACCATGGACTTTGTTGTTGGCCTACCCAGGACAAGCAAAGGACATAATTCCATTTGGGTAATTGTTGATAGGTTGACTAAGACAGCACATTTCTTACCTGTCAAAACAACCTATTCTGCTGAAAGGTTATCAGAGTTGTATGTTAAAGAGATAGTGCGTTTGCACGGAGTTCCTGTCACAATAGTTTCTGACAGAGGTCCTCAGTTTACCAGTCGTTTTTGGGAACAGTTGCACAGAGCCTTAGGCACTAAGCTGAGGTTTAGTACGGCCTTTCATCCACAGACTGATGGACAGTCGGAAAGGACCATACAAACCTTAGAAGACCTGTTGCGAGCATGTGTTGTCCAGTTCACCAGAAGTTGGGATCTACACCTAAGCTTGATAGAGTTTGCCTATAACAATAGCTATCAGCATAGTATTGATATGGCACCTTATGAAGCCTTATATGGTAGACGTTGTAGATCACCCTTGTGTTGGTTTGAGACTGGTGAGCACCAGTTGTTAGGTCCTGACCTGGTGCAGCAAACCACAGAAAAGATTAAAGTCATACAACATAAGATTAAGACTGCTCAGGATAGGCAGAAATATTATGCTGACAAACGTCGTAGACCCTTAGAGTTCCAGGTTGGAGACAAAGTGTATCTTAAGGTCTCACCTTGGAAAGGGGTCCTTCGTTTTGGAAGGAAAGGGAAGTTAGCTCCTAGATATATGGGGCCTTATCTAATCATTGAACGGATTGGAAAGGTAGCATATAAACTAGAGCTTCCCCCAGAATTACAGAGATTACATCCTGTGTTTCACATTTCTATGTTGAAGAAATGTCACCCAGACACCGAGTCAGTTCTACAACCTATGGAGGTAGAATTGAATGATGACATATCCTATGAGGAGGGACCAGTGTCAATCCTTGATAAACGAATTAAAAAGTTAAAGAAGAAAGATATAAGTCTTGTGAAAGTCCTCTGGAACCATCGTGGTGTTGAAGAAGCCACTTGGGAGTTAGAGGATGAGATGAGAAGGAAGTGTCCTACCCTTTTCTCTTAGTATGTTTTATCGATTTCGGGGACGAAATCCTTGTAAGGGGTGGATAATTTGTAACATCCCTGACCTGGGTTATGAGTTAACCCTAGGTGTTTTGCCTAAATATGTAATTAAATCTTTGTGATTAACTCTGAGCATGTAATTAAGTTTCTCAGAAACGTATATCTCAGTATTTGCTCCTTTTTATTTAAAGTAGTAGCATTGTTTTGATATACAGGGACCTATGTGCAATTTACCCAGTTAAAAGGGTTAGCTTGCAATTTGCACATGATGAGATGTTCCTCTGATGTTAAGACATCATGAGAAATCTTTTAGCAAAGTTTGAGGGATTTCCCAAGCTAGAGCACCAAGGTGCAGCTGTGGAAGCAATCCCAGTGCTTGAAACCTTAAATTGGGGTAAAATGCAATTTACCCAAATTAAGGGATACAAATTGTGAAATATGTCATCTAATGTATCTTTTTAGACTTTTGCCATCATTTAGAGAAGAAATGATGAGGAAGTCACCTCAATTGAGTTATCAAGTTATGAAATATGCCTTGTGATTGAATAATCAGGGTATATGTGTAATATCTCTTTATGTATGTACCTCATTATTAGCTTGCTCTCCTTTACCTTCTTTTCCTAAGACCTTAAGAGAAGGTTTGTCCTTAGAATAAAGAGGAAGGGACGATCAAGTAAATAAGGAGGGACCTAGTTGGAATTATGCACAACTTATGAACTAATGTTGAAAATCCTACCCCATGTATATAAGCTCTCCTTCCCTTAGTTGCAAGGGAACTTACCCTTCGTTCCCTTACTATTTCATTTCACCAAAGACGACCAAGGACTGCCTTGGAGCTAAGGAGGACGAACAAGGGGTGCAAGGTAGGTTTAAACCCCTCTTCTTGCCTAATTCCATGGTTAAAACTCGAATTCAAGGTCATCTTCATGGTTAACTCTTGAAACCCTACCTTTCTAGCCGTCTCTTTTCATCCTTCCTTGGAGTTTTCACCTTGGCCAACCTGTGGGAACTCAAGGACGCCATTAGAGCTTGGAGCTTGAAAGCTTGGAGCTCAAGAAGCAAGCTTTAGGCGGGTTTTATAACTCTAAACCTATGCTTTACTATGTGCATCTTTATATGCGTTTTAATGATAGCTCTTCGTATTTCCCTACTTTTCCCTGCTATTTTGCAAGCAAACCCATGGGATATTCGTACTTTTCTTGAGCTAGGAGATGAAGGCGTGATTTCCAAGAAAAACCCACCGCTTTTCTTTTCCTTAAACGGTCCTAACAGTTTGCTCTCTCGGACTCAAGACCGTGAGGTGAGAAAACGGTCTCGAGACCGCGACAGGGCAAACGGTCTCAAGACCGTTTGGCCCCATTGACCGAGCGTGGACCGTATAAGAAATCTGTTCCTAATTATATAGGCTAATTACCCTCAAAATTTGGGAGACTAACTCCAAAGGAATCGTGAGATATTACCTTTTTAAGTCACAACTTTAAATGAATTAATTGCTGATTTTCAAACGGTCTGAAATTGCCTTTTTGGGCAAACGGTCTCAAGACCGTGTAAGGTCGTTGACTAAGCGTTTACCGTATGAGATTACTGTTCAAAATTATGTTAATTAACAACTCACCAAGTTTGATGGTCTAATTCCAAACGGGCTAAGAGTTGAAGGGTGAATACTAGGGCTAACCCTAGGTGAAATCAGTACTGAAATTATGGTGACCTAATTAGGGTTTTTAGGGTTGATTGACCTAAACGGTCTCAAGACCGTTTGGGGGTCACCAAACGGTCTCAAGACCGTGAGGGCAATCAACCAAGACCGTTTGGAGGTCTGGGGTCAAGGATAGTTGACCAATTAAAGGTACAATTACACCGAATTACATTGCAATTAAATATTGACATGATCATCAACTCAATAGGTCAGATCTTGATGAATTTGCACTAGAATCCAAAATTGGATGGGCAAACGGTCTCGAGACCGTTTGGAACTCATCCAAACGGTCTCAAGACCGTGAGAGGGCTCGCGGTCTCAAGACCGTGAGGGGGCTCACGGTCTCAAGACCGAGAGGAGGCTCACGGTCTCAAGACCGCGAAGGGCCTCGCGGTCCTGAGGTCAAAGAAGGGCAAACGGTCTTCATGACCCTCGCGGTCTCAACTCAAATTGGTCTTCGCGGTCTCAACATTAACTTGAACCAATGGGAGGCTTCGCGGTCTTGAACCCTTGAAGAGGCTTGCGGTCTTGAAGCCTAAGGGGGCTCGCGGTCTTGGAGTTAGAAAGAGGCTCGCGGTCTTGGAGGGTCAAAGTGGGAAAACGGTCAACACTTTCAACCAATCTCAATCCAATTGATGATTAATGATTGAAATCAATCAATGTGATTCAAGGTTGACCTCATTCAATCATTTGATGATGTAAATGGTTCAATGTTGCCCAAATCAAACCCTAATGAAAATCTAGGATAGTAAGGGGTTATTTGACTAAGGGTTTTGACCATGATGATGATCAATGGGATGAATTACCAATATACCCCTGAAGGGTCAATTGAGTTATACCTTGCTCAATTCGAACCCTAATTACATGAGAATGATGTTTTTAGTCATAATGACTCTATCCAACTTGATCTAGTCTAATGTTACCATCAACCATTAGTATGATGAAAGAGAAAGTACTTCTAGAGAGAGAAAGTACCCTAGAGAGAGAAAGTAACTCTAATCACATAATGATGATGTTTTTGGCTATGTTAGCCTATGATGCCTCAATCCAATCTGTTTTAGAGTGATGTTGACATCACCTAACCTTATGATGAGAGAGAAAGTACTTCTAGAGAGAGAAAGTACCCTTTTTAAATGGAAACTCAATTGAAGCATCCCCAATGCACAGGAATGAGCATAATTAGGGTATGACCCACCTGTGTGAGATCATAGAAACCCTAATTATGATAAATGATGAACCTTTAACTAATCCAAGAGCATCAATGAAGATGTTACTCATACATGATGATGTTATGAGTTTAATTCACCTTGATGTGAATAGTAAACCCTAATTCAAGGGTGATGGCATGCTTTTGAGTATTAAACTCTATTTGATTTGAGTTAAAGATTTAACTCTTATGACAAGAGTAGGAAGTACATTCCTTATTGTTGTATTACCTTTATCAGATATATTAACCATGCAGGTTCTGATATGAAGGTAATCATATCCAGGTATGGATGTTGATGTTATATTCATTGAAGGCATGTTGTTAGCCTTATGAATAAGTAAAGTAATCTGATGCCTTGCCAGTGGCATCCTATACTGATAATGGGCTGTGAGAGCCATGAATACCATCAAGGTCATGCCTTAGAGATGACTTGTGATGAGGATAATGAGAAATGATGATTGATATGAGTTAGGCATGTTACATTTAGTATTCTTATTTTATAGCTGCTATGCTACTGTTATTGTTTGAAGAACAATGTATGTTGTTAAAGAATACTGAATGTACCTAACTAATCAAGTATAATGTAGAGCCCTGATCATAGATCCATCATTGTCAGAAATTAAGTGATGGTGAAACAAGTTTTCCTTAGGGAACTCCTGGAGCACATACTTTTGAGTATGTGGGGTACATGGATGTGTAGAACCTTACATCCTAGTGTAGGAAAGTGATGTAGATGTGGAATCCATCCATCCTTCACTATAGTTCCATACCGTATCAGTGGTAGGTAAACATGAAACCTCCTGATGACGAAGAAAGCACAGATATCCGTATCAGTGGTAGGTAAATATGAAACCTCCTGATGACGAAGAGAGTACAGAATGCCACTGTGACTCTAGAATAGCGAAGGACCAGTTTACCCTGGTGAGCTATAGTAGTAGAGACACGAGATGTCCTACAAGTGATCCTCTTACTGACTGAGGAAGGTGAAGGCCATGAGAATCCGGCTCTCTTAATGACCTATGTATGATACTGATGTGACTTCTCAGCGATCAGTTGGAGTATGAGTGGTAAGCCTCATCTCCACAGGGCATAATGTTGTTTGTAAAACATAATCAACCATGTAGTATAACTTGTTAGAGATAACTCCAAGTTAGTTGATTGATGTTACATTGCAATAGTGTTTATATTCTCCATATCTCCTAAATGGTTGAGATCTTGTTATACCTGCAACTGTTACAGAATGCTTGGAAGGATTTACTGTTTAAAATAATCTTTGATGTTATAATAAAGCTTCTGGCGAAGAGTTATAACTCTCGCTGGGACAATTATGTATAATTGTCTCACCCCGTAGGCTTCAACTTTTTAGGTGGACGTCGGAGACGAAGGAACCAGCCTACAGGTGACCAGTCTCAGCAGCAGCAGCACCAGGGGTAGCAGTAATCTCAGGTGGAGATTTGTCCTGCCATGTGGTGTAGCTAGAGTCAGTCCTATGTGTCCTCTGTACTCTCAGGTCTTGGAGTCTTGTATTATGTGATCTTGAGATTTTGTGTCTTGATGTATATAATTACTCAAGAAGTAATTATCCTGAGATGTAAACAGTTACCTCTCTTTATGAAAGAGGCTTTTATGGATCCACGCTCTTGTCTCGAAAAGTTTTAATTTCCCGTGATTTTTGTCTTCCGCTGATTACCGATTCGCTTCCGCTAAGCTTTAATCGTGTTTATGTCATGGTTTGGAGATCAGAGCCCACAGGGTCGATGTCCTATGACCTAGGTGTTCAATGGCCAATAGACCTTGAGGATCAATGGATATTTGACCAAGATTGATAGACTTGCATATGACCAAGGTCGATGGCCTTTTAACCATGAGGGTCGATGGCTATCTAATTAAGGTTGATGGCCTTGTAGTTGACCTAGGTCAATGGCCCCTGACCCTTGTAGTCAATGGGTTCATCTTGTCATTCAGGGTTGATGTGTTCACACTAACGGTAAGGGTTGATGGGTGCATGGTGACCTTGAGGGTTGATAGGTCATCTAAGTAAGGTGTTCAATGGCTTGGTTAAGTGAGTGGTTGATGGGTCTAGTAGCCAAGGTGGTCAATGGGTTGGTAGATAAGAAGGTTGATTGGGTGGGTAAGATACGAGGGTCAATGCATTTTTCTACATGTATTGTTTTGGACTTTCCACTACCTCGCCCTATGAACACCCTCTCATCCCTCAACCTAGGCTTCATTTTCAACACTTTGGGGTTCTAGAATATGGAGGGAGCCAAAGAGTTTTGAGGTCAACGCTCTTGGGTGTGTTGGAGATTCTTTAAAGGTGATCAAGCTTGCTTTGGAGGATCTAAGGCTAGAGATCCATGTTGGGACCCTAGATCATGTAAGATCATATCTCATTAGTACCTTTTCTTGCTTTTTATTTTCTATGATCCCTACTTTGATTGTGGTTCATGGAGAACCATGTTGGATCTATCTTCCTTGGGCTAAAAATCTCTCCTTTCTTCATTCTTTGGCCTAGTTGAGGCTAGATCTTGCTTCAATAAGTTTTTCTTGGGCTGTTTGGTAGAATTTTGAGCTTGGTTTGTGTTCTTCACTTGCTAGAGTTTGTAGTATTTACAAGAGGCAAGTGATATGTTATTCTTTTTCTTTATTTACCTTCATATTCTGCATGAAACTCATAAAAGTGCTAAAAACATGCTAGATATGCTTAAAGATCAATTTTTTTGGTTGTTTGGATAATTTTATGGTTAACATAGGATTTTACTTATTATCCATTCACCTAAATGATGATTGAGATGGAAATAGTAGACTACATTAATGCCATGAGGTTGAAATTTGAAATATGCATGTTTTGCCCTAAAAATGGGAACATTGTTTGGGTTGTTTGATACCATGTTGGGAGAAATCCAAATTTCACAACTTCCTTGCTATTTATACAACTATCTAAGATGGAAATACTAAGTTTTCTTAGTAACTATAATGACGAAGTTTCTTGACATGTATGTTTCTGCTCAAAAACGACAATTTTATGCTTCAAAATGGCCATTTTATGCATGCTCTAATTATATTCCCTCATGATAAGGAGTTTGTAAATGAAAGTTTGGCATGGTTATTATTTCTTAATTTTAAGAGAAATAAATCTTTTTTAATTGATTGAATATGTATGAGGACTTGGCCTTGATATGACTGGAAGTGATAATTTAGACTATGTAGATTTTGATGCATGATGTCAGGTTTTCTAAAGCTTCTAGGTTTATTATACTTGATTCATGTTGTTGTGTCTTTTTCTATTGTCTTGTTTCATGATGTATTTATAAAAGATGAATAAGTCGCCTAATTAACCAAGTGCAACTCAAATCATGTGGTGCCATGTGAATGTAGAACAAAAGTTGGGATAATGAAATATGTAATGTTGTAGTAATAGCGGATTGTAAGAAGATACTAAAAGTTGTATATTGTTGAGTATACATGGGTAATAAAGAGTTGATTTCCTTGATATCCAATTGATGGTAATATGTGTGAGTGTGGTTGAGGTTGTATCTCTAGGTTTATGTGACAATGTGAATGAAATATGTGTTTTCATGATATACAAGCCTTTGTAAAAATGTGGTAGGTGTCGTGGTTTGAGTACCTAGAACAAGCCTAATCTTTTAGGTTTTATTTTAAGCACCTACTAGAAAGTTTATATAATATGTGCACCTACTTGTTATACTTGCACAAACTGAAGCATGGTGGAATCTCATGGAGACTGGTAATCCCTAGATTTATAATTTGTGAGCTAGGGGACTTTATGGTCACTAGATAGTAGTTTGAATGGTACACCTCAAACTATCTGGGGCTTTAATAACAAAATAACTAACCAAGATACATAGCTATATATTCTTAAGCATATTTATGATTCATAATGTTGTGCTTTAGAAATGTTTAGACCTCATAATTATTTCTTGTATTACTCTTATATTGCATATAGTATGATCACACCATATAGAGATTACATCCTTTTGATTTATCTACTCTAAATGTTCTCATAATAGTAGGCATGTATGCATAGAATCCTTTACAAATATCATATCGATGGGACATTGATGTGGATATTAGTTCACTACAAATTCACCAGGAATTGAAGTCCTAGATTTTACCAAAACCAACGTGCAGTAATTACCGCCCACAAGAAGATGAATCTTGTCATAGTATAGTTGAGTATTGATTCCCAGGGGACAACTTTTTTGAGAACCTAGCTAGTTGTTATCCAGCTAATTAAGACTAATATTTAAAAATGAGATTTGAATTGTTGAGTTTAAACTAATTGCAAGAAGAGTAAATGACTAAAGTAACTTGAGGTCTAGATTAATGATAGAAAACACTAGGGTGGAATCGGGTTTCACCGCCACTATCTAAGTATGTACATCCACTAAAATCCAAACTTGTACAAAAAAATAATTGGAGTTATGCAAGTTTCCGCTTTCAACATTACAAACTTGCAAGAGTGGATATCACACTAAGCTCGATGTCTTGATGCTTACATATTGTCGACATGCTACTCTGAAGACTTCCCATCATAAGTTCTCATCAAGGCATCAATCAAAATCAGTTGATATTCAAATCATAAACATTGAAGTTCTCGCACTCTAAGATTATAATAAATTACATAAGGTGGGTGATCAATCAACAAAATGTGCATTAAACGATTAATGAAGAAATAAATGAGTTCATATAAGATTTATAAGGAGAATAAAAATTTCAAAAAATGGGTAGTGGGGCTAATCCCCCACCCTAGTGAAAGGACAACTCCCTCGAGATGGCGAGATTAATATCACTAATAGACTAAAGGACACAATCATGCTCATGACTATAGCAGAGGTAGCTCAGTGTGGTGTAATATGGCAAACTTCCTTCCTTCTCACTCTTCCATGTTCTAATCATGACATGTTGTTGAAGTAGGAGTACGGACAACAACTTAGTGAAGAGTTCAATCACCTTGGAGAGGGATGTCAATGGTTGTAGAGTCGTGAAGGTTGATGGAAGTCACCAATTCTTTAGGTCAATGGCACTATCATGCTCTATGGATCTAGACTTTGGATTTGATCTCAACGTCAGCCTTGTGGCTTGTTCGTCCTCAGAATTTGAGATGACTTGAAATGATGCCCTTCCGGCCTATTATAGGGTGTGGTTTCGGGTCCCTCCCATCGACGTTGAGCATTGGTTGTTGATGCTTCTGAGCTAGAGGTGTACACACTAGCCAACAAGGGTGACTAGATACACTCTAAGGGACTCAAACACATGGGATCCCTCAAAATTTATAATAACCCTAACAAGATTCGATCACAACACTAAATAGGTCACCCGCAAGCGCACGGGATACTATTGTAGTATAGATGATAGGAAAGAGTAGGGGTCGATCCTTAGGGACACAGGGGGCACTAGAGCTAGGTTAGCATTGGCTACATTCCTAATGTGGAGACTAGAGTTGAAGGATTTAAAAGGGGTTGTTTGATTGTTAAACTAAGTGAACAAGCAAGTAAAGGCAATATGAAATCCAAGTTATCGCAAACCCTAAATTATCCTAAGCAATCAAGTCTAAGGGACTCAATTAAGAAATTAGCTAAACAAGAGCAAGTTCTAGCTACACTACACTAGTAGAGAAATTAGCAACTAAGAGCTAAGTTAACCACTAGAGAGATTAAGAACCGAAATTAACTCTAAAGAGCAAGACTAGGCAATTAACTAGATTGAACAAAAGCAACTAAACTAGATTAGCATGAACAAGCTAAGAAGGCAAAATGGATTTTAAGCAATGCATTTAGGTAGGTGGTCTGTTTGGGGAGGTGATTTGATATTCGTTGGGGGTGTCAACATAGCAAGCAATTATCACAATTCTATCTAGATTACCAAACCAAACAACAAGGCAAGTGCTATTAGAATGTACCCTATACTACTAGTTGGAGAACTAGGGTTAGGTGTAATTCTAGTAGGACTTGTCAAGTCTAGGTCTCTAGGGTAAGTGGTATTTGTCCAATTTAGAGCCAAGGGTAGAAATGGGAGTAGAGATGAAGATTTTTCACCTCATGCCACTAGCTATCTAGCCTTTAGAAAGCTCTAGGAAATTGCACTAATCACACTTACACTGGACACTTAGATCTCACTAATTGGACCTAGGAATATGTATGTAGGAACAAAGGGGGCTAGATAGGGATCCACTAATTGGACCTAGGAACCATTGCTAAGATTTCTACATACACTACAATTCCTTCTAGAGGCTAAGTGTCATCAAACATCACAAAGCAAGCAATCCATGTTATAAGCACAAATCACATGCAATAAAATAGGAAATGAGATAGAAGCAAGTGGCAATCATCATAGATAGAAATCATGTTCATTACAAGTTATTTTCCCCCAACATGGTATCAAAGTCACATTTTTTACCCGAAACATCCCACCACTAGGGGCGTAGCTAGATCATGATCAAAGAAATAGCAAAAGAAAGGGAAAGAAGGGGATAGAACTCCATGAAGCTTGAAGTATATCTTCCTTCTTCACCTCCTAGAAGCTTGGGGATGTCCTTCCTCCTTTAATGGTGCAAATGGGCATGAGAATATGGGGGATTATGGAAGAAAACCTAGAAAGCTAGGTTTCCAAGGTGGAAATGAGGTGGAAATGGTGGGTGGAGAGCATAAATGCAAGTAGGATGCAATGAATGCTCAAGGAGTGGATAGAGGGGAGTAATGGAAGGTAGGGGATCTAGCCTCCATGCCCCAGCCACCACCTATGTATATATAGGTGGTGGGGAAGCACTAGGGTAAGAAGGGGTAGAATAGGAAAAGTAGTGTAGAAAATAGGTAGGGTTGGTTGGTGACTACAGCCGTGTTGATGTACCACAGCCATTGTGGGGGTAGCATGGAATGGTCGTGGGGGTGTGGCCACAGCCACGGTGTGAAAGGGGGTGAAAAGGCTAAGTATAGGTGGTGGCCATGGCCGTGGCGGGGTGCCACGGACGTGCTGGGCAAGGGGCACCACGGCCGTGTTGAGGTACCACGGTCATTTTATAGGAGGAGATCATGAGCGTGGTGGGGCACCACGGGTGAGGCGGTCTTCAAGGGTCATGGCCGTGGTGAATGGCCACGACCGTGGTCATCCAAGCACAAAATGGGCTACTTCCCTATTGATTTTTGGGGGACTTGGTGCATAACTCCCAACAACCATTATGGGAGGCCACAACCATGCTATCTTTTACTGGCCACGGTCATGTTGATGGCCACGATCATGGTGTCTTCAACGGGCCACGGCCATGTTGATGGACATGAACGTGGTGCATTTGGTGCAAAAACACGGACTTCCCTGTTGATTCTTGAACATAATTCACATGACCATGGTGGATGCCCACGGTCGTTTTGGGGTCTTTAGTGGCTAAATTTACTTCAATCTTCATCATTGGACTTCTTTGCTTGATGTCAAATCTTGGCCATTATGGGTAGGTTGAGGGAGCTTGGGGGCCTTCTTTGGACCCCTCCATGAGTGGAGGAACCCTAGAACTCCTTCCTTCTCTCTCATTCATCCAAAGCATGGTCCAAGTACCCAAAAATAATGTAAAGAACGTCCATAAGTTCATTTGATAGTAATACTCATATTAGGGGGTTTAACTTGCATTCTACTATGTTTAGATATGAACAAAGTACAAAATGGCACAAGATGGAGCCCTAAAATAGGGTTGCATCACCACCCCAAACTTAAAACATACTTTTCCTCAAGTATGCTCCAACTTAATCTCTCTTTTTAGTTTTCTTTCAATAAACAAGAATGATAAATGCACTGCAACAGATGATTATTGACTAAGTGGCCTTGGAAGTGACTAAGTGCATGTGTTCCACCTCTCTCCTCTCCTCTTTCACATACCAATCACAAAATGAGCACTGAGCATACAAACTTCAAATATAAAGCATAGAATACACAAGTTGTCCATATGTCCTTCATATCATTCTAGGTAAACCATTTCATGTTGGTGTCAATCAAAGATGACTAGGAGTGTTGTTTCACTTTCATGCATTCAATATTATGCCTCAAACCACACCAAATGACCCGCATAGTTGTATAAAAGGGTAAATCAAGCTAGATTTGATGCTTTCTAGCTCAATAGGTAAGAAAATAGAAGAAAGGGTTGCGGAAAGATTTTTGGAGTGCTATTACATATAGCACTCATCTTTTCTTTATTTGAATGCTCTTAAATAGGAGCATACTTTTATTTTATTTTTTCTTTCTTTTTCTTTTCTTTTCTTTTCTTTGCCCTTGGTGTAGATAGGGAATATGGTGGATAGAGTGAAGTGGGGAGATGTAGGTATGGCCACCCCAAACTTTTCGGGGTGGCCAAGGCTGATTATGTGCACTAGGGCATCCTTTCATGAGG
Organism: Alisma plantago-aquatica; assembly: GCA_963693085.1. Lineage (NCBI taxonomy): Eukaryota > Viridiplantae > Streptophyta > Magnoliopsida > Alismatales > Alismataceae > Alisma > Alisma plantago-aquatica. The sequence continues at coordinate 410,472,264 of OY856415.1, read as the reverse complement.
CGGAGAGGTATGAAGATAGTGAAAGAAGAGTCGGGTCAAAGAGGGGTCATTAGTGAAGTTTTCAACATAAGATTTCCTACGTGAATGATAATCAAACACTTCATCAAATGGTGTCACACCACATGATTGAAGAACATGAGATTCACATTTATATCAAATGATTCCATACGCTCTAAGCATTTCTAGCTTGCTCAATTCACAATTCAACTAGAACATTCACAAACTTGAGAGAAGTGGTGCACATGTAAAAAGTCAACAATCAAGACCACATAGAAATAAACTCTAAGAAACGGCATGCATATGTCAAAAGACTAAAATTTTCATTTCAAACAGTGGAGATTAAGTCAAAACATGCTTTTAGGCAAGAACATTCAAGTTTGGGAAAAATTGACCATTATGGTGCCAATTTGCCTTCAATCACATCTAAACCTACATTATTGAACTTAAAATAATAAACAAGAAAATCCTAGCTAAAACATGCAAAAATTACCAAAAATCTACATGATATGCAATGCATGGCAAAAAGGAGCAAAATTTTTGAAAATTTCACAAAAATGCATGAAAGTAACTACATGTATGCATGAATGCAGGTAGGCACACAAGGTCAAGATAGACAAGTAAGAAAGTCAGTCAAATTGTTTGCTCATCTTGCAAAAATTTAGCACAGGGTACATAGACAAGAATGTGGTGAAAGAAAAGCTTACCGCCCTACCACCCCAAACTTTTAAATCATGTTGTCCTCAGCATGAAATAGAAGTTTAGAATAGTAGGGTAAAGGACATGGAGTCACGGAAGACAACCACCATGAGATGGAGTGATAAATGTAGCACTACGTGAGCAGGGCAGGACCACCACGGATGTGCTAAGCAACACAGTCATTATGTCTTGTCGGTCACATGGCCATGATGTGTAGTATGGTCGTTCTAGACTCCTTCCTATAGCTCTTCTATTGATTTTCAATCTTCTCTTCAACTTTGATCTTCTCCTATGCATCACCTTTTCTTCCTTGTGCCTGTGCTAACATGATTCACAAATAGAAAAACTATCAAGTATAGCGTGTGTGTGTGTTTCTTGAAAAATAAATGAAAGTGTCATAAAGCAAGGTTCGAGAATCTCAAACCACGTGGGTTGCCTCCCACTAGTGCTAAATTTATAGCCTTCATTCAGGCTTGTTGCTTTCTTCATTAAGTGTTGACACCCACGGTGTCTTCCTTTTCTTCCATAGTGATTCTTTCTAGGGTTCTGATGACATGGGCTTCATCCCAAGGAGTGTATATCGAACGGAATTAAGGACTTCATCTCCACTATTCTAGGGAGGTCATAGTAGCCTAGACTATTGCCAAAATCTTCTTCACCCAGCCTGTACCTCTCTTCCTTAGTGAATATAAAGAAATCAAACTTTTCCCTTTTATAAGTGACTATCAGTGTACCCATACGCACATTGATCTCCACACCCATAGTGGACAAGAAGGGTCTCCCCAATATGAGGTATTCTTTTCCATCAATAGGTTCAGAATCCACAATGTAGAAATCGGTCAAGTATGTAATGTTTATGCTTTGATCCATTGCTACTATTGCATTTAGAAATATCCCCAAGGGCTTCCTCTTAGTTCCATCACCAAGGACAAGGACACAATCCACCAGTTCCATTTTCTTAAGGTCAAGTTGTAGGTACATGCTCAATGGCATAATGCTTGTCCCTGCACCTAGATCAAGGAGAGCGTGCTCAATAGGTTGTGCACCGGTGTAGAATGTAATGAGAGGAACTCCTGGATCGTCCCATTTTTCTAGAAAACTAATGTCCGAGATGAAATTCACTGATTTTGTTGCGACGATTTCCTTGGGTGGAAATAACACTAGTTTTCTCTTCCCCGTGCAAACATCCTTCACCAATGAAAAGAATGCTTTGATGCTTGTCGTTCCTTGCTTCAAGGACCCTAGGAGAATCATGATAGTGCTACTCTTCTCTTGGAGAAAGGGGCCTTCTAAAGCCTCATGGAATTGCTCCCCACTTGCATCAAATGTTTCTACAGCAATTTGTGGGCCTTGAGGAGGTATGATGGTGATTCTAGTCTCATGGGGAGGTTTTGGCTCCCAACAAGGCATTGCATCAAGTGTTGCTATGTCAATGGCATGTGGGGCAACAAACATTATCTTGTCACAAAAGGACAGAAGAACCAAATCTCTTGCACTTTCATCTCTTCAAAAAAAGGGTGGGACAGTTGAGGATGCATCTTCATACATAATGAGAGTAGTAGGAACTTGGGTGCACTCAGTATTCTCAAGCAGTAACTGAGCAGTAAATTATTTGGCGCTTTTGTGATCCCTACTAGACTCTTCTAGCATCGAGTCCTTGTCATCAACCTTAATCATTTTCTTCTCCCATTTTTCAAACTTCTGAGAAGCTTCTCTTCCCCATATAATAGACATCATATTAACTTGTTCATGGGAAGAAGGAGGGGCTTGTGACGAAGAAGGTGGTGGTGGTCTTTGATGATGTGAGTTAGGATTTTGGAGTATGCAAGTTGGTTGTTGGGGAGGTTATTGTGGAGGTGGTGGTTGATCGGTGTGTGATGGTGATGGGGAATGTTGATAGTTAAATGGGAGTTGGTGAGGTGGCAGAGCATACGGATGTAGAGATCCTTGGTACTGGAGGAGTGGAGGTTCTTATCCTTATGCTGGGATATATGCTTCTTGATTAGTGCTCACATAGCCACCATCGTTGTTCGGATTTGCCATCAGTTGAGATGGGAGCCTTCCCTCTTCATGGTGGGCAAGCAAGATTGAGACTTGATCAAGCCTTTTCTCAAGTCGTCTAATATTCTGCCCTTGAGAGGACACCTCTTTCTTTACCTCATATAAATTTCTCAATCTCCCAAGCACTTCATCTTCAAATTTGGAGTTATACCTTGGTTTTGGATGCCCTTGTCCTTGACCATTTTCATTTTTTTATTTCCATGAAAAATTGGGATGGTTCCTCCACTCAGGAGTGTAAGTGTTGAACATGGGACCTTAATTGTTCGATTTCCAAAAGATTGCAAAGCATGAACTTCTTCATCTATAGAATCAACCGCTAGGGTGGATTGACTAAAAGAACCACCTGCTTGTCTCTTCATCATAATTCATCATTTCTGTCATTATCTTCATCATATCCAGGGTGGAAATAGTGCAGGCTAGAGCTACAGGAGGAGGTGGAGGGACGTAGTTCTGACTGCAATGTTCCCCTTTAGTAGAGACTCGATGGTGGGAATTTTCAGCAAGGTGTTCAAGCAATGGCCACGACTCCTTGGGTGGCTTTGCCATGAATGTGCCTCCACATGATGAGTCAACATTGTTCTGGCTTACTTCTTCAGCCCAGTGTGGAAGGCTTGGACTAGCTGCCACAATGGTACTTCATGGTGGGGGCAGTATCGAAGGAGCTTTTGGAACCTTTCCCATGCTTCGTGGAAAGGTTCATTTTCGTTTTGGGCAAAGGTGGTGATACATCTTCTCATGTGAGTCAGCTTGGCAATAGGGAAGAACTTTTTGAGAAACTCATGTTTGACCCCATTCCAAGTCACCAACTCCAACCTCGAAATGTACCATTCTTTAGCTTTTTCCTTTAGAGAGAAAGGGAAGAGAGTCCTCCGAATGGAGTAATCGGTAGCGGTGGGGGTATGGAAGGTGGAACAAGTCTCAAGGAATGTGTCGATGTGATGGTAGGGATTCTCATTCTCCATCCCATAGTAGGTAGGGAGGAGTCTAAGGAGTGTGGGTGGAATGGAGAACTGTTGACCTGACATTTGGTCAACTAGGGTGGCAATGGGAGAATTGTAGTTCCCCAGGGTGAAAAACTCATGGAGTGGGTAGTTGGGCTGCGGTGGAGGTGGTTGAGCATTCCCATGAGGGTTTTTGTCTGCCATGTCAGTTACTTGGTGCTTCTTGTGGTGACTTTGGCATCTCCTCCTACCTATCTCGGGGTCATACAACACCAAGTCAGTACAAGTAGAATGTGTATGGTGCATGCACAACTATCACCTACACAATACACAAACAAACAACAAGAAACAAAGTTATAATGGCAATATGCAAAAGTGAACAAAGAATCAAGAATAGCAATGATGAGGGTAAAAGGAAAGGCTAGCCTACACTAACTAGCTAGGCCGAGCGCCTCATTCCCCGACAACAGTGCCAGAAAGCTTGGTGCTTTCAAGCCAGAGGCGTACACACTAGCCAACAAGGGGTGATTAGATGCACTCCAGGGGACTCAAACACATGGGATCTCTCAAAATTTATAATAACCCTAACAAGATTCAATCAAAACACTAAATAGGTCACCCGCAAGTGCACAGGCTACTATTGTAGTATAGGTGATAGGCAAGAGTAGGGTTCGATCCTCAGGGACAGAGGGGGCACTAGAGCTAGGTTAGTGTTGGCTACATTCCTAATGCAGAGACTAGGGTTGAAAGGTTTAAAAAGGGTTGTTTGATTGTTAAACTAAGTGAACAAGCAAGTAAAGGTAATATGAAATCTAAGTTATCGCAAACCCTAAATTATCCTAAGCAAGCAAGTCTAAGGAACTAGATTAAGCAACTAGTTAAACAAGAGCAAGGGCTAGCTACACTACACTAGTAGAGAAATTAGCAACTAAGAGCTAAGTTAACTGCTAGAGAGAGAAAGAACCTAAGTTAAATCTAAAGAGCAAGACTAGGCAATTAACTAGATTGAATAAAAGCAACTAAACTAGATTAGCATGAACAAGCTAAGAAGGAAAAATGGGTTTTAAGCAATGAGATTAGGTAGGTGGGCTATTTGGGGATGTGATTTGATATTACTTGGGGGGTGTCAACATAGCAAGCAATTATCACAATTCTATCTAGATTACCAAACCAAACAACAAGGCAAGTGTTATTAGAATGTACCCTATACTACTAGTTGGAGAACTAGGGTTAGGTGTAGATCTCATAGGACTTATCAAGTCTAGGTCTCTAGGGTAAGTGGTATTAGGGAAATTGAGAGCCAAGGGTAGAAATGGGAATAGAGATGAGGGTTTTTCACCCCATGCCACTAGCCATCTAGCCTTTAGAAAGCTCTAGGCAATTGCACTAATCACACTTACACTAGCCACTTAGATCTCACATTCAGTTGTAGAAGGAGGGATATGTATGTAGGAACAAAGGAGGCTAGCAAGGGATCCACTAATTAGACCTAGGAGCCATTCCTAAGATTGCTACATACACTCCAATTCCGTCTAGAGGCTAAGTGTCATCAAAATCTCAAAGCAAGCAATTCATGTTATAAGCACACAAATCACATGCAATAAAATAGGAAATGATTTAGAAGCAAGAGGTAATCATCATAGATAGAAATCATGTTGATTACAATTTATTTTTCCCCCAACATGGTATCAAAGTCACATTTTTTACCCCAAACAACCCACCACTAGGGGCTTAGATAGACATGATCAAAGAAATAGCAAAACAAAGGGGAAGAAGGGGATAGAACTCCATGAAGCTTGAAGTAGATCTTCCTTCTTCACCTCCTAGCAGCTTGGGGATGTCCTTCCTCCTCCAATGGTGCAAATGGGCATGAGAATATGGGGGATTATGGAAGAAAACTTAGAAATCTAGGTTTCTAAGGTGGAAATGAGGTGGAAATGGTGGGTGGAGAGCATAAATACAAGTAGGATGCAATGAATGCTCAAGGAGTGGATAGAGGGGAGTAATGGAAGCTAGGGGATCTAACCTTTGTGCCCCAGCCACCACCTATGTATATATAGGTGGTGGGGAAGCACTAGGGTAAGTAGGGGTAGAATAGGAAAAAGAGTATAGAAAATAAGTAGGGTTGGTCAGTTACCACGGCCATGTTGATGTACCACAGTGATGGTGGGGGTAGCATGGAACGATCATGGGGGTGTGGACACAGCCACGATGTGAAAGGGTGTGGCATACAACTCACGAAAACATAATTAACTAATGCAGAAGCGTTCACTAAGCAGCGGATTACCGAAAATCACTAAAAATTAAAACATTTTTACCAAGAGGTCCATCAGATGAAAACTTTCTCACATAGAACAAAAGTAACACATTTACATTCTGGTTGAAAGGTACATGACCTACATCATCTCTTTTTGAAAATTACAAGATGTGTAAGATCTCGAGGTACTGAACCAAAATCTCGAAAACACTAACTACTACTCTGAGGACCTGAGAGTACAGAGATGACACATAGGACCCTATATACGTCTATACATGGCATAACAGCCAGTGTCTCCACCTAAGACTTCACTACTGTCCCTACTACTGCTGCTGTTGTCCTTCTTCTACTGAAGGATTACTGCCTCCTCGTCCGCGTCCACCTAAAAATGTAGTTCCCATGGGGGTGAGACAATTGTAAATTGCCCCAGCGAGAGATATAACTCTCCGCCAGTAACACTATTATTGTAGCTTAAGAGGATAAAAATGAACAGAGGAATCATATTTGTATAACAACATTTAATTCAATGTCTAACAGATTAGAATATTATTCTTATCTAAACATTGCAGCTATAATCTTGAAAGAACAATGTGTCACTTATCCATTAAGGATTATGAAGAACATGTATAACATTTATTCACTATAGAATCTTCACCACAGCATTAACTCTCTTCAGGCTTAGATCATATATCTATTGCCTGGCATTGTCTAGTGGAGTCATGGCTTGTAGCCATACTCTTTTCACAAAGTATTGGGATCTTAATCCCTTGACTCATCAAGTACATTTCCATTCCCTAACAAGTTCATCATCATAATTATAGCATCTGGGTATTTGAACCCATATCTCATCGTAGGATACCTATTACCACTTATTAGGTAACTTAATACCTTCAGATCATCCGACCAAGGACATCATGATTCAATGTATTACACATAGTACACAAAGCTCAATGATTCTTACTACAAGGCTTATAAAGCCTATAAAACATTATCAAAAAAAAAGAACAGAGTATCATAGCCCATATCTGGCTATACTCCTCATCTCATCATCCCTGCATGATTAGTATTCATGATAATCAATTATAAAGCTTTCATATCAGTATTGTACAACACTAAGTATTATCATTATTCCCTTCTTAGGGTTCATGGTTTCTCCTTCACATCAGTACCATACAACACTAAGTATTATACCACTATTCCCTCTTTAGGGTTCATGGCATCTCTTTTATATCAGCACCCTTCATTAGGGTTTTCCATAAATAACCACTTGGGTTCTTAAGGATTATATTCTTAATGACCAGCCCTATTCCATTGCTTCTCACAGCTAGAAGCCAAATTAGATATCATAAGTATTCAAACATACTTATTTATCCTCATCATTCACCATTGAATGTATTATCAACACAAAGTATGAGTTTCTCTCTCATCTTAATCAGAATATGATTGTATCATAGTCTATTGATATGGATTAACCTTTTCATAATGCAAGTTAACCTACATTCATCAAGGTGCATTACATTTCAATGTAACAATTGACATGACACATTTCATGTGTCATCCATGGTCTTATAACATATCAAGGTATGTCAAAAATGGGGTGTTGGATGTGATATCTATCATATCTTGATGTATCACTTCCCTCAACACCTTCATCTTACTTGAGTTCATCCACTTAGCTTGTATTAGGGTATTCCCCATCCTAATACTTTATGCACCATTTCATCACATTTATCATGTAATGTATTGGTCATTGGTCACTCACTTAGAAAATACAACCATTTCCACTAATATGGACTCATCCTTGAGTTAGGAACTATTGATATAAGGATATCTATTATCAACCTCTCTAGGTGTTACATTTGCCAAAACATTAATCACTATTCCATTATTAGGAATAGGATTCTCCATATTTATAATTTGAGGTTCACTTAGCATCTCTCAAATGTATATATGTATTTCACCTAGGATCACTTTTCATTAGAGTTTCACATAACATCCTTCTATATCAGGGTTTCACCTAGTATTATATGAAATTAGGATTTCACAACACATCACCCAATGATAAGACTTCACTTAGAATTAGTAGCACTACCTTATATTAGGGTTTCATGCACTTTTACCCCATTCTAGGGATTAAGGTTTACCATTCACATCCAAGTAGGGTTTCTCTTACCTCATACCCAAATTAGGGTTAGGATGTACAACTCCCATCAAACTAGGGCTTCTTGCATTGTTACACTAAGTTAGGGTTACATCATCACCCTAGATTATGGTTCCACTGAGCTTTGACCTTAAGTTAGGGTTTCACATATACCTTCACCTTATTTGGAATTAGGGTTTACTATTCACATTGCATCACCCTAGATTAGGGTTGATGTTCAATAATCCACAAATAGGGTTTCCTATTCACCCCAATTAGGATTAATCATCAAAATACCCTGAATTAGGGTTTCTCATGTTATTATCATGAATTAAGATCATACCATCATCATGTATTAGGATTTCACCTATCAATGCCCTCAATTAGGGTTATGGTTCATTAAATTTCATAATTAGGGTTTCATGATCTCACTATCATGGATCATACCCTAATTAGACATTCATCCATAATGAAAGTGTTAAGATTTAACCATTACATGGTTATCATTCATGTAGGAAGTCTTCTCTCCCTCTCTCTCTCATCTTCTATAAAATGATGTTTACATCAGCCTTGATTAGGCTAAGTCAATTCAACTTGAAAGAGGAATTGACACCATGAGTTATATCATTATCACCATGATCATTAAATCTTAAATAATTAAAGGGTAATAATCACCCTATATCGTTAAGGGTACCATTATTACAATCACCATTGGTTTACATCATGTAATTGTTCACTTAAACAATTAACCTTCAATCATTTTAAGTGTTCATACGATTTTGTAGATTAACTTCCAAACGATCTTGGGCTCTCAGACCTCAAACGGTCTAACTTGTGTAACCTCCAAACGGTCTTGAACATACCCTTGAAACCATTTGGTAAAGTAGGTGGAAACCGTTTGCCCAAGTTACCTTGAGATCGTTTGCTAAAGGTACACTCTTGAAACCATTTACTAAAGTGCAACTTGAAACCGTTTGCTAAAGTACCTTTTTGAGAACGCATGAACCCAAATGGTTTTGGGATCGTTTGGACTCAAACGGTCTTGAGACCATTTGGTCCAAACCTCCTTAAAACTGCAAGGACCAAAAAGAGTCTCAACCACTTCAATTGAATTAGGGTTTCCAATGTTGGTTCCTTCAACCATTGAATACATGTAACCAATCATCAATTAGACTTATCACCATACTTCAATTGAGTTAATTAGGTCAACCTTCAACTGATTTAAACCTCAATCGACCCTCAATTGATCATCAATTAGGGTTTGAGTCAATTGAATTAGGGTTTGGAAACGATGACCCTTCAACATTAACCAATGTGAGTCTAATTACTTTGAAACCATTGAACCTTCATCCAATTTGAACATGACCTGACCCCAAACAGTCTTGAGGTCGTTTGGATGACCTCCAAATGATCTTGAGACCATTTTCCCATGTCAACATCAAAATCCAAGTCAACCAATTAGGGTTTGGTTCATTGGATTAATCACCATACCAACATTTGATTATACTTCAACCTAGTATCATTAGATCATCAATTGGTCATACATAATTAACCCTAGACCTCCAAATAGTCTTGGGTGATCACAAAACGGTCTTGAGACCATTTGGGTGATCCCCAAACAGTCTTGAAAACGTTTGGGTCATCCAACCCAAGGTTCAAACTCCAATCACTTATGAAATCAACCCTCAACCCGATTAGTGTTTAGGTGATTTATGGACCTTCAATTAGGGAACCAATTGGGGTTAATCAACAATAATTGATAGGTTATTAAACTACATTATTTCCAACAGGTCTCCAAACGGTCAACCCTTGGTCAATGCCACCAAACGGTCTTGGACCGTTTGCTTCTATGCGGTTTAGGTGAAACTGTTTGCATTGAAACGGTTTGAAACCGTTTGCTCCCAAATGGTTTGGGAAACCGATTGAGCTAAGATTGGAGACCGTTTAGTAAAGTAGTTATTTGGATAAACATCTAAGATGATGTCATCATCTTCTTCCTTCATGCATCCAAGAACTTCTGATGTTCTTCACGGAAATTGCAGCAAGTATTCAAAAGAGTAACAATAGAAGAAAATTAACCAACGATTATTGAAGAGAAGGATGCAATACTAATGCTTAAGGGTTAGAGTTATAAAACCCACCTCTAGAACTGATCCCAAGCTCCAAGCTTCACGGCTCTAATGGTGGATGGAGTTCCAGCAGTTGTCCAAGGTCCGTCCTTCAACTTTTAGATGAAAAACTTGGCAACATGTTGTGTTCATCCTTCCCTTGCTCCTGAGCTCTTTCTTGGTCATCCAAAGCAAGGTGATAAGAGAAAGACTAAGGAAACAATCCTTAAGAGTATTGGAAAAGATATGCATAAAGGATATGTATGGGATTTCAAGGGAAGAGAAAAAGAAGAGTTATTTTCTTTAATTCCAAAATAATTTTCACAAAAACCTCCTCCATTCTTTGGCCACGAAGCCACCTTCATTATCTTGAAAAAAATCTCCATTATCCAAGAATAAATGGAAAAGGAATTAAGCACCTTAAATAGTTTTATATTAATATCCACCCTTTTTAATGGATATTACTTTTTATTATGATAATATGAGTGGCTTTCACTCAACCAAGATCTTTTTGTGTCATGGAAAAGCACAGACTCATCCAACATTATTGCAAACACATCCTTTAACTTTTGGTTGAAGGGCTCCTTAATTAATACATTTCTTTTTGCATTAAATTATATTAGGGCTTCACTTAGGCTTAAATCTTGATTATTTTAATATCAAGATTCTCTCTCTCCTCCAACTTAATTCAAATGAGGTGCCCCTCTCATTTTATTTACTCTTCATGATGCCAAGAATCATTAGGGACCTTATTGAAGTCGTAATTTGCATATTGAACCCTAGGTTTTGGGTAATTTGCACATTACACTAAAACTATGTTTTAATGCACATGGATTGCTCTACAAGCTTGTGTAAATCATACCACTACATCATATTCATTCTTATGATGTCTCAACATCAGAGGAACATTTTATCATGTGCAATTTGCAAGTTAATCCCTCAACTTGGGTAATTTGCACTTTAGTCCAAAATTAACAAAACAATGTTTCAACATTGTTCAAACAGGACCAAAATTGAAACATAAGTTCCTCATGAGCCCTAATTACTTATCACAAGATAAGATTGAGCATCTATTCAACCTTATTAGGCAAATCATCTAAGGTTAAGCATAACCCAGGTCAGGGGTGTTACAAAGGGGGTGAAAAGGCTAAATTTATGTGGTGGCTACGGCCGTGGCGGGGTGCCACGGTCGTGCTGGGTAAGGGGAACCATGGTCGTGTTGAGGTATCATGGCCATTTTGGAGGAGGTCATGAGTGTGGGGGGCACCATGGGCGAGGTGGTCTTCAAGGGCCACAGCTGTGGTGAGTGGCCACAGTCGTGGTCATCCAAGCACAAAATGGGCTGCTTCCCTATTGATATTTGGGGGACTTGGTCCATTACTCCAACGACCATTGCATGAGGCCACATTCATGCAGTCTTATGCTAGCCACGGTCATTCTATCTTTTGTTGGCCACAGCCATGCTAATGGCCACAGTCATGGTGTCTTCAATGGGCCACAGTTGTACTGATGAAAACGGTCGTGGTGCATTTGGTGTAAAAACACTAACTTCCTTGTTTATTCTTGAACATAATTCACACAACCATGGTGGATGCTCACGGCTATGCTGGGGTCTTTAGTGGCTAAATTGACTTCAATCTTCATCATCAATAGACTTCTTTGCTTTATGTCAAATCTTGTCCATTAGGGGTAGGTTGACGGAGCTTTGGGGCCTTCTGTGGACCCCTCCATGAGTGGAGGAACCCTAGAAATCCTCCCTTCTCTCTCATCTATCCAAAGCATGGTCCAAGTACCTGAAAATGATGCAAAGAACGTCCATAAGTGCATTTGATAGTAATATTCATATTGGGGTGTTTAACTTGCATTCTACTATATTTAGATGTGAATAAAGTACAAAATGGCATAAGATGGAGCTCTAAAATAGGATTGCATCAGTTGTCAAATGATGGGTGTTGACTCTTGGGCTTTCGGTCATCAGTCTAGGAGGTAAATGGCCATCAACCTTGAGGGTCAATGGCATGCTTGAGTTTTGGTCATCGATCCATGGTTGCTATCATGTCAGGTGCAGACTGATGGCTTGATGTATAATGTTGGTTGATGGAGAGATATTGATGGGACATCGACCTTGATCATCGATGAGTCTAGATGTCGAGATTCTAAATGTCAATTGGGGGATCAATGGGTCACCAACCTTGAGTGTGACATCCCGCACCACACAAAAGCAAGATTACTCAAAACAAAATGCAGAATTAATACTAAGCATGCAGATTACCAGAAAACATGGGAAATTAAAACAAATTTCTCATAAACACCAAAAGCATGAACCTATTACATTTGAGTCCACAACCATGCCACTTGTGTCATATAACATATCACAAGATGTTTACATTCTTGTTCATGGGCTATCCGGTCATCAACCTGTCACATGAGATAGTTGTTACACATATATACGTATACACATGCCATATTTATACATTCACGGCACACATGTCCAAAAACATCAAAATGTTATATAGCAAACTACAAAACACTAAAACACCCCTAAGGACCTGAATGTATAGGGACGACATCTAGGACTCTGTCACTAAAAAACTAGAAGCACTTCCAACCTTTAACAGCTACTGCTTTTGTTGTTTCTCTTCCTCAACTACATGATCTCTACCTCTCTGTGCATGACCTAAAAGATGTGGAAAACCCACGGGGTGAGACTAAACATCCTAGTGAGAGATATAACTCTCTGCCAACACTATTATAACATGGATATAAGATAATGAAGAGTAGAAAGTAAAGTTGTTAACAAGATAAGCAGATTCAGCTAAAATATATAAGCTAGGAAGTTAACAATAATTGCAATAGTTTAGGCATATACACTAAACAGTTGATCATATTTTAATTTGAGAAGGAATATGAAGAACATGTATATCCTCTATCAACCAAATTATACACGAAATAAGTTAAAGGGTCATCCAAAGTTATTCACATTTAACCCTATGAAAATATGCTACACGGTTGTGTTACATATTTTATTAATGCCATGAGGATTTGATTCATACCACCCAAATCCAATTGACCACTACGAGGTTGAAATCAATGTCATACAAGGTCTATGGAAGAGTCAGAATTTACAACCTCTCCAACACCTCCTGGTCAGTATAAGAGAAACACCACAGAATCATATTAGTCAACTACAAACAATGACATATAGTCAATCTGAAGGATCATCTCATGCATGGTCATCCATATAAAACACCTAGCCCGTCTTGGTATAGGACACAATGCTAGAGAATAGGCTCATGCATGGACGTTCATAAAAAGGCATTATGTAGTTGCACTCCTGCTATCACAGGCATCTCAATCACCGAGGCAAGGCTACAATCACCCTTTAAAACTCATATCTTGTGGATGCAAGGATATATCCTCAACTTGTGCCCCCACATATTCAACAATATGTGCTCTGAGTTTCCCATAGGAATTACGCATTTCACCAATCCGGCAATCAAAACTAACACTAGAAAGGATCTATGGAACAGGGTGTGACAAAGTGAAATTTAGCATTAATATGAACTAATTCCAATTTTACCCTATTTATGCTCACTCATGGTCCCAATTTATTTTTCTTAACTAAATAATTAATTTTGAGACTCAAATCCAAAATATGGTGATCAATGTGAATTTTATACACTTTGAGACCCCACATATTTGATTTATTTGTTATTTTGTCCAATGAAGTAATTTGATCTATCAAACTTCATCTTTTTTTTCTCAAACTTTTTTTAAAGGTTCTCCACGTTTTTTTGAAGCTATGGTCCAAATTTGAGAACAATTGGACATTCCTATGATTTTCTATGGATTGTTGAAGTTTATGTATTGAAAATCCTTTTATTTGCCCTTTGAATTGCCCTTTTCCAAGTCATCGATCCTTTGTAAAGGGAGGAGACGAACCCCAGCCCTCAGATCTGAGACCCACGGATCAGGGGTCCGATCCAGCGGGTATGAGGTTATCTTCAACCTCCCGCTAATTGTGGGGAGGTATGAATGCGACCTTGATGATTGATCTCCCTCTCTTGACCGCTATTTGAAATTCTAAGTGAGCCAAAACAACCCTCTCGCAAATTCAAAGTTGACAAGTCCTAGTTTGACCAAAATTTGTACACCATAGTGCTGCCAAAATGAGTTCTTTGCCACCCCTTCTCTGTCCGGCGGTCATGGTTGCTGCTCTGAACCTATGAGTCCTAAAACCCTAGCCCCAACCCTATATAAAGTGTCCCTCATGCTCACAATCGCCACATAAAACTCTGACTTCCTTTCTCCCTCATTGTTCTGGGCTGAGGTGGCCTAATTTCTCCTTCTGACCCCCTACTACTCCAAGTAGCAGTGCTGCGTAGCCCTTTGGGTGTTCCCAATCCTCGCCTCCTCTCAATAATCAGCCACCACCACCTCATCCGCAAGGACGCAACGAGGTCGGGCGTCACCCTCCCTACACTCTACGGCCGCTCCTCCTCCTAAGCCTCCACCTCATCGGCAAGCCTTCCTCCTGTTCTTCTGACCCTGTGCGGAGGTATGTGCGGGAGCGAACAAGCTGTTGCCCAGCCGGTTCAAGAAAGAGCGCCACCCGGTCTAGGGTTTCAGTGAACCAATGATCAAAGAATAAAACCAGGACTTTGAGATAGCAAGTCGCAGATCTATGTGGATCAATCTCAACCACTCCTTGAGCATCCAAGGATCGTCCTATTTTTTCCTGAATTAAGGTATTACATCACTCTTTGCTCAAAATCGCAATTAATAGTCAGATCTTGCAAAAATCATATATAATGCATCCAAACTCCAAAAATGATGAAAAAATAGTCAATATTGATCAGAAAAATCCAGTGAACCTTTTAAAAATACTTTTGGAGCCCAATTATTTATGTATATTACCGATATACCTATATTTTATCTATTTCTTATTTATTTTATCAAATGATTCAATAATGATGTCTAATCCTTGGAAACCCTAGATTTGGACTCTAATGATTATCTTGTAACCTAGATCTAATATAGTTGAATCATCTACTCTTGAAAATGAATCATTAGTAATCTTAATATATTTACTTGATTCAGTCTTGAGTATAATGAATATGAGTAATCTTGATATTGATCTTAATCTTGCAAACTACTTGATATAGTTTTGACCCATCAATCTGATCTTGATTTCCAATTATATTAAGTACCACGATGATGATCTAGTAAGTTGATGATGACCTCGATAATGATCATAGATTAAGGTTGAAACATATGATCCTAAAAACCTAGGAAAGTCATTCACACTTGAAAATACTTGATATTTGAAATAATGTTGGACATATTGAAATATTGGTTGATTATAAGTGAATGACCCAACCCTAAGGTTGACATAGGAAAAGTGTAACCCTAATATCAAATATTGAAACATGATCTCCATATATTATGATCTTGACCCTTGATCCAAATATTGTGATTTAGGATCAGACTCGAAGGGTTGACTTTTACTTGTTGATCTATACTCGAAATCCTCAGTGAAATGTACGCTATTATATAACTCCTCCTTGATTGTATTGAACATAATTTTATGTATCTCTTGATTGTATACTTGGCTACTTATTTGGATGAGCTACTGTTCCCTATGATTAGTCTTCTATTTTTCTATACTATATTTTGAAAAACATGAAATCATAAATTGCATGCCTATTATGACTGCCCGTATATTGATAATGATGATGATATTGATAATGTTGATAATGTTGATATTGAGTGCAACAACCCCCTCATTTGGAGGTGGGACTTGTACATTGGCCTCCTATGTTCCTATTGTTAGAAGGAGCCTAGTGACTTTCCCCATCGTGTTGGGGTAATAGAGTTACACAAAATATATAAGCATGCTTATTTGATTACCCCATAATGGGAACTCGTAATAAAAATTGAATCGTTGAATAACAAACATTTTTTCGAATGATATTGGTTTTGGAAATCATTTGTTATTTCTTTGAATATAAGTCCTTCCAATATTACTCTTTTGTTATAAACCAATTTACTTGATTTTAATAGTGTATCGTGCAATTGCATGATTGTGTCTTGATTTTCTTGATTTTAGGCAATACAAATGGAACACTGAATAAGATCACTTTTGCACTCTACATAATCTGATGATAAGGATATATTAGAAAATTCTCCATATTGGGTTAGTTTGTTCTTTATATCTCCAGTTTTTGAGTTATTATTTCTTATTGTATATGCCAGTGTGATAGATCCTATTGGGCCACTCAGGGATGGGCGCTTCAATCCTTTTACTACTATCTAGGCAATAGGATTGGGATTGGGGTAAGAACGGTTATGTGATCGTTGGTATCAGATCTTACACACTCCCATATACTTTAAGTAAATAATTTCACAAGTCTCTTACACCCAAGAAATCCTAAAGTCCATAATGGTGAAAATTTAGGTGTCTAGGCTCAGGGTCCTGGCATAATTTCTCCTATCCTTCTTCACAGTGGCTGAGATCCCCCGCTCTACCTGGCCTTAATTGATCCAAAACTGGACCTAAAGGTTCTCTTGTGAAACCCTATATAGTCTTCTAGAATCTCATCTCTTCTTTAAGGACTATCGTAAGCCACCCATGTAGATGAAGATTAGGTAGTCTTCTCATCTCCTCATGTGGTCCATTCTTGTGACCTTTTTTCCACATGATGTCTCAATTATGGGTAGCTTATGCATTGGAAAAATTAATATCGCTAAAATTTTGAAAATTGATACCATGATCTGACCTTAATGTGAAAACTCGATTTTGTTCAATTAAGCTTGAAATTAAATACTCATGAACACTCAAATTAGATAAAACTTGACTATATGCTTCCTATGTTTGAGGTAAATGATATGAATTATGATATGGTGAAATAAGGATGACTTATACCTTATACCTTATTATTGATAAGGTCCCTATTTGAATAATGTCCATGTTGCCCTATTATTGATTAAACCTCAAATATAGTTAAGCAAAATTGTATCCTAATTTATAAACATCTTGACCATGCTATTAAGTGACTCAACCTAAGACTCACAAAATCATGATGTAAGACCTATGATGCAAAAAGCAATTTTTCCTATTGACCATTGATGCATTTTGCAATCTCAATTTTGATATGATGATGATGGGCCTAGATTTTACACTATTATGCTCTAAGTCCTCGAATGCCAAATTCAAATCCTCAATTTCCAAATTATATCACTACCTTCATCATGAAAGTAAAGGAATGCAAATATTAACTTGATTTTATAAAATCTTGACATTATTGCCCTATTATGATCTTGAATTTTGATCTCATGACCTTATGGAATATTATTTAATCATTGATACTCTCCCTATTTGAATAAGCTCAATGGATAATGAATAATGTTGGTAATGTGCTAGATTAGGGTGGTAGTTGACTCATGACTCCCCTAACCTAGGTCACATCTCTATTTTGACTACCTCTAAATTTTTGTATTGTTGATTATTTAGAGTTTGGAAAGGTATCCCCTTTCACCTGATTTGGATTGGTTGACCTAAGCCTAATAGGTTAAATCCATGTTTGATACTCAATCTTGAATATTGATTTGATAATGACCTTGATATATGATAATGTTAACCATAGCTTGCGGTTGACTTCCTAGATAGACCTAGGTCTAGATCATTCATCAAAGTTGGATACAATGATAATGAAATATTGATATGTTGCTCGAATATTGCTTGAATATTGTTGCTCAAAATTGAATATAGATGAGTGATTTACACTAAGGTCTAAATAGGAATCTAAACCCTAGCTTCAAAATTATGAACCCATGACGTTTTATGTCCAAAAATCTCGACTCTTGACATTGATATATAAACAGTGACTCTCATAATCCCAAAATTTTGATATTTTGAAATGATGACTATTTTAACTCTCTCAATTTATGACTTAGGGTTTAGCTCACATTAGGACTAGGGTGGGACCTCCCACTAGTTTTGAGATTGAAATCATGATATTCAAAGTATGATGTTATCTCGAAATGTTGAAATATGAAATCTCAAATCATGGATGTATAACCCCACCTAGGCCAATGTAGAAGCTAGGACCCTGAGACATTGGGATTGAAAGTCACCTTGTACACTTGATTCAAGATCTCTATTTGCCTAACCTTAGATATGGTCTCTCCAAATTTGTGATCAATATGATGCATCCATATTTGTGACACATATGAATACTGTGAACAATATAAGTATTGACCTTATTGCTCGATGATTAAATGGTGTTAGTACCAAGTTGATTATGATATGGAACATGGAATCCCAATTATGATGATTTTACTACTTGAATTTTGAGGACATGATTTTGAATATATAGTTGAAAAATGTTTCGTATTTGAGGATATGATCTAGATTTTGGATAATTCTAATTTTGTGGATTTTTTGAATTCTGGGGACAAAATTTCTGTTTAAGGAGGGAAGGATGTGACAAAGTGAAATTTAGCATTAATATGAACTAATTCCAATTTCACCCTCTTTATGCTCACTCATGGTCCCAATTTATTTTTCTTAACTACATAATTAATTTTGAGACTCAAATCCAAAATATGGTGATCAATGTGAATTTAATACACTTTGAGACCCCACATATTTGATTTATTTGTTACTTTGTCCAATGAAGTAAATTGATCCATCAAACTTCATCTTTTTGTTCTCAAACGTTTTATAAAGGTTCTCCACGTTTTTTTGAAGCTATGTTCCAAATTTGAGAACAATTGGACATTCCTACGATTTTCTATGGATTATTGAAGTTTATGTATTGAAAATCCTTTTATTTTCCCTTTGAATTGCCCTTTTCCAAGTCATTGATCCTTTGTAAGGCTCCGATTGGTTTGTCGTAACTGGTTCGGAAAATACATGAACTGGAGTTCCTTGAGCAGTTTCTCATGATTGGTTTAAAGTAAGTGTTGGAACTTGAGTTCCGTGACTTCCGGGGAGTTACAGACTTATATACAAAACACAGTTCCTGAGTTCCCTCTTAAAAAGAGCGGAAAACGAGTTCCGGGACAACTAACAACATTTCTTATATAATTATATTCTTCATTCGTTACAAGTGACACATGTAAAAATATTTATGACTAGAAATATTAATGGTGATGATATAGTTCGTTGCTAAAATCACAACATAATATGACAAAATATCATACACTATAATCGCACTATGTAAAATATTTAACACTATAACCATCATTCTCAATACAATATATAAAATAAAAAATACAAATATTATGAAAAAACACCACACCATATGAAAATAATGTGATTTACGTAATATATTTTTATTCTTTATGTTTAAACAATATGATGTGTAAAATGATAATTAATTGTAACCATGTACAAATAATATAATAAAATTTCCGTATAGTTATATTTTTTTTAATATTTAATATTCTACATTGTGTTAAACAATGATGAATCAAAATTTATAATTACAAGCACATGAAATGTGGATATTATTACAATACTTTGTATATACAAAGTAAAATAAAAATATTGTGATGTGATTTTAATCATAATATTTTTATTAAGATTATAATTGTACTATAATAAAATATTTTAAAAGGAGCAACATTGGCATCATAACTTCTTGTTATGGTTATTATGATTTAAGAATATTATGATTTTTTACGGATATGATTTATTTTTTTTATGTCTTTGTCATGCTCACTTATTTGTATTATACAACAAAAATTAACAATTTTTTAGTGATTTCCATATTTACACTTACAACAAACCAATCACATGGAAGTGAATGGAACTTAAGTTCCAGAAACTGAACTAGAGTTTCCAGAAAATGAGTTCCACAGAACTCATCACTTACATCAAACCAATAGGAGCCTAAAGGGAGGGGACGAACCCCAACCCTCAGATCTGAGACCCATGGATCAGGGGTCTGATCCAGCGGCTATGAGGTTGTCTTCAACCTCCCGCTGATTGCGGGGAGGTATGAATGTGACCTTGATGATCGATCTCCCACTCTTGACCGCTATTTGAAATTCTAAGCGAGCCAAAACAACCCTCTCGCAAATTCAAACTTGACAAGTCCTAGTTTGACCAGCATTTGTACACCACATTGCCACCAATATGAGTTATTTGCCTCCCCTTCTTTGTCCGGCGACCATGGCTGCTGCTCCAAACCTATGAGCCCTAAAACCCTAGCCCCAACCCTATGTAAGGTGTCCCTCATGCTCACAATCGCCACATAAAACTCTGACTTCCTTTCTCCCTCATTGTTCTGGCCTGAGACGGCCTAATTACTCCTTCCGACCCCCTACTACTCCAAGCAGCAGTGCTGCACAGCCCTTTGGGCGTTTCCTATCCTCGCCCCCTCTCGTCAATCAGCCACCACCACCTCATCTGTGAGGACGCAATGAGGCCGGGTGGCACCCTCCCTGCACTCTATGGCCGCTCCTCCTCCTAAGCCTCCACCTCACCGGCAAGCCTTCCGCCTATTCTTTAACCTTGTGTGGAGGTATGTGCGGGAGCGAACAAGTTGTTGGCTGGCCGGTTCAAGAAAGAGCTCAACCCAGTCCAGGGTTTCAGTGAACCAATGATCAAAGAATCAAACTAGGACTTTGAGATAGCAAGCCGCAGATCTATGTGGCTCCATCTCAGCCACTCCTTGAGCATCCAATGATCGTCTTATTTCTTCCTGAATTAAGGTATTATATCACTCTTTGCTCAAAATCAAAATTAATAGTCAGATCTTGCAAAAATCATATCTAATGCATACAAACTCCAAAAATGATGAACAAATAGTCAATCTTGATTATAAAAATCCAGTGAACCTTTTAAAAATACTTGTGGAGCCCAATTCGTTATGTATCTTACCGATATACCTATATTTTATCTCTTTCTTATTTAGTTTATCAAATGATTCAATAATGATGTCTAATCCTTAGAAACCCTAGATTTGGACTCTAATGATTATCTTGTAACCTAGATCTAATATAGTTGAATCATCTACTCTTGAAAATGAATCATTAGTAATCTTAATCTATTTACTTGATTCAATCTTGATTATAATGAATATGAGTAATCTTGATATTGATCTTAATCTTGCAAAACACTTATATAGTTTTGACCCATCATTCTGATCTTGATTTCCAATTATATTAAGTACCACGATGATGATCTAGGAAGTTGATGATGACTTGGATAATGATCATAGGTTAAGGTTGACACATATGATCCTATAAACCTAGGAAAGTCATTCACACTCAAAAATACTTGATATTTTAAATAATGTTGGACATATTGAAATATTAGTTGATTATAAGTGAATGACCCAACCCTAAGGTTGACATAGGAAAAGTTTAACCCTAATATCTAATATTGAAACATGATCTCCATATATTATGATCTTGACCCTTGATCCAAATATTGTGATTTAGGATCAGACTCGAAGGGTTGACTTTTACTTGTTGATCTATACTCGAAATCCTCGGTGAAATGTACGCTATTATATAACTCCTCCTTGATTGTATTGAACATAATTTTATGTATCTCTTGATTGTATACTTGGCTACTTATTTGGATGAGCTACTGTTCCCTATGATTAGTCTTCTATTTTTCTATACTATATTTTGAAAAACATGAAAACATAAATTGCATGCCCATTATGACTGCCTGTATATTGATAATGATGATGATATTGATAATGTTGATATTGAGTGCAACAACCCCCTCATTTGGAGGTGGGACTTGTACATTGGTCTCCTATGTTCCTATGGTGAGAAGGATCCTAGTGACCTTCCCCATCGCGTTGGGGTAATAGAGTCACACAAAATATATAACCATGCTTATTTGATTACAGCATAATGGCAACTCATAATAAAAATTGAATCGTTGAATAACAAACATTTTGTCAAATGATATTGGTTTCGGAAATCATTTGTTATTCTTTTGAATATAAGTCATGCCAAGTATACTCTTTTGTTATAAACCGCTTTACTTGATTTTGATAGTGTACCGTGCAATTGCATGATTGTGTGTTGATTTTCTTGATTTTAGGCAATACAAATGGAACACTGAATAAGATCGCTTCCTCACTCTACATACTCTATTGACAAGGATATATTGGAAAAATCTCCATATTGGGTTAGTTTGTTCTTTATATCTCCATTTTTTGTGTTATTATTTCTTATTGTATATGCCATTGTGATAGATACTATTGGGCCACTCAGGGATGGGCACTTCAATCCTTTTACTATTGTCTAGGCAGTAGGATTCGGATTAGGGTAAGAATGGTTCCGTGACACATGGAAACTACATGATTAAGGTTTCACTTTATTATTTATGCCAATTGGGTGAATTAAGGCTTCATCATAGAGATTGACATACAAACCCTAATTCAAACTAGCAAGCATAACTGTAAAATAACTTTAGAAGTTATAAAATGTATAAAGTATGAACTTGTCACGTCATCACATGACATCATTAACTCAATGCCTAGAACAAGGCCATCAATCTCATCACATATTATCACTTCTATACACAAGGTCATAATCATTATCACATAAAAATGGAGTATAAACTCCCAATGGGGTATCAATCCCTTAATCACATCTCTAGACGTTGTCACCTCAAATTAGGCACAAAGCACTCACCAGGTCATCAGACCCTATCACATGATTCTCACACATTTAATATCACAGTGTGCCTCAACAATGCACATAATCACCACCATAGCATCCACATAGCTATACCATTTATTTCACCTTCAAGGTTATGGGTTTATATATAGGAGAGAGAAAACATCATACTATGATAACCACTTCAAATGAGAATAGTACACACATCACATACCCTGGAATTAGAGTTAGGGTTACCTGTATAGGCGATTAGGGTTTCATAGCATTATTAAATCAGCAAGCCCTAGATTAGACACCTCCCATGTGTTTGTATGGCATTAGGGTTGAGGATCATTAATATTTATCTCTTAGGTACATCCACCTCATCAAATTATGTTCATTTCTCAAGTGTTGCATTCAATAGGGTACAAGTGTTGCGACCTACATGTGCGTACATATGTAGTGACCATATACCCTAGATGTGTGTCGACCATGGACTATTGCGACCTCTAGGGTTGCACCACGTTGTGACCTATAGTGTTGCAACCACCTAGCCCAGGTCATCGTGTTGCAACCAACACACTCTCACAACACCATGTTGCGACCTCAAGGAACCATGGGTGTAGCGACCACCTAGGGTTATGGTTGTTGTGACTGCAACACCCACACATAGGTGTAGTGATCAAGGCCAAAAGGTCAAGGGTGTAGCAAACTTAAGTCAGGCACCCAGCTCAGTCTAGGATAGAACTATAACATGGTCAAAACAACAGGTTATCCATCAAGATACTTAGCACCATCTAAGGGGAAAACACCACCAAGAGATGATCAACAAAACTCTAAGATATAGGTCACATAGATCCACCACAAAACTCATGATCAAAGAGGTGAAAACTGAAATCTCTTGCATGCAACCAGAAAATAAAACTTCTCATAATCAAGATGAACGAACCATAAAAGTAGGGATGCATTCCTATAGCAAATAGCAAGAAGAAAGCATGTCATTTATCACCATTATTAACAACCTTGTACATGCAAAATAGGGTTTCAAATTATAAGTAAACCACACATGATTATCACCCTAAATCAAGCTCTAGATCATGATAACTTGCTCTAGCATAATAGGATTACAATTTAGGTTCAACCTATGCTCAGATACCAAAGTTGTTATGCCCACATCCCATGATTACCACTAATCAAGAGATTAGTGCATAATTTTGATGAAATAACCGCCATTTGTTTTCGAAATATATTATAATAACACTTATTGAATGATGAGTCTTGATTAAGCATAACAATAAGATACAACAAAACTTGCCTTATTACATAGAAGCAAGAGTTCACACTTAATATACATCATGTACATTACATTTCAAACTTCTGTCTTTTCTTACTCTTTCTATCCCAGGATCCAGAGGAAGGATAAGATACCCTCTAACTATTCTAACTACTCTTCTTTCAAGACCTCTGAGCTAATCTTGATTAAATTTGGCTTCCAACTCCTCAGGAAGAGCTAATCCTTTACCTGAAAAATTGTTCAGTAGGTTGGTGAGATACTGGATAAGTGAGAAGAGAATCAACAGATAACCAAGATATTTATGATGTTTACAAGTAATAGAACTTAAATGCAATCATGTAAGCATGGCAGTTTAAAATTGTAATTCACTCAGCATGGCATTAGTACAGATATTGAATGTAACAAAAGGATAACCTAGCTATTTACATTATTTCAAATCCATTTATTATGCCTTTGGACCCACATGAGGTGTACCACAACATGTGGAAGTACCGCAGCAAGCTACGATCTCACTATACAAGACTTAGAAGCATGCCTGAGTTCCTAAGTCTTTAATCTCAATACCATGTTTGCAGCTGGTATCAGCACGTCTGCCCCTCAGCGGCTAATGGGAGCATCCAGATATCTCAGACTCCACCTCTCAACCTGGGTACTCAGGTGGTGAGTCAAAGCTCTCAGGCTTAAAGTGCATCAGTGGCCCTACCGACCACTTATTACTACAACATGTAGCATAGGTACCATTGGCATCCCCAGTTGGTGTTGGGTACCACCGGCTTACCTCGATCTGGACTACCTCCAGTCGGAAAATTGTTTCCTCCCCACAGCGCAGGCCTCATCCTGTGAGGATTCTACAGTGTCCATGGCATCTAATGTCTAGTGATGTTTAGTTAATATAACAGTAATCATCATCATATCTAATGATTACCCTATTTCTAACAATTAAGTGTCTCGCATTTAAATAATAAATCACTAAATAATTTTCATATATTTCACAACCATACTCCCACTCTTAAAACATGAACTAGGGCAACCTATCTTTCTGGTGCCTCAATTTACACATTCATCACCTGTCAAATCACGACAATTCACAAGACAAATTTCAACATGGTAATACATCACTAATAATATGATTAATAAAGCATTTCAACTACTGATATTCACCACATACATTTATTTAAACCATCACAAATATCATAGAGCACAAATCAAACACTGGAAACTATTATTTGAATTGGTATGCTTTAAATTTGGGTTAATAGATGATTATCTACTCACATAGTTCACCCAAGATCACTGATATTAGCCTTTTCACCAACTAATCTCTGGTCTTAGCTCACACAAGTCAGGATCAAGCTTTAAACCTCCAGATGTCTTTCAAAACAACCTTTTAATATATTTCCAGGTCCTAAAGAGGGTATGTTGTAGGTAGAATATAAAGATCACAAGTTAAGCCAAACCTCAAATTGCTGGATTAGGGATCTCGAGTAAGGGAAAGTGAAGAAAAGGAAGAATCAATGATTAAACCTACTTACCGAGTCGAATCTATAACAACCCCTTTGTATTTTCTGTTGTTCTTCACATTCTTCCCCAAAAATTGCCCCAGGAATCTCTCCACGTCATGATCTCATAGGAAGAGTTGTATGGGATGATAGAGGATTGAATCGTGGTTCCAACGCACTTCATTTCATTGAAAACAGATAAGTATTGCTTGAGATATGATCGTTTTACGATTGGCTATTCTGAGCAGCGTCGGCCGTGATCACGATGTCGACGCAGCATCATAGTCGTGGTGTAGACCGCGGTTGCGGTGTCGATGCAGCGTAACGGGTCGCAGTGTAGACCGCAGTCGCAGTGTCAACGCAGCGTCGGTCGCGGTGCTCTATATATATTTACTAAAAAGGGCATAACTCTCTCATTTTAACTCTGATTTGGTTCATTCTTTTTTTGTTGGATTTATAATTGAATTCTATATAATTATACAATATTATTTTGATAATATTCTCAATGAAAAATCATTTATTAATTATTTCCTCCAATGTCATTAACTCTCTTCTTGTACACATGTATGTGTTAATTCTATATTAACCCCAACTCATATCTTTATAGTATGCTTAAGTCATGATTATGAGTTGTCGAAATAAGTATTTAAGGTTACCAAAGTTAATATAAATCACAAGATAAAATATTACTAACAAAATCATGACAAGCATTAAGACTATCTTAAATCTCTAGGATTACCAGCAAAGCTAGGAATGGGTTGTAACAGAATCTCTTCTCTATTCGACTTGAGATTGCATTTTTTTGTGTGCGTATTGGCATATTTTCTTTTTGGTGGTACGCCCCTATTAAAGAGAGGGGTATGGAAGAAGCAAATAGAGAGAGGGATGGTGTGCCACCCGAAGCTTAGGGTTTGACAGTATTTTTGTGGCTTTTTCATTTTTTTTATGGATGGGGGGTAAGAAGATGGTAGAAGAAGTGTAGAAGAGAGTTCAGAACATAATGCAACCTGATTTATAATTCTGTGCACCAATTTGTTCTCTTTATCTTACTCTGCTCAAATAATGACTTGATGGGGATCCAATGGAGATTCTATGCTATTGTTCCACTAGTCAGTTAGGAAGCACGATCTATTTGATCCCTCTCAGTTCGACAGATACTTGCCATTTTAATTGAAGGATCATGATGTTAGGATTCATAAGCTTCACATGGTGATTTCTAACTATTGTCTAGTTTTAGAAATGGTCCCTCTTGAGGCCTTTCTTCGAATAAGGAGGGTATAACGGTTCAAAATTGCATAGACAAATAAACTAGTCGGCTAGGTAAAGTCTTTGATTGAAAAAGAAGCGTCAAAACTTCATCAAGTTTCTATATAAAACTACTTTGAAAAGTTGAAAATTTTTGAAAATTTTGATCAAAACTGCAAAGATGGAATCTTAAGTCCAAAATCAATGGGTGTAGGTGGGAAGTAGAGCATGTACCACCCACCCTCCACCCCAAACTTAGAAATTTTCTCATCTTGAGCAAACTCTAAATCTGAGATGGAGGGGAAAAATCATGCTGGTTGGACCACCAGATGTGGCTATGTTCCTCTTAGCAATGTGTCCTCCATCTAAAATCTCAAAAATGAAAACTATCATAACTTAAGATTGCATCTTGCAATGCGATATCTACTGCGTGAAAAATTTTCTAATTCAAAATTGAAACGTAAAAGCTAAGTTAAGGATCGGGTTGCCTCCCAACAAGCGTCTTTGTTTTATTTTGTTGGCTCGACACATCTCCTTCAATTTTCCAGTAGATAGAATGGTTTTGAAAGATTCATCAATGCTTCAATGCTCATGTCAGTTGAGGTGAAATATCTCTTCAAGCGTTGTCCATTTGCAACAAAATCATGTGACTTTTCAATCCATAAAACAAAAGCACCATGTGGGTAGATTCTCTTGACAGTGTAAGGTCCAGACCATCAAGAATGTAGTTTTCCTTGGAACAATCTCAGTCTTGAGTTAAACAGTAGAACTTGTTCTCCCACTTGTATGTCCTTCCTTTTCAGATGACCATCATGCAATAACTTAGTGCGTTCTTTGTAGATTCTTGCATTCTCATAAGCTGTCATCCTGAGCTCATCCAGCTCCTGAAGTTGTAGAATCCTAGCTTGACCAGCTTTCTTCATGTCAAAATTCAGCTGTTTGATTTCCCACTAAGATTTGTGTTCGAGTTCTATGGGCAGATGACATGACTTTCCATAGACTAATCTAAAAGGTGTTGTCCCAAGAGGAGTCTTGAAAGTAGTTCGGTAGGCCCACAAGGCGTCATTGATTTTTACTTATCAATCCTTTCGGTTGCGGCCTACTGTCTTTTCCAGGATAGATTTGAGTTGACGGTTCGAAACCCCTACCTATCCACTCATTTGTGGATGGTAGGAGGAAGCTACCTTGTGTGTTACACCATATTTTCTCAACAGCACTTCAAAGCTTCTTTCTAGAAAATGAGAACCTCCGTCAGATATCACAGTGCGTGGGACTCCAAAACACAGAAATATAATATCTTTGAACATTTTGATGACAGGTTTCGAATCGCTGGTGACGGTTGGTATGGCCTCTACCCATTTATAAACATAATCCACCGCAACCAAAATGTAGCAAAATCCATGTGAGGATGGGAATGGGCCCATGTAGTCCACTCCCTAAACGTCGAAGATCTCGACTTCCTATCATAGCTTGAGGGGCATCTCATCTCTTCTTGTAATGTTACCTGCCCTCTGGAATTTGTCACATGATAAAACAAAGTTGTAGGCATCATTGGATATGGTTGGCCAAAAGAAACCACATTGCAAAACCTTCAAAGCAGTTTTCTTAGAACTCATATGGCCTCCAACAGAGCCTGAGTGGCATTGCTATAGAACAAGTTGAGCTTCTTCCTCAACGATACAACATCTGTAGAGACCATCAGCATAGAGCTTGAAGAGGTACGGTTCATCCTAATGATATTGCCTCACATTGTGCGTGAATTTCTTCAGTGCATTGTCAGTGCATTCAGGGTGGATGACACCGGCTGCAAGGTAGTTCACATAGTTCGAGTACTAAGGAGTACCTTCTAAGACTTTCATGAGCTGGTCATCTGGAAGAGAGTCATTAATTGGGATCTTCTCAGTTTCTAGAGTGTGGATACGACTCAAGTGGTCTGCCACAACATTCTTCGTGTCATTCTTGTCTCTTATTTTGAGATCAAATTCTTGCAAGAGGAGAATCCATCTGATTAATTTGGGTTTTGCATCTTTCTTTGCTAGGGGGTAACAAATAGTAGCATGATCTGTGTAGACAATCACTTTAGAACCAATGAGGTAGGATCTGAACTTGTCAAAGGCATACACAACTACTAAGAGTTCCTTCTCGGTAGTTGCATAATTCCTTTGAGATTCATCAAGGATCTTAGATGCATAGTAGATGACATGATGTTTCTTTTCTATATATTAGCCCAAAACTGCGCCAACTACATAATCACTGGCATCACACATTATTTCGAATGGGTGCTCCCAATCTAGAGCTCTGATGATGGGGGTTTATGTAAGGGCATGCTTAATATTGTTGAAACTCTTGATACATTCTTCATCAAAGTGGCATCCTTTAGTAATAAGTTTGTCATCAGCTTGGTTATCTTAGAGAAGTCCTTTATAAACCTTCTATAAAAGCATGCATGGCCCAAAAATGCACGAACCTCTCTTACATTGGTTGGGAGACTGAGTTTAGAAATCACTTTGATATTTGCCTTATCTACTTGGATCCATCGATTGCTAACCCTATGGCCAAGGACAATGCCTTCTTTTACCATAAAATGACATTTCTCCCAATTTAACACTAGATGTGCTTCTTTGCATCATTTGAGGACTAGGAAGAGGTGTTTTAGACATGAGTCATATGAATCCCCATATATGAAAAAATCATCCATGAAAACTTCCATAATAGTTTCACTTAGACCAGTGAATATGGTTACCATGTAACGTTGGAAGGTTGCAGGCGCATTGCAAAGCCTGAACGGCATCCTTCTAAATGCATATGTTCCAAAAGGGCAAGTGAAAGTTGTCTTCTTTTGGTCATCTGGATGTATAGGAATTTGATAGAATCCAGAGTAACCATCAAGATAGCAAAAATATTCCTGGTGAGCCAGCCACTCTAGAACTTGGTCAAGAAAAGGCATCGGGAAATGATCTTCATGTGTTGTCTTGTTTAATTTCATGTAATCAATACACATCCTCCAACCAGTGGTTGTTCGAGTGGGAAGGAGTTCTTCATTTTCATTCTGTGTCACGGTGGTTCCACCTTTCTTTGGGACAACATGTACAGGACTCACCCATGGCGAGTCAAATATAGGATAGATGATTCTGGTAGTAAGCAATTTGATGACTTCAAGGCAGACTACTTCTTTCATATTTGGATTCAGCTTTTGTTGATGTTCGACAGACAGCTTGTGGTCTTCCACCATGGGGATTTTATGCATGCAAAGCGCTTGATTGACCCTAATGAGATCACTCATCTTATAGCCGATAGCTTTTATTCTTTCCCTTAATTCTTTCAAGAGTTTATCTTCTTGCTTGGATGTTAGATCAGAATTTATGATAATCGGGTAGACCTTGAGATCATCCAAAAACACATACTTCAGTCCCTCAGGTAGGGGCTTCATTTTGGGTCCTTTGGTTTCTCGCATGGCTCTTTAGTTACATTCACAGCCTTAAGTTCCTCAAATTTGGCTTCAGATCTTCTTCTACAGTGTTGAGGTGGATGAAACAATTCTTTACTTGTTTGTCGACAGCTCATTCACATACAGGTATGTTAGAGCCGCTTCTAAAGGATCGTCTTGTTCATAATCCTCTTGTGTGAGGAGTGACATTTTCTCAATGCAATCAATCAAATAGACTTCTTCTTGCATGCTTGGTCTTCTCATACTTTTAAAAACCTTGAACTCAAGTATTTCTTTACCAAGTCTGAGGAGCAAGGTTCCCGCTTCAACATCAATCAGAGCTCGCGCAGTGGCAAGGAAAGGACGGCCAAAGATAAGAGGGTATCTAGAGTCCTCTTTTATGTCCATGATGACAAAGTCACATTGGATATAAGAGTCTTTGCCAACCTTGACTAGAACATCCTCAATGATTCCCAAAGGAAGAGTCATAGAATTGTCTGTGAGTTGTATGGTCATGTTGGTTGGGAGAAGTTCTACAAACCCTAGCCTCTTGCAAAGGCTAAGGGGCATGATAGAGATGCTTGCACTGAGGTCGGACAATCCCTTCTTACATGAGGAATCGCCAATATGGCATGAAATCCCAAAGAATCCTAGATCTTTCTACTTTTTTGGCATCTTGCTCTGAATAATATCAGAGGTAGTTGTTGCTAACTTGACTATCTCATATTCTTCAGTTATATACTTCCTTGTGAGGAGAGACTTTAAGTACTTCGTCCAGGCTGGTATCTCACCCAGCGCATCGAGAAAGGGTATGTCAACATGAAGCTTCTTTATTGCTTCCTTGAACTCGTTTAGTAGTTGTTGCTAACCTGACTGTCTCATATTCTTCAGTTATATACTTCCTAATAAGGTGAGACTTTAAGTACTTCGTCCAGGCTAGTATCTCAGCCAGCGCATTGAGAAAGGGTATGTCAACATGAAGCTTCTTCATTGCTTCCTTGAACTTGTTGAAACGTGTGTCAAGCTTTGTCTTCTTTAGTCGAGCTGGGAAGAGAGGACAAGGCTTGTACATTGGCATAGCTAGCTTAGGTGTGTCTTCCACTTCTACAATAATGGGTTTTTTAGAACTTGCTTTGTATGTCTTATCAATGGTTGGTGGTTCTTTCGGTTGAGATTTAGGTACTGTAGAGTCTTGGGCAATCACAGTCATCATCGTTTGTAACTACCACAGGTGTCTTGACAGGAGGATCAAAATAGTCTTGTCCAGATCTGGTAGTGATAGACTTCAGTTGCTCTGGATGCTTAGGATTGTTCTCTGGTTGGCAAGCAAAAGCTCCAGCAGGCATCTTGAGGCTAGCTGAAAGTTGAGCTAGTTGAGATTCAATAGCCTTCTGATGGGCTTGCTGATTTGCTATCATAGTCTGTTGTAACTAAAGCAACTTCTCAATAGTTGACAGTTTGTCATCTGAAGAGATGGGACCAGCTTGTGGCCCTTGTTGTTGGTGTTGATAAGGGACTTGGTTGGGGTTCTGGAACTGAGGGGTGTTTTGATACTGGTTGTAGTTTCTATTCTGAAAGTTACCCCTAAAGTTCCCTTGATTCCTGAAATTTTGTTGTTGATTATACTGGAATCCTGGTGGGCCTCATTGTTGATTATTTGAATTGAGTTGTTGTGAGTTTTCTTCTCCTAAAGGATTTCTTTACTGAAAACTTGGGTGGTTCTTGTTCTGATTTCGAATATAATATCCTTGACCAGGGATAGTGTGGTCAGCATTCAGATTTTCCATCTGACCAGTACAAGCATTTCCCAGAACAACATCATAGAGAATATTACAGGCTAGGGTAGAATGATTAGTGCCTTTACATGCTTCACAAAATAGAGAAGCTGACTTGACTTGTTCTTGTTGTCGAGGGGGTGAGCGCCTCCTCTCATAGTCATTGAAAGATGATTCGAGGTTGTCTTGCTTAGCAACTAGAAGCTTTAGAGACTTGATGATAGACTTGTACTCAGGAGTAGTGTCTGCCATAGCTACCTTCAACACTCCTTTGCCTACAGATCTTCCCCAGTTGGCTTGATTTTCAGCTCCAAGGGTGACAACCTTCCATGTGCTATCATAACTTTGATGCATGAAGTTTCCTCCATATGAAGAATCTAGAAACCTCTTGATATCATCATCCACACCCCTATAGAAGATCTCGATGTGTTAATTCTTACGAATGACATGGTGTGGACACTTGCATAGTAACTCATTATATCGTTCCCATGCTTCTGCCAGGGTTTCTCTAGGGATGAATGAATTGTGTTATTCGGCCCCTGATATCATAGGTGAGAGAAGGAGGATAGAATTTTTCTAGAAAAACATTTTGAAGTTGTTCCCAAGTGGTGATAGGTTCACGTTGCAAGGAGTTATACCAACTCATGGCTCTATCAGCAAGGGAATATTTGAAGAGACAGAGTCTAATAGTGTCATATGTGACTCCATTCTACTTTGTCATAGCACATAGATCTATAAACCTCAGAAGATGTTCTTGACTATCCTCTCCTTTCTAACCATAGAAAGGGCTATTCTGAAGTAGTGTAACCCAATGTGCCCTGATCTCAAAATTAGGAGCATTGATGGGAGGAGGTTGTACTGGGTGATGAAGGTCAGTAGCCTTAGGGATGGAGAACTCTCTAAGGTCCTTTTGTAACTCTGCTACTTGAGCTTCTTAGATTTCTTCTTGAACTACAGCTCGGGCTTCCTGCATAAGCCTATCTCTTTGTGCATTAAGGGCTTGAGCCACCCTTCTGAAAATTTCCTCCTCTTGCGCCATCCTAGCTTGGTTCTCTCTACTCTAGCAATGAAAGGTTCTTTCTATCTCAGGGTCAAAGCTAGTAGCAAGGCCAAAACTGTTCGAGAGGTGCATGCACTAGACCTTGGGGATATCTGGGATGGAAAGATCTTTCGGAAGTTAGATGGGTGGAGTAGATCCGAATTCAAGTATATGATCAATGGTATCAAAAGTGAAAGAAAAATCCTTGATTAGCCTTAATGGAACTAGATTTAACTAGATGATTTTGTTGTCCCCGACAACGGTGCCAAAATTTGACGTGGTTTTTACTGCACGAACAAATTCACCCAGGGCTGAAATCCCTGAATTTACCAAAACCTTGTGCAATAGTACCACTCGCAATTGGACGGGTCTTATCACAGTATAGTTAAGGATCGAATCCCAAGGAAAAATGTTTTTAAGAATCTTACTAATCAGATCCAGTCCAAGGAAGACTAATATTTAGAACTAGAGTTTATTGGGTTTAGTTAAACTAAATGCAAGAAAAGTAAAAAGCAGTATTAAAACTGGGTCTAGATTAATGATGGGAATCACTGGGGTGGTACTGGGTTTCACCACCACTATACATGCAAACATGTCCAAAACACATCCAGGCAAGATAAAACCATCCAAATGGAGTTGCAAACCCTCCGTACGGAAGTTAGGTTCATGTAAGCATCACTTATAGGCATTAGATGTCTCGTCACCTACAGATCACGCACTTACTACTCCGAAGATATCTCTCAAAAGTTCTCATCAAGGAATCAACCATGTTAAATGATATTAATAACCCTAAGCATTGAAGTTCTCACAACAAAGGTTTATAATAGATCATGCAAGGTAGGTGATTAGTCCACAAGCACGCATCAAATGATTAACACGAGATGAAGAGTTATATACAAGCCATGGAATGTTTTAAGATGAACATGTAAGCATGGGTAGCAGGGCTAGTCCCCCCACACCCTAGTGAAAAGGACTACTCGCTCCTCATGATAGAAACATGAAAAACAAGAGAGAGGGAAGATTTTGCAATGGTCATGGTGAAGAAGATGGCCAAAGGTCAGTGGAGAAACGATCTTCTACATGATGTCGGGGCAGACCTAGAATGAGGAGGGAGAGAACACCAAGGCAGGAAAGGCAGATCTTCTCTCTCCTTCTTCCTTCTCTTCTCGTGCACTTGCTTGTAGGAGAAGGATCAGTAGGTGGCTGATGGCGGAGTAGATCTACATATCTGGACTTCCACCACTCTCGTGGCTAGAAGATAGATCTAGATGGAGCAGATATGGCAGAGCAGCAAGAACTCCACAGAGGTAGTCCTTGGTGGAAGAGATCGTCTTCCTCAAGGCTGGGTATAGAGCGGCAGCCTTTCGGCATCGTGGAAGAGATGTCTCAAATGAATGGAGAGGTTGTCTATTTATAGGTGCAAATCATCGACTTAACTTCGTAGTCGAGGTTGTATACCGCGGTCGCGGTGGTGTTCTACAGTTGCAATGGTGTGCCGCGGTCACGGTGTGGTACGGTCACGGTCGAAGTCAGGTTGTGGAGGGGTAAGATCATGGTCGCGGCTAGCATTGATCGCGGTCATGGTTCTTCTACGGTCGTGGTTCTATTGTGAGGTCACGATCTCCATGCAGGTCGAGGTGTGCTTTAGCTCACAATGCCTTAGGTCGAGGTCCTCTTTGAGATCGTGGTCACAGTCCTTCTTTGAGATCGTGGTTGTGGTCCATCTTTGAGATTGCGGTCGTAGTCCTCATGAATAAAACCCACCCCCCGGGGGGGCTATTTCTATGGGTCGATGGGCCTGCCTCGATGAATCCTCTGACTGGTGAGGATGCTTTCTGATGAAGGAACCGGCCATCAAAAAAGGGGTACAAATTATCAAAAGTTTCTGGGGCCCGCTAGTCGGTTAACGAGACCACCGTCCCCTACACCTCCTACAATGGCGCACATAGTGTGATGTTCAATCATGCAATGGAGATGAATGGGTTTGATCAAAACTCTAAATAATGATATGGAACTGAGGAAATTGAACGTGAGCATATTCAAGGGATGTATGAGAGCATTGAATGCAAAACTGGGCCAAAAGTGGTGACTAAAACTAAGATGAATATGCATTCATCAACTGTATCACTCTGTTGAGCATCTCGGATTTGCTTCCTCAACGTAGGCTTCACTTGTAACTGTGGTAGAAAACATGCCAACATAAACACTTCCACCTGGGCATTCATCTGACATAAGAAGACCAACATGTCTCACTTATGGCACACCAAAGAGTACAATTGTGCCTTATCTATAGATGATAATGAAGAAGACTTTCTGCTCAACACAGCTGCCATGACATTTGCCTTCCTTGGATGGTAATCAATAGTGCAATCATAGTCTTTGATTAACTCCATTCAACGGCGGCGTCACGTATTTAGCTCTTGCTGTGAGAAAATGTACTTCAAGTTGTTGTGATTTGTGAAGGTCTGACACTTCTCACCATAAAGGTAGTGCCTCCAGATCTTCAAGGCATGGACCACCACTACAAGCTCCAAATCATGGGTTGGGTAGTTCTCCTCATGTTTCTTAAGTTGTCGCAAAGCAAAAGAAATCATGTTCTTGTCATGCATCAACACACAACCCAAACCGTGCTTTGATGCATCACAAAAGACGATATTTCCTTTCCCTTGCTTAGGAAGAACCAACACTGTCACTGTCACAGAACCATTCTTACCCTAATCCCAATCCCTATCCAAATGGGCAGTGTTAAAGGGATTAGAGCGCTCATCCCTGAGTGGCCTGAAAATCAGACACAGATAATAGCAAAAAGGAAATAACATTCTTCTTTTATTGAAATGAACCAAAGTGTTTATTACATAAGGCTCGTAGGCAACATGGAAATAAAAGTATATAAGAAACTAGATAAGAGCTACATCCCTTTTATAGTTTAGCTCCCATGTAGAGTCCATACTTGATGTAGAAGTCTTTATTTTAGCAAATGAAAAAGGAGTAGATATCATAAGCATAGTCTCTAGTTCTTTGCATTACCTAAAATCAAGAAAATCAAGACACAATCAATGCAATTGCACGGTACGCTATCAAAAACAAGTAAAACATTTTATAGCAAAATAGTACACTTTGCATGACTTATATTCAAAAAGTATAACAAGTGGTTTTCCAAAACCAATATTTGTTCGACAAGAATTTAATTATGAATATCCCATTATGTTGATACCGAGAAGCATGCTTATATTTTATTTGTCTATGTCGCCCCAACAAGATGGGGGAGGTCACCAGGCTCCTTCTCTCCATATGAGGTAGGAGGTCATGTACAAGTTCCACCCTCTGAATGAGGAGGTTTCTTGTACTCAATATTAACATTATCATTATCAATATACGGGCAGTCATAATGGGTGTCATTTTGTTTTCATGTTTTTCTCAAAATATAATATAGGAAAAATGGAAGACTAATCAATATGGAACAGTAGATCAACCAAGTATATAGTGAAGTATACAATCAAGAGATACATAAAAGGTGTCTTCAATACAACCAAGGAGGAGATATAATAGTGTACCTTCTTAATGAGTATTCGGAGTATGGATTCCAAGAAAGAGTAGATCAACTCCTGGAGTCTGATCCTAGATCAACAATATTGCATCAAGGGTCAAGATCATGGTTTTAGGAGGATCATGTTTTAATATTTGAGATTAGGGTTACATTTTCCTATTTCAACCTTAGGGTTAGGCCATCCACTTATAATCAACAATATTTCAATATGTCCAACATTGTTCAAGTGTCCAGCATGTTTCAAGAATGAATGGCCTACCTAGGTGTTTTAGGAACATATGTCAACCCTAATTATTATCATCATTATTCAAGTTACCATCAAATCTCTAGATCATTATCAAGATGAATTATCAGCATTGGAACTCAAGATTAGATCAAGTAGAGTCATGGGTCAGGCATATGATTAAGGGTTTTGCAAGATTAAGATTAATCATTATCATATCAAGATTAATCCTTATTTCAAGGTGCATGATTCATATTCTAAGGTGGATGAATCAAGAAGGCTAGGTCTAAAATCTTATTTAGTCAAGTTAGATTTGGTTTCTCAAGATGATCATTAGAGTCAAGAATTAGTGTTTCTTGAAGATTAAACTCAAAATAGAGTCTTTAACTAAAAATATTAAAAGAAATAGAGAAAATCTAGGGATATCGATGAGATCAATAAAGAATTAGACTAAACAAGTATTTTCAATAAATTTCTTGGGTTTTTTGATCAAGATTGACTATTAACTCATAATGTTTGGATCTAGGATGAATTTTCTATTATTAAAACAAGATATAGCTATTTATTGCTATTTTGAGCAGAGAGGAGAAGAGAAATACCCAAAAATAGGAAAAGTTGAGAAATCTATGGGATGTTGATCGACAGATGACCTTTGACCGCAGCTGAGATCTGGAGGCTAAAAATGTGAGACCTCCCTGGCATGTGTGAGTGGTGGAAGAAGAGAGGGAGAGGTACGCAAATGCTTCACAACAGTAGATCCAGGGTCTAGGTCAAAGCTTGATCTGGATCCAACGATTGATGTGTGTCGTCCTAGCCTAATCAGTATCTCCTACATGTGGTGGCTCTGCGGAGGAGCATGGGTGGTGTGAAAGAGGTGAATTGCAAGGAGAGCAAGGGCGTGAGATTGAAGGTTCCGTTGTATTCGTGGGAGCATGCTGAAGGTGGAAGTCGGGTTTTTATAGCCGAAGAGGGCTAGGTTTAGGGTTAGCCTAGGGGTCACAGTGACCATGGCAGCGGCTATGGGAGTAGCTCCCGATTGTTCTTGAAACACATGGACTTAAGGGGGGAAATGTCTAAAAGCATTCAGTTTGGCAGGGCGAACACCCATGTTCATTTTGATTTTCAAAGCGTGGTCGCATTCAATTGCTTGCTATTTTGGCTGCCAACTCCCCTCTGCTGATTGTGGGAGGTAGGGGATGACTTCATGACCGCTCGGTTAGGGCCCCAATCCACGGGTGCCTGATCCAAGGGTCAGGGATCACTCCCAGGCCTCACAAAGGATTGCTAACCTGGAACAGGTTGAATAAAAAGCAAATAAAAAGGGTTTTTTCCATACAACTTAGAAAATTCATAGAAATTAGTAGAAAAGTCCAATTGGAGTGAAATTTAGACCATAGCTTCACAAAAAATGTGAAGAATATTTAGAAAAAGTTTGAGGACAAGATGATGAAGTTTGATGGGAAAATTTATATCTTTGGGTAAAATGATACATTCACCTAATTTGTAATGTCAAATGTGTGTACAAGTCAATTGATCACCATATTTCTTATTTGAGTCTCAATATTGGTTATGTAGCCAAGAAAAATAAATTCATATTATGAATGAGTATAATGAGGGAAAAAATGGAATTGAATATAAGTAAAGGTAAAACTTACTATATCACAGGCACGCTAGTCAGCTTATCCTTTAAAAACTGGAAAGCACACTGACACTTTTCATCCCAAACAAAAGGCACGTCCTTCCTCATCGGCTTTGTTAGGGGTAATGCTATGGCACTGAAGTTCTTGATGAACCTCCTGTAATAGCCTACCAGACCCAAAAACTGTAAACTTCTATCGGCATCTTTGGTTGTTCCCACTCCATCACATATTCAACCTTCTTGGGGTCCACACGAACACCTCAGCAGATATCACATGTCTTAGGAAAGACACCTCCTTCAACCAAAACTCGCACTTACTGAACTTTACGTACAACTGATTTCGTATTAACAAGGTCAACACATGGTGAAGATGTTATTCATCTTGTTAGTTGAATCTGGAATATATCAAGATATCATCTATAAACACAACCACAAACTGATCAAAATATGGATTAAAAACCATGTTCATCAAATCCATGAATGTTGTCAGTGCATTGGTTAGCCCAAATAGCATAACCACAAACTCGTAATGATCATACCAAGTCCTAAAAGATGACATGGGTATGTCATCCGCCTTGATCCACAACTGGTGATATCCTGACCTCAAATCTATCTTTGAAAACATTATGGCACCTCGCAACTGGTCGAACAGATCATAACTTTGTGGTAAAGGTTACATGTTCTTTATCATCACTTTATTCAACTATCAGTAGTCAATGCACGGCCTCATCGATCCATCCTTCTTTTTCAAAAACAACACGGGAGCACCCAACTGAGATGTGCTCGGTCTAATAAAACCTTTCTCAAGCAAATCTTGCAACTGTTTCTTCAACTCTACCATCTTGGTGGAGCCATCTTGTACAGTGTTTGAGCTATCGGTTGTGTAACCGGGACTACATTGATTTCAAAATCAATCAATCTGACTAGAGGAATGCCTAGAAACTCATCCAGGAATGCATCCTCAAACTCATAAACAACTGGAACCTCCTGAATACTAGGACGCCTCACCTCAGGTTCCACCACATGTGCCAAGAACGCTTCACAGCCTTGCCTCATCAACTTATTTGCCACCATTGTTGACTCCAGACATGTCGGAAGAATCTTCTTATATCCTTGGAAGACCCACGTCACATCACCATCAACAAACGTCGCTACCTTGGAAATATAGTCCAAAACCACTCGATACTTCTCCAAGGTATCTATTCCAAGGATCACATCTATTCCATGCATGTCAAGTGGTATGAGATCCACTCGAATGGTGTGCCCTAAGAAAGAAAGGACATAAGAAGGGCACACCTCCCGCAACTCGGCGGAACCAACCAATGGGGTTTTCAAATGAAGACTATCACGTCTATGACTAACAGGGAAAGAACAACTAGCAATCACTTCTCGAGTGATAAAAGAGTGTGTCACACTTGGGTCAACCAAAATAGATATAAAGCAAGAAGAAGACAAATCACAATGAAATAACTCAATCTCACTTGTCACTACTTGTGGGTTGATTACCCCTTCCGATTGACTCATGGCGTAGCATCAAGTCGTTGCCTGTTTTCGTCCCCTTCCTCTACTGGCTTTCCCATAAGAACCAGCTTGTGATGCTTGTCCACATCCTCGACCTCCACCACTACTAAATTGCTGCCTCTACAAGCCTTGCTGACTCTGCCTTGGTTGTTGGGTCACCTCATCATCCTTCATTGGGAAATACAGCTTCGTGTGCCCAATCTGTCCACACTTGTAGCATGTTCTGCTCTCATACCATGGTCTAGGCATCCCTAT
Source organism: Alisma plantago-aquatica (assembly GCA_963693085.1). Classification (NCBI taxonomy): domain Eukaryota; kingdom Viridiplantae; phylum Streptophyta; class Magnoliopsida; order Alismatales; family Alismataceae; genus Alisma; species Alisma plantago-aquatica. The sequence goes on along the minus strand of OY856415.1, from coordinate 410,431,964 downwards.
TACTGATATTGACGTCGCATCGTGGGCTCCTATCAGTTAAAAACTATGGCCTCTGCCTCTACTCAGAGACCACTATGACTGAGCTCCTGACCTCTATTGTGTTTACGGTGTTGAGAACCTAGGCTTCTTGAAGCCTCCAGATGACTGCCCTTGGTATTGTGTCGACCTCTTCTTAGCACCAGCCTTGCGTTTCTCCACAACTGACCTCTCTACCCTTCTTACTGACTCCACAAACGTAGTAAACTTCTCTCTATTCTCTAGGGATGACATCAGCATTGTTAGATCCATACTCAGACCCTTCTCAAAACATCTAATTATCTCTTAATATGTCACTTCCATGTGAGGAAAAAACCTTAGCAACTCCATAAACTTTGCCTCACACTCATTGATTATCATATATCCCTCTCGGATCTTCTAGAACTGGGATATCTTCTCATCTAGGTAGGTGTGAGGAAAGTATCGACTGACTCCTCCAAACTGATAGCAACACCATGCCTCTTTTCCTCCTCGATGGCCCACTAATGGCCAGCACTCCCCTTCAAAATATGCACTGCATGCTTCACCTTGTCTGCCTCGGGGATGTTGAGGATCTTAAAGGCCTTCTCCAACTCCATCAACCATAGATCAACATCAGTTAGATCTGTCGTACCAGCATACTCAACCTCCACAACACATCACAACCTCTAAAAGGCATTCCCAGAACCCAAGGATTCAGCATTGGGAACAATTGCCCTAGCTTGAGGCATGCATCATGTCTACCATATGCGTCATTGTAGCCATAAACTGCTCAACCAAGGATTGGAAAGTAGGATTTTCCATCATGAATGGGTCAAACTGGGGCACCTAAGGAATTCCATCATCTCTAGCCTACGTCCTTGCACCAGCTCTAGGTGAAGAAACACTACTCTTAGCAGCGTGTTCTTCGTCCTCTCCAAACATCTTTTATACTCTTCTTCTTCTTCTACATAAGAAGTTACCATAAGATATATTGGAGGTCACTAGAATAGACACAAACCCTAGTCCTAGTTCCCTATAGACTCAGCAAACCTAAAGCTCTGATACCAACCAAAATGTGATGCCTCGCACTGCACAAAGCATGATTACTCAAAAAAATGTGAAATTAATACTAAACATGTGGATTACCAAAAAACATAGGAAATTAAAACCAATATCTCATAAACACCAAAAGCATGGAATTATTACATTTGAGTCCACAACCATTTTGCTTGTATCATATAACATATCACAAGATGTTTACATTCATGTTCATGGGCTATCCAATCATTAACATGTTATATGAGATAGTTGTTACACATATATACGTATGCACATGCCATATTTATACATCCATGGCACACATGCCCAAAAACCTCAAAACGATTACAGCATACTACAAAACACCAAAACACCCCCAAGGACCTGAGTGTGCAAGCACGACATCTAGGACTCTATCACTAAAAGACTATAAGCACCTCCAACCTTTAACAGCTACTAACTTGTTGATGTTCTTCATCAGCTGCACGATCTCTACCTGTCCTTGCACAACCGCCTAAAAAATCTAGAAAATCCAGGGGGTGAGGCCAAATGTCCCAGCAAGAGATATAACTCTCTGCCAACACTATTATAACACGAATATAAGATAATGAAGAGCATAAAGTAAAGTTGTTAACAAGATAAGTAGATTCTTCTAAAAGATATAAGCCATGTAGTTAACAATAACTAAAATAGTTTAGGCATCTACACTAAATAGTATATCATCTTTTAATTTCAGAAGGAATATGAAGAACATGTATATCCTCTATCAACCAAACTATACAAGAAACATGGCAAGGGTCATCCAATATTATTTGCATTTAACCCTATGCAAATATGATACACGGTTGTGTTACATATTTTATTAATGCCATGAGGATTTGAGTCGTACCACCTAAATCCAACTGACCACTATGAAGTCAAAATCAGTGCCATACAAGGTCTATGGAAAATCCAGAATCCATACCTCTCCAACACCTCTTGGTGAGTACAAGAGAAACACCATAGAGACATATCAGTCAACTACAAACAATGACATATAGTCAAGCTGGAGGATCGGCTAACGCATGGCCGTCCATATAAAATACATAGCCCACCTTGGTACAGGTCAAGGCGCTAGAGAACAGGCTCATGCATGGCCCTTCATAAAAAAGCATTATGAAATGGCATTGCTGCCATCACAAGTATCTCAATCACTGAGGCATGACTGCAGTCACCCTTCAAAACCTTTATTTTGTGGACACAAGGATATATCCTCAACTTTCTCACCCACATATTCAATAGTATTCACTCTGAGTTTCCCATAGGAGTTACTCATTTCACCAATCCAGCATAAAACTGACACTAGAAAGGATCTATGGCATAGGGCAACTTCATGATTAAGGTTTAGCTTTATTCATTATGCCAATTGGGTGAATTAAGGATTCATCGTATAGATGGACATACAAACCCTAATTCAATTAGCAAGCATAAATGGAAATAATTTCTGAAGATATAAAACATATAAAGTATGAACTTGTCACATTATCACATGACATCACTGTCTCACTGCCTAGAGCAAGGCCATCAATCTCACAACATGTTATCACAGCCATACACAAGGCCATAATAATTATCACATCACAATCGAGTATCAACTCCCAATGGGGTATTGATCCCTTAATCACAACTCTAGAGGTTATAACCTCAAATTAGGCACAAAGCACTCACCAGGTCACTAGACCCAATCACATGATTCCTACACATTCAATATCACAGTGTGCCTCAACAATGCACATAATCACCACCATAGCATCACATAGCTATACCATTTATTTCAAGTGCAAGGTTAGGGGTTTATAAATAGAATAGAGAAAACATCATAATGTGATAATCACTTCAAATGAGAATAGTACACACATCACATACCCTAAAATTAGAGTTAGGGTTACATGTATAGCCAATTAGGGTTTCATAGAATTATCCAATCACCAAACCCTAGATTAGACAACTCCCACGTGTTTGGAGGGTGTTAGGGTTAAGCATCTAATCTTGATCACTTAGGTACATCCACCTCATCACATTATGTTCATTTCTCAAGTGTTGTGGTTGATGGAGTACAAGTGTTACGACCTACATGGGCATACATGTGTAGCGACCATATACCCTAAATGTGTGTCGACCATGGACTGTTGCGACCTCTAGGGTTGCACCATGTTGCAACCTATAGTGTTACGGCCACCTAGTCTAGGTCATCATGTTGCAACCAACATACTCTCACAGCACCATGTTGCAACCTCAAGGAACCATGGGTGTAGCGACCACCTAGGGTTACGGTTGTTGCGACCGCAACACCCACCCATAGGTGTAGCGATCAAGGCCAAAAGGTCAAGGGTGTAGTGACCTTAAGTCATCCACCCAGATCAATCTAGGACAAAACTATAACATGGTCAAAATAGTAGGTTATCCATTAAGATACTTAGCACCATCTAAGGGAAAAACTCCACCAAGAGATGATCAACAAAACTCTAAGATATAGGTCACATAGATCCACCATAAAACTCATGATAAAAGATGTGAAAACCAAAATCTCTTGCATGCAACCAGAACTAAAACCTTCTCATAATCAAGGTGAATGAACCATAAAAGTAGGGATGCATTCCTAGAGCAAATAGCAAGAAAAAATCATGTCATTTATCACCATTATTAACAACCTTTTACATGCAAACTAGGGTTTCAAATTATAACCAAACCATACATGATTATCACCATAAATCAAGCTCTAGATCATGATAACTTGCTCTAGCATAATAGGATTACAATATAGAGATGAAATCAGTATCATGCATGTAAGAAAAGAGTTCAATAATAGTGAGGGAAAAGTGTTATATAACCCTCCTTATGTAGAGATCCAAGCACCAAGATCAAAGGCTACAAGAGAGAAGATACTCCAACTTGGATCAACACTTCAAACACAAGATCGCCTCAAAAGAGAAGAACACCATGCTCAAAAGATAGCTCAAGAAGAGAGGGCAAAAAACCCTAGGCTGGACCAAAATAAGAAAGGAGAAATAGAAGAAAGTTTCCTTTCACTCGGGTACCACCATGTCAAACATTGTCTACGACCCTTGTTATGAGGAGTTTCCCTCAATACAACCACCATGGATGATCCATAGTATACGACCAGGAAAGGAGGAGAAGAAAGGTTGGGTTCTGAAGGGAAAATGTGATCAATAAGGTAGAACCACTTACCAAGAAGAGAAACTACAAAGAAGGTGATAAAGCTCCAAAGCACCACATGTAAGGTTTATCGACCTCCAAAGCACCTAGATCAACCCTTCTTTTCTCCTCAAAGCACCAAGGTCGAACACAAGAGAGGGTTGAAGAAGGAGGGCCAAAAATATCACTTGCATGAAGGAGAAAGGGGTTACATACTCAAAGGAGGAGGGAAGTAAGGTGGGTGTGAGGTGTCAACACAAGAGAGCACCAAAGGGACACTTTTCCATCAAGAAAACAGACATGCAACCACTAAACATATGCATGCAACCTATAGTGATAAAATATAGGTGGGGTTTTGACCACATGGGTCACCACCACCCTAGAGGTCGAAACAAACACCAAGGTATCTTGTCTCGACCACTACAAAAGACCACGAAGCAAACCTGGTCGAAACACATCACAAGGAGACAACCATCTCGAGCAAACCACACCAAGACCTCCATGGTCAAAACAATCATCAACTAGGGCAAGTGTTGCAGTTTCAAGACACCTCCAAGTGGGGTGTTGGGGTCGCAACACACCCTACATGAGCTCAAGGTCGATGCACATCACCAAGGTCAAAACCCTAAAAACCCAAACATCAGCACAAGATGCCAATTCATCAACCAAGGTCCAAAAAGGTGCCCCATAGCATCATTCTCTCTATCATGATGCTAAACAACTAAGGGCACACTTCACATGTGACAAATTGCAAGATAACCCCTCAACATGGGTAAATTGCAACTTATCCCAAAATAAGCAAACAAAGCTCAAACATTATCCATACAGGACCAAACTAAAAACTTAAGCTCAACACATGTTCTGAAAACATCTCAAAGGATGAGATTAAGATTCTAAGAATATAATCAAGAAAAGAAAATAAGGGTAGCCTGAAAAGCTAGGTCAGGAGTTTTACATTGAGGTTCAATGGGTCACTTGATCATTGATGATATTTTGAAGGTTGATTTTGGCCTTGGACACAAAAATAGTTGATGGTTCTACCTTCTAGAAGTACTCAAAATCCGTTTTAGTCTGAGATGTTGCCCCACGCCCCACGAGAGACATCCTCCTCTTGACTCTCATCTATTAAAGGGAAGCAAGACCCCCTAGGCATTCTTGTTGTGGAGTGATAAGATTCAAACATGTAAGGGGAGTCAAAAAAAGTACCACATTCATGTAAATTAGCTTAAAACCCTAAATTGATCGAAACAAAGCTATTTCTAGCGGAAGTAAAGAGATTTCAATGCTAAAATAGACTAAGAATGCAACTAAAAGTGGGATGTATATGCATTCATTAGACATAGGTCTCACGCTTGTGCTACTACACATCTTTCTAGGCGCGCCCATCGCTTTGCTAGAGAGTAGCCTCCCTTGGACAATCAGTGGTAGATGAAATTTAGTGTTTGCCTTTTTTTATATGTTAGAGGCATCCCTATACACTCAAGTCTGAACATGGTGCTTTATATTATAATATATCTATGATTCAATATTTGTCTAGTATGTCATTATATATATATATATATATATATATATATATATATATATATATATATATATATAATTTATAGGGCCCATCTTTAATGCCCGCGCGAGTAGCTACCTGCCCCCCATTTCAGTTACTTTTTTTCAAGTTGGTTACTTTTGACATGTAGAGGGTTACTTTATCTTGCAAACTGTTGAGTTTCATGCATAGATAGTTACGTTTGTAACATAAGATTTCAAAACACGGTTACATATATATCTATTGTGTATTTTGTACGGGATTACTTTTTTAGTCGTATAGTTACTTTTTTTATCAACATAGTTACTTTTTTTGATAGCATAATTACTTTTCTGGTCATAATAGTTATTTTTTTGGCTGCCTGGTAGAGAAATTCAAGCTACCCACACGGGTATTAAAAAACGGCCATATATATATGCTCGTGTTATAAACTATGGAAGACATATTTTTGTATGCACATGTTGTGACAATGGTCAACCAAGTGCAAATGTATAATTAATTGTTGCTAAATGAAACAATGGTCCTTTATGTGATCTCATGTGGATATGTGGTTGAAATTTTATTTTATATTTTTCTTATCTTCTATTTAATGATGACGGTTAATTCATTTAATATTTTATTTTGAGTAATATCATTTGATTGTGGCGGGTTTCCATAATAGCATAGTTTTAGTGAAATTTGTTGTAATGTTTAATGTATGCCATGAACCTATACTATATAAGAAAGTCCATGGAGGGCATTAATTGTGTATTTTTTTCTATTTTTCTAAATTACAAATTTGCCTTTGTATTCTAATTTACACTTTATAGAAAAGATTGTGTGAGGTATCTTATGCAAACTTTTAGACATTTAATGATAAATAAGAAGTTTCTTCTAATAAGGCATGAGAGCATAATATGGTGTAGTTACTTTTTTTTCTTATTTTTTTCAATGATAAATTGGACCTTTAGTATCTTAACTAGGCTATATGAAATGACATAAAAGGAGTTGAATGTTTTTACGTCTTACAATAGGTTGGACCTTGTCTTTTTGTCTATGAATGACTCAGTGGATGGGTTACATGTAATTTTATCTTTTATTTTTCATTTACTAACTATATTGTATAAGAAAGTCTTTGGAGGGTCTTATCTACATTCTTTTTCTTTTTCTCTTTTAAATATAACTTTTTCCTTTGTTGAAATTATAAATTATCTCAGAATAATTGTGTGCAAATCCTATTTTTATATTTTTTATTGCTAATTAAGTTGTGTATCTTAACAATGTCGTATGTACTACCACAATGGATGATGGCTCATACCAATCTCCACGCTTGTGTTGTTTTGTAGCTGCTAGGTAGAGAGTGTGATACTATTAAGATTGAAGGTGCAGAAGGATCCACATAGTCACGTTTCTGATGTCAGTTTCTATTATTATTACTTTCATCTATTACTTCTCTATTTGGGGATCAAATTCGTATTTTCCAAAACATGTTGATACGACACTAATAAAAATCAAAATTTAACTTACAACATAATATCCCATTAACTCCAAATTGATCTTCTATTTTTTCTTTAACTATATAATATGGTGAAATATAATATGATATTCTCAAATCCATACAATTCATTTATATGGTGAAATATAATTTGATATTCTCAGATCCATACAATGCACTAGATATCCTTAGTATCATTTATATACACAGTTGGAAGTAGATGACAATATATATATTGATCCATGTTGTTACCATAAGTGGTTTAATTCTTAATTCTTATTAATTGAGCTCAGGACCAATGTATCAGTAACTCATATTGTTATATAAGTACAGTTAAGTCACAATTCATCTACCCACATAAGTATACTCATGTATTTCTAGGCTCCTATATATATGAGATCTAGAATATCTTTATAGACTATTTAATATGTGGTTATTTATTTTTGTATGAGACTAGAATAGTGTCTTAACCCTAATCATCCCTATTTCTTCCTCTCACTTCCCTCCCTCCCTCTATCTTTCGCACTTTCTAGTGACAACCGCTGCCATAGGGACTAGACTTGAGACTTTCCATCTAAACATATGGTGGTGTAAGATTGGATGTGGCATAAAGAAAGAAGAAGGGGATTGAGTGGCGTCAATATCTTCCATGTTAGTTCTGTGATGAGAGAGACTTCATCCTTCTTTTCTAGTTTGTTTGTTTTTAACAATTGCACGCATTGTCAATGGGTTAGGGCATGTTTGGTAGGGTGTAGTCAGACGACAAAGTGCGTGTTTGATGTATACTTTTACATTTCTAACTCACTAAACTACACCCCACCAAACCCAACCAAACTAGCCCTTAGTGTTGATCATCAATGGGATAGTGTTGATCAGAAAAGTGGTTGTGCTCTCCAAAGACTATCATTTAGTTCTTTTGTTTTGGTTTGCAATAGTGGGGACGCTCTTCATATTTTATTCCTAGTTACAACAGTGGGTGTAATAGTAAATCACTACTCCCCTTTTCTATATGTTTCCTGATCATAATAGTTGGAACTTGAGTGTGTCATTAACTGTATTCCTGTAAACTGTCTACAAAAACAAAATCAAAAAAAGAAACAAAAAACAAAAAAATATCCCATGATTTATAAAGCACCAAAAAAGTAAAATATACAATATCTATGTTTGTTCTTTCTTCTCCATGTGATTTTCTTATCCTACATTGGTTGAGTGTATATTGTTTAATTATACCATATTATGAACATCACAACACTTTTATTCATGTGATTTGATCTTTTTTCCCAACCATGCTTATTTTAATAGTGCAATCTTTGTTTCTTCTTACCACACTTATTCTGGTAGTGTATTTTCTACCGTTCTTATTCTGGTAGCACTTTTCCTACTTTGTTATTACTCTGATGGTGCCTTATTTCAATAACATGCCTTCAATTTGGTACGTTAATTTTGTGCTTACAATGTCTGAAAATAAAATTATCATCTATAATGATATACCACATGTTACATCTATTACACTTAATGTTGACAATTATTTATTGTGGATGAATATCGCTTTTACTTTTTTAGAATTATATGACAAACTAAAATATTTAAAAAAATATGCACCTCAAAAACACAGTGTGGCATGGATCACGAGAAATATCTAGGTACTCTCTTGGCTCTGGGGATGTATGGAGCCTGATGTAGCTGTTAAATACATGTTGCAAAAAAATATTAAAGTCATGTGGGAGGAGATGAAGTTGTTTTATACACAAGAGGACAATTGCCTCCAGATTTATAATGTAATGAATAAAATATTTTTTGAACGTTAAAGCAAATGTTCCTTATCCAAGTAGTAGTATTATATGAAGGCTATTGCAAATCAACTAAATTTCTTCTCACCCACCACCTTTTCTGAAGTGACCGAGGAACATGATACATTTTATTGGGCAATTTCTTAGTACCTTCACCCCAGGTATGTTGTTGTGTGCTAGCTTCTTCTTGTTGAGACCACAATCCCGCCCATGGATCAAGCTTATGCCTGCTTGTCCCAAGCCAAACTGTCTTCTACCTCAGCCCCTTCCCATGAAGTGTTTGAAGCCCAAACTATTGTGACAAATGTTTCTGGGGTCATGACACTTGCATCAAACCAAGACCAAAATATACTTATTGTGATAAATTAGGCCATGTTGAGGATGTTTATCTTTAAAAACATGACTATAATTCTCATTTTGGATGAGGGTGTGGAAGGGGTTCTGTGTATGTTGCCCTCGTTGGATAAGGTCCTTCGACAAGTATTGTGAATCCTACACCAACTAGACAACCCACATATGTTTTACTCGCAAACAAGGAGTATGAACGACTCCGATAAACTACCCACTGGTATGGTGATTCACCTCTTTACAATAGCATGAAACATCATTCATGAATGGCACATTGGTGACCAGTCTAGTATGACATTGTCATCCCATCTCACTTCCAACCAAGGTAACCTTGGGTCCTCTATGATTTCTTAGCACTCTGTTTGGAAATTAGATTATGGTTGTAACATACTCAAATTTATATTCATAGACCAGAGATACCTTAGTTGAGTCCCTTTTTGACTATCTTAAGTTAAAAAGCATTAGGATGAAATAACCAAATTCAATTCTATAATAGAGCCTAATGTGGTAGTTCACCAGTCCACAATCTTGGTCTTACTTTATCACTCTAAAATCTTACTAAATCTATTCGAGGAAAGGAATTAGATAAATATGTGTATATGTACCTAGTTGACTAAAGGGGGGATATAGCCAATAAATGTAACTTTATCTTCTAATTAAATAAAATAAATACCAAACAATTTAAAATTAAAAAAATAATGATAAATTAGATTCCTTACACTCCTATTTGACCTATCTATAAAATTTTATGTCAATCAGAGTTTGTTTACTCCCTCAATTAAATCATAAAGAAAAATGTTCAAAATAAACTAAGTTTGATTAACTAGATTTACTATTACATTTATTTTGCATCCTTTTATTTCTTCTCCCCAACCTAAGTCTCAGCCAAAGATGGGATCCTTCCTAGGTTGTGTGTCTTGTGTTGGAACCAGACTTGCAAAATGTTGGTCAAGGAACTAAAACTGACGCCAACTTCTCCTCCTATTCTTTCTCCCTCTACTTATGTAATGTCCCTCCAAGTACATACATGACAGCAGAAGCAAACCATATGTTGTCCATAACATTGGTCACTTGGCTTGGAGGAACATTACAAAACATGATATGCATAGCAATAAGATAAATGAAACACCATACATTAATTGGAAATATAGATTCATACATTATCCTTCGAAAGAGAAAACTAATAAATAAACTATCTCATCTTTGAACTAAAATCCAATACATGGAAGGTAAACCAAATCTAGGGCATAAATCTTCTCTAAAACATGATATTGGATCCTCTAGGGTGTATATGACCCCCCACTAAGCTATGTCCTGGAAACTTTTACCTTGAAGCACTCACTTTAAATTCCATTGCCCCTTGATTAAGCTCCATCATCATTTCCTCCTATGGACATCGTGTCCCCAGCCATGCATTCGAAATGGAAAACATGTTAGAGTAAGCGGCATTGAGTATTGTTATAGCAAAATAATAACTTGGAAATAAGGGAACATGAAATTAACTTAAACAATAAATCTTAAATTCACATAATATGCTCTCAGTGGTTAATTATAATGTCCTCTACTCTTATGCACCAACTGTGCTCATAAAGGCCCATAGTCTCAACTGGTGTTCCACTTGAACTCGTGATTTGCACCAAATTGCCATAACTATGCTCCAATTGAGCTCATGATTTGCACCAAAGTGCCATAACTATGCTCCAATTGAGCTCATGATTTGCACAAAAGTGCCATAACTATGCTCCAATTGAGCTCATGATTTGCACAAAAGTTCCATAACTATGCTCCACTTGAGCTCAAGATCGCACATATGTTCCATTAATAGTGCTCCACTTGAGATCATGATTGCACAAAAGTGCCATAATGTTCCATTTGAACTTGTGAATTTCACATACGTGCCACTATGTTCCATTTGAACTCATAAGGCCCAAGGGCTCAACATTAACATGATGAGGACAAAACAATACAAACTATTACATGATTCATCAATAACTTGAAATAATTAATTTTTACTTTAACTGGCCTTCATTTGATCATGACATAGGTTCTTGAAAATAACTCTTGAAAGCATAGAAAACATCTAATAACATTGATGGGAGTAATATCCAAATTGAAGTACATAGTTATGCATATAATTCATTTTGATCATTAGAATAATCATAAAGTAGTTGAAAATCATTATTTAATACTCAAAGTGCATGGACCCACATACCTAAGCTTGGAGCGACTCCTACTTGTCTCTTGAAGTTGAGTAAACCCTAATTATCATGTTCAACCCAATAACATGCATTAATAATAATATACACCTTAGATTCTAGGGTTTCATGGTTCTTGGATAATATATGGTAAATTCGGAGTGAAAATAGGATTTGAAACCCAATCCATCATCTAGATCTCAAAAAAGGAGAAAAATTCATATAAGGTTCATCTTCATCTGAGCTTTGTATCATTTTTCATGAATTTCCAAAGATTAGGCATATCTGACCAATAGCAATTGAGATAAATCAATAACTCAAATTTTAAAACATATGTTAAACCCTGAGACGGAATGTCTGATGTACCCTCAAATATGTATTTCGGTCATATGTGTGATAAGGGATAAATCACCCAAGTTTTATTTAAATCAATGATGCAAACATCTCATTTTTTCTGGGTTAGTGTTACATAAATAAACTATTGAGGAGCAAACTGAGAAAAGCAACCCCCCAACCTTCATTCTCTAGGTAGAAGATGAAGTCATGAAACACAATGCAGGAGGCTTTATGGATCAGTTTCGTGAATCCAGGTTGTAAATCAACACTTTTTTATGGAAACTAGGGATCTCGAGAGCATCCCCATCGTCGGTCGAACCCGATGAGCCCAACCTTGGGTCTCGTAATGGCCTGATGCTGGAAAATGATTGGCCGCCAAGGAAAAATAGGGGATCATTAGGAGAAGCTTGTCGATTCTCAAACAAACCATCAAAACTAGGGGAAAACAAAAATGGTGCTTCTCGGTGACTGAACGACATCATTGATAGATGAAGCAAGGAAAACTAGGGTCGAGTTCTTGACAGACACCCAAAAGGGTCACTCATAGGGCATAAAGCATAAAAAAGGGAAACTGTGATTGGGTACCGTTCAGGGGAAATTGCAGGTGCGGAAAGCTTCTTTGGGTGTTTAGGAACCAAGAGGAGGCATCGTTTCCTGATGTGATGGACGCCTTTGCTGTGGAAAACTACTAGAGATGGTTGGGGCCTATCTCAATGTCAGGGGTAAAGAAGTCGATAGCTTGGGGTGAAACTAGGGTTTTCTGGACCCCCATGATCATTTTCCACGCCTAACCTATATAGGCAGTGGCCCTTGGGGCTAAGATTCATGACCAAAATAGGAAACATGGGAAAGGAGGGAGTTCCTTACGGTTTGGGAAACTTGGTGCTTGAAACCCTATCAAAATAGGGAAGGATCAGTTTGGGGATATGTGGCAATCATTTCAGGACTATTTGCTCATGTTGAGGGTCTGTAGAGAGGGAAATCATATTGGACAAAAGTCACAGGACTGTAGAGTCCTGCTCCAACTAGAAGTTGGGTGAAGGGGAAAGTCTCCCCATGTACAGGTGAGTCTGACAGTCCAAACTAGATGGGATCGCATGACACATCTAATAAAATGGAACTTAGGTTTAACCAAAGTGAAATTCTAATATTCGTTCAAGTTCATTTAAACTAGACGCAAACTTCTTTAGTTGATTTGGAGGGTCAAACGAAGTCCTATTGACTTCAAACTCGGACCATAAGTTAACCAAGGAGTCTAGAATATTCCTATATGATTAGATTTGGGTTTTGCTTACTTTTGTCCATTAAACTCACATATGTCATTATCTTAATGTATATGAATTAAAATATAAAATAAACCGCCTTTCCCTCGTGAGTTAGATTTGAGTTCAAACTTGGAGATATGGAGTTACTATTCAATATAAGTCATATTGAATATGTTTTACGTATATTTGAAGGATTGTCATAGTTGAGATAAAAGAGAGAGAATAAGTTAGTTTTCCTTTTATGTATTTCAACTCATTTAATTATAAAGAAAAAATTAAAGAAAACATATTTCATTCTCTTCAATATTTGGGGTAACTTCGCATTAAAGTTTACATTTTAAATTTTATATTTGAAATTTTGCAATTAAGACCCAAAACTTATTTTATTTAAAATTTGGGATGTTATAATTCTACCCACATTAAATAATTGTCGTCCTCAAAATTTTGTCATACTACCCACCTTAGGTTTTTACAAATTCTATGTACACTAATTTCTAATATCATCTTAAAGTCTCATCCTCATCGTAAAACACTATCTGGACCTCATTATTAAAACCAACATGTGGGTATACTACTGATGATTCTGTTTCATCTCATTATTGACATGACAAAGGACCTCTCTTACCTCTTCTCTAGGGGTTATGATTCTACCATGGATCTTAATTGCTTATCTATGTCAAATATCTACTCTTTGTATGCTATGTGTCTGGTTAGGTTTAGATGACTATATGCCTTAAACTTTTAATGCAACTCTTATTTTCTTTATTGCCTTTGGATACACGTCGGTTGCTCATATATGCAAAGGTGACATATCTTATCACACTTATCTTAGTACCTCCCTCATGCACATGTCCCAAACCACATGCACTTGAAAGGACAAGACAAGCATGATTGTGCATATAACATTCTCTGTACAAACTCCCATAATTTAGTGTCCGATACTACAAAGATGTGGGAAAGAGAGAGAGCATGTTATATACAGTTCTAGAGTTAACATAAAAGTCCAAAACTTCTAGGTACATAAACATAATCCCTATCTGAACTTATGTCTCTTGACTAGACTTCTACTTTGGTTTCCAATATCTTTCATCTACTTCTTCTATACCTAGGGTTAGAACATATGAGTCTTTAGCTTAGTGGCCATCTACTTGTTGCTCTGATACCATATTGTAACACCCCTCCAAGTACATACATGATAGTGGAAGCAAACCATATGTTTTCCATAACATAGGTCACTTGGCTTGGAGGAACATGACAAAACATGATATGCATAGAAATGAGATAAATGAAACACCATACATTAATTGGAAATATAGATTCAAACATTGTCCTTTGAAAAAGAAAACTAATAAAATAAACTATCTCATCTTTAAACTAAAATCTAATACATGGAAGGTAAACCAAATCTAGGGAATAAATCTTCTCTGAAACTTGATATTGGATCATCTAGGGTGTAGATGGAATCCCACCAAGCTATGTCCTGGAAACTTCTACCTTGAAGCACTCACTTTAAATTCCTTTGTCCCTTGATTAATCTCCATTATTCTTTCCTCCCGCGGACATCATGTTCCCAGTCATGCATTCAAAATGGAAAACACGTTAGAGTAAGCGGTATTGACTATTGTTATAGCAAAATAATATATTGGCAATAAGGGAACATGAAATTAACTTGAACAATAAATCTTAAATTCTCATAATATGCTCTTAGTGGTTAATTATAATGTCCTCTACTCTTATGCACCAACTGTGCTCATAAAGGCCCGTAGGCTCAACTGATGTTCCACTTGAACTCATGATTTGCACCAAAGTGCCATAACTATGCTCTAATTGAGATAATGATTTGCACAACGGTGCCATAACTATGCTCAAATTGAGCTCATGGTTTGCACAAAAGTTCCATAAATATTCTCCAATTGAGCTCATGATTGCACATAAGTTCCATTAATAGTGCTCCACTTGAGCTCATGATTGCACATAAGTGCCATAATGTTCCATTTGAACTCATGAATTGCACATATGTGCCACTATGTTCCATTTGAACTCATAAGGCTCGAGGTCTCAACATTAACATGATGAGGACAAAATAATACAACCTATTACATGATTAATCAATCATTTGAAATCATTAATCTTTACTTTAACTGGATTTCATTTGATCATGAAATAAGTTCTTGAAAATAAATCTTGAAAGCATAGAAAACATCTAATAACATTGATGGGAATAATATTAAAATTGAAGTAAATAGTTATGCATATATTTCATTTTGATCATTAGAATGATCATAAAGCGACTGAAAACCATTATTTAATACTCAAAGTGCATGGACCCGCTTACCTAAGCTTGGAGCAACTCCTACTTGTCTATTGATGTTGAGTAAACCCTAATTATTCTGTTCAACCCAATAACATCCATTAATAATAATATTCACCTTAGATTCTAGAGTTTCATGGTTCTTGGCTAATAGAGGGCACATTCAGAGTGAAAATAGGATTTTAAACCTAGTTCATCATCTAGATCTCAAAAAATGGAGTAAAATTCATAGAAGGTTCATCTTCATCTGAGCTTTTTATTGTTTTTCATGAACTTCCAAAGATTAGGCATATCTGACCAATAGCAATTGAGATTAATCAATAACTTGAATATTAAAACATATGTTAAACCCTGAGATGGAATGTCTGGTGTACCCTCAAATATGTATTTCGATCATATGTGTGACAAGGGATAAATTGGCCAAGTTTCATTTAAATCTATTATGGAAACATCTCGGTTTTTTTTCTAGGTCAGCATTACATAAAATAAACTACCGAGGGGAAAACTAAGAAAACCAACCCCTCCCTGACCTTCATTCTTCAAGTAGAAGATGAAGTCACAAAGCACAATGCAGGAGGCTTTGTGGATTGGTTTCGTGAATCCAGGTTGTAAATCAACACTCTCTGGTGAAAACTAGGGATCTCGGGAGCATCCCCATTGCTGTATGAACCCAACAAGCCCATCCTTGGGTCTCATGTTGGCTTGATGCTAGAAAATCACTGGCTACTGAGGAAAAATAGGGGAGCATTAGGAGAAGCTTGCCAATTCTCAAACAAATCATCAAAACTAGGGAAAAACAACAATTTTGGTGCTTCTTAGTGACTGAATGACATCATTAATGGATGAAGCAAGGAAAACTAGGGTCAAGTTCATGACAAACACCAAAAGGGTCACCCATAGGGCATAAAGCATACAAAAGGGAAATTGTGATTGGGTACCGTTCAGGGAATATTGTAGGTGCAGAAAGCTTCTCTGGTTGTTTAAGAACCAAGAGGAGGCATCATTTCTTAATGTGATGGCCTCTGCTATTGTGGCAAACTGTTGGAGATGGTTGGGGTCTAGATCGACGTTGGGGGTAAAGAAGCTGATAGCTTAGGGAAAAATCAAGATTTCCTTGGGTTTTATGGACCCCCATGATCATTTTCCACGCCTAATCTATATAGGCGGTGGCCCTTGGGGCTAAAATTCATGACCAAAATAGGAAACATGGGAATGGAGGGAGTTCCTTGCGATCTGGGAAACTGGATGGATGAAACCCTATAAAAATAGGGATGGATCAGTTTGGGGAGATGTGGCGATCGTTTCAGGATTATTTACTCGTGTTGAGGGTCTGCGGATACGGAAATCAGATTGGGCAAAGGTTACAGGGACTGTAGAGTTTGGCTCCGACCAGAAGTTGGGTGAAGGGGAAAGTCTCCATGTGTGTGGGTGAATTCGACAGTCCGACCCAGATGGGATCATGTGACACATCTAATAAAACAAAACTTAGGTTTAACCAAAGTGAAATTCTAATATTCGATTCATCTTTCATTTAGACTATATGCAAACTTCTTTAGTTGATTTAAAGGGTCAAATGAAGTCTTATTGACTTCAAACTCATACCATAAGTTAACCAAGGAGTCTAGAATCTTCTTGTATGATTAGATTTGGGTTTTGGTTATGTCCATTAAACTCACATATGTCATTATCTTAATGAATATGAATTAAAATATAAAATAAACTGGATTATTCTTTCCTTTGTGTGTTAGATTTGAGTTCAAACTTTGAGATATGGAGTTACAGTTCAATATAAGTCATATTCATTATGTTTTACGTATATTTGAAATATTATCATAGGAGAGATAAAAGAGAGAGAATATGTTAGTTTTCCTTTTATGTATTTAAACTCATATAATTATAAAGAAAAAAATAAAGAAAACATATTTCATTCTCTTGAATATTTAGGGTAACTTCGCATTAAAGTTTACATTTTAAATTTCATATTTGAAATTTTGCAATTAAGACGCAAAACTTATTTTATTTTAAATTTGGGGTGTTATACCTTCCCTTGACCTAGTTGTCTCCCATATCTTCTCCTCCAATTCCCATCACTGTCACCTACCCTCACGACAAGCAGGCACTGCCCCCACCTTGAATCTTCTACCAACACAAGGTATCATTGTTGCAGCAGCGCCTAGCCACTAACAGTAAAGCATGGTCACCACCGACAATAGGTCTAGACACAACTACCATCTACCTCCATCTTATTAAAGCTGCAAGATATTACCATAGAGTAATTAACAAAGAGAGAGAGAGAGACTCATGCTGAAAAACCACTAGAGGGGGCGAATAGGGTTTTATGATATTTTAATAATAATTCAACCAAAGCAAGCAACCACAAAAAAGATTGGACAAGGGGACAAGGATTTAGAGTGGTTCCAACCTTAGCAAATACTAAGGCAGTCAATCCACTACCCGGTTGCTTACCCAATCAGGATTTTGAAAGTACTTAAATTTTATTACCTCGCAAGGATGTTACATAAAATTACAAATACTTTCACCAAACCCTTCGGACAGCCTTCACCTAGAAGTAGTCTCACCAACCTCGAAGCAACCTTCCTTGAAGTAACCTCAAGCTCCCCCTTGAAGTAGCCTTCCTCTTAAAGTAGCTTCCCATTGAGACAGTCTTCTTGAAGTAGTCCAAAGTCCACCTTCTCCACCGAGAAGACCCTTCTCCACCTGAGAAGTCAAACCCTCTCCAATCTGCAGCCTCCAACCCTACAACCCATTGCTCTGAACAATGTAGGACTGAAGCTTCTATCAAAAATTATCATGGAGAGAATCAAGCCTTTCCTTCCGGAGTGGATTGTGCCAGCACATAGCAGTATTGTGCCGGGAAGACGAATCACTGACAATATCATTTTAGTTCAAGAGCTAGTTCATTCTATGAAGATTAGATTGGGCAAACGCACTGCTATGACAATGAAGGTGGACCTTTCGAAGGCGTACGATAGGATGGACTGGGACTTCATTTATGACACTCTAAAGAGGACAGCTATACCACAACACCTAAGAGTTATCATCATGAACATCATCACGGCAGGGGAAATCTCTATCGTCTGGAATGGATCAAGTTTAGCACCGTTTAAAGCCACCAGAGGGGTGACACAAGGTGATCCATTGTCCCCTTATATCTTCGTGCTTTGTCTTGATAGACCCAGTCAAGACATTTTGGTAGAGGAGCTAAATGGAAATTGGATCCCGCTCCAAGCTACAAGAAACGGGATCGGCATATCGCATGTATGCTTCGTCGATGACTTGATACTATTTGGTGAGGCAACTACGAAACAAGCGAAGATAATGATGAAGGTTATGAAGAGGTTTGAGCGAGCATCAGGACAGATCTTGGCGAAAGAGAAATCAGCCATCTTCTATTCCAAAAATACAACCCCTCAAGTCAGAAGGGCGATCACGAGGATGACAGGCATAAGGCAGATTGAGGATCTAGGGAAGCATCTAGGGGTACCAATCATACATGAACGAACATCAAAAGCCATGTACCTCGACATCATCAACAAGATAGAAGCGAAGATATCATCGTGGGTCAACAAATCACTGTCGTTTGCTGGCAGAACAACTCTGGTTAAATCTGTACTGAATACCATTCCTATCTATACTATGCAATCAACCGCCCTTCCCATTGCGGTCTGCGACAACATAGATCAGGTGGTCAGGAACTTCCTCTGGAAGGGAGCAACTGGGCATGGGGGCACCTATTCAGTTGTGTGGGACAAAGTCTGTGCTAGCAGGAAATCTGGTGGACTAGATATTAAGTCGGCAAAACTACAGAACGAAGCGTTTCTGCAAAAAATGTGCTGGGACTACATGTCGTAGCACCACACTCTATGGAGGATAGTAATGAAGGAGAAGTACCACCACAGAGTTAACCAAGGTGTAGAGGGAGCTTCAAATCTATGGAGGGTGATTACCAAACTTAAAACAAAGTTGTTACCTATCACGGGTAAGGCAGTGCTATCAGGAGAACTCACGTCGGTATGGTATGATAACTGGGTGGGAGGCACACAGCCAAAGATCAGGGACCAGGTCCATATACCAGGAGACCTGACAGGCCTAACAGTTAACTCCATGATTAACATGAATGGAGGTTGGGATGACGGATTCATAAACTAGTGGTTTGAAGAGGAATCTATACATCAAATTCTAGAAATGTCGCCACCTGATCCGACAGTAGGCAAAGATGAAATCATATACTTAAAGGACAAGGGGGGACGCTTCACTGTCAAAAAAGCCTATATCTAATTGTATATGGATCACACCAGGAACTCTCCAGGTCAGTGGATGAATCTATGGCAGCTAAGGGTCCCCCAAAGGGTCAAAACGACATTGTGGCTCACAATGCACGGCAGTCTCATGACAAATGAAACTCGAGCAAGGCGTGGTTTCACAGATGATTCGAAGTGCCCAAGGTGTCATATGTTCACAGAATCAGCAATCCGTGCATTCATCTACTGCGCTGATGTCCAGGAAGTTTGGAGACACATCCAGAACACCATAGGGATAACCCTGATTCAAGAATGCATGATGAAGAAATGGCTTAGGGCAAACCTGAGGAAGAGGATGGAATGGCCAGACTAGATTACTTGGGTTGCCATTGTTATTTGGAAGCTATGGGGTTTTAGATGCAGTGTAGCTTTCCAGGAGCTATGAGTATATGTTGTGAGCGTGTTCAACAGTATAAAACCAGAGGTCAAGTTGTGCATGTTGGCATTTGATAGAGAGAAAGGAAAGGAGGAAGACCGGAATAGTAAGGATATTGGTTGGACACCCCCGACAAGTGAACAGGTGACGGTCAACGTTGACGCCGCAGTGAAGAGGAAGAAGAAGGTTATGGCCACCGGATTTGTCATCAGAGATCAAGAAGGAAGATGGCTAAGAGGAGGTTGTGATAAAGGCGTAGCATTGGACATCATGGCAGAAAAACTGAGAGCCATTGTATTGGGTCTACAGGAATGCCGCATGAAGTTCCGAAAGGTATAGCTGGAATCGGATAGTGAAGTAGTAGTGAAGATGTTGAATAACAAAATCACCACCCCAGCTAAATACAAAGTGAGTTGCTATCTCATTATCAAGTTGTGTAGGGATTTGATGTTGTTACCTTTAAGTATAGGGGAAGAGTCTGTAATAAGGTGGTGGATTCCGCAGCCAAGTGGTGTCTGAAACAGGATGACAATAGTAGTAGATGGTGCCGATGCCCAAGTTTCCTCACTGACATGGTGAGAGAGGAAGCTACTTCGAGCCACAGGTCATGTATGAACTCACGTGGACCTGGTCTATGGGAAGAGGATGAATAAGATTATCCCCAGAGTGAAAAAAAAAAGGAAAAATAGAAATTACAATACCATTGTAGCACAAGGCTTGATTTCCTATATCAAGTGTTTTGATCTCCTAACCAATGTATATGGAAGTATTGGTGTAGTGGGTAGGAGATGCTAGCCTATAGGACATGAATTTGGAGCAATGGAAATGAATAGCCAATGTTGGAGTTGCTCAATTGCTCACAAGAATGAATAGCCAATTGCAAGTATTATGCTCAAGTGTTGCACAAGTGTGTTTTGGGTGTCCTAAGGCTTGTCCTATTTATAGGAATGGCCTATGAATGCTTAAAGACATTCTAGACACTTTCTTGGGGGTTCTAAGTGCTCAACTAGCCGTTAGGTATCCATTAGTTGCTTTAGCAATGGCTAGTTAATTAATCCTGAAAAGTGTAGACAGAGACATTCTCGGTCGAGGAATTTTCGACCGAGATCCCAATCGGTCGAGGTCTTTGTCGACCGAGGGACAGTCTGGAGCAAGTCTGTATAATGTTCTAGTCCAACTCCCAACTACCTTGTATGTTGTGCCTAATGGCTACTTGGGTCATTCTCGGTCGAAGAGTTTGTCGACCGAGAGTGTCTAGGTTGAGAAGTTTTTCGACCGAGAATGACTCTATTTCAATGTTTTAAACTAGGTACTAAGTGTGTGTATGAGTGTGCAGTTGTGACACTATTGTAGGGGATGACCTATCTAAGTGTTGTGATTGGCTAGGGAAGATCTAAACGCTTGATTTACATGATATCTAAGTACTTGTACATTATATGTTTGTACAAGTTTTTACATTTGATTACAATCATGAAATAAAGCATTTTTGAGCGTATAGATCTTCCAAGTTGTGTCATCCACTTTGTTCCTGCAACACTCAAGTAACACGTTAGATCCACAAGAATGAAATGTTTGTCATCATCGAAACAAAGGGATTATAATAATGTCCAATTTAGCCAACAATCTCCACCTTTTTGAAGATGACAAACATTTCCTAAATATAAAATAAGGAAATATAAATCATATGAGTTTCATACCTGAAGTTTACCTTTTGTAGCCATTCTCTTGTTTGTAAGTGTATGCTGGCCCGAGATTTATGAAATGCATTTTACTTTTGGTTTTATATTATTTCTCCCCCTTTGTCATTTCAAAAAGATATCCAAGAAAATCATTTTGTATGACTTTTATTTCTCCCCCTTAATTTTATACTATGCTCCCCCTAACTAAGATATTCAGTTTTAAAAACAGGGATTAATATGAATGTAAACCATTTATTGTTGAATTTAGCCACAATTTGTATCTCAATCATTTGCAAAGGATGTTAAGCCTTGAAATGATACGAGATCCTTTTAGATCCATGGCATATGTATTTTGATTTCTCATCCATTTTACACGGGATGTTAAGCCCTGAAAATGATATGAGATCCATTTAAGCTTATAGTAGAATGTATCTCTAATCAAATACACAGGATGTTAAGCCCTTAATCTGTTTAGAGAATTCCATTAAGAACAAGATATATGTCATATTCATGAATATTGTAGATTTATTTGTTTTCATAACCAAAATTACTTTTAAGGATACTAAGGTCATAACATGTTTCAACTTTTCTTTATGATGTTCACAAAGTTTTGTAAGCTCCTTCTTAATCTTATAGTCAAGATAGTTTTTGTGAGCTCCCCCTTAATCTTATAATCAAGATAATTTAAGGATTCTAAGGTCACAATAATCATTAGATCATAATGAATTAACCTTTTATGAGAGTTATACACTAAAATATTGTTTTCTATATACTAAGATTTAAGTGCAAGAAAATGATTTACAATTAAGCAATTTGTTAAGCTTATTTTAGGTCAACCTTGACTTCGACCACAGCGCCCCTTGGTCAAACTTAATTTCAACCAAGAGGCAAATTCTGTAGATTTCCAATTTGAACACTCATATGTGAAGTATAATTATTGCAGGTAGATTGATTAAATAAATATCAATTTGAAGCACTTTAAGTGATACCTATTATGTAGAAGTTTTAAAAAATTAATATAGGAATCACAATGAAGTCTTTGTCCTTGATTTTCCTAGAATTATTGTTTTACATTCATTTGAATGATGTCTCCTAAGCTTTCTTATGGGTGCATAAATTTCAATTCCCTTATTTTCAGATTAATCATAAGAGCATATATCCTTGAAAGCAAGATTAATGTCTTAAAGTCAAGATTTTTCTTTTGATTTATTAGAACAAACAACTAGATAAAACATTTAATATTCTTGTTCTAAGAGACACTATTTGGCTTTTCATAGCATCATCATTCATTTATTACAAGCCATTACACAATCATCATTATCTATCTTGTCAAGATGCATTTATGCCATAGGGTTTTAGTGTTATGCAAGATGGCATTTTCAATGATAGCATCATCTTTATTTGTAATGAGTTGAATTACAATGATCATTGCACAATGATTATGATAGAACAGTAGAAGTATATCCACAATACAATGATCAAGATAGAAGCATATAATTTCAAGAAATACAATGATTATGATCATTTAAACTAAATTTCAATACACATGGTTCCTATATGGATAGACCAAGGAATACTTAGGAAAAACCATGTGGATTATGATAAAATAGTAATTTGCTTGGTTAAACCAACATGGTTCATAGTGTTTAGTTTTAAGCCCAACCATGTAGAGGATAAGCCAAAATAATCTCATTCAAGGTTCATAAATTTTCAACTTTAAGACAAACCATGTAAATGAACATGCTTAATAAACTTTTTCAATTAATGAATAAGGTATGTTCAATATCAGTCTTCATATAGCACTTTTGCAATATGTTTAAACATTTCATATTCATAATGTTATACCTTTATTCAAAAAGATCAATATGTTTTAAAAAAAATGGTCTCCAAGATTCATTCTTATTTTGCATATTAAATCAATCATTAATAACAAATTGATAGCAAACTAGATTAATTAAAACAGGTTCAGCAGAACTTGGTTCGGTCGAACTTTTTGTCGACCGAATTTATCTCGGTCGAAGTTTTTCTCGACCGAGCATGCTGCTGTTTGTACAGGTTTGTACAAATTTGTTGCAGGTTAAAAATAGTATTCTGCTCGGTCGACTAATTCTCGACCGACAGTCTTCTCGGTCGAACATTTTCTCGATTGAGAATGTTTCTGTATTATTTTTCAGTAATTGTTTACAAGTAAAACATAGATTATTTTCAATTCAATTATGCAATTTGAAAACTCAGTTTAGTTGAGATAAAACATATAAATATCAAAGTAACATTTAGGTCAAATCTCAACTAATCATATTCAAATCTTTAGGTTTTGGGAACCCAAATAAAGACAATTTTTTAAAGATGTGTCTCTGCAGATTTATTTAAAATGTGTATTTTCAAGTTGGAAATTTTAATTACTTGAAACAATTTGTTATCTCATTATGTTAAGTTGAGATAGACATAGAGATATACAACTTAGAGTCTTTGGTCATATCTCAACTTAATTTAATTCATTTAGTTAGGGGGTTTTGGAACCCATACTAACTCAACATCCTTTTTCTTGTAAGGACATGAGAAGGAATAATGTCCAAGACGTAAACAATAATGGCAACATATAGAATCAACCTCATGTCTCTTTCTATAATTTTGTTCTAGGTTGTTCTTGGGTACATATGTATATTTGCCTCTAGGTACATACATAGATTGACTCTCTAGAACTTGTGTCCTTCTCCAACTAGGTTTTCGATAAGATTTTCCTTTAGGCTTATAACCTAGTCCTCTCCTTCCAATTTGACGATAAGAATCATTTAAGATTTTATCAAGGATATCATTGTTGCTCAAGCTACTAACTTCTTGTTGCAACTTAACAATCTCATCCATTCTCTTCTTGATATCTATCTTTTCTTGATCTAGATTAGATAATAAAGAATCTCTTTCTTTCACAATAATATCATAATCTAGATGTGTACACAAAACAGGTTGTTTTTTAAGATCATTTACTTGAGTTTGCAAGTTTATCTTTTCTAGGGAAAGAAGATTGCAATTTGCTTCTACTGATTTCAGCTTAATATCATGATCTTCAATAGCCTTTTTGAGATCTTCATTTTTAGATGTGAGAGCAAGAAGTTTAGCATGTAACTCATCATTTGCTTTATTAGATTTCTTTAATTTCTTCTTGCACTCAATATACTTATTATGTGTCTTTTCAAGACTAGCAATTTGCTCTTCTTTAGGTAAATCAAAAAGGCTTACCTCTTCTTCTTCTTCACTTATTGTAGCAATAAGGCATTCTTTATGCACGTCTTCCTTCTTTGACCTCCATGGATAGCTAGATGTTGTGTGCCTTATTCCTAAGCATCAATTACAACTTGTTGAAGATTGGTCCATGCTTTTCCTTTGCTTGCGGTTGTAGACACCACCACCCTTCATTCTTCAAGACTCGATTAGAGATCCTTGAAGCCTGCTCTGATACCAATTGAAAAACCACTAGATGGGGGGTGAATAGGGTTTTATGATATTTTAATAATAATTCAACCAAAGCAAGCAACCACAAAAAAGATTGGATAAGGGGACAAGGATTTAGAGTGGTTCCAACCTTAGCAAATACTAAGGCAGTCAATCCACTACCCGGTTGCTTACCCAACCGGGATTTTGAAAGTACTTAAATTTTATTACCTCGCAAGGATGTTACATAAAATTACAAATACTTTCACCTAACCCTTCGGACAGCCTTCGCCTAGAAGTAGTCTCACCAACCTCGAAGCAGCCTTCCTTGAAGTAACCTCAAGCTCCCCCTTGAAGTAGCTTTCCTCTTGAAGTAGCTTCCCATTGAGACAGCCTTCTTGAAGTAGTCCAAAGTCCACCTTCTCCACCGAGAAGACCCTTCTCCACCGAGAAGACCCTTCTCCACCTGAGAAGTCAAAGCCTCTCCAATCTATAGCCTCCAACCCTAGGAGTAGCAAGGAGAGTACAAACAATATAAAGGAACAAGAAGGAAAAATAGAAATTACAATACCATTGTAGCACAAGGCTTGATTTCCTATATCAAGCATTTTGATCTCCTAACCAATGTATATGGAAGTGTTAGTGTAGTGGGTAGGAGATGCTAGCCTATAGGACAAGAATTTGGAGCAATGGAAATGAATAGCCAATGTTAGAGTTTCTCAATTGCTCACAAGAATGAATAGCCAATTGCAAGTATTATGCTCAAGTGTTGCACAAGTGTGTTTTGGGTGTCCTAAGGATTTTCCTATTTATAGGAATGGCCTATGAATGCTTAAGGACGTTCTAGACACTTTCTAGGGGGTTCTAAGTGCTCAACTAGCCGTTAGGTATACATTAGTTGCTTTAGCAATGACTAGTTAATTAATCCTAAAAAGTGCAGACAGAGACATTCTCGGTCGAGGAATTATCGACCGAGATCCCAGTCAGTCGAGGTCTTTGTCGACCGAGGGATAGTCTAGAGAAAGTTTGTATAACATTCTAGTCCAACTCCCAACTACCTTGTCTGTTGTGTCTAACAGCTACTTGGGTCATTCTCGGTCGAAGAGTTTGTCGACCGAGAGTGTCTCGGTCGAGAAGTTTGTCGACTGAGAATGACTCTGTTTCAATGTTTTAAAATAGGTACTAAGTGTGTGTATGAGTGTGCAGTTGTGACACTATTATAGGGGATGACCTATCTAAGTGTTGTGATTGGCTAGGGAAGATCTAAACGCTTGATTTACATGATATCTAAGTACTTGTACATTATATGTTTGTATAAGTTTTTACATTTGATTACAATCATGAAATAAAGCATTTTTGAGCGTATAGATCTTCCAAGTTGTGTCATCCACTTTGTTCCTGCAACACTCAAGTAGCACGTTAGATCCACAAGAATGAAATGTTTGTCATCATCGAAACAAAGGGATTATAATAATGTCCAATTTATCCAACACATGCCACATGTAATGACTCCTCTAGATGGCACATGTTGCATCTAGTCTTAACGTCTCCTCACCTCGTCAGCAACAATGAATGTTCCCCCTTATCTCCTTGTTATCCTCTTCCATGTCCTTCACCTCCCATGAGACCAGTGATTTAGTAGCATGTTGCCAAACACTCCAATAGTGGTTCCATCTTTCTTTTTCTTCTTCCATTCCTCTCAGCCTTCCTCGACCCTAAAACCCTAGTCATTTCCTCTATCTCCCTGGAAAGAGAGATGTAGAGAGGGCACCATCACTACACCTTAAAGCTTGATAACCACACTAATAATGATCCCCCACCATCATCACTCCTCCTTGGATCTTTAGCCCCATAATGTTAGCCATGTTTGCTTAGCCGCCATGGTCGGAGACACGTCAGTAGGCCATTTCAACACCCTAATGTGACAACAATGCCTACACACAACAACATGAAAACAAACCTGACATTGACACCTCCACAACACCCTACCTCCTTCTCCCTTCTTGCACCGCCACCCATGGCTGCAAGACGTCTCCACCAGGCCTTGAACTTGCAACAAACTTCTTATCATATGTTATGATGCTTGTAGGTATGACACAGATCACCACTTTCATTTCCCTTCCCTCTTCTCCCAACACTATAGCTAGTCTCCTCCTTCGTCTTCTTGGCATCACAGGGCTGCTGCAAAAGGGTTCTTACCATCTACAATGATGGTCGGCAGCACACCTACACCTGCAACAGAGTGCCTTGCTCCTTTTCTCCCTCACATCAACCTTCTCCATTATCACTACCACCGCGTCCACCTCAAACCATGCCCTATATCACTAAATCTAAATACCATCCTTGTACAAACCCAATCACCCTCCATGATCCCCTGCATCTCGAGCAACTAATGAACAATGGTGACCAACCTACAATAGTGTGTGTGATGATAGCATACTTGGATCTCATTGCCACTAGAACTACTGACCACCAACCATTAAAATCTTCTCATATTCATCAGATAGGAACCTAAACTCGACAATTTGTTCTCTTCTAGAACACCTATGATACTCATAACCTCAACCCAAAGAAGATGCCTCCAACTCTATATTCAATAATGAACAGATGAGGAGTTACACCAACGCCATAGGTGGAACCAATCAGGAAGGAAGTATTGAAGACTGGTTCTGAAATTGGAAACTTGTAGGTAAGTAATCAATCCTTTTATGTTAATGTTTAGCCTCACATCAATAAATCAAATGATACCAATGCAAAATAAGATGAAAATATAGACAATAGGGATATAAAAACAAAATAGTACAACTAGTCCATGTTAGTAAACTTTTTTTATATTAAGGTGTCACGTTCATGTGTATATATATCAATATGTTATCACATGTGGAGGGAAAATTAAGTAATAATATTTTTTGGGTACTCATATAATTATTGAATATAATCAACTCGGTAATAATGACATCTAAACTTTAGTGTAGATAAGTGTCAAGGTATCTTATATGTTAAACATAGATATAGTAGTTGATGTAGCCTCAATTTATGGCCTCATCTTGTGTCTTATTGCATTTCAATCACATCTAAATTTGTTAGATTACATGTTATTTCTCTCAATATGCACATTTTTGTCAAATACGCTTAGGGACATTTTTTGCATGTTTTTCAAGTACTTGGACCATGCTTGTATGGACGAGACAGAGAGATGATGATGATGATCCTAGGGTTTCTCTACCCTTAAAGAGGCCCATAGTTAGTTCAAAGGCTCCCTCAAGCTATCCCTAGTGGCCAAGAATCAACTGAAACAAGGAAATCCATGGATGAACAAAGTTGAAGTGCAAAGTGTAGTTGAAGACCCCAGCACGGCCTAGTGCCAAGGAAGGGTCGTGATGGTTGAGCAAAAATCACACAGAGATGACATCATTCAACCTTGAAGATCTACCTCAGCATCACGGTTGTGCCAACCATAATAGCCATGCCAAGAAGACCTCAGCATAGTCATGCCAGCCAGAATGGTTGTGGTGTCCAGAGGCAGAACAGGTATTCCGAGCAGAATGGCCAAGCCTCCAAATCACCTAGCATGACCGTTCTACCTAGCCCTCACCACAGTCGTGCTACCCAGCATGGTTGTGCCACTAGCCTCCATTTCCCCACTTTCAACATGTGATTTTCTACTTTCACAAAATGGTCATTCCCTCTCAACACGGTTGTGCTACTCCCTACCCACCACAGTTATGCTTCCCAGTGCAGCCATGCAATCACCAGAACCTACATTTTTCTACATTGTTCTACCCAAAATGCCCCCACTTCAACTAGTGCTTCCCTACCACCTATATATGCCTAGGTGGAGATTGTAGCACGAGACTACACCCCCATAGCATTCATTTCTACCTTCCTTAGTGCATTCAAGAGCTCCCACCTGCTCCCACCTACTTCCACTCCATTTCCACCTTCCTCAACCACAAAACCCTAGTTTTCTAAGGTTGTGGCTACTTCCACCACCCATTCCATGCCATCTTGTCTCCAAGGAGGGAGGAGTTTGTGCTCTTATTGGTGGAGGTGGAGGTGGAGGTGAAGGTGAAGAAGATCTTCCACGAGCTCCATGGCTTTTGTTTCTTCTTCTACCCCTTCTTTTACTTTTTCTGTACTATGAGCAGCTAAGCCCTTCGTGGTGGGTTGTTTGGGGTAAAAATGTAACTTTGATGCCATGTTGAGGGGATATAACTTGTAAAATCTATAATTTCATTCTATGATGATTGCTTTCTACTTCTATCTCATTTACCATGTTTCTTCTTATATTTTGTGCTTGAAAACATGAATTACTTATTGCTTTATGCTTGAAACCACCTAAGTCTAGGAGAAGATGGCATATGTGAGGATATCTTGAGATTTTCTCCTAGGTCCAACTAATGGATCCCTATATAGAATCCCATCTTCCCACACATATATCCCTCCTCTTACTCCTAATTTTGAGATCTAAGTAGCTAGTATATGAGTGTTTGGTGTCATTGCCTAGAAGTTTTCTAAAAGCTATATGGTGAGTAATGTGGTGAAATACCCTCACCTCTACTCCCCATTCCTACCTTTGGATCCCAATTACACTAAGGATTCCCACCCTAGAAACCTAGATTAGTCAAATTCTAGTGTAATCTCACCTAAACCTTAGTTCATTTGAGCAACTAATAGTTCAGGATAATTCCATTGCATTTGACTAGTTGTTTGGTTTGCTAATCTAGAATGAAATGGTTAGGTTTGGATGCTATATCCTCCCCCCAAATAGAACCCTAGTAGCATCTCCAAATGGCCCACCTCTCTTTAACTTGCACTAAAACCCAATTTCTCTCTTAGCTAGTTCATACTAGTTTAGTTAATTGTTTTAATTGCTTTGTTACTTAATTGCCTTGATTTGGATAGTTATGTCTTGCTATCGTAGTTGGTGCTACTTTGAGCTTGATAGTGTTAATCTCACTAGTTAATGATAATCTAGGTCTTTATTTGCTTTAGTGTCTAACTTGCTAAGCTAGTGTAACTTAGTCTTAGCCTCTTGCTCTTGCTTACTTAGTTGCCTTTCTTTGCTAGCTAGAATTAACTTTTTTAGGGTTAAATTAGTGTTTTTCTTGCTTTGATCCCTTTATTGTTTTCTTGCACAAAACGTTAGTGTAATCAAACCAAAACCAACTTTAAACCCTAATCTTTGCTTTAGGAACTTAGATTAATCAAACTTAGCTCGAGTGCCCCCTCTTTCCTTGCAGATCGACCCATGACTTGCCACTCACCTATACTATAATACGATCTTGTGCGCTTGTGGGTAATACATTCTAGTCTATGTGGATGTTTTAGTATAGATTCCATTATAAATTTGAAATATCCCAAGTGTGTCTCTCAAGTTCCTTGAGATGTGCATCTAATCAAACTCAATTGGTTAGCTAAATTCCCAAGGTATAGAGAGGCGCATCAGTAGTATATTAGATTATGGTGGTTTCTCTTTGGTATATACATGTCTATGTCAGTATATTAGTATTCGTGGCACATTCAAGAATTATATCATAATATTTGTATGCCCACTAACATGTGTGTTAAATATGATGTTAGGAATAATATGTAAACACAAGATTTAAGAGAGTATAACCTTACAAAATATATACTAGAAAAATGTAGATCATTGCACACACTCACATTTAATCTAGACATAATTAAACTTATGTGACTAAAGATGAATCTAAGAACTAAATAGATATTCCATAGATCATCTATTATATGAATAAGATTAAAACCCTAATATGTCATTAGGTGACAAAGGCTATAACGAGAACAACATGAGAATCTATAATAGGAAAGTATACACATGTTAGTTTTGGTTTGACTAACATACATGATGTGTTCCTAGGATGAAATTTCGACTTTGGGGACCAAGTATATCAATCGAGTTAACTTTTAGGTATGTACATCCTCTATTTTATTTTGAGCATTATTTGACTAAACCTACATTCTTTTAATGATGCATCTCTTGAATTATTATTCTTCCTAAAGATTCAATTGTCAAACACTCATATTTCCTGATTTGGATTCATATACAATCATGTGGTTGTTGAATTATTCTCTAATAATGGGTCTTTGGACCCCTCATGCTATGATGGCCTATGCAAAATTGACTAAAATGCTAGTCTTCCCACTCTATTTATGCATGCTACATGTTGATGCACTGGATAATTGTCATTTTTACAAGCTATTTATTATTGATTTATGTGCGCTTATTGTTCGTTTTCAAATGAATTTGTGCATTATCTACTATAATTAGTTTGTGATACTTAATTGCATCAAATAAATGTAATTTTAATGTTTTTTGAATGATTTAATATATTTCAAGAGATTATGTTCGCTTTTTGTGGATTTCAGGTAAATTTATAAGAATCTACACAGCTCGGTACTACTGACTTTGTTGTCAGTGGTACCAACACTTTCTCAGGTTTGAAACATGTTGAAATTGAGAAGGCTCAGTAGTACAAACCTAGAAGTCGATACTAATGACAACATCACAGGGGTGAATCTGAATTTCGTGAGAAATCTCGATACTACCAACTTCAGCTCGGTAGTACTAATAGATGCACAGACAGCCATGATATCGAAGGCGTCGGTAGTACCGACATGGTGGGATCAGGTAGATTTAAAATCAAGTTTAATCTGATGGTTGGCAATTATGACACCCTAAGTCACTTCAATGACTTAGGGGGATTTCGGCCATACCTAATGATCTCATTATATTTTTTTGGACGGCAGCCGAGAGCAAGGAAAGGAGAAAGCGGAGAAGAAGGCCATGTTCCTAGAGATTCAGGCACATCCAATGGACGGATTTGTAGCCAAAAGGTAGTAAATTGTCACATTCATCATAAGGAATCATCTGGACCATCTTCTTTAGGGGTTCTTTTATTTTTCTGATGTTCCCCATGTTTTTCTTCTTCTCTCTCATGTATATGACAATGGAAATCATGAGGGGCTGAACCCCTTGTTCCTTAGGACCCAATAGTAGCCCAATTATGCATTGTAATTGACTTTTATGCATTAATATACATGTTTATCTTAATTTCTAGTTATAATTCTATGAAAATATAATGAATTATCCATGCTTGATCACCATAGGTAGTTAGTTAGATTGTTAAATGCTTCAAAAGAGGAATTATGGGTTTGAAAATCATAGAACTACATGTTTTATATCGCATCTTGAGAAAGGAAGCTTACGAATGTGAAGAGATTACCCAGAGATTTCAATAAAGTACCTAACTAATAACTCAGTTACTACAAGAGTGGAATTAGTGTTAGATTAGGTAGTAAATTACACCGTGAGAGTGGGTAATTCTTGCTACAGGTCTCTTTGTTTAGGGTTAGGAGAGATAATTATTAATGTTATGATTGTAATTGTAATGTTAACTGAGGTGAAACCGTAATCCTAAGGAATGCATGCCATTTGAGATTAACAGCCAATAATATTAGCTTTATTTTCTGCATCTTGGATAATTAACCCTTCAATCAAGTTTTATTTGGCCTAGCTAATCGCATTACAGTTGGTAGTAGTCTCTGGAGAATGTTTCCCTGAGTGTGACATCTGGGCCTCCTAAGGCCAATATTACATTGATGTGTATACTTGTGTTTAATGTGTAGTGTGCGAGGATCACATTTTTGGCGTCGTTGTCGAGGAAATGGCAACTCCAACACTACGAGTGCTATGATTGGCCACTCTAGGCCACAACTTTTATTTTATGTTATTCTTTCTAAGATGAATTTAAAATATTATTTTTTCAGTTATTAGTACTCATTCTCACATTGTTTTTAACTATTTCAGGTATTGGTGCTTGGTGCAAACAAGAAGCACCGATTACTGAGCCTCATTGTCACATAATGCCTTTTTTCAGGAGGATTTCCTACACAGAGCACAGGAATACAGTGGTTCTGAACCATGATTGATTCAGACTCCACCACCTGAAACTCTTGACACCTCCACCAGAGGAACCATAATTGATAACACCCAAATTTAGGCATCTATGCTAAGCATTTATTTATGGTTTTGTGTCATTATAGCCTTAATATGCCCAAAATAACCCTAGATCCTTATATTTAGTAATTTCTATATTTTCATAGATAAAGTTTCTCAACTAGACAATTTTGGGACTTGTAGGCATCAAACCTGAAAAGACATCTATTCTCCAAGATTTCTCCCTGACACATGATTTTTGCATCAGCTAGGCTTCCATCTGTCGTGACCAGGGATTAAGCATCGCACTATGTGTACCAGCTTAGGAAATGGTGGTCCCGCTAACTGAATAGCTGGACTAAGAAACTTTTGATATCTTGGACCCTATTTTTGATGCTAGTCCTTTATCAAAATGCATCCTCATCAATCAAAGGGTTCATCAATGCGGGCTCATCGACCACCAGTAATACCCCCCCCTCGTAGGGGTGGGTTTATTCTATGATGTTGTGACTGCAACCAAGAAGGATGTCACGACCGCGGCCAAGAAGATAATGCCACGATCGCTGCTAAGACGTTGTGTCGACCGATACTCAGCATGACTGGGCCCAGCTCGGCACGGTCGGGCTGAGGCCAAGGCCGCGATCGTGGTACACCAGCGCGACTGTGACACACAACCGCAACTGCCACACAATCACCTCGACCATAGGGTTTGTCTCGACCGAGGCATCTATCTCGACCATGGGATCTACCTCAACAGTGGCATCTGCATTGAATGTGACCGTCGGCATGACCGTGCCCAGCCTGGCACTGTCGGGCCGAAACCAGGACCACAACTGGGACAGGTGTGTGACCACTCATTACATACACTTTGCCTTCACCTATAAATACCCACCCCTCGTGACCTGGAGAGGAGTTCCCAATTTTGGGAGGTTCCACATTGTAGTTCTGCACATTATTGGTTCCCAGCACCTCGTCGAAGAGTTCCAAGGTCTGAAAAGGATGAAGTACTCATCCTACGTCTGTTCCTCCAGTTTGCTTCCATCTACCACCATTTTCCACCACCATTCACCCATATCCTACCATTCCCAGTCATCTTCCACCTTCATACACCCACCAAGCTACTATTTGGGGTGGAATCAAAGAGAAAGGAGGCCAAGGAGTCCAGAAGACCAAGGAGGAGGACCCAAAGACAAGATTTGTCCTATACAGAGGCTAAGGAGTGAGAGCCACCTCTCCTTAAAGGGCTAAATATATTCTTCTTCTCCTTTCTTTTACTGTTCTCCTTTGTTTCTGTACAAATGATGCTATTCCATCTTTGTTCAATGCCAACTATGCTTGTCTATAGCTTGTTGATCTCCTTCTTGTCTATGCAACCCGTTTTGGGCATGTCTGTATACTTTTACCTTATGCAAGCAATTTTATTTCAGATCTAATATGTTTTTTGTTCTATCTTCTCTTTTTGGTTATGATTGCTAGTTTGCTTGACATCTTTCTTGCTTGAACTTATATTTCTACCAATATTGAGAGATTCATTGTAGAAATAGGTAAGAGAAGGTAGTTTGGATAAGAAACTGAAAAGAGGACGGTTCAAGGTGATCTGTGCAGAACCGTAGACCTAGGAACGACCGAGCCCACTACCTAGTTCTTCCCAGAACACACTGGTTCCTAGCATCTCAGAATATTCTAGACCTGAGAAGATATCTAGAATATTCTAGGGTGTTGATTTGTCATACTCAAGAGAGGTTTCATATCACTGATGGGTTTTATTCACGCTACGTGAAAGAGAGTGGGGTGACCCCATAAGAACAGATACCACAATACATACTATGTTTGGATGTAGGTTGCTTGCTGGGGTGCTTGAGGGTTGTCTACGCCCGAGAATGGGTGCATAGACTGTCCAACTTGTGGTTACATAGCTAGGAACTCCTTCTATCTGATTAGTAGAATCCTACGGAATCTGTTTTTTTTTTCTTTGTTTTATTTTACTTTGTGACTGTCTGCTAGACTAGTTCTAGCTCCATACTTTTATTAACTACCAGATTGGCTTATCTGACTTAAGAGCGAGATCTTAAGCGTCCCAAACATCCCCACGTCCCTATGTTCGACCCCGTATATCTACTTTGACCCTATAATAAAGTTATGGGGGTCCTTGAAGGTTTGGGTTATTAATTTAAAGTTCGATCCTTCTGAGTCCTCCTCCTTTCAAATGTGCGATTTGGGCAGCATCAATAACCACTTCAGATGGCGGACCCACTAGAAGAACATATTATTTGGGAGAAGATCAACTTGTCTTTCTCAACAACTCAGCTAGGGCTAATCGAAAGACAAGATATAAATGTGGGAAGATACAAGATTGATCCTGAGTTGGTGGCATTGGTCAAGTCACCGACTTTCCATGGCCATAGTACTGAGGACCTGATGACGCACATCAGAAATTTTGTTGAAAGATGCAATATGGTGAAAATTGACAAGGTGACAATGACAGTGATCTATCTAAAGCTTTTTCTATTATCACTGGCAGACAACGTGAAGTCGTGGTTCTACAATTTACCACCTGTGTCGATAGAAACATGGGAGGAGATGATAAACACTTTATTTTAGCGTTACTTCCCACCTCAGAAGACTAACGAGCTGGTCAGAAAGATATACAATTTCAAGAAGCAAGCAGAAGAGTCTTACTCTCAAGCATGGGAGAGATATTTGAACATGCTGAGGAAGGCCCCTCATCATGGGATTGATCTTTATAGTCAGGCAAAGATTTTTTATTATGGGTTGCATCAAGGGGAGAGGACCACACTTGATAGTGTAATAACATGTTTTTTCCTCAACAATAAGCCATTTAGGTGTCATGAGATCCTGAAGAATATGGCTAAAAACCAATCTTGGGGACAAGAAAGAGAACGCCCAACAACCCTTAAAAGTGTTGGAGAGTCCAAGGTGATATCGACATTGAATGAGAAGTTAAACTTGATTGCTAAGAAATTATGTGTCAAGTATGTAAGCTCTTCTAGAGAAGAGCAAGAAGAGTGCATGTCTTCACGGCAATAGAATTATAGGGGCAATGACTATTCCTAGAGGAAGGACCCCAAGTTTTTTTAGAAGGACCCCAATAATTTCAGCAGGACCCATCACAAGCACAACATTAAGGAAATGCACAATAGCACGAAAGGGACCCTAGCAAGATTGACCACATTGAGGAAATGCTAGGTAAGTTGGTCAGTTAGAATGAAGATATCATTAGCCAGACCCAGAGGGAACTACAAAATCAAGGAGCATAGATTCGTAGTATAGAGACTCAGATCTCTCAGATAGTAGTGGAAGTGGCTTCTTTGAAGAAACATGCTCAGTAGGGGTTTCTAGGAAATACTGACATACCATCTAGAAATCAACATGTCAAGGAGGTGTTGCTTCATAGTGGCAATGAAGTGCTTATTGACAAACAGACTATC
The DNA here is from genome assembly GCA_963693085.1 of Alisma plantago-aquatica. Taxonomy (NCBI): domain Eukaryota; kingdom Viridiplantae; phylum Streptophyta; class Magnoliopsida; order Alismatales; family Alismataceae; genus Alisma; species Alisma plantago-aquatica. The sequence continues at coordinate 410,395,263 of OY856415.1, read as the reverse complement.
CCAAAAGCAAAGGATGCCACATGTGGCACAGGGCCAGCAGTGACTGTTCATACAACTGAGCCATATATTGTAGCAAAGGACAAGATAGCTAAGGAAGAAACTCATGAACCATAGGAGACAAGAAAGAAGGCATACATACCACCTCATCAAACTAAAGTGGTGAATCCAATGCCCTTTTCGAATAGCTTGAAGGCAACCAAGGTTGAGCAGCAATTTCAGAAGTTTTTGGACAATTTCAAAAAATTGCATGTCAACATTCCTCTCATAGATGCAATTGAGCCGATTCCTTCGTATGGAAAATTTTTGAAGGATATAATCAATAAAAAGAGGAGTATAGCTAACTCGGATGTAGTGGTGTTGAAGGAGTAGGTTAGTGCCTTCATTTTGGGAACACTGCCACCAAAAAAGCAAGATCCATGTTGCTTCATCATATCATGCTACATTGGGAAGACCAAAATTGGAAAGGCTTTATGTGATTCAAGGGCAAGAACTAATCTTATTATCTTGACTAAGTTGGGTCTTAAGGAGTCTAAAAAAAGCAATATGACCATATAGATTGGGAACAACTCCATGGTTAGGCCATATGGTATATGTGAGGATGTTCTTGTCAAGGTGGACAAATTGTATTTCTAGCAGATTTTGTGGTAATGAAGATGTAGGATGATCACGGCAACAAACTACTACTTGGGAGGCCATTTCAAGCCACATCAGACATGATACTCGAGATGGGCAGAGGAAGATAGACATTGGGGATTAAAAACAACCATTTTGAAATCAAGATGCCCGAGTCCACAAAGACGACTGAAGAGAAGGCACAATGTCATATGGTGTAGCAGGTCCAAGGAAAGATATCTTTATTTCTTGGGAGGCCATTCCTAGACATGGCTCATGTGATGACATAGGTTCACAAAGGCACACTAGCCGTGGACATCTTGGAGAACACAAAGGAATTTCATTGACCAAGGTGGTTCAGTATCCATATGATGAAGAGGAGGAATATTACCCAATAACAATTAAAGAGCCAGCTTCTTCCACTCTTGTTCAAGCATATCCACAGTTGCCTTTAGAGGCATGTCTCATTAATTTGGTGGATGACTATACTCGATGTTGTTCTTTGGAGGAGTGTGCCTTGTTTCTCAAGGCACTATAGTGTTACTACACCATACACTTTTAGGATCTAGGACCACCTCCTCCACCATTGGTCCTATGTTTTCTGAGTCCTCTGGATATAGAGCTAAAGCCATTGCCACCGCACTTGAAGTACATTTCGTTGGCAGCAGAAGAGAAGCTTTCGGTCATCATCTCATCTTCATTGAGCATTCAGGGAGAGGAGAAACTACTTGTGGTTCTGAAAAACCACCAGACAGTGTTTGGATGGTCTGTTGTAGACATATAGAGAATCTCCTCTAGTTTCTACCGGCACAAGATCGTACTAGAAGAAGGAGCCAAGCCCATAGTACAACCTTAGTGATGACTCAATCCTATCATGACTGAGGTAGTAAAGAAAAAGGTAGTAACACTTTTATCTACAGGTATAATTTGTGTTATCTCTAACTCTAACTGGGTCAGTCCAACCCAGATGGTTCCTAAGAATGGGGGGATAATGGTCACAACTAATTCAAATGATGAATTGATTTCTACTAGGTTGGTGACTAGGTGGCGAGTATGTATTGATTATTGACGTTTGAATGCTGCCACTTTGAAAGACCATTTTCTGCTCCCCTTTATCGATCAGATTCTTGAGCTCACTTTTGTTTTCTCAACGGATATTCTAGATACAACCAGATCTCTATCAATCCACAAGACCAAGAGAAGTCCACCTTCACTTGTCCTTATGGCACTTTTTTGTATCGTTAGATGTCGTTTGGTCTTTGCAACACACTGGATACCTTTCAGAGATGCATGCTTGCCATTTTTTCTGATATGGTGGAGCAATGTCTGGAGGTATTCATGTGTGATTTTTTTGGTGTAAGGGGAATCGTTTGATGGTTTCCATGACAATCTCGATAAGGTTTTGCAAAGATGTGAGGACACTCACCTAGTTTGGAACTGGAAAAAATGTCACATGATGGTAGTGAGGGGATAGTATTGGGAAACAAGGTGTCCAAATAAGGGAATGGAGGTTGACCTGGTAAAAATAGAAGTCATCTCCAATCTACCTCCACCATCATCGGTGAAGGGAGTGAGGAGATTTTTAGCCATTTCAGATTTTACGGATGTTTTATAAAAGATTTTTCAAGAATCGCCAAACCACTTTTTGAGTTGTTGGAAAAGGATGCTAAATTTAATTTCGAAAAGCGAGTTTGAAGGCGTTTAAGGAGAAACTAGTCTCTGCACATGTTGTTCATGGTCCATATTTGAGTCAACCATTTTAGCTGATGTGTGATGCATCAGATTACAGTAGGGGTTGTTCTAGGCCAACATCGAGACAAGGTTCCCGTTGTCATTTACTATGCATCAAAGACCCTAAATGTTGCCCAATCAAATTACACAACCCCAGAAAAAAGTTATTGGTGGTGGGTTTCCCTTTTGAGAAATTTTTCCAATATTTGATAGGGGCTAGGGTCATTGTTTGGACAGATCATGTATGCATTAAATATATGCTACAGAAAATGGATGCAAAGCCTAGGTTGATTAGATGGATCTTGTTGTTGTAGGAATTTTATATTGAAATTGAAGATAAAATAGGAACCAAGAATGTAGTATCAGATCACTTGTCTAGGCTTGAAAGATTGGATGAAAAGGACATAGCCATACCAATTGTGGAAGAATTCCTAGATGAGCATCTTTATGCCATAAAAAGAAAGGATCTATAGTTTGCAAACATTATGAACTACTTGGCCTATGGCGAACTGCCAAAATATTGGGAATATCACAAACAGAAGAAAGTATTCCATTCTTTGAGTTTTTACATTTGGGATGATCATATCTTGCTTAAGCAATGTAGGGACAAGATTTTGAGGAAATGTGTGCCTGATTCCGAGTTGGAGAGTATATTGGTACATTGTCACTCCCTACCTACTGGGGGTCACCATGCTAGTTATAAGGAAACGACCAAGGTTTTAGAGATTGGATTTTATTGACCAATGATTTTTAAGGATGCATATAACTTTGTTCTTCATTGTGATGTGTGTCAACATGTCGAGAATATCTCAAAGAGACATGAAATGCCCTTGATTGTTTTTTAGGAAATTGAAGTCTTTGATTTGTGGGGGATAGATTTTATGGGCCCGTTTGTGTCGTATAATTCTAATTTATATATATTACTTGTCTTTGACTATGTGTCTAAGTGGGTGGAAGCAATTTTGACCTGCACCAATGATGCCAGGTTGTATGCAAGTTTGTAGAAGATCCTATCTTTTGTAGGTTTAGGGTGTCCAGATTGACAATCAATGATGGTGGATCACACATCACCAATAGGAAATATGGAGCACTTTTGAGCAAATTTGGAGTGAAACACAGGGTAGGTACTCCATATCACCCGCAAACCCAAGGACAAGTTGAGGTGTCTAATAGGGAGATTATGAAAATCATAGAAAAGACAGTCTCAACAAATAGGACTAATCGGAGCATGTTGCTTAATGATGCTCTATGAGCATATAGGACGGCCTATAAGACACCTATAGGAACCACTCCTTTTAGGTTAGTTTATGGGTGAGCATGTCACTTACCCGTAGAGTTAGAGCACAAAGCAAAATCACCCCTGAGGAAATTGTACTACAATGTGGATGTTGCAGGGAGAAAAAGGATGTTAGAATTGAATGATCTAGATGAGCTTAGGTTTGACGCCTATGAAATCTCCAGGGTCTACAAAGAGAGAACTAAAAATATCCATCATTGCCACATCTTACATAGAGTCTTCACTCCAGTACAAAAGGTGCTTCTATTCAATTATAGGTTGAAATTACAACCTAGTAAATTAAGGTCTAGATGGAGTGGGCTTTTTAAGGTAGTTAAGGTTTTTCCCCATGGGGTGCTAGAAATAAGAAATGGGGTTGAGCCATTCCTTATTAATGGCTGGTGGCTTAAACATTACATTGGGGGAGATTTGGTTAGGAAAGAAGAGGAGTTGAGCTCGTTGAGCTTCAATGATCTTTTGTGCTTAGATCGTCGAGCCTATGACGTAAAATAAGGGCTTTTGTTGGAAGGAAACCCAACCATCAATTTTCATTCTTTACATTTAGTTTTGTAGTTACATAGATATAGTTTTCATTTTATTAGTATTCATGTAAAAAAATATGCCTTGATTATTTTTGTGTGGTGTGCAGGTTGAGCATCAGTCGGTACTACCGACCCTAGAGTCAGTAGTACCAACGGAGTCACATGAACAAGAGGATGAGTTTTAAAACAACTTGGTAGTGCCGACTACATAGTTGATAGTACTGGCAACATCATAGAGTCGGTGAGTAAATATTCAAGGAACCTCGGTACTACCGACACCAGGTTCGGTAGCACCAACATTTTGCAAAAAAGGGTCATGCTAGTTGATAAGGACTTGGTACTACCAACCGTAACTGGGTAGTACCGATGCAAATTGAAGTCCTAGGTTTGAAACATAGAGATCACGCTCAAAAGCAGCGACAATTTTGAACGACTTGATACTACTGATACAAACTCAGTAGTTCCAACACCTGAAGACAAGAATCTGCAGGAGCGCCAATGATGATCAAGATTTTTCACATCTAGCATTCGATACCACCCATCCATCACACAAGTCAGTATTATTGACTCTCATTGGTACTACTGATACATGGCCATCAGCATCTACAAAGATCGACATATCAGGGTCGTCGGCATCAATGACTAATAGTTAATCACATGGATTATGGAGGAAAAGTCAATACTACTGACTTTCAGTCGGTTCTACTGACGCAATGACAAGGGTGCGTCCCGAAGCTATATAAGGAGGGGTTGTGGATTGTTTTTCTTCACACCTTCAACACACATATCCCAAGAAAGATAGTGCAAGCAGCACAGGGAGATCAGAGTCTACTTTGAGCTTCTTTTTCTCCATCCCCTTCTTGTACCAGTGTGATGGCATCCAAGAGAGGTGCTTCTTCATCGGCAGGGCGTACTGAGTTGATTCCAAAGCCAACTCGTATCGTCCATCCCAATGCCTATGTGAAGAAGATATATGAGGACTTGATGAGTAAGAAGATAACTACAACATAGTATGGAGACCGTGCATTCATCACCTCCTTGGGCTTCACTGACAACCTCCACCAGGTCTGTGAGCATCAGGGGATGGTGGGAGATCACCCATTCTTCAGTGATTGGCTCACCTTCCTAGAACTGATTTGCATGTTCCTAGCATCACGGGAGATATGTTGCATCCTCGAGCATGGGGATGAATGGAGGGAAGGCCGCATCAACTTTTATCTTTTCAACACTAACTTTTAGTTGACATTGTAGCAATTCAACGCCATCTACGGATAGCCAATGGGGGAAGAACACTTCATCCCCAACAATTTCGACTTGAAGAGTGCATGGGATCTATTGGCAAAGGTGCCAGAAGGATTCCATATTAGCCGGCATACAAACTCCATCACCAACACCGAGCACCCAATTGCTCGCCTCCTGCGTCGCCTCATCACTAACATGATCTTTGCCAAATCAATTCAGGGGTAGGGGAAGACTCACTGGGTGGAGCTCTACTTCCTATACAAGTGGCTAGAGTTGGGAGCGAAGAATGTGGACTTTGGTTCTTTCTTCCTCCAACATATGATTTCAGTGAAAAGACTAGTGTAGAGGACTCCTCCCATCCATTTTGGAGGATTGATCGCCCCAATAGTGATGCATTTGAACCTTGATATCTCCACCTCCAGATCCTTGAAGGTTGCTCCCAAGTTGGACCTGAAGCATTTCAAGAGAGCAAACCTCCTTAACGTGCGCCAGGGAACAGTGTACGCATGTTGTATAGTGGGTACCCAGTACAAGGAGAGGGAGCTCCCTGATCTGATCTTTGAACTACAAAGACTTTATGAGGTGGCATGTAGATAGATCCTCTAAGGATGAGGAGGAAGAATACAATGTTGTGCAAGAACAAAAATAGTAGCAGAATGAAGAAGAAGGGATGGAACCCACCATCCCCATCACAAGGAGGCAGGTTCCCCTCAAGTGACCAAGACCATATGGATCCTCTAGTTCTTTTGCTCCACCACCTCCACAGGAAGACGATCCATACTCCATGGCAGGCATGTATGGAATGTTGCAAGAGATACAATAGGGACAACAGTAGTAGACTGCTATACTAGTAGGCATCCATGATGTCTAAGGACGGCTCTATCAAAATCAGTACGCAGTCTTCAAGAACGAGTGACTTCTTTTGGCCAACCAAGAGAACATGCACACACGCCTACAGCGTATGAAGAGCTACCAACAGTCGTTCTCCGACAACTACTGGATCCATGGCTACTTTGGTGGTTATCCACAACCTATAGAGATGCCATAACAGCTACCGACATTCCAAGGGACGTTCTATCCCTATGATCCTACCATGCCACAACCTCCACCACTACCCTTTTGATCCCCTACCACTATTCCACCTCTTAAGTTGGATTTTGACTACGCGAACATAGTCAAGTTCAAGCTAAGGGGATGTTGGAACAACTCTATACTTTAGTTTTTATTTTTCTTTTAGTCTTTATTTGCTTTTTAGCTTTTATTTTTCCAAGCTATAGGATCCACGATCTATCTAGTGTAATAGTTGAGCATAATTCATGATTCCTGTCATTGTCATGTACTTTTGGGTGTTTGTAGTGGAAACTAAAATGAAAAAAAAAATATTTTGTTACAAATTTCTTGAGTTGCACCACCTAGAGGAAGTGTATGGGCTAGTCAGTTTAAGGACATTTGATATGAATGGAAATCTTTATTCATGTAATGTGGATTAAGATGAGGTTTGAGCCTAAATTGGTCAAACAATGAATGGGATCTCAAATTGAAATTTAAGGAAAAAAAAACTTGAGGTTATCAGTGTTCACTAGTCATTTGAGAGGGACATATCATATTTCATGAAAGTCATTGTCTCTTAATTATGTGATTCCATCCATTTTCCATTCGTTTTGACCCACCACCTTAAGATGATCATGTAATCTGAATTATTTCCTCTTATTTTAATTGCATGGCATAATAGGTGACATGATAGTTAATTTTTCTTTTATTGCATTAGTTATAAAATGAAAAAAAATATGCATAAACAATTTCTATGTATATCAATCTAGTTGCATAACAATTACATGTAGATTGTATGCATTTTCATTATTCATTTTTATATCATGTGGTCATACTATTTTCCTCTAAAATAAGAATGTAGGGATACACATCCATACCCTCTGAAAAATCAAGAAGGAAAAATCAATGAATGAGAAATGTTAGTGAATCCCAAGCATAAATTTTGATCATGCTAAAATAGTGGGCCAATGAAAAAATAAATAAATATTTTGAAATAAAGAGGGAGAAAGGATGTCATAAACTCTTCTTAAAGAGATGGAAACATTCACATGATGTATTCTCTTCTTGACTTTATTATCATCCACTTGACGAGATATTTAATAAATGCATCATTCCACCCATAATATTAGGCATTAGGATTCATGTATTTTTCATTATCTTCACCATATAGGTTCATCATGTTTTATTTTTGCATAAATAATTCATATTTTACTGGTGATTCTTCATAAGCCCATTTCTTTCCATTCATTGCTCTTATCAATAGGCCACTTAAATGATTTTTCTCCTCATTCATTCTATAAGGAGAACCGCTTCCAATTAGTTGGTAGTTAGGAAAGAGCAACGCAGATATGGAATCACATGATGCACCAAGCAAATGCCTAGTTGACTATGATATTAACTGATCTACTAATAGTGTTTCATTGATCTAAGTGTGGTCAACTTTTATGGATATTTTTGTTCGCTTGAGAGTAGTTGATTGTTTAGTGGTCAGTAAAGGCCGGTTTGGGACCGTCGGGTGGGGATAGTTGAAAAATAAATTCATATTTTATGTCCTTTTAATGACTTGTCTCGAACAGATTTGAGGGTGTGTTGCTTGAGGGTGAACAACATTTAAGCTTAGGGGATTTTGATGTACTGGATAATCGTCATTTTCACATGCTATTTAGGATTGATTTATGTGCACTTATTGTTCATTTTCAGATTAAGTTGTGCATTATTTACTATAATTAGCCTGTGACACTTAATTACATCAATTAAATATAATTTTAATGTTTTTGAATGGTTTAATATATTTCAAGAGCTTATGTTTAGTTTTGTGGATTTCAGGTAAATTTACAAGAATCTACACAGTTCGGTACTACCGACTTTGTTGTTGGTGGTAACGACACTTGCTCAGGTTGAAACATGTTGAAATCAAGAAGACTCAGTAGTACCGAACCAGAAGTCGATACTACCAACAACATCATAGGGATGAATCAGAATTTTGTGAGAAATCCCAGTACTACCGACGGTATTACTGACAGATGCACAAGCATCCACAACTATCGAAGCCATCGGTAGTACCGACACGACAGGATCAGGCAAATCCAAAAATCAAGCTTAATTTGGTAGTTGGTAATTAATGATGCCCTAAGTCACTTCAATGACTTAGGGGGATTTTGACCAGACCTAATTATCTCATTCTATTCCATTAGACGGAAGCCGAGAGTGAGGAGAGGAGAAAGTAGAGAAGAAGGCCACATTCTGGGAGATTTGAGCACCCCCAGTGCACAGATTTATAGCTTGAAGGTAGCAAATCATCACGTTCATCAGAGGGGATCATCTGGACCATCTTCTTCAGGGGTTTTTTGAGTTTTCTAATGTTTTCCACGTTTTTCGTATTCTCTCTCATGTATTTGATAATGGAAATCATGCGGGGCTAAACCCCTTGTTCCTTAGGACCCGAGAGTAACCTATTTATGCATTGTAATTGACTTTTATGCATTAATATACATTTTTCTCTAAATTTCTGGGCTTAATTCTATAAAAATATAACGAACTATCTATGCTTGATCACTATAGGTAGTTAATTAGGTCATTAATTGCTTCGAAAGAGGAATTAAGGGTCAGAAAATCATAGAATTACATGTTTTATATCACACCTTGAGAAAGGAAGCTTACGAACGTGAAGAGATTATGCAAAGTTTTCAGTAAAGCACCTAACTAATAACTCAATTACTACGAGAGTGGAATTGGTGTTAAATTAGGTAGTAAATTGAAGAGATCTAGAGGGGGGTGAATAGATTCTTATAAAAATTTAAAGCAATGATGAAATGAAAAAATGCAAGCAACCAAATGAAGACGGGATTTAGAGTGGTTCCGTCTAAGACGTCAGTCCACTACCTAGTTATTTCCAACTAGGATTTTGCAACAAATAATTTTATTACTTATTTGTTAGGACAAATTATAAAAGTACTTATTGCAACTAATCCCTCTTCTTTAACAGCAACAGAAAAGCACCATGCAAACCTCTTCTTTGAAGGACGACGGAAGAGCACCGATCTCCTCTTCTTTAACATACGATGGAAGAGCACCGCAACAATACCTCTTCTTTAATGGACAATGGAAGAGCACCTATCTCCTCTTCTTTAATGGACAATCGAAGAGCAATGATCTCCTCTTCTTTAACGGACGATGGAAGAGCACCACAACAATACCTCTTCTTTAACGATCAGCTGAAGAGCACCAAGTTGAGAAGACTCCTTCTTCTCACAAGTTCCTGGACAACCTTCACTCTAAGAAGTATCCCAAGAATAATACAATAAAGAATAAATAGAATGGAGAAAGAAAGAAACAAAATAAGCTCACAATATATACAATTCTTCTCTTATGGACAAGTGATGATGATCCACTCCAAAATGGTTTATGCAAAGTAGTATTTGGTGGAGAGGATAATGTAGTTGAAACTAAGGGCTTTGGCTTATAATGATAGAAACTTGAAGTACTATACCTAAGATCTTTGAGAAACATGAAAAGTATGCTCTAGTATGTATCAAATGTTGTTGCAAATCTAATGTTCAAAGTTGTGTACAGAGTTGATGTTTAGGTGCCCTAAGACCACTCCTATTTATGAGAAATATTTACAAGTGGTTAGGGTACCTATGAGTAGTCTCTAGAGTGTTCTTAGAGGTCAATTAAACATTTGGTAAAAATTAATTGGGTTGCAACAGCTAATTTGATCATTAATCAAAAGAGATTCTAGAACATTTCTCAATCCACAATATTGTCGACCAAATTGAATCTTGGTCCACAATATTGTTGATCGGATAAAGTTCTGGGGTCAATTGCACTAACGGCTATGTGTCAGTCCATCTTCTCAGTCTAGCGGCTCTATTTCGGTCGAACTTTTCTTCGATCAAATATTCGTTCGACAATACATTGTAAAAGAGATTTGCAATGTGTGTGAGGTCCTATTCATGACTCATATGAATCCTATCAACCTTAAAGTCTTCATGTGAGTTTAGGATAGGGTTTTGGTATATTTTAGAGGATCATCACTTTTCCTTACATCATGTCTATTGACGTGAAATATTATCGCACTAACAAACTCACTTGGGGTTGAGATCCCCGAGCTTTTACCAAAACCTTGTGCAATAATGCCACCCGCAAGCAGACGGGTCTTATCACAGTATAGTTGAGGATTGAATCCCAAGAGACAACATTTTTAAGAATCGTCATTAGTCGAATCTAGCTCAAGTAAGACTAATATTTATAACCAAGGGTTGATTTGGGGTTAATTAAACTAAGTGTGGGAAAGTAAAGAGCAGAATTAAAGTCGAATCTAGATTAATGATATGGAATCGATGGGGTGGTCTCGAGTTTCACCTCCACTACACATGCAAACACATCCAAACATCAAACATCTAGGAAAAATATAACTATCCAAATAGAGCTACTGCAAAACCCCCATACGGGTGTTAGGTTTGCGTAAGCATCACCTTTGGTATCAGATGTCTCGTCACCATCCGGTTCATATGCTTACGACTCCGAATATATAAAATCCAACTAAGGTTGTGGGCCCCCTATACAGGCGTTAGGTACACAGAAGCGTCACTGTAGGCTAGATGGCTCGTTCCCTCACGGATCACGTACTTACGACCTCAAGGAGTCCCTCTCTATTTCTAGTCAGGGAGTCAACCATGCTAAACATCAAGCAAGCAGGTGATTAGTCTACAAGAAAACATTGACGATTAACAACGAAGATACAAAATCCAACTAAGGTTGTGGGCCCCCTATACAGGCGTTAGGCACACAGAAGCATCACCATAGGCTAGATGGCTTGTCCCCTCACGGATCATACACTTACGACCTCAAGGAATCCCATTCTATTTCTAGTTTGGGAGTCAACCTCGTTAATCAACATTCTACCCTACATAAAGAAGTTCTCAAAACATAGGGAAGAACAAGATGAAAACAATAGGTAATCAAACTACAAACATTAACGATTAACACGAAATGAAAAGTTATATACATTGCCATGAAATGTTTAACAAAAGGACATGCTTGCATAGGCAGTGGGGCTAGTCCTCGCACCCCAGTGAAAAGGAACTACTCACTCATGATGTAAGAATCAAGAAGAAAGAGAGAGAGGGAAGATTATGCCATGAGCATGATGCAGAAGGTGGTCGCAGCTCGGTGAAGAAGATGTGGTCTTCTATGCCGTGTCGGAGCAGATCTAAACGAGGAACAAGGGACTCCAAGACAGATTGGGCAGTCTTTCTCACTCCTCCTTCCTTCTCTCCTTAGTCCCCTTGATCATAGCAGGAGCAGAAGGTGAAGTGACACTGGCGTGGATGACAGATCTGGATCGAATCCTGTGCTCGGACAGCCTGGCGACGTCCCGGATCCAATGCCTCAAATGAGGACCCTTGCGGTCCTATTTATAGGCTCGGGACTGGTCTCACGATTTGGGCCCAGTCACAATTTTTACAACTTTCTCAAATGGTTTGGTGTATATGACCAAATGGTCTTGAGTTAGGTGACCATACGGTTTGGTTGTTTTAAGTGTCCATACGGTCTTGGTATACAGCAGCCCAAACGGTTTGGAAGATTGACCATACGGTCTTGTTTTACACTGACCAAACGGTCTACTTTGATTGTTCGTATATGTCCAACCAGTCTTGTGTTGAGGCAAAGCAAACGGTCTGGGAAATCCGCCTTCATATTGTCTTGGACTCCCTTGCTCAAATGGTCTTGCGAGATATGACCAAACGGTTTGGTGTTAACCATCCAATCGGTTCTGAGAGCAGATCGTCCAAATGGTTTGCTATATTTCCTCCAAACGATATGACACCTTGGGCTCCAAACGATCTGCTTCTAACGATCTCATTGACCATTCCTTGTGCAACCGGTCTTGGATATTAAGGCTCCAAATGGTTTCAGCATGTCTGTCCTGGTCTACGTCTAAATGGTTTCGTAGCCCTAATAGTTTCGGAGATGAGACCAAATGGTCTTGGGTTTTGCGGTCGTCCAAACGGTCATCGCTTTTGGTACCAAACGGTTTCGAATTTCGGTCTTGGACACCCGCTCAAACAGTCTGGATGTTGACGCCGGTTGTAGGTTGTTGTGATGGCGGAGAAGACGACGGTGGAAGCGGCGCTAGGCGGCGGTGTAGGTCGCAGATGCTGACCTTGCTGTAGGTGTCCTCTAGGGTTTGTTGGTATAAGGATGAAGGTAGAGGAAGAAGGTGATGGAAGAGGCAGGAGGTGAGTCGAGCAGGTGGTGTAGGAGTTAGGGATTGGCGGGAGGAAGAAGAAGAAGGAAAACATTAGATGAAACCTCCCATACGGTCTTGATAGATTGCCCAACCGGTCTTGAAGACCGATATGTATCAAACGGTCTTGGAGAAGAGGGATGGCCAAATGGTCTTGAGGTAGAGGTTGCTCATACAGTCCTGATACCGTATGGAAAGGAAAGAGTAAGAAACCATTAAGGCAATGGATGGTTGAGACCGTGTGGTCGGATGGATGGGGGTTGTCGATCTGTGATCTGATGGTGTGGAAGTGCTTGCGGTCTGAGACTGTATGGATGAATGGTTGAGACCGATTGGTCAGACCGTTTGGTCAAGACCGATTGGTTAGACCGTTTGGTCAAGACCAGGGATGAAATGATCTCGAGTAAGGGTAGATCAAGGGCTGAGAAAGGTGGGCCCCCACTTATTAGGGTTTGGTTAGGATGATGGTTGATGGAGATGGAGTGAAATAAAGGGTAGTGATGATTATGTTGAAGGTGGATTAGGGTTAAATGGAGGTGGGTGCCAGCTGGTTGTTCAACCTCATCACGACCTACATAAATTCAACATAAACTCAGTTGATAATTCTAGTAACTGAAACAATTAAGCAATTTTGTATACTGTGATTTTTAGTAAATGAAATTGGATGTATTGAGTCAAAATGGTCCCAAAAAGGTGACTGAATATTATGATGAATATGCATTCATAAAAACACCCCAAACTTAAATGTTGCTCATCCTCGAGTAATACAACATCTGAAACAGTCGCCAAATGAATACTTTCAACTCGTGTGGTTGCCTCATCTTCACAACACGACTGTTTTCTTTCTGCTCATTATGGCTAAGTATCTTAACCTCCTGAGACCACTTAACACATCTTATCGTATCTTCGTTCCTGAGTTTGTTTTTCAATATCACTTCCTCTTCACTTTTTCGAACAACAAGCATGCCAAAGAGTTTTGTAAGAGTCCAGAGATACCCGCAGAACAACAAGTGTGCATCTAATCTGACACTAGTGTTTTTCAGGGTAGTGGAGGCATTCATTGTGACTTTAGGTAGAAAAGAGAGTGAAAGGTGGTATGGAAAGAAGAAATAAATCTCTCCTCTATTCGACTCAATATTTTTATTTTATGATTGCAATTTCATTGATTGCATATTTTTTGTGTGAATCTCTCCTCTATTCGACTCGAGATTGCATTTTTTGTGTGCGCTTTGGCATCTTTTCTTGGTGGTACGCCCCTATTAATTTGCGAGGGGTATGGAAGAAGCGAGTATAGAGGGAAGTGGCGTGCCACCCCGAACTTAGGGTTTGGCACTATTTTGGCTATTTTTGTTTCTTTTTGATGGATGGAGGGGTATAAAGATGATAGAAGAAGTGTAGAAGAGAGTTCAGATCAGAATGCAACTTGATTTACAATTCCGTGCACCATGTTGTTCTCTTTATCGTACTCCGCTCAAATAATGACTTGATGAGGATCCGGTGGGGATTCCATGTTATTATTCCACTAGTCAGTTAGGAAGCACGATGTGTTTGATCCCTATTAGTTTGACAGACGTTTGCCATTTTTGCAGAAGGATCATGATGTTAGGAATCATAAGCTTCACGGGATGATTTCAATCAAAAGGCTAGTTTTCAGAAGAAGGTCCTTTTGAGGATTTGCTTAAAATAAGGAGGGTATAATGAATCAAAATGCATAGAGATAGAAATGAAAAGTGTCAAATCTTCATCCGGTATCTGTTCAAATTCTTTGAAAATTTTGAAAATTTTTGAAATTTTATTTGAAAATTTTTGAAAATTTTGTTCAAAAATGCAATGATGAAATCTTAAGTCTAAAAAGGATGGGTGTAGGTGGAAAGTGAAATACGTACCACCCACCCTCCACCCCAAACTTAGATATTTGTTCGTCCTGAGCAAACCCTAAATACGAGATGGAGGGGAAAATTCATGCTGGTTAGACCACCAGATGAAGTTGTGTTCCAATCAGCGTGCATCCTTCATCTGAAAATCTCAAAAATGAAGACTAATCAGAACTCAAGATAGCATCTCGTGATGCTAATTTTTATTTGGTGTAAAATTATCTAAAAAGTAGAAGCAAAATTAAGAAAAATTCCTAGTTCAAAATTAAAACTAAATATGAATTTATCGATCGGGTTGCCTCCCGACAAGTGCCTTTGTTTTACATCGATGGCTCGACTTGATTCCTTCAAGTCTACGGTGGATATGTTGGATTGGTGAGATCCAGCATTGCTTTAGAGCCTGTGTCAGCAGAGGTGAAATATCTCTTCAATTGTTGACCATTTGCCAAAAATTCACCTAACTTTTCACTCCATAAAGAGAAAGCACCATGTGGGTAGATGCTCTTAACAATGTAGGGTCCAGACCAGTGAGAATGGAGTTTTCCTGGGAATAACTTCAGTCTTGAGTTGAATAGAAGAACTTGGTCTCCCACTTGTATGTCTTTTCTTTTCAGATGACCATCGTGCCAAAGTTTTGTACGTTCTTTGTAGATTTGTGCATTCTCATAAGTTGTCATCTGGAGTTCTTCCAGCTCCTGGAGTTGCAGAATCCTGAGTTGGCCTACTTTCTTCATGTCAAAATTCAGTTGTTTTATTGCCCACCATGCTTTGTGCTCTAGTTCTATAGGCAGGTGGCAAGACTTTCCATAGATCAATCGGAATGGTGTAGTTCTGAGGGGAGTTTTAAAAGTTGTTCGGTAGGCTCACAATGCGTCATTGATTTTCACTGACCAATCTTTTTGATTGCAGCCTACAGTCTTTTCCAAAATAGCCTTGAGTTGATGGTTAGAAACCTCTACCTGTCCACTAGTTTGTAGATGGTAGGGTGAGGCTACCTTGTGAGTTACACCATATTTCCTCAGCAATGCTTCAAAGTTTTTTTCTAGGAAATGAGAACCTCCGTCGGAAATCACAGTGCGTGGGACTCCGAATCGGGGGAAGATAATATCTTTGAACATCTTGATGACGGGTTTGGAATCACTAGTGACGGTCGGTATGGCTTCAACCCATTTTGAGACGTAGTCTACCGCCACTAGGATGTACGAAAATCCATGAGAAGATGGGAATGGACCCATGTAGTCCACACCCCAAACATCAAATATCTCGACTTCTTGCCACAAATTCAGCGGCATCTCATCTCTTTTGGTTATGTTACCCATTCTCTGGCACTTGTCACATGATAGAACAAAGTTGTAAGAGTCTTTTGATATGGTTGGCCAAAAGAATCCACATTGCAAAACCTTTATAGCAGTTTTCTTAGAACTCATATGGCCTCCAACCGGGCCTGAATGACATTGTTCTAAAATAGATTTAGCTTCTTCCTCATCGATGCAATGTCTGTAGAGACCATCAGCACATAGCTTGAATAGGTATGGCTCATCCTAATGATATTGCTTTACATCATGCATAAATTTCTTCAGTGCATTCTCGGTGCATTCAGGATGGATGATACCAGCAGGGAGGTAATTTACATAGTCTGAGTACCAAGGTGTAGCTTCTGAAATTTTCATTAATTGGTCATCTGGAAGAGAATCATTAATCAGGATCTTCTCAGTTTCTAGGGTGTGGATACGACTGAGGTGGTCTGCCACCACATTCTCTGTACCTTTCTTATCTCTTATCTTTAGATCAAATTCTTGTAGGAGGAGAATCCATCTTATTAACCTGGGTTTAGCATCTTTCTTGGCTAGGAGGTAACAGATGGCATCATGATCTGTGTAGACAATGACTTTTGAACCAATGAGGTAAGATCTGAACTTGTCAAAGGCATATACGACTGCAAGGAGTTCTTTCTCTATAGTAGCATAATTCCTCTGAGCTTCATCGAGGGTTTTTGATGCATAGTAGATTACATAATGTTTCTTCTCTATACATTGGCCTAAAATAGCACCCACAGCATAATCACTGGCATCACACATAATTTCAAATGTGTGATCCCAATTGGGATCTCTGATGATGGGTGTTGTTGTAAGGGCATGCTTCAGGTTATTGAAACTTTTGACACATTCTTCGCCAAAATGGAACTCAGCGTCCTTTAGTAACAAATTTGTCATTGGCTTGGTTATCTTAGAGAAATCCTTTATGAACCATCTGTAAAAGCATGCATGACCAAGGAATGCGTGAACCTCTTACATTGGTTGGGATAGAGAGTTTGGAAATTATTTCGATTTTCACCCTATCCACTTCGATGCCTCGATTGTTGACTCTATGACCAAGTACAATGCCTTCCTTCACCATAAAGTGACACTTCTCCCAATTCAACACAAGATGTGCTTCTTCACACCATTTAAGGACAAGGGAGAGGTGCTTTAGGCACGAGTCATAAGAATCTCCATATACAGAAAAATCATCCATAAAAACTTCCATGATAGTCTTGGTTAGACTAGCGAATATAGCTGCCATGCAGCGTTGGAAAGTTGCAGGCACATTGTAAAGGCCAAATGGCATTCTTCTAAAGGCATACATTCCAAATGGGCATGTAAAAGTTGTTTTCTCTTGGTCATCTAGATGTATGGGTATTTGATAGAATCTAGAGTAGCCATCGAGGTAACAGAAATATTCTTGATGAGCCAATCTTTCTAAGACTTGATCAAGAAGTGGCATCGGGAAATGATCCTTTCGTGTTGCTTTGTTCAACTTCCTATAATCAATGCACATCCTCCACCCTGTGACTGTTTGAGTGGGGATGAGTTCATTGTCTTTATTTCGAATCACAGTAGTTCCACCTTTGTGCGGGACCACATGCACTGGGCTTACCCATGGTGAATCGAAGATCGGATAGATAATACATGTCTTGAGAAACTTTATAACTTCAAGGCGGACAACTTCTTTCATATTTGGATTAAGTTTCCTTTGATGTTCAACAGTCGGCTTGTGATCTTACATCATGGGGATTTTATGCATACACAGTGCTTGACTGACCCCAGTGAGATCACTCATCTTATACCCTATTGCTTTTCTTCTTTCTTTTAATTCTGTCAAGAGTTTCTCTTCTTGTTTAGTTGTTAGATCTGAATTTATAATGACTGGGCAGACCTTTAATTCATCTAAAAACATGTATTTCAATCCTTCGGGTAAGGGCTTCATTTCAGGAGCTTGTGGTTTCTCACATGAGTCTTCAGTAATATCCACAGCTTTAAGTACCTCAAATTTATCTTTAGGATCTTCCTTGGCAGTGTCGAGTTGGAGATCACAATCTTTTATTTTCTCATCAATAGAATCATCAGCAGATGGGGTTGTTAGAGCCACTTCTAAAGGGTCGTCTTGCTCATAATCCTCTTGTGTAAGTAGTGTCATCTGCTCTATGCAGTCAATCAAGTAGACTTCTTCTTGCATACTTGGTTGTCGCATGCTTTCAAAAACTTTGAATTCGAGAGTTTCTTTACCTAATCTGAGCAGCAGGGTTCCTGCTTCAACATCAATTAGGGCTCTTGCAGTGGCAAAGAAAGGACATCCGAATATGAGAGGGTATCTAGTGTCTTCTTTTATGTCCATGATGACAAAGTCACAAGGGATATAGGAATCTTTGCCAACCTTGACAGGGACATCCTCAATTATTCCTAAGGGTAGAGTCACGGTATTATCTACAAGTTGAATTGTCATGCCGGTTGGGAGTAGTTCAGCGAACCCTAGCCTTTTGTAGAGGCTAGGTAGCATGATGAAAATTCTAGCACCAAGATATGCTAATCCTTTCTTACATGCATAATCACCGATATGGCAAGATATCCCAAAAGATCCTGGATCTTTCTGCTTCTTGGGCATCTTACTCTGGATGATGTCTAAAGTAGTTGTTGCCAACTTGACTGTCTCATATTCTTCAGTTATATAATTCCTAGTGAGAAGTGACTTCAAGTACTTTGTCTAAGCTGGTATCTCAGCCAGCGCATCAAGAAAGGGTATATCAACATGGAGTTTCTTCATGGCTTCTTTGAACTTGTTGAATCGAGTGTCAAGCTTTGTCTGCCTTAAATGAGCTGGGAAAGGTATACGAGGCTTGTACATGGGAACATCAGGTTCTGGTGTTGCTTCTTCCTTTTCTATAGTAGGTTTTTCAGAACTTGGCTTGGCTGTCTTATCAGCAATCACTGGTTCTTTTGGTTGAGACTCAGGTGTTTTAGAGTCTTGAACAATCATCGGCTCATCCTCGTCTGTAATAACCACAGGTGTCTTGACTTTAGAATAGTCTTTTCCAGACCTGGTGGTGACAGCCTTCAGTTGCTTTGGGTGCTTAGGATTGTTTTCTGGTCGGCCAGCAAAGGTTCCAGTAGGTGGCTTCATGCTAGATGCAAGTTGAGCTAGTTGAGATTCAATAGCCTTCTGATGGGCTTGTTGGTTAGCTATCATTGTCTGTTGCGACTGCAACATCTTCTCAATTGCCGATAGCTTGTCATTAGGAGAGACGGGGCTGGCTTGTTTCCCTTGTTGTTGTTGGTAGGGGACTTGGTAGGGGTTCAGGAACTGAGAATTGTTCTGATAATTATTGTAATTCTTGTTCTGAAAGTTTCCCCTAAAGTTTCCTTGATTCCCTAAATTTTATTGTTGATTATACTGGAATCCTAGTGGTCCTCATTGTTGATTGTTTGAAACAAGTTGTCGCGAGTTTTTCTCTCCTGAAGGATTTCCATATTGAAAACCAAGATGGTTCCTACTCTGATTCGGATTGTAATATCCTTGACCAGGGATGGTGTTGAAAGCATTGAGATTTTCTATTTGACCATTATCTCCTTGTCCATAAGCATTGCTTAGAACCACATCATATTGAACATTGCATGCTAAAGTGGAATGATCAGTACCTTTACATGCTTCACAGAACAATGAAGCTGAATTGATCTGTTCTTGTTGTTGAGGGGGTGAACGTCCTCTTCCAAATGCAGCAAGGGATGATTCGATATGATCTTGCTTGGCAACTAAGAGTTTGAGGGTCTCAACGATAGACTTGTATTCTAGAATAACTTCAGCCATATCTACCTTCAACACTCCTTTGCCTACAGACCTACCCCAATTATCTTGATTTTTAGCTCCAAGGGTGACAATCCTCCATGCGCTATCATAACTTTGACGCATGAAATTTCCTCCATATGAGGAATCTAAAAACCTTTTGATATCATCGTCCACACCCCTATAGAAGATTTCAATAAGTTGATTCTTAGGGACTCCATGATGTGGACACTTGTGTAGAAGATCTTTATATCTTTCCCATGCCTCAGCAAGGGTTTCTCC
Source organism: Alisma plantago-aquatica (assembly GCA_963693085.1). Taxonomy (NCBI): domain Eukaryota; kingdom Viridiplantae; phylum Streptophyta; class Magnoliopsida; order Alismatales; family Alismataceae; genus Alisma; species Alisma plantago-aquatica. The sequence goes on along the minus strand of OY856415.1, from coordinate 410,375,304 downwards.
AGGGGCTTGAGTGAACATTGTTATTCGACCCCTAATTTCATAGGTGAGAGAAGGAGGGTAGAATTTTTCTAGAAAAACATTTTGTAGTTGTTCCCAAGTAGTGATGGGCTCACATTGTAAAGAGTTGTACCAACTTATAGCTCGATCAACAAGTGAATACTTGAAAAGATGGAGTCGAATGGCATTGTCTATGACTCCATTTTGTTTTGTCATTGCACATAGATCGATGAACCTTAGAAGATGTTCTTGGCTATCTTCTCCTTGTTTACCATAGAATGGGTTGTTTTGAAGTAGGGTGATCCAATGTGCTCGTATCTTGAAATTTGGAGCATGGTTGGGAGGAGGTTGAACTGGGTGATGAACATCGGCAGCTTTAGGGATTGAGAACTCCCTAAGATCCTTTTGTAGTTCTACTGCTTGGGGCTGCTTGTGCTGCTAGGATTTCTTCTTGAACTGCGGCTCTGGCTTCTTGCATGAGCCTTTCCCTCTGTGCATTGATAGCTTGAGCCACCCTTTAGGCTATTTCCTCCTCTTGAGCCATTCTTGCATGGTTTTCCCTATTCTAACGATGAAAAGTTTTGTCTATCTCAAGGTCAAAGCTAGCAGTGAGTCCGGGACTGTTCAGACGGTGCATGCACCAGCCTTGGGGGTACCTAAAATGAAAAGATCTGAAGTAAGATTGATGGAGTGGAGTGAAATTCAAGTAGATGATCGATTGTATCAAAAGAAAAAGAAAAACCTAGATTAGCCTTAAAAGGACTATATTTGACTAATGGATTTCGTTGTCCCCGGCAACGGTGCCAGAATTTGACGTGAAATATTATCACACTAACAAACTCACTCGGGGTTGAGATCCCCGAGCTTTTACCAAAACCTTGTGCAATAATACCACCCGCAAGCGGACGGGTCTTATCGCAGTATCGTTGAGGATTGAATCCTAAGAGACAACATTTTTAAGAATTGTCGTTAGTCAAATCTAGCTCAACTAAGACTAATATTTAGAACCATGGGTTGATTTGGGGTTAATTAAACTAAGTGTAGGAAAGTAAAGAGCAGAATTAAAGTCGGATCTAGATTAATGATATGGAATCACTGGGGTGGTCTCGAGTTTCACCTCCACTACACATGCAAACACATCCAAACATCAAACATCCACGCAAAATATAACTATCCAAATAAAGCTACTGCAAAAACCCCCCATATGGGTGTTAGGTTTGCATAAGCATCGCCTTTGGTGTCAGATGACTCGTCACCATCCGGTTCATATGCTTACGGCTCCGAATATACAAAATCCAACTAAGTTTGTGGCCCCCCTATACAGGCGTTAGGCACACAGAAGCATCACTGTAGGCTAGATGGCTCATCCCCTCACGGATCACGCACTTACGACCTCAAGGAATCCCTCTCTATTTTTAGTCAGGGAGTCAACCGTGCTAAACGTCAAGCAAGCAGGCGATTAGTGTACAAGCAAACATTGACGATTAACAACGAAGATACAAAATCCAACTAAGGTTGTGGGCCCCCTATACAGGCGTTAGGCACACAGAAGCGTCACTGTAGGCTAGATGATTCGTCCCCTCACAGATCATACGCTTATGAACTCAAGGAATCCCATTCTATTTCTAGTTTGGGAGTCAACCGTGTTAATCAACATTCTACCCTACATAAAGAAGTTCTCAAAACATAGGGAAGAACAAGATGAAAATAAGTAGGTAATCAAACTACAAACATTAAGGATTAACATGAAATGAAAAATTATATACATTGCCATGAAATGTTTAACAAAAGGACATGCTTGCATAGGCAGTGGGGATAATCCCCACACCCCAGCGAAAAGGAACTACTCGCTCATGATGCAAGAATCAAGAAGAAAGAGAGAGAGGGAAGATTCTGCCATGAGCATGATGCATAAGGTGGTCACAGCTCGGTGAAGAAGATGTGGTCTTCTACGTTGTGTCAGAGCAGATCTGGACGAGGAACGAGGGACACCAAGACAGACCAAGTAGACTTTCTCACTCCTCCTTCCTTCTCTCCTCAGTCCCCTTGATCGCAGCAGGAGCAGCAGGTGAAGTGACACTGGCGTGGATGACAGATCTGGATCGAATCATGTGCTCGGGTAGCCTGGCGGCATCCCGGATCCGATACCTCAAATGAGGACTCTTGTGGTCCTATTTATAGGCTCGAGACTGGTCTCACGATTTGGGCCCAGTTGCAATTTTTACAACTTGCTCAAACGGTTTGGTGTATATGACCAAACGGTCTTGATTTAAGTGACCATATGGTTTGGTTGTTTTAAGTGTCCATATGGTCTTGGTATACATCAGCCCAAATGGTTTGGAAGATTGACCATACAGTCTAGTTTTACACTGACCAAACATTCTGCTTTGATCGTTCGTATATGTCCAACTGGTCTTGTATTGAGACAAACCAAACAGTCTGGGAAATCCGCCTTCATACGGTCTTGGACTCCCTTGTTCAAACGGTCTTACGAGATACGACCAAACGGTTTGGTGTTAACCATCCAATCGGTTCTGAGAGAAGATCATCCAAACGGTTAGCTATATTTCCTCCAAACAGTCTGACACCTTGGGCTCCAAATGATCTGCTTCTAACGGTCTCACAGACCATTCCTCGCGCAACTCGTCTTGGATGCTGAGGCTCCCAATGATTTCAGCATGTCTGTCCTGGTCTACGTCCAAATGGTTTTGCAGCCCTAATGGTTTTAGAGATGAGACCAAACGTCTTGGGTTCTGCGGTCGTCCAAACAGTCATCGCTCACGCCCATACGGTCGTCACTTTTGGTCCCAAACGGTTTTGACTTTCGGTCTTGGACACCTGCTCAAACGGTCTGGATGTTGATGCCGGTTGCAGGTTGTTGTGATGGCAGAGAAGATGACAGTGGCAGCGGCGCTAGGCGGCGTTGTAGGTCACGGCTGCTGACCTTGCTGCAGGTGTCCTCTAGGGTTTGCTGGTATAAGGATGAAGGTAGAGGAAGAAGGTGATGGCAGAGGCGGGAGGTGAGTCGAGCAAGTGGTGTAGGAGTTAGGGTTTGGCGGGAGGAAGAAGAAGAAGGAAAACATTAGATGAAACCTCCCATACGGTCTTGACAGATTGCCCAACCAGTCTTGAAGACCGATATGTATCAAACGGTCTTGGAGAATAGGGATGGCCAAACAGTCTTGAGGTAGAGGTTGCTCATACAGTCCTGAGACCATATGGAAGGGAAAGAGTAAGAAACTATTAAGGTAATGGATGGTTGAGACTGTGTGGTCGAATGGATGGGGGTGTCGATCTGTGATCTGATGGTCTGGAAATGCTCGCGGTCTGAGACCGTATGGATGAATGGTTGAGACCGATTGGTCAGACCGTTTGGTCAAGACCAGGGATGAGATGATCTCGAGTAAGGGTAGATCAAGGGCTGAGAAATGTGGGCCCCCACTTATTAGGGTTTGGTTAGGATGATGGTTGATGGAGATGGGGTGAAACAAAGGGTAGTGATGATTATGTTTAAGGTGGATTAGGGTTAAATGGAGGTGGGTGCCAGCTGATTGTTCAACCTCATCACGACTTGCATAAATTCAACATAAACTCAGTTAATAATTCTAGTAACTGAACCAATTAAGCAATTTTGTATACTGTTATTTTTAGTAAATGAAATTGGATGTATTGAGTCAAAATGGTCCCAAAAAGGCAAGTGAATATTATGATGAATATGCATTCATCATATATCAAGTTGTACAAACAAATATATAAATACATAGTACAACTTGATTTGCAAGTATCCAAAAATATAATTGCAAGGTCTTTGTGATTGGATCTTGACTTAAATTCCCTGATCATCTAAAACAGTTAATACACATGTTAGTAATACAATTTTGGAAATATTTGCATCATCAAAATATGAGTGTGTGGCATATCTAAAAAGGCAACAATATCCCCCTTTTTTATGATGACAATTATTTCCATAAGATAAATTGAAAGTAGAAAATTTGGAACTTCATACCTTTGATAGCCAATTTATCTCATTGATTATTCTCCACATTTTGTCAATATCGAAAAGGATCAATACTTATTAGTGCTCCCAAACCATACTATGTGATTTTGGAGAGGAAAAACTTATGCTCAATGTATCAATATAAATAGAATTCCAGTTAAAGGGAAAATCCAAAAAGATAGTCATTAGACATAGTGAGGCATAGTCAAAAAGCCATATATGATCAAGGAAGGCTCGAAATATTGTTTAATTACGAATGAAAGGAATGTTAAGTCCTTCGCGATAAAAAGACCCAATAAAACACAAATATCATAAATATACTCTAGATCAATGGTAAGGAATGTTAAGTCCACCATGATATAGAGATGCCATGAAAAATAAAAAGTACAAAATCAAAAACTAATTTTTCAACCATTTTCAAAGGATGTTAAGCTCGAAAATGATTAGAGAATCCTTTGATCTCAAAAAGAGGTAAAAAAAAATCTCTAGATCAAACAGAATGGATGTTAAGCCCATATTGATATAGAGAACCAATAAAGCATAGAAATGAGGTTGACAGAAAAATATCTCTATACCAGATATAAGGGATATTAAGCCCATATTGATATAGAGAAGCCATTAAGAGCAAGGTTAAAAAAAGATATGCAAGCTATATCAAAAGATTTTGAGCTCCCCCTTAATCTCATACCAAGAAAAATGAGCTCAAGCATAAGAACAATATTTACTAAAAAAAATGACCAAATGAGATCCCATACTTCATGACAAAACATTCTAGTCAGATAAAGAAACTAAGGAATCAAGTAAAAATTTGAATCTAAAGGCTAAGTTTTAATATCCAAATAAACTCTATTAAACAAAAATGAACGAATTTTTTTTTGCTTTGAATTATTTGTCCCCCTTTTTCATCTCAATGGATAGAGAGTATAAATACAAGATGACTCATTTTGATAAACATATCAAAGGTTGAATTATTTTTCCCCTTTCGTCATCTCTTATTTATCCCCATTTTAATCTCCCCTTTTTTGAAGATAACAAACATTTCAATAAACAAAACTTGAAATGAAATTTTCATACCTTGGTGAGATATTCCTTGAATGTCACAGAATGTGTGCACACTTATACCAATTTGCTTTATGGAATTGTGTTTCTCAACTCAAAAACTCAATTTAAAAACATAAAAGCTCAAAGAATTTAAGTGTTTCTTTTGAGATTATTTCTCCCCCTATGTCATTTCAAGAAGTAAAATAATACTCCCCCTTAATATAATGCTTAAAATAATGTGCAATTTAGCCAAGAATCAATACTCAAGCAAGCTCAATTCATTTGATGGAGGAAACAATTTTTGTAGTGAGCAAGGCTTGAGCGTGACTAAGTATAATACTAAATTATTTTTAGATAAACATTTTAGAAAAAATAATACTATTAGTGTATACAATAAAATCATTACACAAAGAGATCAAACTATACATCTTCAAGAGGAACGATATTTAACTTATCTCTAATCATTATAAATTGCTCTAAGCCAAGGGGTTTTGTAAAAATATCAACTAATTGGTTTTCAGTATCAACATGATGAAGACATATGTTATTTTTAGCAATATGATCCCGAAGAAAATGATGTCTTACTTCAATATGTTTAGCGCGACTATGCAAAATTTGATTATGAGCTAAATTGATTTCACTTGTATTATCACAAAAAATTGCCATTGAAGATAATGAAAATCCATAATCACTTAAAACTTTTTGCATCCATAAAACTTGTGCACAACATGAGCCGGCTGCCATATATTCTTCTTTAGTGGTGGATAAAGCAACCGTATTTTATTTCATATTAAACCAAGAAATAAGCGATTTTTTGAGTAAGAAACAACCTCCACTAGTACTTTTACGATCGAGGCAACATCCAACAGAGTCGGCATCAGTATATGCTTTAAGGTCGAATGGTTGATCTCGTAGGTACCAAATACAATAGTCTAATGTACCAGCTAAATATTGTAAGATCCTTTTGACAGTGATCAGATGAGAATTCATAGGGTTCGATTGAGAACGTGTGCATAAGCCAACGACAAACATAATATCTGGTCGAGATGTAGTAAAGTATAGTAAACTACCAATCATACTTCTATATAAAATATTGTCAATGGGTTCACCAGCCTCATCTTTTTTAATTTTTGTTGATGTTCCCATTGGAGTACAAGCATGCTTACAATTTTCCATATTAAATCATTTCAATAGTTCTTTTATATATTTTTCTTGGTTGAGGAATTTACCACATGGAGTTTATTTAATTTGAAAAACCAAGAAAAATGTTAACTTACACATAAGACTCATTTCAAATTCCTTTTGCATAATATCACTAAATTGTGTGCAAAAGGATTCATTTGAAGCACCAAAAATAATATCATCAACATATATTTGAATGGTAAGAAAATCGGATTCATACTTTTTGATAAATAATGTAGGCACTAGTTTTTCCATAGAGAAATCATTTTCAAAAAGATAATTTCTTAGGCATTCATACCAATTTCTAGGGGCTTGTTTTAAACCATATAATGCTTTCTGTGATCAAAATGTTTTGAATCTTCAAAATCGGGAGGTTGAGAAACATACACTTCATCTTGTATTATTCCATTTAAAAATGCACTTTAACATCCATTTGAAAGAGTTTGATGTTTTTATGAGTGGCTAGATTTAAATAACATATGATGCCTAAATTAAAGTACATGATGTGATGGCACATATTAAGACCAAAACAATGATTTGCAAATAACGTTCATGATCTTTTTACTTCTTTTATAGAGAGAAGTTATGGTACTGAAATCATTTTTGATGACATGAGAAAGCATAATATCTAAATCTTTTATACGCAAGACATGTTTCATTACTAGTGCATTGGATAAGATCATGTTAAGGAATATAGCCAAATTCATGAGTACCAACATGAGAATGTAACAAGAATATTTGAAACCTTTTCAAAAGATAAGTTCAACTTTTCACTTTCTTTAGCAAACTATTATTTTAGTAGTTTTAATTTTCAAACATTTTCAATCGAGATCTTATTCAAGCATACAAATTTATCATCAAGTTTTTCTTAAAGAATATAATTGGCTTGAGCACAAAAAGAGGTAAACTATTGATATAAGGCATCTTTTCTTTTTAATTCAAGGATTTAATTTTCAAAAGAAGCATTTTAAATAATAAGATTATTGAATTTGTTTATGTGAACAATATTTAAATCAAGTATAATAGACAATGTGTTATTATTTTTCAACTTTATCCAAAATAATTACAACAAGCTATATATATAATTAATTTTTGATAGAGTAGAAGGAGATACCTCATCATTATCATTACCTTTAAAGTTCATGTTTATTATGTGCACATATATGTATTCCTTTTTATTTATATTATCACTTACTTCCACAATGGTTCCATTTCCTTTATTTCTCTACTCAAGTATATTCAAGGCATTTAATCTCCAGTCGTATGATTTAAGCATCCACCATCAACTCCTCAATATTTTTACCTTCGTCTTCATTGTTACTTTGTTCATGTTGAGCAAGAGATCTTACTTTTGCTTGCCTTTTCTCCAAGTGTATAAAAGGATTCCTTGTCTTAATTTCTATAGACCATTCAAACCTATAAAGTGAAAAGGTTTTGGTACTCATCTAATGGTCCTTTTTGTTAGGATAATTATTGACAATATCTCATCATTTCAAATATTTAGAACAATTTAATATGTAGAGCTCATCACATATTTGAGTCACCTAAGTTAATTGCAAGTGAACTATTTTATTCTTATCAAATAGTTCTATCAAAACTATACTCGTTTGAAATTTTCTTCGACTGGAAGAATTCTTAGTCCAACAATTTGTCGATCAGGAAGATTTGCCAGTAAAAGTAATTTTGACAGAACTACCTTTGGTCAAAAATTTCTTCGACCGAAAGAGATCTCGGTCGAGATCTTTGTCGACCAAGTTGAAGTTTTGTGCATTTTTAGTAAATTTATAATTTCTAATGTAAACAAATCATGCTATTATATTTGGATAACATAATTAAGCAACCAAATCATATAAGACTATACGAGCTAAAGCTTATTGTAGTTGAGATAAGACAAAATGATTTTCAAATTAGGTTTAGGTCAAATATCAAGTAAATATTCCATGTTTCTAAGTTTGAGGTTTTGGAACCCAAACTAAATATTTATCCTTGTTTTTCTTGTAAGTGCATGAAAACAAGTCATGTCCAAGATGTAAGCAATAATGACAGCAAATGAAATCAATTTCATTTCTCTTTTTGACAATGTGATCATGAACAAGATTGTTTTGAGGTACATACATGAGTTTGGTATTGGGAACTTGTGTCCTTTTAGCTCTAGGTTTTTTATAGGATTTATCTTTCAGTACATAACCTAGGCCTCTCCTCCCAATTTGACCATAAGAGTCCTTTAGGATTTTATCAAGAATGTCATTGTTTTTCAAGCTACTAATATCTTTTTTCAACTTAGAAATTTCATCCATTGTCAAAGAAAGAGATAGTTTGTTATCCAATCTAGACCAAGCAAAGTTAGACATTAAAAAGTAAATGTCATTATTTTTAAGCTACTAATATCTTTTTGCAACTTAGAAATTTCATCCATTTTCTTTTTAATGTCTAACTTTGCTTGGTCCAGATTGGATAACAAACTATCTCTTTCTTTGACAATAGCATCATAATCCAAATGAGTACATAAAATAGGTTGAGTTTGAAGATCGTTCATTTTAGCAAGCAATTCAACCTTTTTCTTGAGAAAGAATATCATTATTGTTTTCTAGGGCAAGCAATTTGGTATGATAATCATTAATAGAATCTTTCAAGGAGTTGTTTTTAGAAGAGAGATCAAGTATTTTGGCATACAACTCATCATTGATTTTCAAGCCTTTTTCAATTTCCTTTTGCACTCAACATACTTGTCATGGAGTTCTTCTAAACTATTAACTAGCTTTTCTTTAGATAAATCAAGAAGACTTACCTCATTTTCTTCTTCATCAGTTGTTGTAATGAAACAACTTACCTTGTCTTCTTTAGTCTCACTTGATTTTTCCCTTGTAGCTTTGTGGAACTTTTCTCCTTTCTTCTTATTTAGACAACTGAATGTCGAGTGGCCTTTTACTTCACATTCAAAGCACCATCTACAATCTTGGTCACTTGTTGATGGTCGGCTCTTATGTCCTTTCCATATCGAGGTTGCTAGAAACACCATCCCCCATTACTTCAAGACCTACTAGGGCTCCTTAAAGACCTGCTCTGATAACAAATGAAGAGATCTAGAGGAGGGTAAATAGATTCTTATAAAAATTTAAAGCAATGATAAAATGAAAAATGCAAGCAACCAAATGAAGATGGGATTTAGAGTGGTTCCATCTAAGATGTCAGTCCACTACCTAGTTGTTTCCAACTAGGATTTTGCAACAAATAATTTTATTACTTATCTGTTAGGATAAATTACAAAAGTACTTGTTGCAACTAATGCCTCTTCTTTAATGGCCACGGAAGAGCACCATGCAAACCTCTTCTTTGAAGGACGATGGAAGAGCACCGATCTCCTCTTCTTTAATGGACAATGGAAGAGCACTGCAAGAATGCCTCTTCTTTAACAGACGATGGAAGACCACCAATCTCCTCTTCTTTAACAGACAATGGAAGAGCACCGATCTCCTCTTCTTTAACGGATGATGGAAGAGCACCGATCTCCTCTTGTTTAACAGACGATGGAAGAGCACCACAAAAATGCCTCTTCTTTAACAGTCAGTTGAAGAGCACCAAGTTGAGAAGACTCCTTCTTCTCGCAAGTTCCTAGACAGCCTTCACTCCAAGAAGTAGCCCAAGAATAATACAATAAAGAAGAAATAGAATGGAGAAAGAAAGAAACAAAATAAGCTCAAAAGATATACAATTCTTCTCTTATGGATAAGTGATGATGATACACTCCAAAATGATTTATGCAAAGTAGTGTTTGGTGGAGAGGATAATATAGTTGAAACTAAGGGCTTTGGATTATAATGATTAAAACTTGAAGTACTGGATCTAAGCTCTTTGAGAAAGATGGAAAATATGCTCTAGTATGTATCAAATGTTGTTGCAAATGTAATGTTTAAAGTTATGTATAGAGTTGATTTTTAGGTGACCTAAGACCACTCCTATTTATAAGAAATATTTACAAGTGGTTAGGGTACCTATGAGTAGTCTCTAGAGTGTTCTTAGAGGTCAATTAGTTGTTTGGTCGAAATTAATTGGGTTGCAACGGCTAATTTGATCGTTAATCAAAAAAGATTCCAGAACATTTCTTGGTACACAATATTGTCGACCGGATTGAATCTCGGTCCACAATATTATCGACCGGATAAAGTTCTGGGGTCAAATTACACTAATGGTTATGTGTCAATCCATCTGCTCAGTCTAGCGGCTCTATTTTGGTCAAACTTTTCTTCGACTGAATTCTCATTCAATAATACATTATAAAAGAGATTTGCAATGTGCATGAGGTCCTATTCATGACTCATATGAAACCTATCAACCTTAAAGTCTTCATGTGAGTCTAGGATGGGGTTTTGGTAGGTTTTTTAGAATCATCACTTCTCCTTACATCATGTCTATCAAGTTGTACAAACAAATATATAAATACATAGTACAACTTGATTTGCAAGTATCCAAAAATATAATTGTAAGGTCTTTGTGATTGGATCTTGACTTAATTCCTTGATCATCTGAAACAGTTAATACACATGTTAGTAATACAATTTTGGAAATATTTGCAAATATGAGTGTGTGGCATATCTAAAAATCCAACATAAATTACACCGTGAGAGCGGGTAATTCTTGCTATAGGTCTCTTTGTCCAAGGTTAGGAGAGATAATTATTAATGATATTATTTTAATTGCAATGTTAACTGAGGTAAAACCATAATCCTAAGGATATCATGTCGTTTGAGATCAAAAACCATTAATATTAGCTTTATTTTGTTCATCTTGGATAATTAACCCTTCAATCAAGTTTTCATTGGCCTAACTGATCGCATTACAGTTAGTAGTAGTTTCTGGAGAACGTTTCTTTGAGTTTGACATATGGGCCTCTTAAGGCCTATATTACATCGATATGTATACTTGTGTTTAATGTGTAGTTTGCGTGTGTCACATGTTTGACTAGAATATCTAGAGTAGTGATACCTAAGTACAATACTTATAAAGGGCATGTATATTCTGTAATGGGTGTGCATTTCCACCCTTATTTATTTTTTATCATGATTCTATGGTGTTATGTCCTTGTTTTGGGTATATTTGGTCTATATTGTTATGCATGCAAATGTTTATTGTTGTAAATTGAAATTGTGGAAGATTGATATGGCAAGACATTGTATTATCCTTGATTTTACTCTGAAATTAATATCCCTCATTTCTCTTGTCATAATTCTTTTGAACTTACCTAATTGCAAATAACCCCCTTCTTGTGGGAACATCTCTTTTTGCACTATTAACCCAATATATGCCCAAAGTGTTTGTTATATGTACATACTCAACCTTTGTTGATATGTACCTTGTTTCCTACATTCTGGGTGATGTTTCCTTCCACCCAGGTGTGGGTTCATTGGATGAAAAGGACTCGAGAAGATCATGTACAAGACATTGACTTAAGGATATCTTAGAATAGCCAGGTTGTCCTCTGCAACTGGCCTAGATGTATGCCTTTTATTATGTCATGTCACCTTTTATGGTGAGGAACTATTGTATATGGACGATCATGTAACTTTGTAATGGTTTTGTTTCCACTGCTTATTTATTTTCTTGATCTATAATGTGTACCATGTGAGAAAACAAATAAAATTCTTCCTATCCTAAATTTTAGGAATGGGATGGCTTTATCTCTCAATCCAATGAAGAGTGGATCCCCTCTCAGGTCACACTCTTTACACTGGTGCGACATCTTCTTACATCCTCAGATTCTTTTATCCTACACACAACAATCAAAGTGGTAGATGGCTCAGTCTAACATGTCACCCAATGTGGTACTCTTCCACTTTCCTCTAAGCTAAAACTTTCTATTGTTCTTTTGTTCCCAACTTTTTGTATAATCTGATGTCTGTGGCTAAACTTGTTAATTACCTTTGTTGTTTCAGAACTTTCAAACTAGCTGGTTTTGTTCTACAAGAGTGGGGGAACTTGATGACGATCAGCAAGGGAATGTGTTTTGTTGACCTCTACTACTTCTACACCCTCCTCTACCTCATACCAATGCTCTTATTGCAACATCTCCTCTCTATTTGCATTGTCTTTTTATCACCCTTCTATGGACAAACTAACAATCTTAGACAAATTTCTTTCTAGTTGTTCATCCACTTTAAGTGATTCTTGTCAAATAGGCAAACTTCACCGTGTATCTTTTCATGCTCGTGTTGTTAAGAAATCTTTGAAACCATTTGACTTGATACATAATGATGTATGTAGCCCCTTTCGAACAACTAGTTAATATGGATTTAAATATTTTCTCATATTTGTGGATGGTTTCATCCAACTGACATGGCTTTATCTTATTCAAACATGAGATGGGGTCTTCCCCTTATCCGCTCCTTTCATAAAATTATTACCATTCAAATTTTATCTTCCAAAAAATCTTGGCACCACCGACACACTTGAATACACTCAACATGTTGTGTCTTCTTTTTGTCAAGATATGGGGATCATTCAGCAAAGCTCTTGTGCCTACTTTCCACAACAAAATGATATTGTAAAGCAAAAAAAATGTGATCTCTTGATATCACACATTCACTTACCATTTATGCAAACCTACCTAAAGACATATGGACTGACACTTTTCTCATAATTTGTTTTCCTATTAACCCCAACCATCATCAGTTCTTCACAATCAAACCCCTTTTCTATTTTTATTCCCATGACAAACCATTTTCTTTACCACCACGGGTGTTTGGATATGTCACCTTTGTTCATAAGTTTGATCCTAAGGCTAATAAGTTATGCCCCATGTGATTCTATTAGTTTTTCTAGGATACCCCTTCTCTCAAAAAGGCTACACTACTTTTGACCCCACAACTGGTCATATCTATATATCAATTGATGTCACTTTCAATGAGGACAAGTTGTTTTCCTCCTCGAATTATTATCCTTCTACACCCACAAATGATTTTCTCTCTCTCCCTAAACGTTTTCCTCTAGTTCCAGTCTCCTCACCTAAAGAACTTTCAGAACACATAAAATATGGTTCTCCACATGCATCCCCTCAATCCTCATCTCTTTGGTTTAGTCCATGTTACCAATCACACTCCATAGAGGTAAACTCTCCCATATTATCAAACATTCAATTTCTATCACATGTTGCTTACCTCACATCTGTTTAACGAAGTCTACTTTTGCCACTCTTTTGGATGCCACCTTTATTCCTCAGCATCATGTGGATGCCCATAAACACCCTGATTGGAAATCTACCATGCTAGAGGAGATGCATGCTCTTCATGAGAATCATACTTGGGATCAGGTTTATCCACTATCAGGAAAGAATCTAGTTGACTATCACTGGTTTTTATCAACCCAACATCATTTTGATGGCTCCATTGAGAGATTAAAGACTCACCTAGTTTCCAAAGGGTTTAGTCAAATCTTTGGCATGGATTGTTTTGAGACAGTATCTCCTCTTATGAGGATTGATTTGGTTCACATTATTATTTCTCTAGCAACACATTCTGATTGGCAACTATTTTAGTTAGATATCAAGAATGCCTTCTTACATGGAGATTTTATAGAAGAGGTCTATATGTATCAATCTCTCGGTTTTATGGTTTAGGTGGAGAATTCTCATAAAGTATGATGTCTCAGAAAATCATTATATGGTCTCAAGTTCTTGATTCAATAGACTAAGTACAGTTCTTGAAAAGCTGGGTTTCCGGTGATCAACCACTAATCATACTATGTTCTCATCCAAATTTCCATGTTTGCATATTCTTCTTGGCATTTATGTTACTTAAATTGTAATAATAGGTAGTGACACTATTTGCATCAGCAAACTAAAAGAGTATCTACATTCCCATTTTTATACAAAGAATTTGGGAAATATGTGGTATTTTCTTGCGATAGAAGTTCTTTGCTCATCAATAGGAATCAATTTATCCCAATGATGTTATGCATTTCATATACTCCAAGAGACTGGGATGGAAAATGCTAATCTTGTTTCCACCCCTTATGGATTAGCATACTAAGGCTCCTCTTGAGGGGGAGCTTATACTAGATCTATAAAAGTATCATTAAACTAGTTGGGATATTGATCTACCTACCAATTACTCGACCTAACATAGCCCATGTTGTGGAAGTTTTCAGTCAACACGTGAGAGCACCCTCCAACAACATTTATACATTGTTCAACATATCCTTCACTATCTCAAGAGTACCCCAAGAAGAGGATCATTCTACAAACTACCTCAAGAGAATACTAACACTATTTTTGGATATATTGATGCAGACTGGACAGGATATGCCAAAGACCGTCGATTTAGCTCTGCCTTTTGTGTCATGATTGGGATCACCCAGTGGCATCGAGAAGCAAAAAGCAAACTGTAGTTGCTCGCTCTAGCATTGAATCTAAATACATTGTGATGGCCCACGCCTGTTGTGATCTTTAGTGGGATCTATATTTTGATTGAATTTGGTATTCCTTGTCAAACTCCAGCTCGTCTTCCTTGTAACACTCAAGTTGTTATCCATATAGTCAATAATCCATTTTTCCATGAATGTATAACACACATGAAAGTTGATTGTCATTTTTGTATGAGATCTGGTTAAAGCCAAGAAGATTGTAAACCCTCATGTACGGACCAACGATCAAATTGTTGATATCTTGACTAGACACTCCCTATATTACTTTTTTAGTATATGCTTGCCAAGTTGAGACTACACGATATCTACTCCCCAACTTGCGAGGAGTGTTAACATAGATGGTTTATTTATTATTTCTTGTTAATTGGTCTTGGGCTCATTGTGTCTATAACTTTTATTGATATGTAAGTACACTTAAGTGAAGATCCAACCCAGTTAAGTATACCCATGTATTTGTGGAATCCTATATATAAGAGACCTAGAGTATCTTTATAGACTAGTTAATGCATGGTTATTTTTTTTACACTTGCTATATTTTCATCTTTTTTACATTCGTTCTCCATTTTTTAAATAAAATTAATCAACATTAGGAAATATATTTCTAGTTGGACGATCTACAGGTTTATGAAGATCTCTTTGCTCATTGCCTTACATGTTGTCACTATTTTGACAATCTCTAAAGGCCAGCTAATATTCCTTACTACTTGCTTCTCCTTAATAATATCTCCAATACCATTTTTAAAGACGACGTCTGTGGTTTAGAATAACCCCTTTGGGTGATGGTGTGAATAAGTGCAGCACTCCCCAACAGCTATCCCTTGTAGAACCTTTGATGGTCGGGGCCCCCACCCCTGGGGTATTGGATCCATTTACCTGCTCTGTCACCTTCCCCTTCCCCTGATCACCTTCCCTCATGACATGTTCCTTGCCCTTTTGACTAATTTCATGATGCATCTGCCCTTGGCGCTAGCTTCATCGACCTTGATTCTTTGGAGGACTCCCTTGCCTCCCTCTTTTACTTGTCATTTGAGGAGGACGAGCTCCATGAGAATGTCGCTTGGTTGTATCTAGGAGGCTTTCTCGTGCCTCTTCTAGGCTTGAACTAGAGACTTCGTTGGACAACCTGGTCATCCTCTTTGCCTAAGATGAGATGTCAGTCCACAAGAAGGACGAGTTGTGTCCAGTGAGCAGTGGCATTCTGGGGTACCACCAGATCAAACACGTTCACCAACTGCAGAGCTAGTAGCCACTCGACCAACTGGTTCCCTTGTGCACAAAGGGTTTTCTCATAGAATCCTCTTACAGGACGATGTCCCCTCAAGCTAAAAAGTTTGCCTTTTGGTGATGACAGACCTAGACAAAGTGACATTAAGCATGGAACAGCATGACCCGACTGACATGGTTGCAGATAATCCATTAGAGATGATAGGATCATGTAAAGAGGCGATATCACCTCCTTACTAAAATTTAAAGGAAGTACAAAATATCCATCTTTTTAGAAAGATAAAAGATACTGAGGGATGCATGTATAATATTCCAAGTAAATAAGAATGCACCAGATACATTACAAAATGTCAATAGCAGTGGAAATAAAAGTACTAAGCCTATTACATGGCTTTCATTGTTCATTACATTATTGTTCCCAAAAGAAAAAGATAAGAGAAAAGGATCTAGCTATAGCAACCTAGACATCCTTTCAGATAGCTTGAGATCTACTCATGAGATGAATTCCTTCAAACTTTTCCTTCTCCTTGCTCAGCACCAGCACCTGGGTGGTTGGGAAAGCACCCAGCAAAAGGGGAAAGAAAACATGGTATGTGTCACAAAACTAATCTGGGATATCAAGATAAGTACAGTAAATAAAAACATGCTAGGGTTCATCATATGATGAAGATAACAAGAGTATGAGGCTATATTCAAAAGTAACTTGCCATTAACAACTATATCAAAAAGGATTTGCATGTAAGATAATTATGCCTACCTAACTAAGTAGGGTTGAGGCACCTACCAGACCTCTAACCTTAGGTGATGGGAGAATAAGACATTCCCAGTCACCTACAATATTATGGAGAGAATAAGACATTCCCCATGGCGATTATTTACATGCCCTCTGTGGGTGGTTGTACACAAGTACCGCTACTTTAAATTAAATAGAACATAAATCCACATGCTAGAAAAGTAGTCATGGCAAGAGTAGTCATAATATTCAATAAGCATGGTAGTGGGGTATAAGACTCAAACAAGGAGAAATTATAATCTAATTTGAGGCATGAACAACATTAGGAATCAAGAATAGAATATTTAGGGTTCATTTAAGCATCATTAGGGAAATATAGGGTTTGGCTGCAATTATCCCAACATAGGGTGTAAGGAATGCACATACCTCTCTTACTGATATCAATTACTAACTTTCACCACTTTAATTGAGTCCAAGTTCCACTTTGCCTATTTTCAATGTATTAAAATGTATTAGAGTACATAGTGCACATTAATATATAGAAACCCTACTTTTAGAGATTTTTAGAAAAAATCGGATTTAGCTTTCAAAAATATCACCAATGAACTTATTAGGTTTTCCTGATCAAGAAAACATATTTTTATGTTAATTTTGGAGTTATGATGATTAAGATGTAATTTTTATGGATTTTATGCATTAAATTCGTTTTACAAAAATCACCCTTCGTCAAACCATGAAATAAGACCTTGAAAATATTTTTATTAGATATATAAATTTTATAATTCCAAAACATATTTATTTGTCAAATTTGGATAAGCGGTTTAGAAGATATGAATTTTGCAATATTGACCAATAGGAAATTGCCACATCATCAAACCGATCGAGATAATTAAAGAGAGAGGGAGAGGGATAAAACACCATTTGACCCAAGATCAGGTTTTAAGTTTCTTAGATAACCAAACTAGAGATTCTAGAGAAAATAAAATAGCAAGAAACCAAAACCTTAGAAGAACATGGTAAAAAGAGATGGAAATCATCGATTATCAACATAGAAGCATGGGTTTTAAGCATGTACTTAAGCAATATATGAGAAGGGGGTTAACAAAACTTACCTCTAGGAATGTAAGCAGATCCAAACAGAAATGATCCCTAGATTATAAGGTATGGTTGCTCCAAGATAAGCTCCTTTCTTGAGCAAAGATCACCTTCTCCACTTTAGAGGTGCAAACCCTAGTAAAAGAGCATGGGGATGATATGTTTTAGGGTTTTAGGTGGAGTTTTACCATTTATGATCATGGTTCCGACCTAGAAGAAGGTTTAAGGAAGACTAAGAGTGTGAAAATAGGGAAGTAAGGGAGGAAACTTACTAGTTTTTGTCGAAATTACCAAGGAGGAGCTTTAGAAACCCTAATAGAACAATTTGGAAGCCCTAGGAGCCTTCTTCACCAAGGTAGGCTCCCTCTATTACCTTGGGTCAGCAACTTCATGGCCAAATACATAAGGAACTATTATCTAAGCTAGAGGAAAGAAAAGGAGAGCAAGAGTTTTCGAATTGTGAGTTGGGAAGGGGTATACATGGCTATATATAGAAAGAGGTGAAGCATGAGGTGTCTTAAGGGACTTTCCATGTGTCTTTAGCCTAGGGCTTGATGGCCATGCAAGAGGACAGCTCATGGACACTTCTTGGATATAAAAATTCGGTCCTAATAGCCCATAGATCCTTCTAGGCCATCCCCACCGTTTTTCAAGAAAGAAATAACCTCATTGGTTGATAGCTTTTAAAGATAAGCATCTTTATAAAGAGGGTAATCCATATAATGCCCTTGGAAAGAAATACCATCAAACCAAGGTGAAACTAGGTTCTACAATGGTTTCAAATCTCGTTAATGGTAATTGAATATCTAAGGATTAAAATTCAGTTGATAATTTGCAAAGAAAACCTCCCAATTTGGTAAATTGCATAAAAGTCCAGAATGTACCTAAAATGCATAACTTGCACAAACAACATCCAAATCAAACCAAATTTGAAACTTAGCCTCATTTTATGTTTTCAAATAATATCAAAAAGTTATATTAAGGTTTATAGCACTTAATTATGGTAATTAAGCTTTCACTGAGGTATTTGTGCATAAACCCTTATATTGGTACAATTAGTGAATAAATGTTCACTAAACCACTATAATTTCCACTAATTAAACATAAATGACATAAAGGATAGAAATGAGAGGGAAACTTGGAAAAAATGTTTACATGGACATTACATCTAAGATTCATTATGTTACAGATCCCCTCCTTTAGGTGGTGCAAAAGTCGAGAGGCCTTACCTAACACCGCTACGGAGGTGTGTTTTCTTCCCTCTATGAAAGGACTATTGATACCGTTGCCTCAAGAGAGAGCACTGACAAGCTCAATGCAAGTCCCTAAGGTTTTGCTACACCTTTAGACACCCCGGTTACTTGGCCATCACTTATAGGATGAAAAACTATGGACAATACACCTTTCAACACACCTTGCCTTTGTTGTCGAGACCTCACCCTCTCAAGACATTTCATCTTGAAAATGATGATAGTGTCATATTATGAGCCATTTCAAGTCTGTAGAGAGCAATCACTGCTTGATGGATAAGGGCCATGTTTTGTGAGGAGGTTACCAAATGCCTCACGCTCCTATGGTCGATTGTGATGTGGTTTGAAAAGCTTTCAGACTACATACCTTTGGTATTCTTTACTTCAGGTGATGTCGCTTCCAAAGTGGTTGATAGTATACCCCCTTAGGTGCATGAGGAGGATATCAACATCAAGAGGGAACTCCTTTATAACTTGGGAAGACTACATATACTAGTGTGGCTCTGGATGGTAAATATCCCCTTTGTGTACAGGGACTCGATTCCATTGCTCAGATGTTGGGTATGTTTGTTGTTGTCTGTTCCACCATGAGACTTAACGACGACAATGGGCTTCTTCGAGGACATCTCATGTTGATGGAGACTCGTTTACAGGACCTTCCTATGTCATTTGATGCTAGCTCTTGGGATCTCAGTTCCATGGTGATTTTGTCTTTGGTGATGAAGTTGTTTGATGATTTCACTGACCGTGTCCTTTCTGACTTTGGTCTTTCCTTGAATTGAGAGATTATAAAAACCTACTCTCCTTGGTGACAGTCTCCCTCTCCCCTTGACATTGATGAAGTTGTAGTGGTTTTTGGTGGTTGTCACACAGAGAAACAACTTTCTCCCCCCTGATGATTGACGATTGAGGGGGCATGTGTTGGTATGTATGCCCAGAGAGCCAATCATATGATGATTGGAATGTGGCATTAAATGCATGATTTGATAATAACAAATGTAATTTTATCTGTTATGTTTGTACCATCATGAGATGATGACACAAACATAGTAGATGTCTAAAGAATGATGATAACTCGATGACTTATGTCTTCAAGTATGTGACTTGAACAATGAGATCATATGTATGATAAGGGTACATACATTCTTGTTATGTCCCTGGTCAGATATAACTGTAGAAGCAAAATAGACAACACTAATACATAAGACTAGAGTGTGTGTTGACTAATGACAAAATCTCGTTAGTCATGATATGTGATATCAAGTCAAGTGTATAGGTACATGTTAGATAACAGTGTATCAGACGACCAACCATGAGACTGATACATGGAGGCCATGGAATGGTAGTCAGAATCAGCTCTCATAATGATAGTGGTGATTGTGGTTCTTAGACCTAAAGTCACTACATTCATCACATGTCATTCATGTACTTTGGCATCATCCAACGTGATCCTAAATAAGGGTAGCCACAACATTGATGATTGGGTGCACTGTGATACATAGGGATAGAGTGTGAGTGATGTAGATGGGATTTATCCATCCTATGGGAGATTGATATCCAAGTCCTCTTGATAAGTGAGACCGAGAAATGTACGGTCGTACTCAAGTGATTCAGTGTGTGATATGTGAACTCACATGTATCTTAGTCTGTCTGCTCTAGTTCAAGGAACATGGATTGAACGTTGAGAGGATGATGATTCCATGCCTTAAGTTCACTCCGGAGATTAGAGACAAAGGAAGTATACGATCACGGTAACACTTATCACATATTGTAGGTTGAATTTGTTCTCCAGCTTTCTGCATTACTTGGGTAGCAATGGTGTGTTGCTAGGCACCACTCTTTGCTTGTGATGTTGTAAGTTAGCTATGAACATTCAGTGCCAATATAAATCTGGACCTATAGGGTCACACACATAGGATATACTTGGATTAAAGGCGTATATTCATGAATAATGTTTAGATTGATTACTATAGGTTTTTAGGTATTCAATTAAACAACTAAGGTTCAAAATTGACTGACTGAACTCTGAACCGATAGGTTCAGGGGTTGAACTGGTCGGTTGGAGTGTCAGGTCAATGGGAATCAACATTGGTTGATCAATGGCTGAACTAGGGAGTGAGACGTCTGATACACATAGTGAACCGACCGGTTCTCATATCCCAACTGACCAGTTCATGGGATGAACTGCCTGGTTTGGTTGCCAATTCAATTGGATCAAGGATGGTGATGATGTCATGTTATGCATTTATTGTACATTGATTACCAATGTGATTCAAAATAAGAAACTACATGAATCGAGCAGTTCGCCGTGCGTAGGTTCTAGAAAATTTGTGAATTCAACCCTTTTAACTCCTGTACAAACTGAGAACTTTGACCCTAGACTATCCTATAAATAGAGGGGTATTGGGGGCTTCTCAGAACACAACAGTTACTCTATAAATTGTTGTCCTCTCTAGTTTTGGTAACTAATAGAGAGTTCGAGCAAGTCATACCCGAAAAGGGAGGGATAGCAAGGTAGAGACAATTGTGGGAGAGTGTATCAACTCTAATAGGTTGATATTTGAAAGAGACAACTCCTTCTTGTTGGCTCTAGTAGCACAACATAGAGTTCCCCATGGTCCGCGTGGACTACTCTAGATGTAGGAGGCCATTGTCTGCTACTAGAGGACACCATCAATCATTGTATGTTGTGTTGCATCAGGAGGTTGGTGGAGATGATTGTTCCAATGCTGCTACCGAAGAAAAAATGAGTTGTTGCCTAAAGAAGAAGAAGCATGATGCTACTGCAAGGGTAATGTCACTGGACTTACTCCAGGACCAGATATAACCTTGGAAACGTTTCCTTCCTAGATACATTGTTGTTGACGCAATCTTACTATTTTGGGAAATGGGCATTTAAATTTTTTTGATTCCTCTGCCTTATTTGTCACCCCGATTTCCTTACAGTGGTATCAGAGCCACGTCAATTTACTGTATATTTAGGATTAAAATAGATATATCAGATTTATTTTACTACATACGATGCCAATATTAAACTGGTTAATGTGCATATCTGATTAATTACCACATACGATTCACAAACTAATATATATATATATATATATATGCAATTCACACGCGTCACCCTAAAATCAGTTTTGATGGTGGATGTGAAGTATGGTTACGAAAAATAATCATAAATATGTGTGTGCATGGTTGTGGTTGTTTATTCATGTTACTACTTAGTTTGCATACTAAGCCTCTTTCTCCTTTCTAAATGTAAATTAATACTCTTCTTCCTATTTCCCCTCGAATGTAACTTGAGGTTTTCCCTTTTATAATGTAATAAGAAACATGATAGTTTTAATTTATGTTTCTTCATGAGAAGACATTTTATACAAGATGAACCGACCAGTTCGTAAGACGAATCGATCGACTGGAGGACCGAGGAGGCAAGATGACATGAGGATGAACCGACAGACTGGTGGTCCAACTAATCGGTTGGAGGAGTCCAGATGACGATTGAGCCTGAAGACCAAATGAGCATTTCAAGAACCAAATTGAGCAACTAGGAGGCAAGCCGACCGGTTCAGGTGTTGAACCAATCAACCTGGATTGGTCTAAGCATGGATCTTCATCAAAAACAAGTTGTACATGATGTGGACCTTAGGTGGTAGTAATTCCTTGTGGCTACAAGGAATTGTAATATAATGGCCATAACCATTACTTGTGTGTTTTATATTGCATGTTCTCATTTATGGTTATAACATGTATATGATATGTACTAAGTATGTGGTGATTGGATATGTATATGTATATCAAATCCCTCAATACAATATTAAGTCTTAGATGCTTTCCATTAGCAACACACATGAAAAGTTTGATCAACTAAGCATGGGAACCCCAAGGGTGGTGCACTATCTATCTTGTGGAAGTGTGATGGTAACAATGTGGGTCTGCCAAGTGGGGTGCATTATTATCGTGTTGGAATTTGGAATAAGATTAACTATGTGTCCTTAATGAGATTAAGTACTAGAGGCGTGCATATGGCTATGGCAAAGAGTTGCACATATCATCTATATGGAAATTACATATGATGCAATTGGCAAACTTTTACTATCTTAATAATTGGTTATGGACGCTGGAGTTGGCCATGTAATAATTCAATTGTTTTGGATGTTGACTCACTAGAAGATTGTACATTGCAATCTTCCAAATTGATACATGAGGGTTATCAATTTGAACAAAATAGTGGGACTGATAAGTAATTAAGGGCATAATTAATATTAGTAACTTATCAAATCAAACAAATCAAAATGTTTTGAAAAGTTGCAATTTTTCTTTGTAGGAACTAATGGCAAACACAAACACATTACTAATGTGATCAGTCCTTGAGTAGGACGAACCAAATGGGATATACTTCCACATCTGATTTAGGAGTTTGAGAAGCGTTCTCATAAATGAGCAAAAGCTCTATGTCCTTGAATGACCAGAGCCAGAGGAACCCGCTCCAAATGTGCCTAAAGTTGAAATGGATGCTTACTTGAAGCATGCCAATGATGCCATAGACATTTAAGACCTTATGCTATGTTGTATGAACTATGACTTGCATGAAAAACATGAAAACATGGACATTCTTGAGATGGTAACACGTCTTAAGAATCATGTAAAGCAGGGAAGGTATAATGTTTGTTTGAATGTAAACTGACAGAGGGAGATCTTGTAGAACCTCATGTGTTCAATATGATTGGGCATATGGAAAGACTGGGATTTCTTTTTGGTCAAAAGTTGACCACGGATATGTATCTGCAAATTTTTGCTTGAATCATATATAACTAGCTTATCGAGTGCTTTCACTTGCGTAACTTGGCCAAACCGCTGTCAGAACTACTTGGCATGTTGATGCCAAAAGAAAGTATGAAGAAGGACAAATCCATGATGGTGATCGATGGAAGTGAGTCCAAGGTCAAAGTCAAGGCCAAAAAGTGTTCTGAGGCGAATCTAAAGTCCAAGTCTTCTGCACTCAAGTTATGGAGAAGGGTAAGTGCAAAGGAATTTGTCATTTTCATTATAGGATTAAAGAAAGAAGAAAGAGATAGATATCTCTACTTCAGGACCCAATAAGAAATAATCTAGAACTATAAGGAGAAAGAGTTGCTACAACTACAGTTGGAATCTATCATTCATGGGCACATAATAGAAATATTGAATTGCTATTATGGACTTGCAATTAATGAAAACATCATGTATCTTGTATGGACAAGAATAAATTGATGTTTCATTTTAAAAGATGAGATTATATATGTCAATGCCCTACGTCTTATAAACTATACTTGATAGTTGTAAAGACAAATGTGTATTACACATATATTGAAAGACTCGATGTCTCAAAATAATGAATACCTATAGCATTGTCATCTAGAGAGAATAAATGGGAAATGCATTTGTAGAATCCATATGATGGTTATCTAGACTCTTTTTATTATTGAACCAATAGAGACACGCATATCTTATTTGTTGTACAAAATGACAAAAACATCTTCACTAGATGTAATGGGAGAGCTATTGTTCTATTAGGGTTCATACATACTGATGTATATATACCACTTAGAATAAAAGCTAAAGGTAGTCGCAAGTACCTAATTATATATTTATTGATGTTTTTAGTGGATATGAAATTTTGTATTTAATGAAATACAAGTATGAATCTCTTGAAGTGTTCAAGGAGATTGTGAATGAAGTACATAAATAACTTGGTAAAAGTATTAAGATACTTTGATGTGATCGATGTTGAAATATTTTAAACCAAGAGTTTGAGAACCTTCAAGGGAGATCATGATAATATATCATGATGGAATCCACCTGAAACACAATAATAGTGTATCAGAAAGAAGGAATCACACCTTGTTAAATCATGGTGCAATTATCAATAAAATCTAGCTAGTCATCCAATTTTCTTTTGGGCACATTCTCAACACTAAGTAATGTACTATCCAAAATGGTTCAAAAGACACCATATGAGATATGGCAAGGGTAGTGTCCTGATACATCTTCTATAGTGATTATGGATGAATGCTTATATAAGAAAATAGTTTCTTGAAAAGCTTTGTCCATAAAAATTTAAAAAATGTTATTTTGTTAAAATACTACTCTTATCCCAATACAACAACAAAAGAGGTATAGTAGGAACATATAGAATCATAAGATGTTGTGGAATATCAACTTACTTATTTAACTCACAAACCTCATAGATCAAGTAGGAAAAGTCTTGGGCTTGAAAGATTATGATATCTTCAAGAGGCAGTGGTTTAATTATATATGATGAGTCAACTACCTACCTAAAAGTTATTCAGGACCCATAATTTGAGAAATGCCTTGAGGCCATTAGATCCAAGATGGAGTCCATGTAAACCATCAATATATGAACTTGATGGATTCACATGAAGGGGTAAAACCCATAAGGTGCATTTGGGTTTTTGAGACAAGACCAACATGAAGGGTATATTGGTCACAAAGAGTTTCAAGCAAGTTCAAAGTGTTGAACATGATGAAGTCTTTCACCAGTTATCATGGTCAAATCCATCAGGATCATGCTTGTTATTTGCAACTTGTTATGACTAGTGAGATTTGGCATATGGATGTTAAAACAACATTCCTTAATCGAATAATTATAAGGATTTATACATGAAACAACCTAAAGTTCTTATAAATCCAATATTGCAAATTAAGTCTATAAGATACAAAGGTCAATCTGTGGATTGAAGCAAACATATCAGAGCTGGAATCTTCTATTTGACAAGACAGTCAAAGGGTTTGACTTGAGTCAAAATGAAGATGAAATATGTGATTATAAAAGATTTAATGGGAGCATATTTATATTCTACATGATGGGGAATAACATCCTTATTGTGTAAATGTTAAAACATGGCTGGAAACACCATCTCTATGAAGGGTTTAGGTAAGACATCCTATGTGATAGGGATTGAGATCTATAGAGATAGATATGGAAATTTTCTTGACCTAGGAAAGAGAAGATAATTGGCAAGATGTTGAAAGGGAGAGTAGATGCATTGGCAAGATGTTAAAAGGGTTCAACATGTAAGAACTCAATGAGAGAGAATTTCTTCATGTTCCATAGAGTTAGTCTCTCAAGAGCCCAGTGCTCCAGTTCTTATGAAGAATAGTGTAACGACCCTGACCTGGGTTATGAGGTAACCTTATTTGTTTTGGCTAATAAAGTTGCTTAGAACTTTAATATAATCCTCTAAGGTGTTTTTTTATCATGTGAAACACTTATGTTTCAAGTTTGGTCCTGATTGAATGTTGTTTGAGCAATGTTCCTTTATTTTGGACCAAATTGCAATTTACCCAAGATGAGGGGTTATATTGCAATATGTCACATGTTGAACATGACTAAAGTGTGTTAGAATCATAAGAGAAATATTGATGCTAAGGGGTGGCTTGTGTAAAGCTTAAATTACAAGTTGCATCTTGTTTGAATAATGTTAGTGCATTATGCACCAGTTATGGTACAAATTGTAATTTACCCAAAATGTAGGGTTAATATACAAATTACCATCTCTAGAGTGTCCGTACTCCCTCCTAGTATCATGTAGAGGAGAGAGAAAGAAGGAGACACCATGTTTGATTCCATTATGAATGATGGATATCTTGGTGATGAAATGACCAAGAAAAGGGTTGAATATGAAAGCTTAACTTGAGTTGTATCAAGTTGAAAAGCTTATATATGAGTGCCTATCGGCCAAGGAGCCATAGGCCAAGCCTCATATCGTTTTGTGAACTCTTGGAAAAGGCCATATCATGAAAATCACCTCAAGGAGGTGAGTTGTGTCGGGTTACAACTTCCTTAGAAAAGTTGTGATGAGTTGTGAATAAAGTGGTGATTTTGTTGATATATCTTAATCAAAGGGATATGTAATGGACGAATCCTTATCCATATATCACCCTCAACTATTTTTAATGTCAAGATAAATGTTGATGCATGCATGTACACGTGTCATCCATGCATGGACACGTGGCACATACTAGCTCAAAATGATGACACCTCATTTTCACCTTCCTTCATGAACAACAAGTATATATACCCCTAGTTTCACCCCTTGGTGCAATTTTTTGACCCTTACCACCCTCCTACCCTAAGGTATCGTGCATAGAGCTCCTTTATCGTGCAGGATTGCTGTGGTATCGTGCATGGGCCCTTGGGTATCACCCATGGCAAGATCATATCGCCCAAGTAAGCTGATATCGGCCAAGAAGGGTGATATCGGCCATGATAGTGAGATATCGGCTATGAGACTGAGATATCGGCTACAAGCAAAGTTGTATCAGCCAAGAGAAAGTCCATATCGCCCACGAGTGGTAGGGTGTCGGCCAAGGTGCTCAGGGGCTCAAATATTAACCCTAAGGTGAGGCCATGATCACCTTCAACCTTGGATTGAAGCATGATTTTAGGGTTTTGATC
Organism: Alisma plantago-aquatica; assembly: GCA_963693085.1. NCBI lineage: Eukaryota > Viridiplantae > Streptophyta > Magnoliopsida > Alismatales > Alismataceae > Alisma > Alisma plantago-aquatica. The sequence continues at coordinate 410,347,909 of OY856415.1, read as the reverse complement.
TTCCTTTCTTTTCTTCTTCACCAATTGCTTATCCATGGTGATTCCTTATATATGAAGGAGTTTTCAACGAGCCTTGGAATTTTTATAAATCATCTTCAACCTTAGGAACATGGAGCTTTGGAGCTTGGATCTTTGAAGTTGTTCTTAAGGCGGGTTATATAATTTGAACTCAACCATGTTATTATTTTTCATCTAAATTGCTATAATTAGTGAAATACTTTTAATTCCGAAATTTCCTGAAATAGTTGATGAAATTATGAGTTCTAGTAGTTGCTTAGACCTGTTTCCATGAATTAAATCAGTTAGAACAAAGGTATAGAGCTTGAAGAAGATGGTGTCACTTTGTAAAAGTGATATCGGGTTCAAGCATACATACAAGTAGTTCTAACCCGATATGGGTATATCTTGCACAAGATGCTTGCATGATATGTCTTGCACAAGATATTGCACGATATTCTTGCACAAGATGCTTGCACGATAGGAAGTCTAGAATAGACTCCATGTACAATACAAGGATTAAATGTATACTTGTAAGTTGACAAGAAATCCTAATTTGGGTAACCCAATATAAGTGACGAGTAACAAGTGCTATTGCACGATATGATCATTTAATACATCATTGGTACTTAGTATCATGAGGCATACATGACCTTGCACCATAGGGTTGCACGATACACAACCCTAGACAATATGGTAGCCTGACATGGTGATGAGTTGATACCCCTTAAACATTAAAGGCAACACATATGTGCCACGTGCCCATCACAATCAACCCTAACCCGACATGAGTGTTGCAACCTAATGTTTGATGGTGTAGCCAAATATGGTAAACCCTAATTCTTCACGGCCAACCCTATATGATGAGCCACCCGATATGGTGATTAAATGCATCTCTAGCCCGACATGGTGATGGCTTAGTACCTCATGCACGACATGGGTAATACATACAAACACCTTTAGCCCGATATGATTGGTGTTCATATACTTCTAGCCCGATATGGTGAGTGCTCATACACCTCCAACCCGATATGGTGGTGTCTATACACCTACAACCCAATATGATGAACATATGCACACCTCTAACCCGAGACACCTTGTAAAGGTGAGAGTAAGACACTCTTAGAAGTGATGAGTGTAACACCAAGTAATAGTGTGGCTAATACCTTGATAGGTGAAACACCAAAAGTGGTTAATAATGGACAACCTTATATCAACAATGCCTTAAACCCGATATGAGCCCATATCATTAAAGATAGTTGAGCAATTCAAATGTGTGACTTATGGCTTATACACTACATGATAAATGTGATAGGTTAGTGCATAAAGTATTAGGATGGGAAATACCCTAATACAAGATAAGTTGATGAACTTAAGTAAGTAAGAAGTGATAAGGGAAGTGATACATCAAGACATGATAGATATCACATCCAGCACCTCAAGGATGATATACCTTGATGTACCCTAAATCCAACATACTTGGATGAGTAACACATGAGGTGTGTCATGTCAATTGTTACATTGAGATTTAATGCACTTTGATAAGTGTAGGCTAATATACCTTGAGAAAAGGTTAAGCTAAGTTAATAAAGTATGATGTAATCATATTCTGGTAAGGATGAGAGAGGAACTCATACCTTGTGTTGATAATCATTTAATGATAAATTATGAGGATAAATAAGTATGATTGAATATTTATGATATCAATGTATGCTCCTAGATGTGTGGAGCAATAAATTAGGGTTTGGATTAATAATATGAACATGAAACCCTAATCGATTATAAAGGGAAACCCTAACCCTAATGATGGGAAGGCTGTAATTCTCTTATTGCATAAGCCTTGTAAGGCATGTTAAATAGTTGTATAAAAAGTATAACGATCGATGGCCTTGTGAGCCATGTGAATAATATGTTGCCTAGTGATAGGTGATAAGATGTGCAATGGCCTTGTGAGCCATGTGAATAAGTTGTTGCCTAGTGAGAGGTGACAAGATGTGCAATGGCCTTGTGAGCCATGTGAATAAGTTGTTGCCTAGTGAAGAGGTGACAAGATGTGTAATGGCCTTGTGAGCCATGTGAATAAGTTATTGCCTAGTGAGAGGTGACAAGATGTGTAATGGCCTTGTGAGCCATTATAATATGTTGCCTAGTGAGAGGTGACATGATACTTAATGGGCCTTGTGAGCCATGTGAGATGCTTGTGTAACAAGTATCATGTATACCTTGGTCTGAGGACCTAGAGGTAATAGTTACCTGATAAGTGATAACAGTGTTCAATGATGAACTAAGGGTTTGAATACCCAGATCTGTAATCATGATGATGATAATGTTAAGGGTTGAGAATTCCCAGTAATGAGACAAGGGATTGAAATCTTAAAATTTATATGTGTTCTAAAGATTTGAAAAGTACTTGATAGATGTATTACACCTTTCTTTGTAGCATTTGTCATAATAATTCATGTTTGAAAACTTGACTGATGCTAAAAGAATACGGGAAAGCACTTAATTAATCAAGTGGAATTTTATCATGTAGAGCCATAGATCCATCAACGTCAGGATTTACTGAATGGTGAAATGGGTTGCTTTGCGGCATAACCCAGAGACCGCATATTTTTGAATATGTGGGGGTGATGGGCAAAAATATATGTACGCCCTAATGTGGGATTGACATGAGATAAACATGAGATCTCTCAATCCTTCATTATATGTGCCGGGATGGATGTATAAAAAATCTCCCAATAATGAAGGCCAAGATGGATGTTAGATAAAAACGAGATCTTTCTCTCTCAAAGAGAGTGCAGTTGACGTTGTATCTCTATATAGCGAAGTTTCCAGTATACCCTGGAAAGCTATTTAGTAGTGATACAAGATGTCCTGCATGTGGTCTTGTACTGACCGAGACAAGGGAGGTCATAGCAGCCGACTCTGTTAGATGACCTTGTATGGCACCAGGTTTGGGTTTCGCAATCAAAGGTTGGAGATGAGCGGTATACCTCATCTCCTCAGGGCATAAGTGTGATTGTAAAATGTAATCAGTCATATAGCATGTTTGCTTAAGGATTGAATACGGAAATCATTGGCTGATGTTACATTTCTTTTATGCATCCTTAGTGGATAGATGTTATTTATGTTTCTTTATATTCCTTGCAAAGAAGATAGATGATTGATAACTCTTCCATGGGTAGATGCAATATTCTCCTTAAGAAAGGAGATTACTTCATTCTGTTCATACAATGAATTATCCTGCCTATTAAAATAAAAAGAACCTCTACTCAGTTTTTAAATGTTTAATCTATGATAATAATATGGTCGGCAGAGAGTTATATCTCTCGTTGGGACAAATGTATCACCCCGTGGGATCCACATTTTTTTAGGTGGCGTGCACAAGGCGGTGGAGACCATACTGCAGAGGTACATCAACAGCAGCAGGGACAACAGTGACAACTCAAGTTGAGTGTACTATCTATCATGTCTTGTAGATAGAAGTCATATGTGTCGTATCTGTACTCTCAGGTCCTTGGAGTTGGTTTGTTATGGTTTCATGAACGATCTAAGGTTTTGGCTTGTAAGCCTCAAGGTTTTATGTTGCTTCAGTATATGTTTTGACAAAGCAATTGTTATATGTTATCCTCGAGAAGAGATGGTACAATGTGAACAAGGATGTATATTAGGTTTTTGGTTCTTCCTTAAAGAGTTTTCCTAGAAATGGATCTCTTTGTAAAATGGTTTTAATTTTTAGTGATTTTTGTTAATCCGTTGCTTATGTTTAATTCCACTTAATTGTAATGATTTGTTTGTCGATTTGGCGATTTTCGTCACATGTTTTGGTATCAGAGCTTAAGGTTCGCTGAGTCTACAGAGACATAGGACTAAGGTGTTGATTTTGTTTTAGTATCCTCCAGTATACCCTATAGTGACTTCTGCTTATGCAGAGGAAAGGGTAAAGCTTATAGATGACTGGGGAACACGAGGAATACATTGCTGAGAGCAATGTTGTTGCACCAAGAAAGGGTGTAAGGGATCAGGTAAGAGAAGAATGAGTGCCTGAGAATTTCCATCATGACCCGATCAGGATAGAGAATCCTATGTTTATGCTCTTGATGGGTAGGTTAGAACAACAATGATACATATAGTAGACTAGATACTAGCATTACAACCTAGGTTACCAGTCCTTAATGCAGAAACTTTGGGCTTTGAAAGGATTCCTGAATGACATAGTCATGTTGGAACAGTGGAAAATGTGGGGAAGATTAACATATGGCGAGAAAGTAGACTCTGCCATAAGTTTAGACAGAAAGTATATCTGTGACGGCAATGCCCAAGGAGGAGAAATAAGATGAGAATTCAGGAAATGTCGCTACAATTTTAGAGACATTTGCCTAGTTGTTCTAAAAATCCAAAGTTTTTGGTGCCACCAGTGCAACAAATGCCTAGTGCACCAGGGCAGTAATCACTATGTAAAGGCAAAAGTCCTAACTTTCCACCAGTAAGAACTCATGGCTTAGCTTATACATCGGTAATAAGACTGATAAGACCATGGTACAAGGACAAGACATGATATAGATGTGTACATGTTGAGCATACTAAACCCTTTTGTTTAAAAAGAAGGAAGGAAATGACTCAATAACCGAGGAAGACTCGGTAGGGCTTACGTAAGTTATAGCCCAATAGTGTAAAAAGGCAAACGCAACAACATGAAACAGCTAGACTCTATGTGTTGAGTCAACCTGAAGCGGTAAATTATCGCGAGGGGTAACAGTCAGATAGAGCTTTTTCATTTTGATATGCTTTATTTTGATGTTACCTGATAATCAAAAGAAGGATTGTTGTTATTGAATTCCTTATTGATTGCCCTATGGGAACATAGGGAATAAATGATGAGAACTAGAATTTATATTTTGTTCAGTATTCTTTTAAATGCTCTATAATTGCTCTTATCTATGTGAAAGAGGATGAGATATAGAAGTGATGCCTGGAGAAAGTCCAGGAATGTTAAATCATGTATTGGTGATGATACGAAAAGTAAAGAATATGATAGTACCTAAAGTGCATACTACCTAATCTCAGTACTTGTATACCCTGGCCAGGTATATAATTATTGGAGATAGAGTAAGTATGGAACCCTTAGATTGTTATATTTCTAATTACTCTGACCAAGTAGTCATTTTGAGACAATCTAGTAAGCATAATGAAACGGAAAACATGGCATGGATATTTGTATCACATCCTAAGTGCAATAAAATGGAATCTGAGATGATCTCAAACCAATCTATGTGCATGAGGAAGTAGAAGAATATAATCCTCATAATAAGAGAATTAGAACAAGGGAGATGATCCCTATTAGATAAAGCATGTGTGTATAGTAAAGATCCTTTCCCATTATGTGGAAATGGGAAATGTGATAAAATCACAAAATGCTCATGAACATGTTAGACAATAACAAAAAAAAGGAATAATGATATGTAATCATCCTTATAATTCCTATGTTGATGGCAAGGAACCTAGGGTGAGACAAAAGTAAATGACTCATGAACAGTTGAAAGTTCGTGCAATAATCAGAGAAGATGATAATCTCTTCTCCTTGATAAACAACCCTGGGTGATGATGGGGTGATAAAAGGAATATGTTTCTTTGTGTTCTTTCCCTTCAGGGACACGACACTTGATGTGCATAAGTAAAAAATGTTCAATTGATGGATACTTAGAAAAGTATTAGTTTGTCTTGGACTTTGGTTCCAAGATAAAGATATGTGTAACAAGTAATGTCCCAAAATGAAAGAAAGATGAGGATGTGATGTGTTTTTGACACATGTGATGGATACCAAGGTAAGAAATCCTGGTATCTAAAAAGTATCAGGTGGTATGGGAAAGTAAAAACATAGCTCCCAATCAGATGATTTATGTTGGTTACCTGGAATGGCCAACTGTGAAATTAGTCTAGATACATAAAATAGTATGGACATCATATGTTAGGGGTTTATGCTCTATATAAACATAACATCAATAAGGATGTACTCATTTAAGGAACAATTGTAAAATCATTGTGAGAAAAGCTTATCAAGCTAAAAATAATCCCTTAGAATACCCCTATCCATATCTGTTAGGCAACCTATACATAAAATCTAAAGATACCTATAAGATAAGTTCTTAATTGATAAGTAACCTCCCCTTATGATGAGAGAATGTACAAATAATGAGAGAGTTGGTACAAGTAGTAAGAAAGTTTAGTGTTGTGTCAGCAGATTGGATGACACAATAGATGTATGATAAGACTTGTAGTCCCAAGTGGGTAACAAAACGTAACTCTGGTCTTTCCTTAAAAGTGAAATGCTAAACTAAAAGAGGAGTATGGAAGAATCCCCATAATCAAGAATCTTGTCATGAAAAGTTGTAAGTTGTGAAAGGTGACAAATCAGTGAGGTTTGACACCTGAGTTAAATAAGGGATGAATAATGTTTCCCTAACTTAGAAAGTGTTATCTGACACAGAGTTGGCTCTACAGTCAATAATGAAAAAGACAGTGGAGTATGTGTCATGTGTGACCGATTCTATGATAACCCTGTATGGAAGAACTTTGTGTTGATCAAAGTTCTATGCTATCTCCATGACATTGAGATGTTGTGTGGAGACTTGATGATATGATGAATGAATAATATCTGTCTCCTTTTACCTGGGATTTTGGGGATGAAATCCTTGTTAGGGGATTATAACTTGTAACGACCATGACCTGGGTTATGAGGTAACCCTATTTGTTTTGGATAATAAAGTTACTTAGAACTTTAATATAATCCTCTAAGGTGTTTTTTTATCATGTGAAACACTTATGTTTCAAGTTTGGTCCTGATTGAATGTTGTTTGAGCAATGTTCCTTTGTTTTGGGCCAAAGTGTAATTTACCCAAGATGAGGGGTTATATTGCAATATGTCACATTTTGAACATGCCTAAAGTGTTTTAGCATCATAAGACAAAGATTTATGCTAAGGGGTGGCTTGTGGAAAGCTGAAATTACAAGTTGCATCTTGTTTGAATAATGTTAGTGCATTGTGCACCAATTTTGGTACAAATTGTAATTTACCCAAAATGTAGGGTTAATATACAAATTACCACCTATAGAGTGTCCGTACTCCCTCCTAGTATCATGTAGAGAATAGATAAAGAAGTAGAAACCATGTTTCATTCCATTATGAATGATGGATATCTTGGTGATGAAATGACCAAGAAAAGGGTTGAATATGAAAGCTTAACTTGAGTTGTATCAAGTTGAAAAGCTTATATATGAGTGCCTATCGGACAAGGAGCCATAGGACAAGCCTCATATCGTTTTGTGAACTCTTATCAAAGGCCATATCATGCAAATCATCTCAAGGAGGTGAGTTGTGTCAGGTTACAACTTCCTTAGCAAAGTTGTGATGAGTTGTGAATAAAGTGGTGATTTTGTTGATATATCTTAATCAAAGGGATATGTAATGGACGAATCCTTATCCCTAGATCACCCTCAACTGTTTTTCATGTCAAGATAAATGTTGATGCATGCATGGACACGTGTCATCCATGCATGGACACGTGGCATCTACTAGCTCAAAATGATGACACCTCATTTTCACCTTCCTTCATGAACAACAAGTATATATACCCCTAGTTTCACCCCTTGGTGCAATTTTTCGACCCTTAACACCATCCTACCCTAAGGTATCATGCATAGAGCTCCTGTATCATGCAGGAGTGCTGTGGTATCGTGAATGGGCCCTTAGGTATCGCCCATGGCAAGATCATATCGCCCAAGTAGGGTGATATCGGCCAAGAAGGGTGATATCGGCCATGAGAGTGAGATATCGGCTATGAGAGTGAGATATCGACCACAAGCAAAGTTGTGTCGGCCAAGAGGAAGTCCATATCGCCCAAGAGTGGTAGGGTGTCGGCCAAGGTGCTCAGGGGCTCAAATATTAACCCTAAGGTGAGGCCATGATCACCTTCAACCTTGGATTGAAGCATGATTTTAGGGTTTTGATCTTCCTTTCTTTTCTTCTTCACCAATTGCTTATCCATGGTGATTCCTTGTATATGAAGGAGTTGTGAACGAGCCTTGGACTTTTTATAAGTCATCTTCAACCTTAGGAACGTGGAGATTTGGAGCTTGGAGCTTTGAAGTTGTTCTTAAGGCAGGTTATATAACTTGAACTCAACCATGTTATTATTTTTCACCTAAAATGCTATAATTAGTGAAATACTTTTAATTCCGAAATTTCCTGAAATAGTTGATGAAATCATGAGTTATAGTAGTTTCTTAGACCTGTTGCCATGAATTACATCAGTTATAACAAAGGTCTAGAGCTTGAAGAAGATGGTGTCACTTTGTAAAAGTGATATCAGGTTCAAGCATACATACAAGTAGTTCTAACCCGATATGGGTATATCTTGCACAAGATGTTTGCATGATATGTCTTGCACAAGATATTGCATGATATGCTTGCACAAGATGCTTGCATGATAGGAAGTCTTGAATAGACTCCATGTACGATACAAGGATTAATTGTATACTTGTAAGTTGACAAGAAACCCTAATTTGGGTAACCCAATATAAGTGAAGAGTAACAAGTGCTATTGCATGATATGATCATTTAATACATCATTGGTACTTAGTATCATGAGGCATACATTTCCTTGCACGATAGGGTTGTACGATACACAACCATAGACGATATGGTAGCCTAACATGGTGATGAGTTGATACCCCTTAAACATTAAGGGTGACACATATATGTGCCACATGCCCATCACAATCAACCCTAACCCGGAATGGGTGTTGCAACCTAATGTTTGATGGTGTAGCCTGATATGGTAAACCCTAATCCGTCACGGCCAACCCTAGATGGTGAGCCACTCGATATGGTGATTGAATGCATCTCTAGCCCGACATGGTGATGGCTTAGTACCTCATGCACAACATGGGTAATACATACAAACACCTTTAGCCTGATATTATTGGTGTTCATATACTTCTAGCCCGATATGGTGAGTGCTCATACACCTCCAACCCGATATGGTGGTGTCTATACACCTACAACCCGATATGATGAACATATGCACACCTCTAACCCAAGACACCTTGTAAAGGTGAGAGTAAGACACTCTTAGAAGTGATGAGTGTAACACCAAGTAATAGTGTGGCTAATACCTTGATAGGTGAAACACCAAAAGTGGTTAATAATGGACAACCTTATATCAACAATGCCTTAACCCGATATGAGCCCTAACCATTAAAGATATTTGGGCAATTCAAATGTGTGACTTATGGCCTATACACTACATGATAAATGTGATAGGTTAGTGCATAAAGTATTAGGATGGGAAATACCCTAATACAAGATAAGTTGATGAACTTAAGTAAGTAAGAAGTGATAAGGGAAGTGATACATCAAGACATGACAGATATCACATCCAGCACCTCAAGGATGATATACCTTGATGTACCCTAAATCCAACATACTTGGATGAGTAACACATGAAGTGTGTCATGTCAATTGTTACATTGAGATGTAATGCACTTTGATAAGTGGAGGCTAATATACCTTGAGAAAAGGTTAAGCCAAGTTAATAAAGTATGATGTAATCATATTCTGGTAAGGATGAGAGAGGAACTCATACCTTGTGTTGATAATCATTAAATGATAAATGATGAGGATAAATAAGTATGATTGAATACTTATGATATCAATGTATGCTCCTAGATGTGTGGAGCAATAAATTAGGGTTTGGATTAATAATATGAACATGAAACCCTAATTGGTTATAAAGGGAAACTCTAACCCTAATGATGGGAAGGATGTAATTCTCTTATTGCATAAGCCTTGTAAGGCATGTTAAATACTTGTATAAAAAGTATAACGATCAATGGCCTTGTGAGCCATGTGAATAATATGTTGCCTAGTGAGAGGTGACAAGATGTGCAATGAACTTGTGAGCCATGTGAATAAGTTGTTTCCTAGTGAGAGGTGACAAGATGTGTAATGGCCTTGTGAGCCATGTGAATAAGTTGTTGCCTATTGAAGAGGTGACAAGATGTGTAATGGCCTTGTGAGCTATGTGAATAAGTTGTTGCCTAGTGAGAGGTGACAAGATGTGTAATGGCCTTGTAGGCCATGTGATAATATGTTGCCTAGTGAGAGGTGACAAGATACTTAATGGGCCTTGTGAGCCATGTGAGATGCTTGTGTAAGAAGTATCATGTATATCTTGGTCTGAGGACCTAGAGGTAATAGTTACCTGATAAGTGGTAACAGTGTTCAGTGATGAACTAAGGGTTTGAATACCCAGATCTGTAATCATGATGATGATAATGTTAAGGGATGAGAATTCCCAGTAATGAGATAAGGGATTGAAATCCTAAATGTTATATGTGTTCTAAAGATTTGAAAAGTACTTGATAGATGTATTACACCTTTCTTTGTATCATTTGTCATAATAATTCATGTTTGAAAACTTGACTGATGCTAAAAGAATATGGGAAAGCACTTAATTAATCAAGTGGAATCTTATCATGTAGAGCCCTGGCCATAGATCCATCAGCGTCAAGATTTACTGAATGGTGAAACGGGTTGCTCCATGGCATAACCCAGAGACCACATATTTTTGAATATGTGGGGGTGATGGGAGAAAATATTTGTATGCCCTAATGTGGGATTGACGTGAGATAAGCACGAGATCTCTCAATCCTTCATTATATGTGTCGGGATGTATGTATCACAAATCTCCCGATAATGAAGGCCATGATGGATGTTAGATAAACACAAGATCTTTCTCTCCCGAAGAGAGTGCAGTTGATACTGTAGCTCTATATAGCGAAGTTGCCAATATATCCTGGAAAGCTATTTAGCAGTGACACGAGATGTCCTGCATGTGGTCTCGTACTGACCGAGACAAGGGAGGTCATAGCAGCCGGCTCTGTTAGATGACATTGTATGGCACCGTCTTTGGGTTTCACAACCGAAGGTTGGATAGGAGCGGTATACCCCATCTCCTCAAGGCATAAGTGTGATTGTAAAATGTAATCATCCGTATAGCATGTTTGCTTAAGGATTGAATACGGAAATCCTTGGCTAATGTTACATTTTTTATGCATCCTTAGTGGATAGATGTTATTTATGTTTCTTTATATTCCTTGCAAAGAAGATAGATGATTGATAACTCTTCCATGGGTAGATGCAATATTCTCCTTAAGAAAGGAGATTACTTCATTCTATTCATACAGTGAATTATCCTTCCTATTAAAATAAAAAGAACCTCTGCTCAGTTTTTAAATGCTTAATCTATGATAATAATATGGTCGGCGCGAGTATCTCTGTGTTATGAAAACAACAAAGGATATTGTATGGATTAAGAAGTTCATATGGGTGAACTTGTGGGAGGTTCTAACCATTAATGAAATAGATGAAATACTGTGACAACAATGGAGCTATTGGTTAGGAAGAGGAATCTCATATAGCATAATTCCACACTTCCATCTCATATGAGATGTCATACAACAAAGAGATGTGATACTTGCAAAATACCGACTTAAGCAAACGTCACAAAACCCACTATAAAAATGCTTGCGCAACATAAATATGATGGACATGTTAATATCACTTGGAATACGATTTGTGGGTGATTGGCTCTAAGTGAAAGTGGGTGTCTGTTGGTATGTATGCCCACAGAGCCAATCATATGATGATTGGTGTAAAGTCCTAGAATTTGAGGCCTTGGATAAAATGATCTTATAAGGAATGATTGAACTACCCATATCACCAAGGTGCACTTTCTTTTCATGGAGGGACCCATGCGTTACAAATGGTATTAGAGCCAATTCCCCTCCAGTAGGTGGGCCCATATGGGCATGTGGCATGTAGTCTTAAGCCGTGCAGTGTAGGCAAGTTGGAAAGGGTTATCCGCTAAGATAAGATGGAGCCGCCCTTGCACTGGTAGCCGTGGATGGGAGTTGGGTGTCCATGGGCTATTTTGGGTCTGCACTGAAATGGGGAAGCGATTATGAGGCCGTATATTTGAGCCTTAACAAGGACGTCAAGAGTCTAAGTGGGAGAGATTATGACGTCTTAGGATTTGAGGCCTCAGATAAAATGATCTTATAAGGAATGATTGTACTACCCATATCACCAAGGTGCACCTCCTTTTCAGGGAGCCCATAACTAAAGAACTCCATAGTTAAGCGTGCTCAGATTGGAATAGTACTAGGATGGGTGACCAATGGGGAAGTTGACCCTGGCTTGTGAGTGAGTGAGGATAAAGCACGCTGTTGAGGCTAGTGGTGGTCTGTGGGGCCAATCATCATTCTTGAAACTCTACTAGAGCCTAGGGCAGTGGGCCCATGCGTTACAATTGGAATGTGGCATTAAATACTTGATTTGATAATAACAAAGGTAATTATATTTATTATGTTTGCCTCAGCATGAGATGATGACACAAACATAATAGATGTCTAAAGAATGATGATTACTCAATGGCATATGCCTTCAAGTACGTGACTTGAACAATGAGATCATACATACGATAAGAGTACAAACATTCTTGTTATGTCCCTAGTCAGATATTACTCATCATTTGTAAGGACCCTGACCTGCGTTTAGGGTTTACCCTGTTTGTTTTGCTTGATCTTGGTGCTTTGGTGCTTGCTAATCACCTTTAGTGGTGATTAGGGTTTTGTTGTGCTTTGTTGAGAGTTCGAGGGGCTGCTTGCAAATAACCCAAGTTTAGGGTTTGGTGGGCAAGTTTGCCATCTTGTGAGATGTTTTTCCTCTTTGCTTCCTCTAGGGTTGAGAGGAAGGCTTGGGCTTGTTGTTTGAGTCCTTTGGGCCTGAGTTGAGCTTGTTTGGGCCTTGGAGTTCCTTGTTTGGGCTTGCTTGAGCCTTGTGTCGCCCATGTGCCTTGGTGTGTCGCCCAGTTGCTTGGTGTGTCGCCCAGTAGAGCTGCTGGTTGTGTCGCCCCTGCTGCTTGGTCCAGCTTTGACCATGTTTGGTAGACACATGGTGCACATCTTGGACAAGTGCCTTATGGCTTGCATGAGAGGTGGCTTGAGTTGGTGGACATGTGTCCCTTGGGTGGACGACACATAGCATGGTTGTACCTTGGTTTCTCCTCCCCTTCTTCCTATATAGGTAGCTCTTCTCCTTGCCTTAGTCTCCTTTGGTCCTTTGGTCTCCCCTCCACCCTTGGTGCACGATATCCCTCTCCATCTTGCTTGTGTTGGCTGATACACTTCCTTGGAGCTGAAGTGGTGGCCGATACACCTTCCTGGAGCAGCCTTGTGGACGATAACTTTGGACCTTGGAATGCTTTGGAGCTTTGGTGGCCGACAACCTTGGAGCTCAAAGTGCATCTTCTTCCTTGGAGCTTAAGGCGGGTTGCATAGTTTCTAACCCTAACTCTCGTACCTCTAGCTTTAACCTTGTTACATGTGAGTAGACTAGCTTAGTTCCTTGCTTGTACATCTTGCTCATGTACCTTAGTGGCCGATATCCCTCTCTTGGGTTTAGGGTTCCTTGTATACCTTGCTTTCTAGGGTTTGGGGCTTCCTTGTGTGGAGGTTGAAGGTGACCTAGGGTTGGGCGATACCCCTTCCTTGTGGGTGTGTTGGGCGACACACTTGCCCCTAAGTTGAATGATATGAGTGTTCTTGGGTTGAGCAACATCTTTGTTCCTTGTGTTGGCCGATATGATGATTTAGGGTTTGAGTTCCTTGAGTTGAAGGTCGATAGGTTGACCTAGCTTGAGTGTTGGCCGACATGGTGACCATGTTGGGCGACATGGTGCTCTCTTTGGTGGCCGACATGGCACCTTGGTGGACGACATGTTGAGATCTTGAAGTTGGCCGATACCCTTGCCCATGAGTGGGCGATAGGGTGAGCTAGGGTTTGGTTGGCCGATATGAAGGGAGACATAGTGATGTTCTTTGTTGGCCGATATGTGAGTGCCCTTGGAGATGGGCGATACTCTCTCTCTCTCCCTCTCTCTCTCTTGTTGGGCGATATGGTTCTCTTGTTCCTCTCTTGAACGATAGGCCTTAGTATCTTGGTGATCTTTGTGGTGGAAGTTAGGGCCAAGCATGGCATGGCATGTTGGACGATAGGCTATGTGCCCTAATGGTCGATACCATGATGGGCGATATCTTGATGGCCGATAGAGTTAGTAGTATGTTGGCCGATAGGGTTAGTAGAGTGTGATGGCCGATAGGGTTAGTGAGGTTGGACGATACTTAGGTTGGGTGACAGGCTTTAGATGAGGGTTGTGAGGTTTTAGTGAGGGTGTGAGTTCTTTGGTGACGGTCCCTTGTGTGATGGGAGTGGATGCTTATACATTAACCAATAAAATGATGGTGGTGTTTGTGATATCATCAATATGTAATATGTTGCCTTGCAAATAATAAGGATGCTAATGGTAGTAATGTATATGATGTTAGCCCTCATGTAATTGATGCATGATGTGACCCTTATGCTTAATTGATGATGATAACTACTCTAGTAGTTTGTTTAATGATAATAATGTTGGTAATAATGATGCTAAGTGACAGTTATGTTAAAGGTTGCTTCATGGTAAAGATGACAACAGCTGATGGCAATAGTAATGACCTTGTTAATAATAGTGTTGGTTCTGTAAACACAACATGATCTCTATATACCCTGATTGTTTGTACAATCTCGATATAAGGGTAAGTATCAGTATGGTTGTTTAATGATGTACTTAACATACTCGATTACCAAATAACTGTCATATTGATAAGTAGATTATCTTGAATAATATTTCATGATAGTGAGCACATTCCTTATGTTGAATCTACAAATATTGCATACCTTAACCTTGCAGGTGATGACTTAGCCATGAAAGGGCTATGTGACATATGTAATGAGTAACATTACTTTGATAATTGCTCTATAAGATTATGTATGTGATGTGTTGGTCCCATGATGATGATGTGAGCCTTAAAAGGCAGTAACAATACATGATGAAGGGTTGAGACCTTGTGGTATGTGATGATCCTTGAGATGGATCTGGATGGTTGGCAAGAGGCCAAGTAGTAACATGTGATGTTGGATCCTTGATATGGATCAGGTTGATATGAATAGATCATAATATAATGTTCTTTACTTTCTGTTATATCCTTGCATGTTATACAACTTGGTTGAATCTTGCAATCCATCTAAAAGATACTAATTAATCACAGTGAAATATATCATGTAGTTTGCCCTGGCATAGATCCATCATCGTCAGGACTTGGTGATGGTGAAACAGGTTTTCCTACGGGTTAACCTGGAAGCGCATATTGTTGAATATGTGTAGGTTGCTCCTAGCCTGAAAATGAGGAGGTAAGAGTGTAACTTCGGTTGCAGACTCAGATATGTGTGTAGAGCATGGTGAACAGGCCCATGGCTCAGGATATGTGATGTATGGAGCATGAATACGTTCATGGCTCAGAGCACGGTGATCAGGCCCGTGGCTCAGTTTTACTAGCGCCGAGACCTGTACCAAGGCGGGCTAGAGAATGGGTAGCCTATGGAGCTAACCCTGTGGCTTAGACCACTTCAGCATGTGACTGCGGTCCTGCTTGTGTTGTACTCATGTACTGACCATGAGGTGGGAGGTCGTGGAGTCTGGCTCTTCCATTGACCTCGTATGGCACTGGTTTGGGTTTCGTAACCGAAGGTTGGATTTGAACGGTACGGTTCAAATCCTCAGGGCATAATAAAATGTAATACAACCATTTAGTATTTACTAGTCATATCAAACACGAAACATTGGTTGAGACCTTGTTTGTGTAATATCTCTGTTATACCTTGCAGGTTATGTGGCAATCTGTCTTATCTTGATAATCAGGTTATGTGACATTATATTATGTTCTAATAATCCTGTTACATGTTGATATACCTTATCTTGGTAATCATATTCTTTTGAAAGACATCTGGTTATAAGTTTTGGTACAGCTGGTATGTTTGTCTGTAAGAGTAAATCTTGCTATATATATAACTGCTCTTGTTATACCTGTTGTTAGTTAACTGCTGCTATAGTTTATCTTGCTGAGGTTCTATAGTTGCGGTGGGAAGCTATGTTTCCCGCTGGGACAATTGTTCAATTGTCTCACCCCGCTGGTTTACACCCTTTTTAGGTGGTCGAGGTAGACGTGGTCGTGGTTGTGGTGTTGCGGACGAGCATCTTGAGGAGCAGTAGAAGGCAAGCGATGGACATGCTGCTGTTTCGGATGTTTTGTAGTAGAGTCTAGAGTCATCCCTGTACTCTCAGGTCCTTGGCAGTGTTTTGACGTTGTTTCACGATGATCGTTTGATGATATCTGTATATCCTGTTGTTGGCCGGATGTGGGCCTTTATGTATATATGAACAGGTGGTGAACTCATGTGATAGATGAACAGTTGTTCCTGAGCTGTGGACACATGTCAGATCTTGTGTACATATTTATATGACATGTTTCTGTACAGGATGAGGACTGGAAAGTAATAGTTTCACAGTTTATCAGTTTTCCGCAATCGGTTTTAATTAACCCGTGTTTTTGATAATCTGTGGTTATGGTGTTTTCCGCACGTTTTCGCGTAACACCTCGTTATCTATGTGATAATGGGATGTGTTGCCACAAGTTTTGGTATCAGAGCTCTAGGTTCGCTGAGTCTACAGGGATCTAGGACTAGGTTGAGTCTGTTCTTATGAGTTTTCCAGGTTATCTTACAAAAATCTTCTTCCCTAAGCAGAAGAAAAGCCAAGATGTCTGGAAACCATGAAGAACATGCTCCTGAGCATAGTGATGCTGCATCAGTTGATGGAGCAGATGGACGGGCACATGAAGATCGGGTGCCTGAGGTCCCCCAACCAGACCCAGCCATACTTGAACACCCTGCCTACCAACAGCTTATAGGGCAGTTAATGGCTACGATGAATCTCATGGCTGAGCGATTACCAGTGCCTCCTCCGCGAGCACAGGTTCCCCATGGAGAAGCATCGGGTATCGGGAAGACCTTTGAGCGGCTTCGCCGAGTCGGAGCTTCGGATTATGCTGGACCGGCTGATCCAACGGATGCAGATCTGTGGCTGACAAGTCTTGAAA
Source organism: Alisma plantago-aquatica (assembly GCA_963693085.1). NCBI lineage: Eukaryota > Viridiplantae > Streptophyta > Magnoliopsida > Alismatales > Alismataceae > Alisma > Alisma plantago-aquatica. The sequence goes on along the minus strand of OY856415.1, from coordinate 410,330,815 downwards.
AGGCTTTCCGGATCCTCGACATCCCCGAAGCAGACAAAGTAAAGCATGTTGTCTACCTCTTGAAGGGTAGTGCTGGTCACTGGTGGACCATCGAGGAAGAGAAGCGGCCTGGTGAGGTGATCTGTTGGGAAGTGTTTCGACGCGAGTTCGTCACCAGATACTTTCCGAAGACGTACCTAGATGAGAAGATCAGTCAGTTTGAGAAGTTGCGGCAAGGAACGATGAACATCACCAAGTATGAAGCTAAGTTTATGGATCTGTTGAGGTTCTGTCCTCACATGGCGGCGACAGATGATGAACGGATCAGACATTTTGAGAAGGGTTTGAGTGCTGAGTTGACAACACCTGTGTCTGCGCTGGAAAACCGAGAGCGGTTTGCTACGTTTGTGGAATCAGTTCGACGGATCGAGAGGACAGTAAGGGAGAAAAGAGAGTCGGTGTCTCTTAAAAGACCTACTCAGTTTCAAGGACGAAGGTTTGGTGGCTTCAAGAAGCCCAGGTTTTCAGCACTGTCAGTGATGAGAAGTTATGGTGTACCATCTCAGTGGTCTCTGAGTAAGGGGAAAGGTTATGTTTCTTCACCGTCCAAGGCGCCCAGTTCAGCTTCGGTGGCAGTGACAGGGCCATCTAGGCCACGAGTTGACAATAGAGCATGTCATCTCTGTGGACAAGTCGGGCATTGGAAGTTCAATTGCCCGAATAGAGATGTTGAAGTGACGCAGCAACCGAGGCAGAGTTTCCTGAAGTCTGAGAGACCACAGCCCAGTGGTAGCAGAGGATGAGGACGTGGTCAAGTGTCTCAAGCTGGATCGTCTGCTCAAGGGAGCAGAGGTCGTGGACAGCAAGCTACAGCTCGATTCTATTCCATGAATCAGCCGGAGGCGGTAGTCAACCCGCGAGTGGTGACATGTCAGATGGAGTAATTTCATTCTGATATGTCTTCTTCTTGCTTTATATATGTTCTGGTTGACCTGGGTGCTACACACTCTTTTATCGCCTATAGTATGCTTGAAAACTGTCATCTACCTGTTAGTTGTAAGAAGGATAGCTTGTTGTTAGAAACCCCTCTTGATGGTTCCTCTTTGCTTCGAGAAGAGTGTCCATCTTGTGTTTTGTCTTTTTCGGGACACAACATTCAGGTGGATCTCATACCACTTAATATGCATGGTTTCGATGTTATCCTTGGGATGGATACCTTAGAGAAGTATAAGGTTGTCTTGGACTGTGGTTCCAAGCAGGCGGTGTTTGATGTTGCTGGAGAGAAGTGGATCTTCCAGGGAGATAGGAAGATTCTTCCGACGTGTCTGGTGTCAGCTATGGTGGCAGATAGGTTGTTGCGACAAGGATGTGAGGCATTCTTAGCTCACGTTGTGGATACCGTTGTGGGTACCAAGGCGAAAGGCCTTAACCTTGAAGAAGTGTCCATGGTCTGAGAGTTTGCAGATGTGTTTCCCGAGGAGTTTCCTGGTGTTCCTCCACCCCGAGAGATTGATTTTGAGATCAATCTGGTTCCGGGAACGCAGCCGATTGCACAGACACCTTATAGTATGGCTCCAGCAGAGATGGTAGAGTTGAAGAAGCAGTTACAAGAGTTGTTGGAGAAAGGTTTCATCAGACCGAGCACGTCACCTTGGGGTGCTCCCGTGTTGTTCGTTAAGAAGAAGGATGGTTCGATGCGGTTGTGTATAGACTACCGACAGTTGAACAAGGTCACGATCAAGAATAAGTACCCGTTGCCGAGGATAGATGACCTGTTCGATCAGTTGCGTTGTGCTACAGTGTTTTCAAAGATCGATCTACGGTCTGGATATCATCAGTTGAGGATAAAGGCGGATGACATACCAAAGTCAGCCTTTAGGACGAGGTATGGTCATTTTGAGTTTGTGGTTATGCCGTTTGGATTAACCAATGCACCTGCTACTTTCATGGACCTGATGAACAGAGTGTTTCGTCCGTTCTTAGATCAGTTTGTTGTAGTTTTTATAGACGACATCTTGATCTATAGTCGGAACTGGCTAGAGCATGAGCAACATCTTCGTCAAGCGTTGACTCTCCTTCATCAACATCAATTGTATGCTAAGTTTAGTAAGTGTGAGTTCTGGCTGGATGAAGTGACTTTCTTAGGTCATGTGATATCTGCTGAAGGAGTCAAAGTAGATCCGAAGAAAGTGGAATCCGTTGCGGATTGGGAACAGCCGAAGACGCCGACGGAAGTTCGTAGTTTCCTTGGTCTAGCAGGATACTACCGGAGGTTTATCAAGGACTTCAGTTCGATAGCTCTACCGATGACGAGGTTGACTAGGAAGGATGTACCTTTTGTTTGGAATGATCGATGCCAGCAAGCTTTCCAAAGTTTGAAGGAAAAGCTAACCAGTACTCCAGTGTTGATCTTGCCAGAATCTGGAAAAGGCTATGTTGTTTTCTGTGATGCGTCCAAGAAAGGTTTGAGTTGTGTGCTGATGCAGGAAGATCATGTGGTTTCTTTTGCTTCGCGACAGCTTAAGAAACACGAGGAGAACTATCCGACCCATGACTTGGAGCTGGCAGTAGTGGTTCATGCGTTAAAAATTTGGAGACACTATCTTTATGGGGAAGTGTGTCAGATCTTTACAGATCACAAGAATCTGAAGTACATCTTCTCACAGCAAGAGTTGAACATGCGACAGCGTCGGTGGATGGAGTTGATCAATGATTATGATTGCACTATCGAGTATCATCCTGGTAAGGCGAATGTGGTAGCAGACGCGCTTAGTAGAAAGTCTTCTACTCCCAAGAAGGCACAGATGAGTTCTTTGGTATGCCATAGGCGGGACATGTTAGTCTCCTTACGGCAGATGAACGTACAGATGGAGGTTTCCTCGTTAGCTGGACTTTTAGCACAGATACAAATCAAGCCCATGTTGAGACAGCAGATCAAGGATGCACATCAAACGGATGATACAGTACAGCTAATCAGATCAGAGTTTGGCAGCGAAAAGTGTGATGGGTTCCATGAGTCCGAGGATGGGGTGGTTTGCTATCATAATAGGATGGTGGTTCCAGATGCTGATAATCTGAGGAAGTTGGTGCTCGAGGAAGCACACACGTCGATGTATGCTATGCATCCAGGCGTCACCAAGATGTACCATAGTCTGAAGGACTTGTATTGGTGGCCCGGCCTGAAGAAAGATGTAGCTGAGTTTGTGGCAAGGTGTGCAGTATGTCAGCAAGTAAAGGCTGAGCATCAAAAGCCGGCAGGTACGTTGCAACCTTTTCCTATACCGCAGTAGAAATGGGATCATATAACCATGGATTTCGTAGTTGGTCTACCCAGGACAACTAGGAATCATGATTCCATTTGGGTGATAGTGGACAGATTAACGAAGTCTGCCCAATTCATACCTGTGAAGACCACGTATACAACTGAAAAGCTCGCTCGAGTATATGTGGATGAGATAGTTCGTTTGCATGGTGTGCCAGCAACGATAGTTTCTGATAGAGGTTCTCAGTTTACAAGTCGTTTTTGGGAACAGTTGCACAGGGCGATGGGAACGCAGTTGAAGTTCAGTACCGCTTTCCACCCGCAGATAGATGGACAATCTGAGAGGACTATTCAGACTTTGGAGGATCTTCTTCATGCTTGTGTTTTGCAGTTCCTATGTAGTTGGGACGTACATCTTAGTTTGATAGAGTTTGCCTACAACAATAGCTATCAACGGAGCATTGACATGGCTCCCTATGAGGCTTTGTATGGGAGGAAGTGCAGATCTCCTTTGTGTTGGTATGAATCAGGTGAATATCAGCTTTTGGGCCCTGAGTTAGTACAGCAAACGACAGAAAAGATCAAGGTGATACAACAACAGTTGAAAGCGGCACAAGACAGGCAGAAGTCTTATGCAGACAATCACCGACGACCCTTGGAGTTCCAGGTGGGAGACAAGGTGTATCTTAAAGTCTCTCTGTGGAAAGGTGTGCTGAGGTTTGGACGGAAAGGTAAGTTAGCTCCCAGATATATGGGGCCTTACTCAGTCATAGCACGTGTTGGAAAGGTGGCTTATGAGTTAGAATTGCCTCCAGAGTTGCACAGGTTACATCCAGTGTTCCATGTCAGTATGTTGAAGAAAAGTCATCCGGATACAGGAACAATGATACAACCCGTTGAAGTTGAGCTTGACAAAGATGTGACTTATGAAGAGGGTCCTATGATGATCCTTGACAGAAGAGTTAAGAAGCTGAAGAGAAAGGATCTGGTTCTTGTGAAGGTCCTTTGGCATCACCGTGGCGTTGAGGAAGCCATGTGGGAGCCTGAGGAAGAGTTGAGGAGGAAGTATCCCTCGCTTTTCTCTTTGGATTTCGGGGACGAAATCTTTTTGTAGAGGTTTATGGCTGTAAGGACCCTGACCTGCATTTAGGGTTTACCCTGTTTGTTTTGCTTGATCTTGGTGCTTTGGTGCTTGCTAATCACCTTTAGTGGTGATTAGGGTTTTGTTGTGCTTTGTTGAGAGTTCGAGGGGCTGCTTGCAAATAACCCAAGTTTAGGGTTTGGTGGGCAAGTTTGCCATCTTGTGAGATGTTTTTCCTCTTTGCTTCCTCTAGGGTTGAGAGGAAAGCTTGGGCTTGTTGTTTGAGTCCTTTGGGCCTGAGTTGAGCTTGTTTGGGCCTTGGAGTTCCTTGTTTGGGCTTGCTTGAGCCTTGTGTCGCCCAGGTGCCTTGGTGTGTCGCCCAGTAGAGCTGCTGGTTGTGTCGCCCCTGCTGCTTGGTCCAGCTTTGACCATGTTTGGTAGACACATGGTGCACATCTTGGACAAGTGCCTTATGGCTTTCATGAGAGGTGGCTTGAGTTGGTGGACATGTGTCCCTTGGGTGGACGACACATAGCATGGTTGTACCTTGGTTTCTCCTCCCCTTCTTCCTATATAGGTAGCTCTTCTCCTTGCCTTAGTCTCCTTTGGTCCTTTGGTCTCCCCTCCACCCTTGGTGCACGATATCCCTCTCCATCTTGCTTGTGTTGGCCGATACACTTCCTTGGAGCTGAAGTGGTGGCCGATACACCTTCCTGGAGCAGCCTGGTGGACGATAGCTTTGGACCTTGGAATGCTTTGGAGCTTTGGTGGCCGACAACCTTGGAGCTCAAAGTGCATCTTCTTCCTTGGAGCTTAAGGCGGGTTGCATAGTTTCTAACCCTAACTCTCGTACCTCTAGCTTTAACCTTGTTACATGTTAGTAGACTAGCTTAGTTCCTTGCTTGTACATCTTGCTCATGTACCTTAGTGGCCGATATCCCTCTCTTGGGTTTAGGGTTCCTTGTATACCTTGCTTTCTAGGGTTTGGGGCTTCCTTGTGTGGAGGTTGAAGGTGACCTAGGGTTGGGCGATACCCCTTCCTTGTGGGTGTGTTGGCGACACACTTGCCCCTAAGTTGAACGATATGAGTGTTCTTGGGTTGAGAAACATCTTTGTTCCTTGTGTTGGCCGATATGATGATTTAGGGTTTGAGTTCCTTGAGTTGAAGGTCGATAGGTTGACCTAGCTTGAGTGTTGGCTGACATGGTGACCATGTTGGGAGACATGGTGCTCTCTTTGGTGGCCGACATGGCACCTTGGTGGACGACATGTTGAGATCTTGAAGTTGGCCGATACCCTTGCCCATGAGTGGGCGATAGGGTGAGCTAGGGTTTGGTTGGCCGATATGAAGGGAGACATAGTGATGTTCTTTGTTGGCCGATATGTGAGTGCCCTTGGAGATGGGCGATACTCTCTCTCTCTCCCTCTCTCTCTCTTGTTGGGCGATATGGTTCTCTTGTTCCTCTCTTGAATGATAGGCCTTAGTATCTTGGTGATCTTTGTGGTGGAAGTTAGGGCCAAGCATGGCATGGCATGTTGGACGATAGGCTATGTGCCCTAATGGCCGATACCATGATGGGCGATATCTTGATGGCCGATAGGGTTAGTAGTATGTTGGCCGATAGGGTTAGTAGAGTGTGATGGCCGATAGGGTTAGTGAGGTTGGACGATACTTAGGTTGGGTGACAGGCTTTAGATGAGGGTTGTGAGGTTTTAGTGAGGGTGTGAGTTCTTTGGTGACGGTCCCTTGTGTGATGGGAGTGGATGCTTATACATTAACCAATAAAACGATGGTGGTGTTTGTGATATCATCAATATGTAATATGTTGCCTTGCAAATAATAAGGATGCTAATGGTAGTAATGTATATGATGTTAGCCCTCATGTAATTGATGCATGATGTGACCCTTATGCTTAATTGATGATGATAACTACTCTAGTAGTTTGTTTAATGATAATAATGTTGGTAATAATGATGCTAAGTGACAGTTATGTTAAAGGTTTCTTCATGGTAAAGATGACAACAGCTGATGGCAATAGTAATGACCTTGTTAATAATAGTGTTGGTTCTGTAAACACAACATGATCTCTATATACCCTGATTGTTTGTACAATCTCGATATAAGGGTAAGTATCAGTATGGTTGTTTAATGATGTACTTAACATACTCGATTACCAAATAACTGTCATATTGATAAGTAGATTATCTTGAATAATATTTCATGATAGTGAGCACATTCCTTACGTTGAATCTACAAATATTGCATACCTTAACCTTGCAGGTGATGACTTAGCCATGAAAGGGCTATGTGACATATGTAATGAGTAACATTACTTTGATAATTGCTCTATAAGATTATGCATGTGATGTGTTGGTCCCATGATGATGATGTGAGCCTTAAAAGGCAGTAACAATACATGATGAAGGGTTGAGACCCTGTGGTATGTGATGATCCTTGAGATGGATCTGGATGGTTGGCAAGAGGCCAAGTGGTAACATGTGATGTTGGATCCTTGAGATGGATCAGGTTGATATGAATAGATCATAATATAATGTTCTTTACTTTCTGTTATATCCTTGCATGTTATACAACTTGGTTGAATCTTGCAATCCATCTAAAAGATACTAATTAATCACAGTGAAATATATCATGTAGTTTGCCCTGGCATAGATCCATCATCGTCAGGACTTGGTGATGGTGAAACAGGTTTTCCTACGGGTTAACCTGGAAGCGCATATTGTTGAATATGTGTAGGTTGCTCCTAGCCTGAAAATGAGGAGGTAAGAGTGTAACTTCGGTTGCAGACTCAGATATGTGTGTAGAGCATGGTGAACAGGCCCATGGCTCAGGATATGTGATGTATGGAGCATGAATACGTTCATGGCTCAGAGCACGGTGATCATGCCCGTGGCTCAGTTTTACTAGCGCCGAGACCTGTACCAAGGCGGGCTAGAGAATGGGTAGCCTATGGAGCTAACCCTGTGGCTTAGACCACTTCAGCATGTGACTGCGGTCCTACTTGTGTTGTACTCATGTACTGACCATGAGGTGGGAGGTCGTGGAGTCCGGCTCTTCCATTGACCTCGTATGACACCGGTTTGGGTTTTGTAACCGAAGGTTGGATTTGAACGGTACGGTTCAAATCCTCAGGGCATAATAAAATGTAATACAGCCGTTTAGTATTTACTAGTCATATCAAACATGAAACATTGGTTGAGACCTTGTTTGTGTAATATCTCTGTTATACCTTGCAGGTTATGTGGCAATCTGTCTTATCTTGATAATCAGGTTATGTGACATTATATTCTGTTCTAATAATCCTGTTACATGTTGATATACCTTATCTTGATAATCATATTCTTTTGAAAGACATCTGGTTATAAGTTTTGGTACAGCTGGTATGTTTGTCGGTAAGAGTAAATCTTGCTATATATATAACTGCTCTTGTTATACCTGTTGTTAGTTAACTGCTGCTATAGTTTATCTTGCTGAGGTTCTATAGTTGCGGTGGGAAGCTATGTTTCCTGCTGGGACAATTGTTCAATTGTCTCACCCCGCTGGTTTACACCCTTTTTAGGTGGTCGAGGTAGACGTGGTCGTGGTTGTGGTGTTGCGGACGAGCAGCTTGAGGAGCAGTAGAAGGCAAGCGATGGACATGTTGCTGTTTCGGATGTTTTGTAGTAGAGTCTAGAGTCATCCCTGTACTCTCAGGTCCTTGGTAGTGTTTTGACGTTGTTTCACGATCTGTATATCCTGCTGTTGGCCGGATGTGGGCCTTTATGTATATATGAACAGGTGGTGAACTCATGTGATAGATGAACAGCTGTTCCTGAGCTGTGGACACATGTCAGATCTTGTGTACATATTTATATGACATGTTTCTGTGCAGGATGAGGACTGGAAAGTAATAGTTTCATAGTTTATCAGTTTTCCGCAATCGGTTTTAATTAACCCGTGTTTTTGATAATATGTGGTTATGGTGTTTTCCGCACGTTTTCGCGTAACACCTCGTTATCTGTGTGATAATGGGATGTGTTGCCACAACATTATCATCAACTAAGCCTCAATCCCAACTATGTTGGGGTCGGCTACATGGATCCTTCTTTTCTATTAAGCTCTATCATGGGTCATATTCTGGTTGAGATGTAGAGATTCAAAATCTATCTTTATAAGCTCTTCCCATGTTAATTTAGGCCTTCCTCTTCTTCTATTAATTGTACTTGCCTCAATAGTATTGCTTTGTATAGACGCATTAGTCGGTCTGCATTGCACATGTCCATACCATCTGAGTCAGCCCTCACACAACTTGTCCTCAATGCTCGCCACCCCCACTTTATTCCTGATATAGTCATTTCTTAAGCGATCTTTTCTTGTCTTCCCACACATCCATCTCAACATACGCATTTTAACTGCGTTCATCTTGTTGAGTCATTGTTTCTTCACTGTCCAACATTCACTCCCATAGAGCATGGCTGGCCGTATAGTAGTTTTATAAAACTTGCTTTTTAGTTTGAGAGGGATCTTCCGATCACATAATACTCTAGTTGCACTCCTCCATTTCAACCATCCTGTAGTGATCCTATGACAATCGTCATTTTGGACATCCCCATCTATTTGAATAATAGAGCCCAAGTAACGAAATTTATCACATTTTGGTATATCTACTCCGTCCAATTTGGCTCCACCATTCACACTGCGAGATTGGCTGAAATTGCAATGCATATACTCAGTTTTGCTCCTACTAATCATCAATCCATTTAATTCTAGTGCCTTTCTCCAATATTCAAGTTTATCATTCAAACCATCTTTAGTTTCGTCAATCAATACCATATCATCAGCAATTAACATACACTAAGGAACATTCCTTGCCAACTCATCCATAACAAGAATGAACATATTAGGGCTAAGTGTGGTTCCTTGGTGTACCCCAACTGTGATGGGAAATGTTGATGTCTCTCCTCCAGGAGTCTTCACACTTGCAGTATAGCTACTATAGATGTCTTTAATCAAGTCAATGTATTGGATTGGCACACCCTTTTTCCTCAAAACCATCCACAACACTTCTCTGGGTACTCGATCATAAGCCTTTTCCAAATCGATAAAAACCAATAGTAATACATAAGACTAGAGTGTGTGTTGACTAATGACAAAATCTCATTAGTCATGATGTGTGATATCAAGTCAAGCACACATGCATGTACATTTTATAGAACAATGTATCAGATAAACCCACCATGAGACTGATACATGGAGACCATGGAATAGTAGTCAGAATCAACTCTCATAGTGATAATGGTGATTGTGTTTCTTAGACCTGAAGTTACTACATTCATCACATGTCGTTCATGTACTTTGACATCATCCAACGTGATCCTGAATAAGGGTTGCCATAAGTTGATGATTGGGTGCATTGTGACACATGGGGATAGAATGTGAGTGATGTAGATGGGATTTATCCATCCTATAGGAGATTGATATCCATGGCCTCTTGATAAGTGAGAGTGAGAAATGTACGACCATACTCATGTGATACAATATGTGATATGTAAACTCACATGCATCTCAGATAGTCTGCTCTAGTTCAAGGAAAATGGATTGAACGTTGAGAGGATGACGATTCCATGCCTCGAGTCTAATACGGATATCAGAGACAAAGGAACTATACAGTCACGGTAACACTTATCACACATTGTAAGTTGAAGTTGTTCTGTAACTTTCCGAATTGATTGGGTAGTAATGGTGTGTTGCTAAACGCCACTCTTTGCTTGTGACATTGTAAGTTAGTTATGAACATTCACTACCAATGTAATTTTGGATCTATAGGGTCACACACGTAGGATACAATTGGATTAAAGGAGTATATTCATGAATGATGTTTATATTGACTACTAAATGTGTTTAGGTATTCAATTATACAACTGAGGTTCAAAATCGACTGAATGGACTCTAAATCAACCAGTTCAAGGGTTGAACTGATCGGTTGGAGTGTCAGGTCAATGAGAATCAACATAGGCTGATCAATTGCTGAACCAGGGAGTGAGACGACCTGTTCACATAGTCAACAGATCAGTTCACATATTCCAACCGACCGGTTCATGGGATGGACTGCCCAGTTCGGTTGCCAATTTAATTGGATCAAGGATGGTGTCGATGTCATGTTGTGCATTAATTATACATTGATTACCAATTTGATTCAAAATAGGATACTACATGGACCAACCAGTTCGCTTAGAGAACCGACTGCTCGCACACCAGTCGGCCAGTTGGGTGTGCAAATCGACCAGCTCGCCAAGCACAGGTTCTAGAAAATTCATGAATTTGACCCTTTTGACTCCAACACAAACTGGGAACCTAACCCTAGCCTCTCCTATAAATAGAGGGGTACCGGTGGCTTCTCAGAACACAACATTTGCTCTGACAATTGTTGTCCTCTCTGGTTGTGGTAACCAATAGAGAGCCCAAGCAAGTCCTACCCGATAAATGGATGGATAGCAAGGGAGAGACAATTGTGGGAGAAGGTGTCAACTCTAGCAAGTTTACGTTCAAAAGGGACAACTCCTTCCCGTTGGCTCTGGTAATGTAATGTGAAGTTTCTGGTGGTCTGCGTGGACTACTCTGGAGGCTGGAGGCCATTGTTTGACGCTAGGAGAAAACCGTCAGCCACTGTCCATGGTGCTGCACCAGGAGGCTAGTGGAGATGACTGTTCGAGTGCTATTGCTGAACGAGCGAGTGCTACTTGAAGAAAAAGAAACACGATGCTACTGCAAGACTAATATTATTGAACTTGTTCCAAGACCATGTATAACCTTACAAACCTTCGTTCCTAGATACATGGTTGTTGATGCGATCGTGCTATTTTGAGAAACAAATTTTTTTTTTTTGGGTTCCCGCTACCTTATCTGTTGCCCTAATTTCCCTACAACACGATGGATAGAGTCACAACTTCAAGCATAAGGGTTGGAAGACTTCCTAAGTGCATCATCTTTCCCGACAAGCCCTCTCTCATGTCACCTTTACTGCCACTAGCGTAGTGGCAGTTCGTCTCTCCTTGTGTGATGGGGCATGTTAGGCCTCGTAAAGGAATAAAGGTAGATCAAGAGATGACATTATTTTTCAAATAAGGATGATCACAATAGATATGTAAATAGTATAGGTGAGTTTGACATCTTCTATGACAAGGTTATGGTTGGTTCTGGAAGTCATGGTAAGAAGGCTTTAGTTTCTAGAGGGTTTGGTGGTTTTGGGTTGTGGATGCACATGTGTGGTGTTTTTTTGGTAGAAGGTGATGTTTTGATGGTTGCTTGGTTGATTTTCGAGCTTGGAGGTGGTTGGGAGGGGCTTTTGATGGTTGCTATCCGTTGGGTGACAACATGCATCTGTGGTTTTTCTTTGATGCTGAGCTTAGATTTGTTGGTGATTTTTTCTTTCTTTGCATATAGTTGTTTTCTTGTTTCTTTTTTAATGAATAGCATAGAGATTAGATGATACTTAGCGATAAATGTTTTTTTGTTTGAGATGGTGGGGTGGGTTTTGTGCTGCGATCTAATTTGTACATCTCTCTGATGTTGTCTGCCCGCTGACAGTCCATGATAACTATAGATGATCCATCTTCAACCTCTCCAAAAAATATTGTGTAGCACATGCTCTTTTGCTAGTTTTGAATAAAAAAAAAGGAGAAGACGCTCATATTATAGGCATGGAATATAATGTGACAAAGTTTTTTCTCTCTCTAAATAGTATGCCTTTTTTTGGCGGTGTTCAGCAATTCGGAATATTTCCGTTAGTAATTGCGTAAGATTCATAATCACGTCCAAATCGGCCAGATTTGTAATCGCGGGGCAGGTTCACACCATCCAATGCCCGGAGTCACCCAGACTCCTCGACTCATCTCGCCGCCGCCTATCCTCCTCCCATACAATCCATCGTCGCCTTTGGCACCGAGCCACCATCAACCCTTTCCTTCCTCTCCCCCTCAATCAATCCCTCTCCCCTCACCATTTGTCTAGCTCGATCTAGCGAGATCGACCGCTCTCTTTATCCCTTTGAAGATCATAGGGGACGGCCTGCGGCGGCGTTCTTTGTGGTGTCTGGAAGGAGACCGAAGGGACCGGACTGCACCGGAGCTGCTTGCCGAGCATATTGTCTGCAGCGTGCTTGCTTTCTGGATTCCCTCTTTTGTCTCCTATCACCCAGGCGGAGTCAACCACATTCATCCGATCTTGTAGGCTCGGGCTTTCTTAAGCAGTCACATTCGTCTATCTTCGCTTCAACCGAACCGCAAAGCAACATCTATTCTCTTGCTGCGGTGGATTTTTGCGCCCAGGTACTATTGATATGCTCGGCAAGCATCTTTCTCTCTTAAATTGCAGCACTGAACACTTCATATCGTCTGATACGGTTTATATGCACTTGTGCAGTTGATACAGTCCCGTCTTTTCTTTCCAAATTGCAGCACCGTATACTTTCACTCTTTGAAAACAATCCACGCTTGTAGGTTTTTACATGATGACTACGTTGGTACTCTTAATATGCATTGATGCTTGCTTTTTCTTCTAGGTCATGCCATTACCGCGCATCTGTGATTCTTTTTAATTGCAGTTCACAACAGGTTCATCAAAATATATAACTGATCAGCAACAAAATGTAATGAAAAAATCTGATATTAACCCACGAAGTTGCTTGCTGGCCTTCTCTACATTAGATGTTTGGCATTACATTCCAGCATTTCATCCTCTCAAGCCTTGACTTGTTGCATATAAAGTTTTTTTTGTCATAGCCGTTGAGATGTGCCGTCGTTTTATTGTCAATGAACTTCATGCTTTGCATATTGATTCTCCTTTCTCTCATCTATATGTGTCATTGCGTACACTTTTCTCTTTTCCAGAGAGCCTGTAACGGCAGAAGACTTTCTTTCAGCTCATTCGAATTCATGCTCACATCTAATTCATGACATTGCTTGACAGCCATCTGCACCCATGCACTGTCTTCAAACTAAAAGCAATGGCAGCCAGACATTAGCATCTCTGTGGAAAATGACCTACGACACACCGACACATTCAGAACAATGGTTTACATCATCTTCAATACACCAACCATTACCTACAATGACGATTTTAATAAATTCAAGATTGTTGTAGACTTGATACATAATTGCTATTTAACAATGACATACTCAAACAGATTCATTGTACGTCATATTATATTTTCGTTGAAGTGAATATCAAGCATTTTTTTATTGAAAACACACCTTAAGCTTTATTACTGTTCTAAAGTTGCGAGATTAACAATAATATTTGGGACAAGATCTTGGCCATATGCGGTACACAAGTCTCCGCGAAGGGCTAGATGTGCAACCTCATATGCCACTAAATTAAGATCTCTCTTCACATGCGAAAGGAACAAAAAATAAACTTAGAAGTTGCTGAATATCAACGATTAAAAGACCGAGATGGTCACGTCTTCCACCTTTGGACAACAAAGCCTTCACCACTGTTAATGAATCTGTCATCACTTCTACTGAGGGGATCCTCCATTGGATTGCATGCAGTAAGGAAACTTCGATCGCTTCAGCTTTTGCAAGTGTAGCCGGCCAACTCAATGCCGTCTTCTCTCCCACGATCGCCAACACCTTCCCACCTACCTCCTTGAAAACACCACCAAGTTCGAGCTACTTGTCATGCCCGACTGCAACATCGGAGTTCAAGCGCACTGCCCCCTGCACAGATGGGCTCTAGTCATTGGTAGTTGGGGCTTGTGTGCTGGCATCGGAGTTCAAGCGCACCGCCCCCTAAGCAGACGGGCTCCTGTCATTGGTAGTTGGGGCTTATGTGCTTGATTCACTTCCAACAAGCTTCTGCTTGTATCTTTGGTAGTCCTCAATGAAGCTTGCATGAGTTTGAATCGTATGGATCAGTGGCCTCCCATCGTTCCCGAAAGTTAGGCCATTCCTATGCGTACATGAACCCCACACGATCACTATCGCCCTGTTTAGCTCCTTCCCTTTTAGCAGTTCATCCAGTTTGAGCAAAGCTTCAGCCGACGTCATGTTGCTCAACTGTAGTCGGTGCATCGCCGCCGTGCTCGCCGTCCATGCCTCTATCGTGAAGGAGCAAGCAAAAATAGTGTGGTTGATCATCTCCTTTTCAATCCCACATATAAGACACTTACCTTCCGTTACACAATGTCTATCCCATATCCTCCCTCTCGTCGCCAATCCTCCAGTGCAACATCTCCACAAGAAATGTACTTTGGAGGTCATTGCCTCCTCCAAACGAACTTCTAGACCCTGTCCAGCTCCGTTGATCTACTACTCTCAAACTCTGCCTTGCCCTGTACCGATATTTAATACGCTGATCTCGCTGTGAATTCCCCTCAAGATCCGACCACCACACGGTTGATTCTCTAGCAAGCGTTTGCTAATAGGAGTGTTGATATCTGACGGGAAGGTAGCTAGAATAAGTTCCCGATCCCAACCACTCGTACCATGTCAGATGAGATCGCTGACGTGAGTAAGCTCAGGCCGTTCCCTCACTTGAATAGATTCCAAGCTGGCCCGACTTTCCAAAATCCATACGTCACTCCATATGTGTATGTTTGAGCTATTCCCTACTTTCCAAGATATATGCTCCATAAGAATTGGTTTAACACCCCATAGGCTTCTCCAAGTATAACTTGGATTGTGTCCCCCACATGCCCCTAGTACAAAGGTTCTTGGAATATACCTAGCCTTCTGAACTTTTTAGGCCAAGGTGTTTGTGTTCGTCAAGAGTCTCCATAGTTGGTGTGTAAGCATTGCCTGATTGAAAGTGTTCATGTTTGGAAAACCAAAACCACCTGCTCTCTTGGGTTTGCATAGTTGTGCCCAACTAAGCCAGGATATCTTCCTTTTTGTATCACTTGAGCCCCACCAAATCTAGCAATGCAACTTTGGATTCCATTAAGAAGACCTGAGGTAGCTGAAAGATGCTCATCAAATAAGAGGGGATTGCTTGTGCTATAGTCTTAATAAGAACTTCCTTTCCCGATTTGGATAATAACTTCTCTTTCCACCCT
Organism: Alisma plantago-aquatica; assembly: GCA_963693085.1. Classification (NCBI taxonomy): domain Eukaryota; kingdom Viridiplantae; phylum Streptophyta; class Magnoliopsida; order Alismatales; family Alismataceae; genus Alisma; species Alisma plantago-aquatica. The sequence continues at coordinate 410,315,439 of OY856415.1, read as the reverse complement.
TGCACTTTTTTCCAAACTCTTCTCTTTAGTGTAACTTACGACTTGTTTTATTGATCTGCCAATTGCCGTTGGTAGCCCTAGATGTTTTGCGTGTTTGTCCACCTCCCGCACTTGCATGAGATTCTTCAATTTGTTTTTCCTCTGGAACGACACACCTTTGCTAAAGGCCACCTCCGTCTTAGATAGTTTAATCTTTTGTGCCGATGCTTATTCATACTGGCTAATTAAGCTAGCTAGTTCCATGCATTCATCCCGAGTGACCCTTGCAAATAGAATACTATCAGCTGCAAAGAAAATGTGCGAGATACGTGGACCATTTCTGCTGGCTTTAATGCAATGTATGGAATGATCATACAACGAGAGCGTGATAGAAGTAGAAAAAACTTCATCACATAAAATAAAGAGATATGGAGATAGATGGTCACCTTGGCGAAGTCTGCCGGATGGCGCGACCTTTTTTGGACCGGTTCTTGTTGATGGCAAATGAGAAGTTGATAGCAGAAACACACTCCTTGATTTTAGATCTCCACCTTTCCTCGAATCCCAGTTTTTCTTGCATATAATCAAGAAATTTCTGCTCCACTCTGTCATAAGCTTTTGAGATGTCCAACTTGAGGACCACATATCCCTTGGAATTTTTTGCTTCATTTTTCATTTTATGGAAAGCTTTGTGTGCAACCAAAACATTATCTATAATCATCCTCCCAAGTATAAAAACACTTTGGTTCTTAGAAACTAAGTCATTCATCAACTGCTTCAGCCTATTCACCATGACTTTAGATGCAATCTTATACAACACATTGCATTTATAGGCCTGTATTCAACAAGTTCCACTAGTTTCTCCACTTTGGGTATAAGAACCACCCAAGTAGAATTCACTTCTCCAATATCTCTTTCACCTTTCCTCCACCTCTTGATATAGTTAGTCACATCCTTCCTACCACATGCCAACATTTTTGGAAGAACCATCGGTTTGAGTTCATCTGGTCCTGGCGCTTTATTGGGATGCATGTGTTTTACAGCTGTTGTAAAGTAAAAGAAGGCTATGTGATATGTTTGATAAGAGGAATCCCCCTCCATTATATAGGAGGAGGAAGCGTGCAAACTTTAGACTAAACCCTAATGGGCCAAGACACACTTAGGCCCATATACAATTAGGCTCAAATTACTCAATTAACTAAATTAACCAGACTCTCTAATACTCCCCCTCAAGTTGAAGCTTGGGAGAATCCCAAGTCAGCTGCAAATGGATAAACAAACCAAGGATAAAGAAGCAGAATACTAAAAAGATAAACGAAGCCCCATACAAGAATATATCTCCCCCCTCAAAATTACAATAAAACACTCATCACTCAAATACTCCCCCTCAAGTTGATAGCAAGCAGGTTGAATATGTCGCAGATGCATGTCACAAATAGATTGTAGAAGCTTCTTGATACAAAAATGATTTGTCATTTGTAGTAGTAGTAAATAACAACAAGAAGGCTTCGTAGTCTTCATCACAATCGCCATTGTCGCAGTTCAGAGAGTGCTGGTTCACAGTAGAGAAGTACAGAGAGTGCTAGTTCACGAGTCCAGAGAGTGCTGGTTTACAAGTCAGAGAGTCCTGGTTCACAAGTCCAGAGAGTGCTAGTTCACAAATATAGGAAGTCAACGTGCGCAAGGAATGGACAATGTCAACATGCAAATAAAGCATGGATGAAAAGTTAAGTAGAGTTGACATAGTTGGAAAGAAGACCATCAACTTAAGCTAGCAATAGGCATGAAGCTCCAGATAGTAAGCTCTCTAAGAAGCAAAGCTCCATATAGTAAGCTCTCCAAGAATAATATAACAATAAAAGACTTTCAGATGCAAATATTAATAGTAGAAGTCTACAAACTCTATGAGAAGGGCACAAGGATCCACAAATATATAAAGAGCAGCAAACAGGTCCTCATAGATAGAAGCAGAATAATTTCCTCTATTCATATCATCTCTCCTCTCCCTAATCTCATCTCTCCTCTATTTCTCCCCCTCACACCAACCACTAAAAGAATCAAAGAGTGGTTGGAAGGACAATGATAACGAAGCACTTCAGAAAACAAATAATAGGCTATAGCATTGCCCGAGGGTTCGGGGGACGCAGTCCCCCAAATTAGGGGGTCTCAAAGATCTACAAATATTTTTTAGAGGAAAATCAAGCACAAATTTTCATGAAGGCCATTAAATAGCAGAACAAAATTAACTAAATCTCGGTTGTGGTTCGAAGAAGTGCAATGATAAAGTTCTACAAGTAGTTTTCAAGAGAACATTTCCTAGGAAAAAGGTTGAAGTAGACGGATATCCGTTGAACCTGTTTGAGTTTTACTCCAATGACGATACATGTGGCACTGTTCGTTATTGGGATTACGTTCACTGGGAGGGTGCCTCCCGCGTTGGCTGGAGAAACAAGGACTTAATGTTCTAGCATGTTTGGGATGTGGCCGTGCTCTCGTGATAGGTTGGGCATACAATTATAAAACGACGACATGAGCAACAGGGTTGACAATGGCCATTGGTGGCCACTTCCCCATGGCGGATGGCATAAGGAAGTCGACAACCTAGTTGTAAGGGGTCAGAAATGCTATAGATCTTCGGTTGGCAACGAGCCTCAGATATTCACATATTCAAATTTCTAAATTTCCTCTTATAACTTCCCTTTCCACCAGTTCATTCATATTCAAATCCACTCTCCTTTCTAGCCCTGTTCGTGCCGCCTCAAAATTTGTTGGTGAGATGGTTTTGAAAAGATCTATAAAGAAACTCAGGATTTCCTTCTCAATACCGTCCTCCTCAGTGATCTAGATTCCTTGGCTATTTTTTAGACTGTCAATCTGATTTCTTTTCCTTCTACGAGATTCCTTGTTATGGAAATATGCAATGTTCTTATCTCCCACTCTCATCTCATTGACGCTTGCCCTGACACCAATATTCATCTTCTTTCTGATGCCAGTCTTGCAGTTGCTTTGCTAGCTCTTCACACCTATTTCGCGTGATATTATTCGGTGGCTTTTGTTGTTCCTGATCCAACATCTTTTTCTGTGTCTAATTTTCTGCTTCATGTTTCCAAAACATTGTTCCGCCCAGACAAATAGTTTTTCACATCTGTGCAAGTCTATTCCAGTAGGCTGTTACCGTCTCCAAACACCCCTCTTCATCCACCCACATGGGTTAAAAAATAGAGTATTCTTCTATCCGTCTAGATAATAATGGGTGCATGGTCAGATTCATAAATGGTTAGATGAAAAACTTTACAATAAGAAACACGGAGCACCATTCAAATGTTGCCAAGGCTCTATCCAGCCTTTCTCTCACCAAATTGTCTATACTTTTTCCTCTTTCCCAGGTATAAGGGCAACCCAAAAATCCAAGGTTCATAAGAGCACATTCATCAATCACATCCCAGAAGTCCTGTAGCCATTTGTCAGGCTTTGGAGAGCCACCCCATTTCTCCTCATGTAACACAATCTGATTGAAGTCTCCAAAGAAAAACACATACAAATCCTAGCTTGCCTTTAATCTCCTCATCATCTACCAAGTTTGATATTTCTACTGTTGGTCGGGCCACCCATAAACCGCTATTGCCTTCCACTTGTACCTCCCTCCCTCCTCAGTGATAATGCTTTCCACATGATATCGAGAATAACTAATGATGTCCATCGAGATATCCTTCCACAACATGCCTAGGCATGCCGACCTGCCTATGCTAGACAGACACAACTTTTGTAAAACCACAAAATCTTTTGGCTTCTTCAAGTTTCACATCACCTATTTTGGTTTCCGAGACAAAAATCAAATTCGGACTCTCTCTATAACACCGAGTACACAAAGTTTTTTTTGTGTCGAGTTTGCCCAATCCTCGATAGTTCCTACTTAGGATTTTCATTGTTGTCTACGGGTTTGGTCTTTGCCAGAACCCGCTACTTGGAGTAAGACACTCCCCACATCCCTCTCCTTATTTCCCTGTTGCACACTGCTTTTTAAGAGTAACAACACTGTTTAGGTCATCATCCAGTTCCATTCCTATTTGCTCACCTTCACGATTTCCTTTCCCTGACTTGACCTGATTCTATACATCATCTTCGAGCACGTTGGGTGCCTCCTCGCTGATTGGCCTTCTTCTTATGATAATCGATTTTTTCTTTCGTTTTTGATATGCTCTTATGTGGCAACTTGCCACACTAAAACGAGATTACTCAAAACCAAACACCGATCATACACTAATTAATCATTTTACCAAAAAGGCAAAGAATTAAAACCGAATAATGTTCCAAACATTTTAAAGATTCATTTGCGCAAAGACCCAACTTTCACTTATATTCATGCCAGGTAACTTTACACAAGTTCAGTGGCCTCTGCCACAACCTGTATACAAAAAAAGGTCGTTCACGTAATTACAACATTTACATAAAGCTTGAACTAAGGCTTACAACCAAAATCTCGAGTCAATATACATAATGTGAAAACGCCCCCTGTCCGGACTTGAGAGTATATGGACGACTCTAGGACTCTACAAACCCAACCAACCTTCAAACTCTACTGAACTCCAAATGGCTCCTCCTCACTGTCACAGTTTTGAAGGTGCTGCTATGGATCACCTAAAGAGATGTGGTGATCCACGAGGTGAGACACATGTCCCAGCGAAAGATACTTCACAAATATCTATTGCTTACAAGAGATATGTATAATAAATAGATAAACAAATAATATTACAGAGTTGTAAGAGTGAAGAACTTGCATCTTAAACAAACGTGGCTATAGACATTTGTACAGTTGATATCTCTTACCGCATTTAAAACCATCTACAAATAAAAAAAACAAAGCAAGGATAACATCTAATGTGAGTCGCCTAGTAACCCTAACATATATGCTACTCGTCTGAATTACATATTTTATTAAGCCCTGGGTAGTTTGAGACATACCACTCAAACTACTAGCTGACCACTGCGAAGTTACAATCAGCCCCGTATAAGATCTAGGATAACTAGAATCCTAAGATCTCTTCCCCTCGGTCAGTGCAAGTCTGCCGTAGTGACACATCAGTCCAACTATGAAGCAACCTAGTCCGCCCTAGGTACAGAGGCTGCAACACTAGATACTAGGGTGTTCAACCCTCAAATCCGAGTTACGACCACAGTCGCCCTCAATTACATTTACATCCGAGACATGGCCTCGACCGCTCTCCAAAAACCTTGGGATCAGGATGACAAGGATATACCCTACCTGCATCCGCATATACTCAACAGTGTACGGCTCCAAGTTCCTTTCAGAATACTCGTTTCACTATCAAACAAGTTTTGACATTGGAATAGTTCTACGGACTCAGGGCACTACATGATTAAAGTTTCAATTGAGTGATTGTGGACTGCACCAAACAAGTTTCATACAAGATCTTATGGTATGCTTACAAGATATTTGTATGATACAAATCCTAAAGATACAAAACGTATGATATCTGTTCCATGTTATTCTATCATGGTACACTTGTCCATTGATATCCATAAATAGGACTAATCCTCCATCTAGGGTGCAAAACAACCCAAAGAGCCATTTTTATCAAAACAGCAATAACTTTCCGTACGAGTATCATTTGTATCCAAAATTTTGCAGAGAGATTAACAAGTAAAAAACAATATATCACCCAAATTTTATCTTAAAAGTCCATCGGATGTAGGAGTCATGGAGTTTCCAAGAACTAAGCATTTATATTACCAACACCTAGCATGAATGGTCTACTTTCAGCATTATTGTTTTGTCTAACTGTCATTTCAGCATCAAAACAGTAATTTAAAGCATTAAAACCACCATTGGTTGACCATCATCTAGTAATATATGAAGTGTGGGTCGGATTCCTAAGCATTGGGTAACGACACAACACATATATGAACTTTATAGGAGTCATTATACCCATATTTTGGATTTTTAGACCTTGCATGCTTAAAGCAAAGCTCATATTACAGTAGGAAAATGTTCATAAGGTCTAAGGAAGGCCTAAGAACGCATTTCATCGTCATTCATGCCAAATAGTATATAAAAAGGCCATCTTTTCTCATATTACGGGTTTTTAGAGTAAAATGGAAGACATGCACTTAGAAGATAGGCAACAAATGCATTCAAAGTTATATAACTCGCCTGGTTAGAGAGAGAAACAAAGAGAGAGAAGAACTCCAAAAATCCAAGATGGACGACTTTGAATCAGCAAAAAAACGCTGATCTCAGACCACCAAAGCTCCAAGAACACCTCCTCCTTCCACGATTAGAGGGGAACTAGAGCAAGAAGAGAGAGAAAGAGAGTTCTCAAGCCCACATGCACATGGTTTTAGCAAGAACACTAAGAAACTCGTTCATAGGAAGGAAGGTGATGAACAACAAGAAAACAAGTGAAAGAACAAAGATCTTACATGAAAGAAGCAAGGAGGATGATTAACAACTCTAGATCAACCCAAGGAGCCTCGATTGTCGCACATGCATCCACAAAAAATACGTGATCATCGACCTCAATGGGTTCTCTCCGATCTCCAAAAAAACAACACTAAGGTCGCCAAAGGTGAGAAGAGAGAAAGAGAGAGAACAAAGGGGGTATTTATAGGTGGGTGTAAGTTTGTTGCTGTCCAGAAAATCTTACTGACAAGAATTCTTACATCTTGCCAACCAAAATTCTTACGGACCACCAAAAATCTTGCCGACCAGAATTCTTTGCGACCATCAAAAATCTTGCCGACAAGAATTCTTATCGACCACCAAAATCTTGCCCACCAGAATTCTTCCGACCATGGAAAATCTTGCCGACCAAAAGTCTACGTGACCACCAAAATCTTGCCGACCAGAATTCCGAAAGCACTAAAATTTTATATTTAGACCTCCAGAAATGGGTAATTGCATATAGGTTCACAAAATGTATGAATTGCATAACTTGAGCATACAGAGTCAGAATTGAACCAACTTTCAAACATAACTTGATTAACTGTCATAAAACCATAATCCGAACTTTATTCTTGAAACTAAGCAGCCAATTAGGATAAACAAATTATATGTTAAAGGTTAAGCAAGGTTAGAGGCCTTACAACCATAAACCCCTAACAAGGATTTTGCCCCCAAAATCCTAAGCAAACAAGGATGGGTACTTCCTACGCATCTCATCCTCTAACTCCCACATGACTTCCTCTACACCATGTGCCTTCACTAAGACTATGTCCTTCCTAAGATTCTGTACACGCCTATCTAAGATCAACACTGGACCCTCCACCACATAGGTAACATCCTCCTCCCAACTCCACCTCCATGGGTTGCAACATCTGCTCGGTGCCAGGATGGTACCTCCTCAACATCGAAACATGAAAAGCATTGTGTAACCAGTGCAACTCAGGTGGAAGTTCCAACCTGTATGCCACCTTCCCAACTCGAGCTTTGATAGGGTATGGTCCCATAAAAGTAGGAGCTAGCTTACTCTTCTTACCAAACCTTAGCACACATTTCTAAGGGGAAACCTTGAGATAGACACAGTCTTTAACCTGGAACTCCAAAGGTCTACGACGGTTATCGACATATGACTTCTGTCTGTCTTGAGCTGCTTTCAACTGTTGCTGGATCACCTTGATCTTCTCTGTAGTTTGCTGAACTAATTTAGGCCCCAATAACTGATGTTCCCCTGTCTCGTACCAACGAAGAGGAGACTTACAACGCCTACCGTATAAAGTCTCATACGGTGCCATATATGTACTTTTCTGGTAACTGTTGTTCTAGGCAAACTCAATCAAGCTCAAGTGAATATCCTAGCTGCCATGAAACTGAAGAACACACACTCTCAAAAGATCTTCTAACGTCTGTATGGTTCTCTCTGACTGACCATCTGTCTGCGGGTGAAAGGCTGTACTGAATCTCAACTGTGTCCCGAAGGCTGCTGACACACCGAACACTTGCTACAAACTTTGCCACATCACGTTTTAGACCTGGCCACCAGTACAAGTCCTTGATGCTGTGATACATCTTCGTACTGCCTACATTGAGGAATGAGCCCTCAAGCACCATCTCCCTTTGACCGCCAACATTAGGAACCACTGCTCTATTGTGGAAACACACAGTCCCGTCATCTGTCTCATGAAACCCATCATGCTCCCAGCTGACAAACTCTGATATGATGTTTTGTATCACAATATCATCCCTCTGTGCATCTCTAATATGTTGTGCCAATGTCGGCTTGTCCTGTAACTGTGCCAACAAACTTGCCAACAAGGTAATCTCCAACTATACATTCATTTGTCGAAGCAAGACTAGCATGTCCCGCTTGTGACGCACCATGGAGTGCAACTGTGCTTTATCTATAGGCAATGAAGACGAAGATTGTTTTCTACTCAATGCATCAACCACTACATTCGCTTTCCCAGGATGATAGTCTATCGTACAGTCGTAGTCCTTAAACAACTCCATCCATCTCCTCTGTCTCATGTTCAACTCTTGCTTTGAAAAGATGTACTGTAGATTCTTGTGATCTATAAAGATTTGACACTTCTCTCCATAAAGATAGTGCCTCTAAATCTTCAAGGCGAGAACCACAACTGCTAGCTCTAGGTCATGAGTTGGGTAGTTCTCCTCATGTTTCTTAAGCTGTCGAGATGCAAAAGAAATAACGGTCTTGTCCTGTTTCAGCACACATCCTAACCCATTCTTTGAAGCATCACGGAAAATGATGTAGCCTTTCCCAGGCTCTGGCAACACTTAACACTGGAGCACTCGTCAACTTCTCCTTCAACAACTGAAAGGCACGCTAACACTTGTCATTCCAAACAAAAAGAATACCCTTCCTAATTAGCATGGTCAAAGGTAAAGCTACTGCACTGAAGTTCTTGTTGAACCTCCTATAGTAACCAGCCAAACCTAGGAAACTTTGAACCTCAGTTGGTGTCTTGGCTGTTCCCACTCCAACACTGATTCCACCTTCTCAGGGTCTACACATACACCCTTTACAGAGATGACGTGACCAAGAAAAAACACCTCAGTCAGTCAAAATTTGCATTTACTGAACTTGGCATAAAGCTTATGTTGCCTCAACAACTCCAACGCCTGACGAAGATGCTGCTCATGTTGTTGTTTATCTCTGGAGTATATCAAGATGTCGTCTATGAACACCACCACAAACTGGTCCAAGTACGGTCTGAACACTCTCTTCATCAGGTCCATTAAAGCTGCTGGTGCATTGGTTAGCCTGAACGACATAACTACAAATTCGTAATGACTATACCTAGTCCTAAAAATAGTCTTAGGTATGTCATCAACCTTGATGCTCAATCGGTGATATCATGACCTCAGATCTATCTTAGAAAATACTGTAACACCTCTTAATTGATCAAACAGACTGTCTATCCTTGGCAACGAGTACTTATTTTTTATTGTAACACTGTTCAATTGTCGGTAATCTATGCAAAGCCTTATAGAACCATCTTTCTTCTTCACGAGCAAAACTGGAGCACCTCAAGGAGAAGCGCTTGGTTGTATGAAATCCTTTTCTAGCAACTCTTGTAACTGTTTTTTCAACTCCTTCATCTCAAATGGTGCCATCTTATAGTGTATCTGAGCTATGGGTTGCGTTCCAGGAACTAGATTGATTTTAAAATCAATCTCTCTAGGCGATGGAACACTAAGAAACTCATCTGGGAAAACATCCTCAAACTCACACACTACATGTACCTCCTGGGTACTAGGACTGCTCACCTTGGTATCCACTACATGAGCTAAGAAAGCTTCACATCCTTGTCTCATCAACTTCTCTGCTATAACAGCTAACACCATACAGGTAGGAACAATCTTTCTGTCTCCTTGGAAGGTCCAAGAGACAACCTCCTCATAAAACATCGCAACTTTGGAAGTACAACTCAAAACAACCCTGTACTTTTCCAAGGTATCCATCCCAAGGATCACATCGAATCCATACATATCAAATGATATAAGATTCACTTGAATGTTATGTCCTGAGAAAGAAAAAACGCAAGATGGACACTTCCCATAACACAACAGAACCAACTTAAAGGGTTTCTAACAAGAGGCTATCATCTCTACTACATACATGCAAGTTACAACTATTTATCACCTCTCTGGTGATAAATGAGTGCGTTCTGCGTTGCACCCGGGTTAACTAAAACAAATACATAGGTTGATGCAGATACAAGTCAGAATGAAAAAGATAAGTCAGAATGAAAACTGTATATTGCAAAAATCATCCAATACTGAATTCTGAAATCTGTAATGTAACTAGAATCTTAAAATCTTTCTTAAGACTACGAGTCTGAACTATTTGTACCTTTTTTTTGTGGCCATAGGCTGTAGTTCTCAACAAACATCAATTCAAGGTGTCATATACAAACTAACTACATTCTATGAGCCACAAGTGTACTATTGGGTTTAAAATATTGCGTCAATCATCATAACAAAATCTCTTGAATGTGCTCTATATCGCATCATACTTAAAAGGGTTTCGTTTGTCCACATTTTATAGTCAAACCTCTTCAATTATTTGTTAGTTTTTGCCCAATGCTCATCCTTTTAATTATGCAACTCACTGAAACGACTATTAAAGCATTTAGTTTTGGTTCATCAATCATTCGATCTCTCTTAAGACAAAGTTTTGCTAGTAGCTCCAGATTGTAGACTAGTTGAATAATCTTTTATATGCCAACTGATAAGCACAATCACTGTAGGCACAATTGACTCTTTTTGAGAAGAACTTTGGTGACATCTTTTTTAGTTGAACTCATTAGCATCTACAACTCATCACCACCTTCTAGATCATGGACTGCTTTCCATACCACCTCACCCCTTCTTTGTCTTTCTTTTTTGATTCCAGTCATCGACAATTGTTGCGGTAGCCGTTGCACAATTCTTTATTTGCGTATCATCCTAAGAATCCACTCATATTATGGTGCTCTGCTTTGACACGTTGATCACACTGAATGAACTGCCTTTAAGTTAACTTTGATCAACACAGAAGAACCCTCTTTCCCTTTGCAATTCAACAGTGAAAAAAGCAGCTGACTTAGGGAAGGAGTAAGAAAGTGCTTCACTTGAATTTCAAACTTGAAATGGGGAGGAAGATTAATTGTGCCGTTTTAGAATCATAAGACAGAATTGGTCTATAGCAGAAAAGTTGCTCTCATCCATATAAATATAGATTATTCTCTCTGTTCTCCTATGGCTCGTCCAGTTTATGGAAATGTAACTAGTATAGGGTTTAAATCCGAGTTGCAGGTTAACCCCGCAAATCACCCATTGACATCAGCATGACATGAACACCTATTCAATTAATCAAATATTCAACTCCAGGGAAGTATGAATTGATAAGGCATTATAACAAACATAATCAACATTAAACTGAGCACCCATCATGTCATCATCATTCAAATATGATGAAATAGACAAGCAACAATTAGGTAGATACAAAGGTTCGTACCATGAATACCAACATGAGGCGAGACTAATGCATACAAAAAGGACTAGCAATCAAGATCTGTCTTCATATATTACAAATAAATTAGATCACACATTAAATGTCTAAATTAGTAGAAGTTATGCGAAATGAGTACATTAAAGTTGATAACATAGAATGTGCAAGCCAATTTTGTTGAAAGTTGAGAGGGAGAAAATGACACGTGGAGGAGAGCAAGGGAGCATGAGCAACACCACACTACAATTGGTCGCATCAACAACCTCCGATTGCAATCTCTAACCTCCAAAGTTCACCTCTAAATATGCACAATACAACAACTCCAACTAGCTTCTTGTTGCACAATACATAAAAATGACACTGGAAAAGGGAATACCTCGGAGTCGGAAGGGTAAGATTGTAAGAATAAGTAGTACTAGGAGAGAAGGAGACGAGGTACCCTGAGTTGTAGAAGGAGACACTAGAGGGCGCAAGCTCCAAGGCAACCATAAGAGGAGGCAACCTTGGGCGGAGAGTTGCTTCTTAGCATCTATTGACAACAACTGTTATTAGGAAGAAGGACCTAGCGGGTCGCATGGCTGAGGGCTATCTAGTAAATGCAATTCGTGCTCAAGGTAGGAGGAGCCCCCCCGGTCGGCTGTAAATGCGAACAATGGCAGTGAATACAAGGAGGAAGGGCCTCCTTGTAGTTGTTGGTGACGACAGGCCTGGTTGCCCGTGTCCGGAAGCCCTAAACTACAAGGGGGATGCTAATTGAGTGTTTTTGGGTGACCAGATGTGTCTATCGGGGCGAGCAGGTAGTATTGAGATAGATGGATGGTTTTCTTGCCTTGTGATGTTTTTGATTTGAGTATATATTTTTGGTTTATGGTAGAGAGGTGGTCTGAACTGTCTCAGGTCAGCTAACCTATGATTGGGTGGCCGAGGGGCAAGCTCAACTGGTTGGGGCAACTACTTTTTTAGTCTAAACCAGGTTTTCCGCTTGACTTGCTAGACTTGCTTGGTGGCGTTTCAACATGCTGAACTGTCCAATCTAGTTGTGTTTTGGGCATGGTTTTTTTTCCAAACGTGGCACGTTATAGAAGATTACAACATGGTTGTGTATCATTATTTTACCTTAATCTTACAAACTTGCACTCTCTTCATTCTATATGAAACTCTTGAAAAATAAACTAAAAATCAACACTTGGCAAGGAAAAAAACTGAAAAGAAATCTCTAGATTCTTTCAAGTGAAGCAATATAATTGGAGCGAGATAAGCTAGGTAATACAATATCAGTAATAAGAAGAAAACATGGTCAAGTTGCAATAGTTCTTGCAAAAGAGGGAGTGCTTGATAGTTTTATGCCTATCTACCTACTTCTGTGGTACAACTTCTTTTGAAGTGTTTTCTACAGTCTTCGGGTATCAGAAACTGTAGAGAAAAGCTTTATTTGATTGTTGACGTCTACACCGACCTCGACCAACTTTGGAATGCAAATGGACATCTCTAGGCAAACATATAATCATCACATAAGTCTCTAACCCAATCATATTGCAATCCAGTTGAGTCTTAGTCGGATTGGAATGTGCTTCGTGGGTTCTCTCTCTCTCTCTTATAAATAGACCCTCCGACCTCATCCTAGACATGAAGAGACATAAATAGACTTTAGAACACAAACACCTAAAGCTAAGGATGGACCTAAGATTTCACCTAGGATTTCAAGTCTCTCTGAGCTCCTCTTCGAGCAACCATTCTTCTATTGTTGGCTTTTGGATATAAACGTAATCATGGTTTTCTTTCTCTCTTTTTTAACCACCCTCTCTATAACACTCCATCATCAATGATATCATCTCCACCGGTGGACTTAGGCTTCCACATTCCAAGTTTGGCTGAACCATTGTAAGTTTGGTTTTGTAGTTGCTTGTTTTTTGCATTTTTATTCATTGTAAGTATTTAGTTGACTTGTTCGATCACACACTTCCGTATCTCTGCAACAAGCCTGCTGGGGCTTGTTGTTTGGGTGTCTCGCCAGTCGCCACTCTCATCCCCAACAACCGTCAATGCCACCTCTTCAAGCCACACCTGTCAAGGTCATTTGAGGATTCTCACATCTGAGGAAGAGCAAGTGCACCACAAGGAGAAGAAACTGCCATCCACACCATAATATCTGCAATGACCACCAGAGGCCTAACAGAGTAACGGGAGGCTGATTTTCCTCTAGAATCTGCCATGGCCCTTCCCACTTTGAATCTGTAACTTATTTTTATATAAAGTCGATAACAACAAGTCTGTTTTCTTGTATGTATGTTTTGTCTATAACCTGGAAACACCTGTAGATAGTGTGGATATTGGAAATAATTTTCCTCACAACATTACCCCTTTAATTGTACCAAATACTGGTTGTAAGATATTCATATAACATCACTAACAAATATGATAATATTCTTTGAATATTTTTATATGCTGACTTGGTCACGCTATATTGGACACCTTAGGTGGGGATTCCTTCTTATTTATTTCTCCTGCTTACTGAATAATACCTATATGAATACAGTAAGGAGACTTGCAGAGTTGATATTTATATTTACACATCAACATAGTTACATTGATTATCTTCCTGTTTCAGCAATGCAAGCAAGGCATGTGTATTGTGTTTTCTTAGCAGTTCTATAAAAGATCAGCCTTGAGCTTGTTCAAGTCAGTGCTGATGGAATTGCTAATTTTCTGTAGCGTTTCTCGAGTCAATGTGACACATGGAGCATGCCAGTCCTTTTCCGATTATTCACAGATGATTAAAAACCTTGATTATACTTCCTGCAAGCTGGTATTATCTTGTGAAAAATCGGAAACAGGCCGACATCGCAAAGCTTGGTCCAATCTCCTACAAATCGGGCCTGCTTCATTGACAAGTCAGTTCGACTTATCATAAGTTGCCTGACCTTTTAATCGTGAGACCCACAAGTGGTTGTTGCAAGCCCCCACAAGCGGAGCTGCAAGCACCACAAGGGGCTGCTTCAAGCCCGTAACTGGCCGCCGCTGCTGTATTTTTAGTTTTACCCTTAAATAGTGATTGTTTATAATAGATGTAAGCATCAGTGAAAAAAAACTGTTGTTTGTTCAGTCTCTATTTTAAAATTTATCTTTGATTAGAATCTTGAATCAAATGATTTATCATGCTTTTACTTCCTGTACAAATTAAATTCAGTTATTTGTTACTGCTTTATGAAGTGATTTGACCTAGCTCTACTAGTTTATTCAGTTCCCTCTTTTTGTTCAACATATGCATTCAGAATTATAACTTTTAAATTGGAGTTCATACATGATCGTTTCAAGGATTTTTTCATATTTTCAGATGGAACACGAGGCTGATCTTAGTGCTGATCTGGCTAACCTGTCCTTTGAATCATGTGAGTTGGAGAAAACAGAATGTGCTCTAACTAGTAGAAATGTAGAGTCTTCGGAAGGCACTGACAATGTGGAAACAACAATGTCCCATAATGTCACTGGGATATATAGAGATGACGTTGTCAAGAGTATTATGCCAAAAAACACTCTCGGAGTGGTGATGGAAATTCCTGGTGATTCAGAGTCCGAGGATGACATTTCTGACGAAAGTGACGATGATGATGGTGATGGTGATGGAGAAGGTGATGATGTAGATGACATGATTGATGATGATGATCATGGTAATGGCGACCTGAAGGATCCTGGCGTTGTCAGCAAAAACGATAGTCTTGCTGATGGGGAGATTAGGATAATGTGGCTGGATGGTACTGAAACTACAAATAGTTTCAGTGATATTATTGTTGTGGACAGAGGCTTCCTACATGGGGATCTGGTAGCTTCCGTTACAAACCCAACTGGACAGCTTGGTCTTGTTGTGGACGTCAATATAACTGTTGATTTGCGTTCACCAGATGGTGACATATTGAGAAATGTGTCTTCTGTAGACTTGAAGCGCATTAGAGAATTTACTGTTGGTGACTATGTGGTACATGGGCCCTGGCTTGGACGCGTCGAGGATGTTCTAGATAATGTTACCGTGACATTTGATGATGGAGCCATATGTAAAGTTATAAAAGCAGATCCCTTGCGTCTGAAACCTGTGGCAAAGAGTATTGTTGATGACAGTAGTTTTCCATACTACCCTGGACAGCGTGTTAGGGCAGCTTCTTCTTCCATCTTCAAGGGTTGCAGATGGTTTTCCGGCTTGTGGAAAGCTAATCGTCTTGAAGGTACTGTAACAAAAGTTCAGGCAGGATCGGTGTTCGTTTATTGGATTTCATCATCTAACCTTGCAGGTGCAGACCCTAATACAGTCCCACCTGAAGAGCAGAACCCGAAAAATCTGACATTGTTGTCTTGTTTTTCGCATGCTAATTGGCAGCTAGGTGAGTGGTGCCTATTCAACCCACCTCAAATGGTAACCTCCATTTCACCTGATAACATGTCATTAGATACCAGTGAAATTTCTACTGGAGATATCCAAGTTACAGATGGCTGCTACAGTGAGGATAAAGTTAATGAACTCACAGATGTAAGTGTTGCTAAATCTGTTGTGAGCCTGGGGTCAGATTCTCATTCCAATCATGTGGGTTATATAGCTGGACAGGTCTCCGATGCTTCCAAGTTTCATGAAATGGAAAACAATGCCAAATCTGAATTGCAAACAGCACATGTTCTCGATGATAAAGCTCTGGAGCATGCCAAGAGTGGTTGCAGCACCAGCCTGCCTTCAGCAAATGACTCAGGCAGCTGTAAAGCCATGGTTGTCGATGACAATGCAGAATGCAAAGGTCTTTCCACTTCAGATGAACACAGTGATAACATGAATATATGTTCAAATTTGAAGGAAGCCTCACGTGAAAATCGTTTTAACTGTCGCAAAAAGCTTCGCAAGGTTTTGGTCAAGAGAGAAAACAAGGGCCATAAAAAAGATGATCCACATGAAAGAGCATTTCTCATTGTAAATATAGTGACAAAAGTCGATGTTGCTTGGCAAGATGGCACAAGGGAACATGGCCTTCACTCAAACTCATTAATCCCTATCAATAGTCCGGGGGACCATGAGTTTTTCCCAGAACAATATGTTGTAGAGAAGACTTCTAATGAGGTTGATAACGACTCTGATGTCAATCGTGTTGGAGTTGTCAAAAATATGGATGCAGTGGAGCGAACTGCCCGTGTCAGGTGGCTGAAGCCAGTTTCTAGACCTGAAGACCCTCGGGAGTTTGACGAAGAGGAAGTTGTAAGTGCTTATGAGCTTGATGAGCATCCTGATTATGATTATTGCTATGGAGATGTTGTCATACGGCTGTCCCCAGTTTCAACTTCTCCTGAGCCCATTGTATCTGCTAGTGTTGTTGAGGACCAAGAAGGTCAGTCTAATGCACGACACGAAGACAAAGAGCCTGGACAAAAGAGTTCAGACAGTGATATAGATATGGGAAATTATGGAACTGATGGCCACGAAGCGTGCTTATCATGGGTTGGGCATATAACAGGTTTGCAGGATGGTGAAATTGAAGTGACTTGGGCCGATGGGATGGTTTCAAAGGTATTTTGATTTGATGATGTCTGATTCTTCTATTTAATTAGTTTTATATTGAATTTGCAAGAAGCAAAATATCTAATGAGATAGTTGATAAAATAATAAATTTAAAATGTGGCATCTTATCCTACCTGACATTTATATATTCATGCTGTGCTAATGTGTGGCTAAGAAAAACCAGCCTTATGATATAAACAATAAATTTGAATTCAGTCACAGTCTCATAGAGTCTTCTGATTTCTGAATGAAGCTGTCAATATAAACAGTACATAACCGATTGAGTTTTTCTTTTACAACTTATAAATATTGCACTGCAAATTTAAAATTGCAGCTAAATAGTGTTGGATTTGGCAGGCATGAGGGCTGAGGGAGGTGTGACTATAGGCTATTAGAAGATTATGGACTTCTTACACAAAATAAGAATAGAAACTTTGGCAAATGAAATAACAAACAAATACAAGTGTTCATGACATAACTGTTGTAGCAGCTGACTCGATAATAATATATTTATCACGAGGGTAATTACTAAGAATGTACCAACTCACTGCAAACGTTATCTATGGAGATGACTAAAAAATGAATCTAGCTCAATGATTTTACCTAGTGACAGTTTCGGCCATATTAGAGTGTCTATTTACTTAAGTGTTTTGTCTATTTACTTAAGTCATTTAGTGTATTTGTAACATGGGCCCAATTTTCCATTGGCCCATTAGGGTTTGGTCTATGTCTGTATGCTTCCTCCCTTCTCCTATTTATAGGAAAGGGTGGCTGCCACTTTTCTATCAAGCAATAAGAGAAAACCTACATGTAAGGGGATCTTCCCCATTATATCTCGTGTTCCACAAGCCAATCAATGGGGGGTATGCATTTTTTCTTTTGGCCGTCGATGAGTAAAATACCCATGTGGGAAGCAAGACAAACACAATAAAGCTGGACAAACCTCCACAAGACTCGATTATGTAAAGGGGCTAATAGGTTATAGTCGTTCATGATCTAAACTTCTTTTCTATCTACCTAGGTGGCTAACATAGGAGTTTTTTGTCTGACAATTGATTTTTTCCTGAGTTATGCGCTCAAATCCTTACTGACATACTTGGCGAATAGCCCCCTTTAAGAACACCTCCAATGTCCTTTCTGATTTCCTCTCCGCATAAATACTTCAATAAATTGAAGTTAAGTAGGTAGAGTAGATGGAGCCATGATATCTTTGACATATAAACAGTAACCTGTTCTCCCTTTATGATTTGATCAAACTCTTGCATGCTAAATTTTTTAAGTAGAAGCCCTCAATGCAATAGAGTTATGAAGTTGCCAATGATTGCTCATGAAATGCTGTACGGATTTTAAAACACTTTGCAAGTGACGGAAGATTAATTGCACATGCAAATTCGCTAGGATGTAGAAATTCTAGTTTTGTCCTAACCCAAATGTACGACAATCCCTCGTAAGCGGACGAATCTTATCACATTATAGTTTAGGGTCAAACTCAAAGGACAACATATTTAAGAATTATTTGGTCAGCATAACCAAGGAAGAACTAATGTTTATGATAGAAGTTGGATTTAGTTGATTAAGTTAAGATTGCAATATTAAAGAAGTTGGAGTAGAGTTAATATTAGATGATGGAAACACTAGGGTGGATGCATTTCACCACCGCTACCTACGTTCACTCTCTCACTGCAGTATAAAAAACCATGAATATGCATATGTTGAGGCCGGATAAATCTACCTTTTCAGTGTTAGGATTGAACCAGACGTATATTACCCTAAGCTCGTTGCCCAATATTCTCATTAAGGATTTAACATAATACAAATGATATCTTAGATGTTAGGTACTTAGGTTTGAAGTTCTCTACATCCATGATATGATAAACATGCAAAACAATCGATCAAACACAAGCAATGCGATAAACGCTTGATTCAATGGTTCATACAAGAGTAGATGCATTAAAAAGAACAAAAATGGTAGTAAGGCTACTCCCTACACCCTAGCGAAGGGACTGCATGCTTTTCATGGCAGTAATAAGTTCGACAGGAAAAGAGAGGAATAAGGCCGTTGTTACCATAGAAGATGGAGATGCAGTCGTGGTTTGCAGTTGCATTGTCTTCAAGGGGACGTTTGGGTGTTGTAATTCAAGGCATCATTGTATTTGGCGACAGTATTTTAACTGCTGCATTTACATTGCGATCGTTTGGATACTTACACGGATTTATCAAATCCGGTAGTCTAACTACGGTAATCTCCTCATGTATATTTAACAACCTTTTCAAAAGACGCCGATATTGGCGAGCATTGGAATTACAGTTCCACTCCCGCAGCCCATTCCCCCGATACCTCCGCTTCTCTCGATTTCTCCCTTCTCCACCCGCAAGCTGGATCGTCTCCTTCTGCAATTGTCTCCTCCCCTATTCTCTTTCCTCTGCAATGAACCCTCCTCTCTTCCTTGCATTTCTCCAGATCCTTCTCCTCTCCACGGCGGCTGCCTCTTCAACCCTTCCTGTTGAGCTGCGCAATGTCCTGACTAAGGAGCAGGCCGTCCTTCTTATCCGCCGCCGCTGTCGCCAATGGTGCGGTGGGAGGACGTGAAGAGGAGGCAGATGGTGCGATCAAATCAAGGCATCTTTGGCGCTAGCAGTTGCCGACCTCGAGACCGTACTCTACTGCGCGCCTACAACAACACATCGTCGCCAGTCTCTTGGCTGCCAAAATCGAAGAAGACGAGATGAACCGTTGCGGCGGGGTATTGGCGTCGACGGAGATGCCCAAAAGTCATGTTGTGGCGTCAATCGAAGGAGATGGTGAACAGGATGATGTCCAGACTGGGCCACGTCTTCCCCGCCGATGTAGGAACTCCCGAGAGGACCAGGCGGCGGCCGTAGTGCTGCCCTGCAGGCACATGTGTGGGTCGCTGGTGCAGGTTCAGGTGCAGGCGCAGGCATGCCCACTCTGACCTTCTCTCCTTCGTCCCCATCCAAAAATTGGTCACAGCCCTAAAGCAGCAACAACTGCAGCTTCCGATGCCCAAACTATGTCATTAAAATGTACATACTTTATTAATGTGGCAGTTCAACTCCCAGTTTTATTGACTGCTGTAGTATTTTAAATTGAGTTACCCAAACGGCTCCCAAGATTCGAAACAAGGGCGGTTAATGAAGCAACAAGGTACACCCTTTGAAGTTCGTCAGAGGAGGACTTACTGGTCGTCAATCTCCTTCTTTGCGGGCTGGACTTGTCCCCGTGAGATTGGAGCAGGTGAATTGATGGAGTCAGTCAATTGATAAAACGACCAATGAAAATTGGAGGCAAATGCTAAGAATAGAGTTTGGCAGTCTAGCGGTGTTGCAAAGATCCTCCTTTTCTATGGCAGTAGGGGCAGCTATTAGATGGCTAGAGTTGGGGTTTGGAACCTAAAATCGCCTATAGCAATGGCATCGACGATCATGAATTCTGGGGCAACAACGCGAGGAAGATGAGGGGGTGCCGTGTCATTCAAGATCCCGATTGAGTCTCAACCTCATTGGTTGGAAGAAACCCTGTCGGTTGGGAGTCTCATTGGTTGACACGGCTACGAACCTTGTTGGACATAATACCCATCGATTGGCGAACACTAAAAGTCCTCGTCGGTTGACAAGTACACAAAGTTCTCATCAGTTGACGAGTGTCATCTTATGTGGGGCCGTCGGGCAGTGGTGTCGTTGGGTAGGAGTTTCATTGGTCTATAGCCTTGTTGGTTGACGAGCCATTGATTCGTTGCGTCATGGATTGGTGAACTTCATCGGTTCAGGAATCTCATCAGTTGACAAGCAAAAGCTTCATTGGTCTGGTGTCTTGTCAGTTGTTGGCCTCATCAGTTGATGTCTTGTCAGTCAACGAAAGTGCATAACGATGATATCCCAAACTGATGGGAATGCTGAATAATGCAGAGTCGGGGGGGTGGGGGTGGTGGCAAGTGGCATTGGGCTTGCGTTTTGGGTCCATGATAATGTAGATTGACGGAAATGAAGGTTAGTGGAAGTCCTGTCGGTTGACATGAATGCAGATCGATGAGGCGCCAGATAGATGAATACTCACATAGATCAAAATTTACTTCGAGCCACCACCGTCCTAAGATTGCGTGTAGAGATCAAAGCTCAAAACTGCCATGAGATTTAAGAAATATGTCAAATCCTAACAAATTAGCAGAAAATAAGAAAAAATTAAATGGAATCTAATTCTGATGCAAAATGTGAAATATAAATGAAAATCTAGGTTAAAAAGGTGACTAAAACTAGGATCGATATGCATTCATCAAAAGTGATTGTCGAAAGGTATAATCAATTGAAAGGGTTAACTCCTATATATAGACTTCCTAATTTGGAACTCAAGTAACCCAAAATATTGTCGGAAATCATCCATCAAGGCAAGTTGCAGTTTGAAATTGACTAGGATCACTTTAATACTGTGTTGTATTGCACTGTTGGGTATCAAGGTGTATAGGTGTGGGCATGGAACAGGACTTCGACTTCGAGTTGACTTCGACAGGTGTGGAAGTGGAAGTTTGTGGAAACATCGAGGAAACTTCGAGGATTTTTACAACCAAACTTCGACACATCTTTGACAAAAATTAAGCTCAAATAGTGATTTCATGATGGAATTTGATAGATTTCATCAAATCTATCTTAAAAACTAAATATATGTCTGTATATAGTCATTCTTACATGTTTACATATAAAGAAAAACACAGTCACGTGTAAATGTAAAAGACATCATAGTGTCAATTTCGACAGGCAAGAAAGTGGAAGTTTGTGGAACATGTAAGGAAACTTTGAGGAAGTCTTGGGCTAACGCTTCGACACAAAATAAGCTAAAAAAATAATGAGATTGAGAGGGAATTCGGCATAAAACATCAAATTTCTAGTAAACACATACTCCGTCTATAATCTTCTATACGAAATGTTTAGAACTTAGATTTGTTCTATATATGTGTTTTGTATGTACAGAAATCCCAATTGGATCACATTCTAGAATTTAAAAAATGAGCTTATTTTCAAATACATCAATTTGTCAAGAGGGGAAAAAGTAACAGAGGTGAAATTTTATTAGGTCTACATCAAATTTTGCAAAACTTGTGGAAATGTAATAGAGGAATAAGCTTAACATTACTCTCTAGTTAGAAATCAAAGAAATAGTCATCTCAATGTGAAGAATGGTTTCCTACAAGTTCTTTATGCCTTCACTATGTGTGCAACAATAATAACTACAAAGATCATCAAAAAGATGGGAGGCTTTGAGCTAGCTAAGTCAATTTCATCACCAAGTAGGATGTACTCATTGACACATGTCAACAAGTAGGCAACATCGATGTCGAGGAAGTTTACTAGGTTTCGACGTCGACAGGCGTAGACATATGTAACATCGAGGATATATCGCCAGATGTCGAGGATGTTTAGTACCATGGGTGTGGGTTGTTTTGGATGGCGATCCCACTTGTTTTCTCAACTTTTACATGAATCACATG
The DNA here is from genome assembly GCA_963693085.1 of Alisma plantago-aquatica. Taxonomy (NCBI): domain Eukaryota; kingdom Viridiplantae; phylum Streptophyta; class Magnoliopsida; order Alismatales; family Alismataceae; genus Alisma; species Alisma plantago-aquatica. The sequence goes on along the minus strand of OY856415.1, from coordinate 410,292,955 downwards.
TTTTATTATTTTGCATATATAAGGTGTGTATTGTGTAAATATTTACCGCCCTACAATCAAGTAAGAATGAAGTAGAACTCAAGAAACACTGGAGAGCCTCACTATTCAAGCCAGCAGATAATATTTTTTTAAACAGACTGCCTTTAAGGCTGTAGGAAGCCTTGGCACCTGCCTGAAGCCCATGTGACGGCCACATAGTCACCTAGAGTGATTTATTAATTATTAAGTTGGTTTGTATGTTCTAGACTGGAAAACACGGATACTGGATATTAGTACTCTGGATATGCCTGTACACATACTGGACACTTCTCCAGATATATCCATGTTTTATATCACTTTTTAAAGTCTGGAAACTCTGTGGACATCTTGGATAAGGCCCGACCCATTTATATTGAGATGCATACATAAATTTGATCTAATTTGTAGTATGCGCCTATTTTTAATATTTGTTCTATATTTTTTAATATTTTTCTTTCTTGGCTCTTAAATAAAACTTTGAGAGTTTTGAGACTACCATGAAAATCAGTGTGTATGATAATATGGATCTAGACAACACTGTTCTGTAAACCAAGTTGGCATTTCAATAAAACTCAATACTTGTCAAGGCATCTAGGTGGTGGGTTTAAGCCAAAGGACGCCTAAGCAGGCGCCTTGGCTTTCTTGGGCGTTCGTTTTAGTTTTTTTTTTTCAATTACATATTTATACGTTTGTACACATGATACTGTATGTGATAATGCAGTTATTCATTCATTAAATTTTATATTGTCTAATTTGAATTGATAACTGTAGGAGAATTAGGGGCAAGAAAATAAGAGGAAGAAAAAGAAATAACAGTATAAGGAAGATAATTAGAAATTGGAGAGAGAAAACAGGATAAAATGAAAGATGCAAATGGTAGGAGTTCTGCAGGATGAAATCAGAATAAGAAAAACACAAAGAGAGTAAAAGGAGATTGAAAGAAGAGGAAGAATTTAACAAAACAAATAAAAAACAGCAGTAGCAGGTGCTGTGGAAATAAAAAATATAGAGGAAGAAGGAATAGTTCAGTAAAAATAAATGGAAACATGCAAACAATGGTAGTTGTGAGAGGAGATTTAGGAGTAATTAATCAGAAAAAGAACAAATATATGCAAATAATAGTAGTAGATTTGGGAGCAGGAGATATAGGACAAATCTGAAATAAGAAATATGACATACTCACATAGTAGTGGGGGGGATATAGGAGTAATAATTTACAAAATAATAAAACACAACAACAGTAGGGTTTAGGAATAAAATGCACGATGAAGGATAAAAAAAAAGGAAAAAGAAGCAAGAACAACAAACATATGAGGAAGTAGATTTTTTTAAAACAAACAACACTATGAGGACTTACCACAGTTGCGGCATGATTGCCTAGGCTGTCCGCCTTGACCGCCTAGGCGGTCGTTCATCCCGCCTAGTCTGCCTTATGACATCCGGGTGCCTATGTTTGAGGTATTTATGGAGCGTTAAGGCGCCCACCTTGATAACTAAGATAAAACTATTCTAAGTTTGTCAGTGAAAGTAACTTATTGTTACTTCTTGTTAGTAGCCTACTGCTAGTAACTTGTTAGTTCCAAATTCTTGAAGGTTATTCTGGTAACTTAATGTTAGTTCGAAATTTTCTACAACTCTTTGGCTCACAAAATTAAATTAGAAGTTCGAACTGCAGTGAAATCAGGCTGAATGTTAATTGTAGATCTATAGATGCACTCTTTATAAACATATTTGCTACTAATATAAGCCCCTTCCAGACTATGGATCAAATTTATGACAATGTCCATATTAAGTTGAAGATATCAATCCATTAGGGTGCTTGTTGTAATGAATTTGAACCATTAGAATGTAATCCATTATCTTGTATTATGTTGATAAGAACATTTCTTATAGTCTCATTCTTGTTAAAATTGCCAGCTCTTTATTACCCTAGTTCTTAGGGTTTTATTCATGTGAATCATATATTTCATCCCCTTGAACTATATCTTTGTTTATGCCATGTAGTATCTAGTATACACTAACCGTTCTATCTCTATTATCCAATCTTTCTCTCTTATTGGAGGACACGTGTCTCACAATTGAATGTGATGAACATGCACCTCCAGAAATATGTGATTTATAATATCACAAGCATGAAAGGGTGGCAATAATGAATGTTATGTAATAAAGAGTACATGGGACCATATGCTAGGCAAAAGCTCACCTGCTAAATATTCTATGCAACATGATTGAAATTTGCCCAAAAGTCACTATAGATTACCTAAGTCAAATGTATTAGGTGACTCATGAGGTTGAACAAGTATCCAAATATGTCATGTCCAAGAAGATCCATGTTCATATATATTTATCTTTGAATGAAACTAGATGGTCTTATTTGTATTGTTATGAATGAAAATTAGGTATATCTATGTTGTATCCATTGTTGTACCCCTATATTTCAAAAGTGGCATATCCCATATCCATACCCTTACCTGTATCCGTGTCTATATCCGTATCCATGCTTCATAGGTTCTAGGCTTAGATTGACCAGGTGATATGTGGTTGATTTGTTGAATGCCACTTTTCAAGAGACGAAAACGACGCCTACAAGGAGTGCGATTGGGGTACATGTTATGTGACGACCAGTTAGAGCATGTCAACGAGGACAACATTGGTTGGACTGTAAAGTAAGAAAAGACTGTTGGCCTTGATCCTTTTCGTTGTATTAGGGACACCACACTGGGATTTGCCCTTAAAGACAAGGCCCAATGCTATTTGGTTTTGATGATTAGCTTGAAGCAATTATGACAGAGACGACGACTAGGGAGTGAAACAACTAACTTCTTTAGACGGGGGTGAACTTCAACTTGATGATGATTGTAGCTTCAAGCCCTAGAAATCAGGAAGGCGCGAAGGTCAAATAGCTTTGACATGGGTATTCAGATTAATAACTAGTGGTTGTTGCCCTACTGATTTAGATAGAGCTGTTTGAGGTTGCACAAGCGTTATAGTCTTATAGATGATTATGTACACACGACAAAGAGAAGGTGATGTTTTTTAGGTCTATACAAGACAAGGTATGACAATGAAGACTAAGATGGCAATTGAGATGGTCGTGCGGACAGCCAACCATGATGGGATTATGTACACACGACAAAGAGAAGGTGATGTTTTTTAGGTCTATACAAGACAAGGTATGACAATGAAGACTAAGATGGCAATTGAGATGGTCGTGCGGACAGCCAACCATGATGGGACGACCGCCAAGGACCTTTTCTTTCTTTCTTTCCAGGGTTTGGGCCCTAGGAAAGATTGCTCATATCCATCCTCTTGGAAAGGAATAGATAGACTAATATTGGCTACGGACTAGAGCAGTCTTATTTATATAGATCTAGGAAACAACCGACTACCTAGTTTCATGATGTGGGACTAAGCCCATCATTCTTATGACTATACATAGTATGTTATATTCTAACAACTTTAAAGGTCAACCATCTTAGCTATGAAGTTGCCATCTCAATGTGCTTCCTAGCTAGAGTGATAGGATTAGTCCAAGCTTGTTTTAATGGACCATTCTGATATTTGCGATCCGTCTTGTACAACTTATCACTTTGGTGTGCGTTATCTTTTGACTTTTTTACTTTTGGTTGTTTTCTTGAATGCCTTAGATAAATCCGCACTCGGTTTTCTCCCAATCCTAAGTTTTATCCACACCAACAATGCTGTTGAATATGTGCAACCCAATTTTAACAATTTGTACCTTCTGTGGAACAATTCATCACACTTCTGGTGCTTGGAGTAAAAACATGGCGTTGTTGACCCCGAACATCGTCTATAGTTGGATGTTGCTACAACTTTTGATGTTTGGCATGAAATTGAAATGTCCTTAATTTTTTTTGCCCAATACCATTCTTACAACCAACTACCTTTTGAACCACACATCTTCAACCATTTTCACAAGTGAATTCGCTACCAAGCTTGTACCTCCATGTTCTGCCTTTACTTTACCAATGGATGTTTGTGCTTAGTGCATAATCACCAATGTGGGTAATAAACATCTCCTCAGTTTATTTACTGTTGTCTTCTTGTTTATTCTCAAACTCAAAGGGGGTAAAAATGTTGGGAGCATGCTTATCAAACTTAGGTGAGTACGCCTGTGTTTTGGAAAGCACAAGCGAGTGACATGCCCCCTTATATCACTATATTACTGAGAATTTCTTGTGCATTTATAACTTGTAAGGCATAAATCATGTGTTATTTTGTATATATAGTTGTTGGACTAATCCAGTCCTTATTTTAATTAAGCGGTCCAAACAGGCCGATTGAGCCAACCACATGAAGTGGGGTGGAATGGAAGAAAGTGCTCGCCTAGCAATAAAAAGCTTTACCAACCACTTCGGCAAAGATTCCTCAGGTGTATAGGCCAGGTCACTTGAACGACCACTTTTTAATTTGCTATAATTGCTAATTTCACATTCTGTGAGGATACTATTCTATTGTAATATGGATTTTATAACCAAGTGTCCTCTCCTAGATGTCCGTCTTCTTGGACTTGGTTTAACCGCCACTTTCTGGTACATGCTCCTCCCTCTGGGATCTTAAAGTGTACCACTCGACAGATGCCACTAGTAAAGGTCCTTGCTTTGGTTCTCCTTGAGTTTTATATCCTCCCAAAGACCATGGTAATGCTATAGTTCTGACTCTTGTTTCTTAGTTGTCTATTGCGTTATGCAAGATGGCACTGTCTTGCACCAAGCACAACATTTCTCAAACAATTTGCTTAGATCACATGAGAGCTTATATCACACAATTTACAACATAAGGTTCCTAAGTTTATGTTCCACATACTATCTAGGAGGCCTAGTAGGGATGAGAAAGGCAATATATGAGGAAATGCAAGCTCTTCTTTCTAGGAAGACTTGAAATCTGGTGGATCTATTCGTAGGTAGAAAGCCTATTGGGTGTTGTTGGGTCTTTACAATTAAGCATTTGTTAGATGAAACCATGGAATGGAATGCTTAAAATCTTGCCTTGTTATTAAAAGGTATAACACAACATCTAGGTTTCTAACTATATTGAGACATTTTCTTTGGTTGCTAGGTTCAATTATGTTCCAATGGGGCTGTAGATTCATCAATTTGATAAAAAAAAACTTTTATTATATGCTGCTATATGTGAGACTATTTGTATGGATCAAACTCCCCATGTTACTTAGAGGAAGTATTCTACTTGAAAATGATATGATACAAACCATGTTGCAAAAAATCAATTGATTCATCTAATCAATTTCCAGACGACACTCGTGATCACATGCATATATAGTTAACATGTTGGAAACCCTAATAGACTTATTTCAGCTCATGAACCTAATGAATTAAGAAACAAAAAGTATTTCATTGATAAATTTAAGCAAGTACTCAACTATAACACATAACTCCTAATAATGGGATAATTGCAGATAAAACCTTAGACGAAAATCAATAAAAGACAACAAATCAAAAGAATGCAACACGTTCTATCACTCGTGCCCAAAGCCTAACAAAGCTCTATACGAGCCACTAGTCCTACAACTCCCTTCGGGTTGGCAAAGCGAGCCTCTAGCGAGTAGGGGTGTAGCTATGGTACTCCATGCTAGTCTGACGTGGGTAGCATATGTCTAATGAATAGAATGCGCTAAGGTGTGTCTTTATTTTGTTCGTCGTTGCTAGGCTCGCTTGTTGAAGGACATTCTCGTCTTCCTAAGTCTTTTAAGGTGTGATCAATAGACGATTGGGACAGTGATTGGAGCGATGCCCAAACCCCTTGCAAGAGAAGCAATCAATCCGATTGGATGCTGTGTCTAAGAAGATGTAGGGTGACTGTCGTATTGACTGTGGTGGTGTAAGCAAACGAGGCTGATGTTGAAGAAAAACATGGTCAAGAGGCGGAGTCATAATGCTTTGTTTTTATTCATTCTTTATTTACACAGCCACATAAATCACATCATTTAAAAAAGAAATCTGTGAAGTATATCCAATGCTGCAACGATATACACGAATCAAGCCCACGACATGTCATGGAAATCGTGTTCGCGTCCCATGTGACATTTGATTTGTAGATCAAGTTGTAAAGCTTGCGGGTGTATTTAATAACAAAATCAAATCCCTATTCTAAGTTAGATAGGCACAATTAGTGTCTGTAATTGACATGTACGCAGAAGGGTTACATGTCGGCTTTCATCTCTTCTCATTTGTTGATGTGGCAAGTTGTACATAACTGCTTCCACCACATGCGGTGCCATACACGTTGGCCTCGACACACTGGATTTTGCAATTCTCTACAAGCTGGTACCAATCAAAGGATGGCTCCATGTGTGGGTCTGTTGTGGAGTGTGTTACGACTGCCTGTGTCATGGAAGTCTGGAACATCAATCTTAAGCAGTTGATCTTGTCAGGGAAGAGGCTCTTGTGGTGGTGGATGTTATGGCTCAAGTTGCTCGTGTATATGGCCAAACATTGCTTGTATCTCTTGTTGCATGCCTTCAATCAATGTCTCTAGGTGGTCAAATTGCTCTTTATGGGCATGTGAGGCGTCCTTCTGGCTCATCAACTTAAGCTTTGAACTCTACCTGCGCACTATGACCTGCATTGGTGATTTTTTTGGCTGTTGTGGATGTGTGATTCAACCACCTGCATTGTGGATCCCAAGGGACTCATATATTTTCACGAAGATCAAACTGGAATCCAAGAATTCTGAGATGTCATGGACAACTTCCCAAAGGAGTAAGTGAAGTTCCTGATCTAAGACGTCACCAATTTCTTTTGACTATGGGCTCCTAAAGCAACAACAATGTACTGCTACAATCCACTAGTAGCTGTTGTTGACCATCGTGGTGCTTAATGCTCCTGGTTGGAGGCTCCAAAAACGTAGGGCCATGGAGGAGGAGGAAGGAGGAAGGAGGCAAAGATCTCCTATTGGAGGTGAAACCACGCCTTAGAGGCCACCTCACCTCTTGGGGGGTGAGGGGATGCCAAATTGATGGCTTTCTAACGCGGATTATATTTTGGGGCTCCTTGGAGGCCCGATGGTGGCTAGAGCCTACTTTGGCCAATTGTTGGGCGGTTGATGAGGGAGAGGGTGCCTGTAGTGGCGTGACAACTACGACTCAAAACACTTTTCCCTGTTGTAGTGCTACAATGCGCTGTCCTGATCGTTTTGGAAAGAGAAGAAGTAAAGAGAGGTGGGGAAGGCAGTTGGAGGGGAGGAAGAAGCCTCCCCCCTTAAGGTAAACAAGCAGGGGTTAGATTTTGAAAGAGGAAGAAGGCAGAGGAAGAACAGCACAAAGGGAGTCAACAACGTAGGTTGGGTCGATAATGGCTGGATGATATGTGGGGTTAGGCTAGACCTAGGGTTTGACTATTTCTCGTATGATCCTACCCCAAACGTAGGGTTTTGATCTCAGGCTCTAACACCAACTGATGCAGACCATGTTGCAAACACTTGATTACATTCATCAGATTTAACATCCGAACGATACACCCATCTTGGGATATATAAATAACATGCATGGAGCCCTAATTTGCTTATTTCTGCTCATGACCCTACTGAATGAATACACAAAAGGTAATTAATTGAGAACTTTCAAACAAGTGCTCAACAATTACACATAACTCTTAGTACTAAAATGATTGTGAATAATACCTGAGTTGGAAACCGATGAAAGATAGCAAATAAACAGAAAAACACAAATTTAAGATGAATGTGGCACGCTTTAAATCTTTAATAAGAGGGGCCCAAACCCTAGCCATGCTCTAGATTAGTAGGCAGTTCACATCAGGCTATCTACTGCCTTTTGCAAGGTCCAAGGCCTGATTTGACAAGTTTTCTCTTACTTTGAGTGACTTGACTTTAAATGTCAAAATTTCATCAAAATTGTTGGTGCTGATGTGTACCCTTAACTGGGATATATTTACAAGTTGAGATATATATAGTCTTAATTGTCATACATCCTTGGTCGTTTTTCTGTTTTGTTTGTTTATTAAGTCTCACATTGTGTTATTGGATTTGGCCCATTTACCCTATGATATTAATAAGCATGCACCCCATTTAATGCTACAAACAAGTTTATTTTTTCTTAGCAATAATCATTCCCTTTGTCTATCTCACAACCATGTGAGCATTTGCATATCCTCTATGCAGTGTTCTCATATGCGGTCCGACCAACTCTCTGAATCGCATATGGCATATAGAGATTGTATGTATACTTTTTATATCAATTGCCTTGTTTGATTATTTCTTAATGTGGGAAATAAGATGGATGCAAATAAGTTGATGTTATTAGACAAAGCTGCGCTCCTATATATAGGAGGGGACACTTGCAAGTGGATTTCAAACCAACGAATGAAGTTTTGACGAAATTGTAAAAAAATATTTATTTATTTATTTTGGAGGCATTTTCTACCTAAACATGTGTCTGTGACAATTTCAATCAAAACTGCTTCTAAGATTGCATCTATTGCAATTTCGATAAAAAAATCGTTAATTTCAATGATTTCGCCAATTTCAATGGATTTTGAGTTCTTTGTGCACAACTCAAAATTTGATGGAAATTTTGATAATGGCAATCCATGGTGTTAGTGCTGTTTGTAGAGGAGAAAAGGGGATTGGGGATAATTTCACCACGTGGTACTCCTACCTAGTATATACTTACAGTATATGTATATCATAATTGCATCAGATCCCCTAATGTTTGCTATTCAATGTACTTTTTTGATGGTTGCTATTCATTGTATTTAATACTAATGCGATGCATGCTTTATGTTGTTTTTAACTTTCTTTAGTGTTGATGACATGTATTCAGGTGGTGGCTTATCAGACAATGAGGGTGTTGGGAAGCCAAACCCAACAAGAAATAACGAGTTTGCTCAGCTACATTGCATTAATGTTCCTAGGGCCAATGCAATGGTTGAATGTTGAGTCATTATCAACAACAAAATATCAATCCAAGTAAAATATGTGGGGGGAATTCCCTACATATCCTATATGTGATATTATAGCACAAATAAGTACGTGCATGCATATATTTCATGCTTGCAAAATTACATAAGTTATTCCTACATTTTGTTACCGAACTCCCCAGGAAACATGACAATTTCCTTACCTCCCACATGAAGGAACCCCACACCTACCTAGGGATGGCAGTGGTGCGGATATGGTGCGGTTTACAGCAAAACCATAACAACATCACATAGAAAAGTCAAACACCATATCCACATCATATCCACTGTGGTTTTTAATATGAGAAACCATATCCGCACCGCCAAAAAACTGTGGTTGACCGCAACACACCACATTAAGAACAAATTTGTATTAACCATAGTAGCGTCATACATAAAATTTATTAATTTTACACAGTAAATGGAAATAACAACATAGACAACAAATAAAGTGCACATGTATGTTTATTAGTTGTACAAGGAAGACAACCATGTCTATACTAATTGTAGTAGATAAACTCCTTCTCTACACATTAAATTCCACTTTAGAAATAGAGATCTAACTATCTATGTGAGAACGAAAAAAATAGTGTGTTTAGGATAGTATTATACATGAATTCATATACAATTAACATGAATTATTTGCAGTGCGGTTTTTATCCATGGTTTTTTCTCTAGAACCATAACCGCACCACACCACATCAGTTTTAAAAATTTAAAACTATATCCACACCTTAACCACTTGGTGCGGTTATGCAGTGTAAAATATGGTGTAGTTATCCGCGGATATGGTTTTCCCGCAACACCATTGTCATCCCTACACCTACCTCCATATTAAATTTTATCATATAAAACTATATGCATTTAGGTTTAGAGATCACACATGCAAAATTTCATGGTTTATTTCGTTCATTTTGGTGTCAAAACAGGCATGATTGCATTTATGAAAATTTCCATCAAAATTTTCATAAATTTCCATTTCTAAGCCGTCGAGATGACATCGAAATGGATACCTCATTCCTTGTTTCAAACCCTAATGGGCCAAGCACATTTAGGCCCATATACATAATAAGCAGATGAACTGATAACTCCAACGCTAACACACACTCACGTATGCACATACGCATATATATGTGTGTGTATATGTATATAACATATTGTACACATATATTTATATATTAAAGTATATATAATATGTAACAAATATATATATTTAGCTCATATATAATGTAATTTTTTAAAAAAGAATTCCAAAAGCACTCCCCATATATGCATCCGTGTTCTGCATATATTCTATGCAATATCGTTACTGAACACAATGTTTTGAATCTGACCTGACCCAGCCGGTTGAATCGCCATCTAACATGTCTAGTAGGTTGGGTGGGGCTAAAACCCATTTTTGGCCATGACTCGAAGTTGAAATGTGTGTCCTGCCCGCTTCATCCGCCAACCTAGTGATCCGACCCTTGGGTCAAAGGCCTAGTCGGATTTTGTGGAATTTATTTTTCCTTAATGCCCATGTGACTAATTTGAATGTCCTTCACAATGTTTTAAAAAGTGTTTCAGGCGCCCGCCTGAGCGGCCAAGAGGGCCATCCGCCTGGTTAAGGCCTTGAGTGGCCTCTCATACGCTAACCCATTAAGCGGTCGCCTAAGGCCCGCTGAGCCCGCCTGTGTGCGCGTCTGAATCCCTTCTTTGGGTGCCCGCTTTTGGCCGCCTAATTTTTGGGCGCTACATTTTTGTACTTGGCCTTCTTTTTTTTGTTTTTTGTAGTCAGATGTTGTTGCTGCTACTTCCTACAAACTCTGTATGTATATATTGCACCTATATTACATCTTTATGTAAGTAGTGCTGCACCTAGATTACATATCTATGTATGTATTGCTGCTGTACTATGTACTAAACTACTACTTATATACTAATATACTATACTCATATCTGTGCTACTTATACATTCATACGTTTGTTTCTCTTGTACTGTTATGGGTACACCTAATGTACATGCTATATACGTGTTTTTTGTAGTATGATGTGTACCACAGTATAATGTATATATCATGTACTTCTTACTATTGTATAATGTATATTCTATCATTGTAAACATGTATTATGTACCATTAAAGTATAATGTATACATCATGTACTGCCTACTACTATATCCATGTACTATGTACCACCAGTGTATATATTTCATGTACTGGAAGATTCTGTATATGATTGATTTCGTATATTACTGCATTAGTATGTTATAATTAAGTTAATTAGATTTACAATTCTCGCATGGTTTATACATGTAAAAGTGCCTAACTGATAATTATTTATATGCAAATGTGTGAAAATTTTGTATAAAATATATAGGACATTTGCCACCCGTTTTTTCAAGAAGCGCCCGCTCGAGCGGTAGCCTCCCTTCCACTCGCCTCCCGCTTCCCGCTTTCTAAAATTTTGGTCCTTTAACACAAACCCCAACTGTTCATACTTTGACGTATTCACTTATTAATTAATCTATAACTTGTTTTGAGCATTGCAAAACCATTTGCTTGCTTCTTTACGAATAGATGCTTGATTTTCTATGTTTGATGTTCCTTAATTGACCATCTCATGCTTTCATACAATAGATTATGTACATACACTTATATAATAATATGTATGCACACATCTACATATTATATGTACATACACATACATATAGATCCATATACAGTAATCTTATGCATATGGTGTGATGTTTACGTCACCGGGTCAGCCAGGTTGACCCGACGGTTGAACCAGACCATCTTGACCTAGAAGCTTTGCCGAGTCACTGTCTAGTTTGGGTATGAAAATCTGGTTGAAAGGATACTGCTTTTCAGAACCTTGCCACTTATATGTATTTTGACACATTTTTACTTCCTAAGTCCTAAGTGCAGTTGTCAAGGCAGCCAGTTGGTCAACTGCCCTGCTTGGGTGAGCAGCCGACTAGCCACCGATCAGCCGACTAGTCGAGCTTCCAGTCGTAGGTATAATATTTACATAATATTAATATGTACATATAGTTATATACAATATGTAAATCCACTAATGTAAGCATTTAACCAAGCATATAATATAATAAAGATTTTGTAAACAATGTCGTAAAACACTTCAAACAATTTTCTATGAAGACTGTTCAATGTATTCAAATTCAACAAGTATAATTAGATTGAGAAGAGTGACATGCCACTGTTAAATTCAGACTTTCAATTTTTGTTAAATTGATTCAACTATAATAGAAGTTATATACTAAACTAGTGTAGTGTGGATGAAATTGATATTCAGATCAAATCATCGTAAAAGACAAACACAAACAGTTGGGATAGGGAGTGAGGGGATTAGAATTGCAAAAAGAATAAAGTTTTAGAAAAAGCTTACGGTCCCTGTCCCCAAGCCTCACTAAGTGGCCGCCTAGGCTTGGCTTGGGCTGACCAGTCATGCCAAGTCGGCGTTCTAGCTGACCAGTCGGCCTAGGCGGGCGCCAAGCCAAAGCCGATTTGTGGGTGGTCTGCTAGTTGGACCCCCTCTGGCGACCAGTCAACTAGTATGCGACTAGTCGGCCGACTCAACAACTATGGTCCTAACATTTACTACCTTGTAACATGGCAAACATATAATGTTGCAATATTTGTCTTTCCTATGATCAGAAGATTGTGGTCATGGCTTACATTCTATACATACTATTACTATTGCACTCCATTTGAGCTGAACTGCTTCAACCGTATGAGAAACATGCTCATCCATTCTAACTCGAATTTAGAATTTTGAATAAGAGTGCATGCTCAATAAGGGATATTTCTAGGATTGTCAGAACCGAACCGGTCAGCGAACCGGTGAGGCCTCTGGTTCACTGGTTCAACCAGTGGTCTGACCGGTTCAATCGGTGACGTTAGCATGACATCACTAATAGTTTAAAAATATATAAATGTCTTTGATACACATGGAAAATATCCCTGCAAAAGTTATGAAATATGAATAATAGCACAACTGCACACAATAACTTGATAAACAGACCAAATAACAAATATTATTCTATTCATGGACATGCATATACCAACGTTTATATAGTATTCAAAATTAATTAACGAAAATAGCAGCAACATTACATTTATGTGCTAAGTGAGAGAACCGGCCGGTTGGGCTAAAACCGGACCGGTTTGCCGGTTCACTGGTTCAACCGGTCGGTTCACCAGTTTGATGCCGGTCATACTTCATTTCCGGCTTTGGGAGGGAACCGAACCGGTAGAGTGACCGGTTCCCGGTTCAACCGGCCGGTTCGGTTCTGTTCTGATAACCATGGATATTTCTAATTGTTGGATGTCAACTGCTTACAACGTATACACCCCTTTAAAAAGTTATATGTTGGTTAAGAATTTATTCATATACTTTTTTTTGTTTCTGCTATTAACAAGTAATTAAACTGCAAAACACGTCCAATGGTTTTCTACTTCATGCCTACTTCTATTATCACAATATCATCAAAAACTTCCACTAAAACATACACATCCGCTGTATTGACTTGATATAAACACAAATCAGATAGATATGAATGCTTTAGTTTACAGTTGATTTGGGTACGCACATGAATTAACTTTTATACAAGGATATGGATGTAGATATAATTTCTTCCTCTCTTTATGCTCCTATGAAACACTTTTATTGGCAATCATAACTGGCCTCTAATAGATGGAACACTAGAAACTCGTCTGCTATCCTTGAATTTATATCCAATCAAAACATGATCATAAACTTGATCTTAATTTGTGTACCTGATGCTTACATTGTAGGTTGGTCCTCAAGCAATTTTTGTGGTTGGGCGAGATGAAGACAACGAAACTTTTGATGGAGGGAGTGAATACAGTGATGGTGCTAGCTGGGAAACTGTTGAAGATGATGATGCCGGCGCACAGATCACCACAGAAGAGGTCAGTTTGCCTGTCCAAAATATGGAATCTAATCTTGTACATTTTCAACTTTGTTTGTTTTGATGATTTTAATTTTTGTTATTAGGAATCTTCTGTGAATAACAGAAGCTATGACAAGACTGAGAAGGAAAATAACTCAGCAGATGTATTGGAAGCCTCTGCGGATTCAAGAAACAGCCCCCTTTCATCTGCAATTGGTTTTATGACCAGGCTAGCTTCTGGAATTTTTTCTAGAGGGAAAACTCTTATAGATTCTTCAAGTACAGAAGGGGGAAATGAAAATGAGAGCATGGAATCGCAAGAAGATTTAATAGCAACAACAAACGAGACACCTAAAAAAAAGTCAGTGCTTGCTGATTCTAATACAGTAGATGGTAATGCTGTGTCACCGGGCAGTGATATGGATGAATCTAATCTTAAGGAGGTGAGTGCTGGGTCTGGGTCTGTAACAGAACTTCCAGATGATCTACAGAAGCACCCACCTAATGAAGCATACACTGTTATGACTATGAAAAATGAGGACATGTCAACTGATTTCAAACACTTTGATATGACAAGGGATCCCCTCGATCATTATTTCATTGGTAATGGGCAGGTAATATTGTTAGCTTATCACCTTGCCTGCTCTAAATTTACATCTGATTTTGGGTTCATGCATATGTACAAATGAATATCAACCTGATTTCAGGCTAGTGGCGCTAGAAAATGGGTGAAGAAGGTGCAACAAGAATGGAATATTCTGGAGAAGAACTTGCCTGGTACTATTCGTCAATTAAACTTTTTGAGTAATTTGTGTGTGAGAGACTCTTAATATCTGCTTTCTGTTAAAACTGAGCTACTTGTGCACAGAGGCAATATATGTTAGAACTTTTGAAGATCGCATGGACCTTTTGAGGGCAGTTATAGTTGGAGCATGTGGCACACCATATCAAGATGGCCTTTTCTTTCTTGATTTTTACCTTCCCCCTGAGTACCCTCAAGTTCCACCGGTATTTTTCAATACTGAATCAACCAGTCTTCACTTAATTGTGTGAGTTTGTTGAAGTCATCTGGTTTCTTAATGATATGCAGACGGCATACTACCATTCAGGAGGTCTGCGTGTAAATCCAAATCTATATGAAGATGGGAAAGTATGCCTGAGCCTTTTGAACACGTGGAGTGGAAAAGGAAATGAAGTTTGGGATCCATCTTCTTCTAGTGTTCTTCAAGTGTTGGTTTCTATTCAAGGTTTGGTCCTAAACTCAAAGCCATATTTCAATGAAGCTGGTTATGAAAAACAAGTTGGGACTGTCGAAGGAGAGAAGAATTGTTTACCATACAATGAGAATACATACTTGCTCAATCTAAAATCAATGATGTATATTTTACGAAGACCTCCAATGGTAAGCCATTGTTTATTGTTTTGGAGTAAATCATCTATTTATTACCTATATCGGCAGTTCTTATTTGACTATCTTGTAGAACTAATGCAGTAAATATTTGTCAAGTCTGAAATCCTTTTAGAATCTAATTGCACAATCAAATCTTTAAGGCTATTCTCAAATATGATTTTTATTAAAACCATTTATAAACTTTCATTTGTTCCACTCGTTCTTTGAGAAATTGGCCCCCTTGTACTCGTGCCACCCAACCACTCGACATATTGAACCATCAATTTAACACCACTTTTTAAAGGGCCACTGCTTACACCCATAAATGCATGTACGAATATATGCTTTATATATGATTTCATTTCAATAAACATACAACCACGGAACACAACTTCGTCGAAGTTGGGTGAAGTTTCACCAAAGTTTCAAAATTCGACCATCGGCGAAGTCAAATACCAAATACTTTGGCCTTGTCCAAAGTTTTGTGCAAAGTTTTACTGATGTCGGTGAAGTTGACTTTTGTGTGTGTATTTTCGTCTCAACTTCTCTAAAGTTGTCGAAATTTTAAAGTTGGGGCGAAGCTGAGACGACCCAGAACATTAATCCTAACTAGTTCCTTAGTGACCATATAAGGCATAAGTGTCACCTCCAACCCTCTTCACAACTAATATCAACTCCTATGTTTGTTGTTGCCGCTCTTTCCTTAGTGACCATATAAGGCATAAGTGTCAACTCCAACCCTCTTCACAACTAATATCAACTCCTATGTTTGTTGTTGCCGCTCTTTCCTAGAAAGGGTGTTGTAACTATTATTTGACTATATATTGTATATAATACATACGTTGAACTGTATTTGATGTGTATTGCTCATTAACCCTTGCAAGAAACACATATGTATCATAAATCTATCTAGGGCTAGAGAGTCATCAATTGTGTTTTTGTGTTAAATTAACTTATATAAGATAGAGGTATAACATAATTAGAAGTTTTCAATCAAAATTTCCTTCAGTTCGCGCCATTTTCATAAAAAAACATCGAAGTTTATCGAAGTTTGCGTCGAAACTTCCTCAAAGTCTCCACAAACTTCCACTTCCACACTTGGCGAAGTCGACATGAGGTGAAATCTGACACCATGCTTACAACACATTTAACACATATATAGTAACATATATACATAAATATATAATATACATATATGTATATATGCATACATATATAATATACATATATAATATACATACATAAATAATATACATATACACACATTCCACATATCTACTATATAGATACGTATATGTTTAAATATTTGTTTACATATATTACACATGAAATTTGTATACATATATATCCACATATCTAAACAAATTATACATGATGATTTTATACGTTTATATGATTGTATATTCTAATATTACATTGTTTTATTTCATAAGTTTAACATATTGTTTATTGTGAAAGTATAAAGCCAAAGCGATGCCCTGATATAGCAAGTTGGCCTCTTATTATATACTATATAGGAAGAGAACATTTACATAATAAACCCTGTAAAGAATGAAAATAAGAATACACTACATGAACAACTTACATTTTGTAACAATCTCCGTCAAGCTGGACCGTGCACATTGTGCATGCCCGGCTTGGAACTCATATGGCTAAAAGTTGAAGGTACAAGGGCTTGGTGAAGATACCTGCAACTTGTTGTCCAATACGAACATGAGGAGTTTGGATCTTCTTGGAGAGCACTAGATGACGAACAAAGTGGCAGCCCACCTCAATGTACTTGGTCAGCTCATGGAATACAAGATTGCTAGTGATGTGAATGGCTGCCTAATTATCACACATAAGAGAGATTGGAGTTTCAATAGACACTCCCATTTTAGACAACATGGACACAACCCACTGTAATTCACAACAGGCATGTCCCATTGTTCGATATTCAACCTCTGTGTTGGACCATGCTCCCACATTTTGTTTCTTGCTCCTCCATATCACTAAATGTGACCCAAGGAACACACAATATCCTGAATCATCTATCTTCAACATCACTTGTTCAATCCACATCAGAATATCTAGTAAGCTTCAAGGGAGTAGAGGAGGAATCTTTCCTTGTGAAATAAGTGAGACCTTTCCCTGGTGAATGGCAAAGCTTTAATATAACATAGGATCTGGGTGTCAAGTGCGACATGTTGATATTAGGACGAGTAATTGTCAAACAGATATTAGGACGAGTAATTGTCAAACAGATCAACTTACCCACAATATGTATGTACTTTGTTGGACCCCAAAAATCACTTTGGGCAATTACTCGTTCTAATATTTGACAATTACTAATATCTGTTTGACAATTACTCGTCCTAATATCAGGACGCTTACATATTTTTGTAGAGAAAGATTTGTGCCTAATATTTGTTTGACAATTACTCGTCCTAATTGTCAAACAGAGATTACTTGTAATTGTCAAACAGAGAAAGATTTTTGCCTTTCTTGGAATATAAAACTTCTATTCTAAGGAAATAACAAAGATTCCCCAAATCTTTCATCTGAAATTGCATTTGTAGCCACTCCTTGAGCTGTGAAATGTCAGTGAGATCATCACCCGTGTTGACAATATCATTCACATATACACCCAAAATAATAGTGCCACGAGAGGATTGGCACACAAAGAAAGAATGATCAGTAGAAGACAGACTGAACCCAAAGTGTATAAGCGCAACACGAAATTTATCAAACCATGCTCTTTGTGATTGCTTTAGACCGTACAAGTATTTCTTCAGTCTGCACACTTTTGGCACTCTTGCTGAGCAACATACCCATGAGGTTGCTCCATGTACACCTCTTCATGGCGGTCACCGTGAGGAAATGCATTCTTGACATCTTGCTGGAGAAGAGGCCAATTATAATGAATAGCAACCTAAATAAGGATTCGTACAAAAATTAGTTGAGCAACAGAAGAAAAAGTCTCGATGAAGTCCACTCCATGTGTCTGAGTGTATCCTTTGATCACCAATCGAGCCTTCAAGTAGTCAATAGATCCATCCGGTTTCTGTTTAACAATATACACCCAACGAGAGCCCACAACATGCTTCCCAAGAGGAAGATCCACCAAGTCCGAGGTGGAGTTCTCATAAAGGGCTTCCATCTCACTATTCATGGTAACCGTCATGCAGGGCTGCTGTAGAATCTAACTGAAGAGCAAATGTGCGCGTTGCTGGTGACAGATGGGATAAGCAATAGACACTAGAGATCAAATGTCGTATTATGCAAGACCGAACACCTTTTCGAGCTAAAGACTGAAAGGTGTTCTGAAATAGAAGTATCAAGAGAATTCTCAGCAAGAACAAGTACCTCAGGGGTCCTCAATGATAATGGATCAATTTGCTAGACTGATGTTGTTACATCTCCTGAGTGATGCCCTGCTTGCCTGGTGTAAACCAGTGGAAATGTTGAATAGGTGCAGGTATAGGTGGTAGTGGTGATATAATAGTAGTATCTGACACTCATCTCATCACTCAGTACAAGGGGTGGTGGCTCTCGCTCTCTCACTCTATCATTCTCAAAGGTAAGTTTACTCTCATGGTTGTGCTCCCCCTCACGCAAGACTAAGGCTGTACATCGGTCCAAACCTGAACCGGACCGGATTGGACCGGACCGGGCCGAGACCCGGTTAACAAAAAAGATATGGACCCAAGACCGGACTGGATAAGACCGGAAAAATCATGGATCAGACCGGATAACTTATATTCACTTTTGGTTATGAAATATAAAACAACTATGATATAACAATTATAAAACCTCATTAGAGTTTGGTAACACAAACCCAGTTACACTGTTAAATCTTTACAACTCGAGAGATTAAACCATTATAATACCATTAGAAACATAATTAATATAATACTTACACATGATAACATATTTGAGACTAACAATAATATATTTGTAGCACACAAAAAACTAACACTTGCAGTTATTATAAAATTGAATTATGTGATAGTTAATACGTAGTATACTAATTTATCAACAATTCAACTCAATGTGTAACATCCTTTTAAGTTTTTCGTCATCACAATGTAATGCAATATTTAAATTTATCTAGTGGCTACTCGGTGCTTTTATAAGTACAATGGCTAATTCGACTATTCACATTTACTGATATAATGACATCTTTGTGTAGACCACAATATTAATATACATATTGGTAAGTTCTAGAGAGTCACTAATAATATACTCTATATCGACACTATCCTTTAAAAATATTAGATTTAATTAACATGTATAAGAAATTTTTTACATTATTCGGTCCAACCAGTCCAGACGGTTTCTACAGGTTTTGGACCGGACCGGACCGAGGACCGGAATTAGGAGAAATGAAGGATCGAGGACCGGACCGAAAGTCAAGTCGGTCCAAGACCGGACCGAATAGCTGGTCCGATTTGGTCCACTGGTCTGGACCGAGAAATGTACGACCCTATGCAGGACAAAGTCACCAAACAAGTGGACTCATAAAAAGTAACGTCAGTTGACACAAACATACGAGAATACGAGGAAAATGACATATGTACCCCTTTTGTGTGGGAGAATATCATGAAACGACAGTGTGGACTGCGCAAGGAGATAGCTTGTTTGTGCGTGGAATAAGTGTGTGGACAAACACAGTACAATCAAAGACATGGAGGGGAATCTCGTTTGGTCGTAAAATATAAGAGGGGGTAGCCTCATGCAAGATAAAAGATGGCTGATGATTAATAAAAGAACAAGCAGTGAGAAGAACATTAGACTATAACTTCTTTGACATAGACCTTTGAAAAAGTAGCTTTCAAGCTACATCAAGTAAATGTTGATTTTTGCGCTCAACAACCTCACTTTGTTGAGGCGTATGAGAACAAGGCGTCTGGTGATCATGCTAACAGAATAGTAGAAACTAGAGGCGGCCTTTTGAACATACTCTTAAGGTATTATCAATAGTCAATACGAAGAATTTTGATGAGTATCAAACTAAACTTTTATTAATTAATAAAAAGTTTTGGACGATTGTCAAAATCTCATCTAGAGAAAGTAAGTATTCCCAAGTTATTCACAAGAAATCGTCAATAAACGAAATAAAATAACAAAAGCCAATGTAACTTGACTCTTTAATAGGAACCCTACCATCACTATTAATAAGATCAAAAGAATGCTTAGAGCGTTTCATAGTATGACCAAGGAAAGAGACACGACGATGCTTGCCTAGTTGACAAGACTGACACTCGATAGACTTTACTCACAATATGCTAGCGGCAAGCTTCCAAAGACTCTGCAAGGAGGCATGCCCATAGAGACAATGCCATTATATGGGAGAGCGACTGAGTACGGTAGATGCAGTGCAAGAATTCTAGCGAGTTGGGCGATCACCCTCGAAAAAGTAGAGATCACCTTACCTAGATTCTCCACCAATTGTCTTCCAGCTCTTGGGATCCTGTAACATGAAGAAGGAAGACCCAAATATCACTAAGCAGTTTAAAGAATCAACCAACTTAGCTACATACGTTACATTAAAAGGAAAGTGTAATACATAATGTACAAATTGTAGAACCAATGAAGACGACGCCTATAAAGATTCACAAGCATGTACTCATTTGAGCGATCCATTAACTACAGTTACAAAAGATTGTGGGATGTACCAATCATAGCAAAGAAGCATGTATCATATACCCATCATATGTCGGAAGGCCCTTGAATCCATCTCCCATGTAGAAGATGGGTGGGAAGCAATAAGTGATGTCCCTTGGTTACTTGCATCTGAGACAAGTTTGACAGAGTAACCAAGATAAAATTATCAGGTGGCTTGAAGGAGACAGTCAAACTCCTCCTTGGAGATAGTAATATCTGATTGCATATCTCTAGAAGCCTAAATGTAGATGCTCCTGATGTAGTCACTATATAATGTAGAACACCAACATGGGGTCGACTATGCTTAGAACAACACTTGTCCTCTAGATGTCCAAGTTGACTATAGAAAGTACATATGTCTCCAATCTAAGTATCTCGTTCTCGTCTAGTACCTCGTCGATTGCCCTTGGCAGTGACAACAAAAGAGGACTGTTGGTTATTCACAAATGCCTCCTCAAGGCTTGATAGTTTATCTGTAGCAAGGATGAGACTTCTGGGAGGAGCATAGATAAGTTCAACTCTGATAGTAATCTACTTGTCACCAGATCGTCTCTGTCTCTCATCTGATCACCATTTTTCAATGGTCAGTAGAAGCTAAGCTCTCGAGAAATGGACTGTATGACACCACAACAATCCTCCAAAGTGTGATTATCTTGCCTTCCGCAAAGAGGCGATCATAGATGGTGTAGAGATAGAGAGCATTCTTCTCGTACGAGAAGTGTTTCTTTGCAACTTCCTAGATCTGTTTGGCTGTGGAATAAAACATGAAGCTAGATGGAATCTGGGGTTCCATGCTGTTCCACAACCAGGATTTTACCAGACAATTGTGTTTCTGCCATGTGGAGTAGTCTTTATCACTCTCATGAGGAGGTTCTGACTCTATAATACCAACCTTAACTCGAGATTCAAGAACGGTATAAATGACATTCATCCAAAGAAGATAATTGTGTGAGTTGAGCTTCATAAAAGTTATTTGTGATTGATCATTGTAGACCATCGACAAAAGTCACTGGCTTTTCGTCTCCCATAGTGAAAACATATCAAAATGATTGCAACAACAGAAATCCTGGGAAGCGACACCTCGAGACAAACTTCTTTGGACATGTTGTATGGAGTTTCGACACGGCGTGTAGCTTTGGTTAAAGATGAAAGGATTCTGACAACATGCCACGTAGAAGCTTTACACGACGTGTAAAGTATCGAGGATGAGGAACATACTTCTCCTGGCACGTCGTGCGGAGATCCAACACATTGTGTAAGTGTTGGAGATGAGAAATCGTCTTCTGTTGACACGCCGCGTGGAGATTCGACACATTGTGTAAGATGTAGAAGATGAGAAACAGTCTTCCGCTGACATGCCATCTGGACCAGACAACATCTCTGTTGCACGATATGGACAAGAATTAACACCTTCAAGGGGAAAACAACCCCGGGAAGACGCATCAGGGGGGGTGATGGGAATTAGCACCATCACATGTGTCAATAGATGATGAGAATCTAATGCATCAATAGATAGAAGCTTGGTCACTCATCCACGTACGAGGAATACATGGAGAGAAAGAAATATAGGGATGGGGCTATTTGTCCCTCTCTACAAAATAGAATGAATCCTTCCCTCCTTCAAGCAGTCACCTTGTTGTAGAGAAGTCATAGGAGATGAAGAGGCCAACGATAGTTGACGACTCATGACACTGAAAGAGAGGTGGCGACGACGGGTGTGGAGAGGAGAGAGAGGGGAAGCTGGCGGCTAGAGTTATGTGCCCAGGGTCTGCTCTATACCATGTGAAAGTATTGAGCCAAGGCGACGACCTGCTGTAGTAGGTTAGACTCTAATTAATAGGAAGAGAATATTTACATACTAAACCCAATAAGAATAAGAAAAGACTGTATGAATAGCTAGTATTTTCTAACATTTATGATTATGAATATTTAATTTGTTTAATATCCATAAACGCATATACTCTATGCGCTACCCTCTCTGCCCATACAACACATTAGAACAATGGTTCCACTTCACGGCTAAGTACCTATGCTAATCAAATAAGGCTTAATATTTTAATATTATCAAATGTCTATGATCCACAAAAATGAAGTGAAAAATTGTTTACGCGCAATGTTGTGAGGTTCTTTTGAATTAATGAATGATATGTACTTACTAATTTTCGAACTAGACTTTATTTGAAATTTGATATATTTGAGTTAAAAATTGGTATTGGCAAAGTTGATTTAAGGAGAGTTACATGATAAAGCGATGTATATATATTGTGAATCCAAACACACACCATGGTCTAATACTTGCTCTAGCTTTGTCTCGTCAAGTCATACCCTATTGTTGTGCCATTCTTAGGCCATTCATAAGGCAATACCAAATGAGACTTTTCACTCGAAACTTCTTGCGGAAAGTA
The DNA here is from genome assembly GCA_963693085.1 of Alisma plantago-aquatica. Taxonomy (NCBI): domain Eukaryota; kingdom Viridiplantae; phylum Streptophyta; class Magnoliopsida; order Alismatales; family Alismataceae; genus Alisma; species Alisma plantago-aquatica. The sequence continues at coordinate 410,269,624 of OY856415.1, read as the reverse complement.
TATGCAAATAAGTACTTCAAGATATGGAGTTGTATTAGTCAAGGTGTATATTATGAACTTGCATATCTTAGATCAAAACTATTGCGATGGTGGCTTTCATTATTAATTGTGAGAAAGTATATAGAAAGGCTATGCAATGTGTTTGATAAGAGAAACCCCCCTCTATTCGAATAAACCCAACAACTAATTAACTAAATAATAATGCTCTCTAACACTCAATTTCAAGTAGAAGCTGAGTATCCCAAGTTAGCTTGCAAACAAAGAGACAAGCTAAAAAAACAAAGAAGCAGAATAAAAAAGATAAGCTGAGCCCATATAAGAATATCCCCACCCCTTCTGATTATAATCAAGCAGTCAAGTACTGAAACACTCAATACTCCCCCTCAAGTAGATAATCCATAGACAACAAGGACACAAGCAAGCAACAAAAGCTTGACGATGAGAGGAAATTGTCATCTGGAGTAGTAGTAATTAGCAGCAAGAAGATGGTCTTCATCACAGTCAATGTTTTAGAAAGCGGGAAGTAGGAGGCGTGCAGATAGCACCATGTGTTTGCTTGAGCGCCAGACGGGCGCTGGCGCTCAAGCGGCCGCTTTTTGAAAAAGCGGATGCTTAATTTTCTATATGATTGTATACATTTGTATATATATAAAATATTTTTTAAGAAACTTGTATACATAACTAGACTCATGTTGCAGCGTAAAATTCATCCTAGACAACAATATTGCTACTTAATAGTTGCTTACCTATAGGTGAAGCATTAAGATACATTTCTTATATGCAACAACATACTAGTATCATACTATCATGTAATCTACTTAATAGTTAGTACCATATATAGAGGAATTTATCACATATAGTCGTATACTAGTATCAAGCCATGATACGATGCACTTAGTAGTCATTATTATATAGTAGTCTATGAAGCACGTATACTCCAAAACAGGTGCCGTACCCGTATCCGATACGTATCGGATACCAATATTCTGTGGATACTCTTGGATACGTATCAGATACTCCCAATCCGTATCCATGTCGTATCCAGACCGTATCTAATCGGTAAAAACTAGAAAACAAAACTTGGGCATGACATTGCTTGATTAGCGTTTGACACCGGCTCCTGTCTCAACCCTCTCTGTTAAGTAGTAGCTTGCAACAAGGTTTTCACAGTTGCTTCCTTGAAGCAGTTCAAGGTTAGTCACCATTCCTCTTGCTAAATGCCAATCTTCCTTCGTCTCTTTATTGTTTGTACCTCCTCTGTTTTTTGGGATTTTACTTTTTAAAGAACTTCCATATGTAATCTGGATTTTTATTTGTTCTTGATTGCAAACCAATTCAGTCACCTTTACATGGTACTTGCGGATGCTTTCCTGCTAAAGTGCAAGTTTTTTGCACGTTGATGTCCTCTATATTCTATGAAAGGCTTCAATTTAGTATCGTTGGTTCACATGTTCTGAATTTCTATCTAGACAATATCTATTTCATCTCCTTCGAAGATAATCATTGCATCTCCATCCTTTTGTCCTATGAAGCACCAATACTCCAAAATAGTTGTCCTACCAGTACTGAATACATATCTGATACTAATACTCCTTAGATACTCTCTAATACATACCAGATACTTCTAAAGTTGTATTTTTTATTAGCAGGATATGACCTCTATGCAGCCAAGATACAACCAACCCATTTAGCAGCCAAGGGAGCATTCCATTCGTGTGATCCCTCAAAATCCCAAAACCATGTGACTTCCAACTCTAGACTCTCCCCCCTATTGTATTGCGATTTGAGAATGAAATTGGTATTTTCTGTTAAATTTTTTTAAAATAAACATTAAAAAAATTGTTATATGTTGTACCTATATCTTATATTTTCTAAAATTGTCATATCCCCGTGCCATACCCGTACTTGTATCCATGTCTGTATCTATATCCGTGCTTCATGGTAGCTAGCCATACATGATAGAAGATATTTTGGTATCACAGATGACACAACTCACTTTACGACGCAACATTACACGATACATGAAATGTGAAAGGTTTATAATATGATATTATCATTTTTTTTGTAATTTCTGTTTCACATTAATATGAATGAAAGACCCCATTTTATATCATTGTTTGATATTATGGTATTGGTTTCCATTTTCTTTAGAAATATTGTGATTTTGAATGAAATTTGGTTGTCTTCATCTATTTTTAAAATAAATATATTGGCTATTTTTAAAAATATTAAAATAAATATTTAAAAATTGACGTATCCATGACGTACCCATATTCTATATTTGTTAGAATTTTCGCATCCCCGTACGTGTACCCGTACCTGTATCTAATACGTATCCGTATTCGTGCTTCCTAGATAGTAGTACTATACTTCACAGAAATCTACATTGATTTTGTATTCCATTTACACACTGGTTTTTGTTTCTTAAATTAAGGTTCTATACTTAGTATTTAGTACTATACATAAGTACAATATTACTGATTTATGACAGTCACATAGTTTTACATTACATATACATGGTATTACTTGCTATAATAGCACCAGAATCAGTGTAGTATTACATACTAGTTAGCTATTGTACAATATTTAGATACATAGTTGCTTAATACAATATTATCATGTTAACATGTTAAATAGTGTTATACAATATCAATTGTCTAATATTATATACTAAAAATAACATAACATTTCACATTTGGGCATGGGAAGTGGGTCTAGATCTTGTTTTTCACTTAAGCAGACTCAGGCAGGCCCTCAGGATCAGTGCTCAGGCAGGCGCTTGAGTGGGCTGAAGGGGCATGAAGCGACCGCTTAATGCAAAACCGCTTGACTGCCGCCTAAGGCCTATTTAGAGCGGTCAGGGGTCTCAGCCGCTTGAGCGGCCACCTGGGCCACATTTTAAATGCTGATCACAGTCACTATCGTCGCAGTCCAGAGAGTGTTGGATCACAATTCCTAGAGAGTGCTAGGTCATAGTAGTAGTAGCTGATGTGCAAGCAATGGATGAGTAGAGAGTCAACATGCGCAAGGCACGAACAAGCAACAAGAAAAAGTCGATGTGCACAAGTTACATGCAAATAAAGCATGTGAAAACACAAAGTAGAGACGACATAGCCAGATAGAAGACCATCAATTTAAATTAGCAAGCAGTAGACATGAAGCTCCAGATAGTAAGCTCTCCTACAAGCATATAAAAATAGAAGCATAAAAAATATCATGAACATCCATATAGATAGGAACAAAAATAGTCTTCCGCTCCTCCATCTTATATTTTTACTACACTCATCTTCTTTATTCTCCCTCTCATGCCAACGATGGAAAGAATCAACAATGGTTTGGTGGAGAGTCATAAACAATGGCAAAGGAACTAGATTTGTAGGTAATATGCAACATGATCCGATTATGCAGATCTGGCTAGAAGAATAAATGGATCTTTGTGGAGGAAAAATTACTAATAACTTCAACCAATGTGCAACATGACCCAATTACACAGATCTGGGTAGAAAAATAATTAAATCTTTGTGCGACCTAAAAGGGACATGGTCTAGTTCAAAAATTAGATCCAATTAGCAGTAGCAATAATGTAAATTATGAGTGAAAAATATTTTCAACAACAGGTTATTTGTTTAGGGTTGGTAGTAGTAGGGAGGGTGGAGAGCGATGGATAGCAATTAGGAGAGGTAGCGATGGGGTAACGAGGAAGGAAGTAGGGACGATAGGAAGAAAAGGAGCTGTGACAGAGAGGAAGGGGCAGCGGTGGCTGATCATCTTCCTTTCAACACCCTAGTCAGCTCCCATAGACCCTACCCTAGCGCCGGCCCCAATGCACCCATCATGACCTAAGTCCACTCTTTGTTCAATTCCCTTACGAAATACAGTCTCGATTGCATCCTCACAAGGCTTCCAATACAAGAAGCTGGGAGTAGAGAGTTCTATCACAAAACTCTGTCGTCTCGTATTCAACGGGCAGACCTTACCAATCGTTTATGACATGGATGATGAAGAAGCATCAAAGTCACAAATCACGAGCCTGAAATAGAGAACGATGCACTTGTTCCCTTGTCTTCTAAGCACAATTGAGTTCTTATCAATCTATTGCGGCATTGCGGGCACAATGACATAAGATTTGACGAATAGTACTCCTACTTGCATCCATCAAGACGTATTGTTTCACCTCATATACAACATTGAGGCATGACAATACTTTATCAATACTTCACATATGTGACGATGATGAATGCCGTATCTGGCGGTGGCTGCCCATGGCTCGAGAATGGTGGGTGCTCGCGACTCAAGAATGGTAAGGAGAAGCAATAGGGACTTCGATGGAGAAGTAGACGACGGTTGTAGATGGTGACGACATGGCAGCAATAGAATTAGGAGTAGTGAGCAACAACAATGGAAGATGGAGAAGGCAAGAGCTGTCAACAACAATTGGTGATGGTGATGGAATTAGGCTAGGAAGGGATAGTGGCAAATGTTGCCATAATGACTGGAGACACTCGACGGGCAGCCAAGCCAAGTATCAACTACGACCACTCCCAAGCGGAGGCAACTCTTTTATTTCTTCTCTTGGCTAGTGTTTTAGATCTTGCTGTGATACCGTGTGAGAAAGTAAATAGAAAGGCTATGTGATACATTTGATAAGAGAAACCCCCTTCCTATGTATAAGAGAAGGCAAAAACGTATAGACTCAGACCCAACCCTAATGGGCCAAGACACACTTCGGCCATATACAAATAGACCCAACAACTAATTAACTAAACAATAAAACTCTCTAACATTAACGCTGGTACTTTTGTGTCCCATTTTAGACATGAGCTGAGCCAGACCACTCTGTGTAAGTTAATTTAGTTCTTTGATCAAGGATGCCCCAGAATACTCAATTACATGAAATGCTAAGAAGGCCTCTATTAAATGGCCACCTTAGTTTTATGGTGGACACATTCCAAACTACATGATATACATCAAGTGTGGTAAGGAAATGTGTCTACCTAGGTTTGGAACGCGTGAAGCGGGAAGCGTGCAGATTGACCCCCTTGAAGCGGGAAGCGGGTTTGAAAGCAGACTAAAGCGGGCGCTTTTTGAAAAAGCGGTCTGCATTGTCTTAAAAATCCTAAAAAATTTAGTGACCGCCATACTACCAATATAAAATAATTTTACTCAACAATCAAGCATTTTGAATGATATTTCATTGTAGAATGACTTCATAGATTAAAAAAGATCCTAATTATAAAAGTAAATGGTTACAAGCTAAAAAACACTCAAACATCAAACAAAATCCATAGTCTGACTCCTACAACGAGTAAAAACAAAATCATCCTGTAAAGATGAAGTGAGTAGGTATGAATGATATTACCTTCTATTAATAATTAGTTTTAATTACCAATCTACAATATACTGACTCGTTATAAAATTCAGAAGAGAATAGAATACATAGGCACTAGGCACATAGTAAGTTACAATAGATTGAGAATCATTACACTCAGAAGCAGTAATGGAGTGTGATGAATGCGTACTCGAGCGAAGCGTGCTGAGTCAATTACGTCAGTCGCAAACATTGTTTATTAATCACTAACATAGAACTAGTACACAAGACGTTGTATATAAAATCAGAAGTGAAATCTTTAACTTAAGAGAAGCGACTAGTTAAAATACTAACTTGACGTCTCAATGAGGGGTGACCGGGTGCGTGTCGAACTCTAGGGATGCAACGTCTCCTTTTGAGATACTTTCACTTTGGTCGCTAAGGATCGACTTGTTTCACTCCAAGCGACTCTCGTTGTTAGTGTGTTTTGTACAACCATTGTTGGTTCTTTTATGAACGGACAGGGGCGCTAAGGAATAGGGACGGATTCCCACTCCCAATCAAAAATCAAAAGGGCCACAAAGACCATTTCCTACCGACATTATTGTCGCCAACTTCTAACATCTTCTATTGAGAAGTTGATGGGGTGTTGAGGTCTAAGGGGTTGTGTAATCGGGTAATTAAATTGATAGTAGATTTGCCCAAGTAAGCAGGCTGAAGCGGGCCCAAGTAAGCAGGCTGAGGCGGGAATTTTGCTAAAAAGCGGCCGCTTCAGTTCAATCCGCCTCAACACCTGCCTAGGCCTAAAAAACAACGGCTGCCCCTTCCACAACGCTTAAGCGGGCGCTTAAGCGTGAAGCATGCCATTTTTTAATCGTTGGTGTCTACTGCTATTCTGACATATTTGTGAAATCGTTATGCAAAAATTGTTAAAAATTTGATTAACTTCCTCATGAGTGTTTAATTTGATAAGAATATAATGTTAACGTGCGCGAAGAGATAACATGAGCCGTGGAAGTATCTCAATTTCTGAAAATGGTGATTGAAGTCTCTTTCATAATGGTGAATATTATTGCACGGACTTACACAAATGACATCATAATGATAGGTTAGGAAGTGTGTACCGCCCAGTACATGTAACTTATGTGTACCTACCATTTAGATGATACATGTGGAGTATGCTCACAAAATCCAACCATATTGATTCATTCAACACCATATAGATTAGACACGATTAAAAAACCATCACCATATCTCATATGGATCATGAGATATAACAATATATCATCCAACGGTTTCTGTAGTTTTTTCAATTTACCGTTGATTACTAAATACACATTCTTTCATAGGATGATGTATAGATGTCAGATTGCGATGATTTTTGATACACATCTTATCTAAGGGGTATGAATTACATCCATAAGGTTAGATTGTTCAATAGAATCTTACAATTATCATAAATGAAGATGGGTACATGTAAGCTATATGTACTGAGCAAGGAATTAAATGCCGATACCGACGCTTTATCGACGACGTGGAAATAGATATTTACAGGTATACCGACGGAAATATCGACAGATGCAATCCTGGCCATATCGAAGCCAAAATGAACGAATTAAATCATGAAATTTTACAGGCGTGGTCTCAACACCTAGATACAACGTTTTATGCAATAAAATTCTATGTTGGGTATGTGGGGGGGGGGTCAATCATGTGTGAGTTAAGGAATATGTCCTGTTTTTTGGAGATTTCGATGAAAGATATCGATGACAAAATGCAAGAATTAAGATCTGAAATTTTACTAGCACAATCTATAAACTCATGTTAACACACTTATGCAATAATATTCAATTTACAACAAACATATAACAACATAGTATATTACTAACTCACATCAGTTGTGTGTTGAGTGGCGCGCTGGTTCTCTATACATACCTTATTGATATGGATGTTGTTGTTCCACATATTTCTCCCATGTCATCAAAGCTCTATATGACTTGCTGTATGAAACAACATGCTCATACACTTCAGGATTGACATATTGCATCATCCCAATCTTTGGAAAATGTTCTTCTAAATCTTTGAGATATTTTTCCTTGTTTGTTGAATTCTTGGGAGGCTGAGAAGAAGCGGGAGGAGGTGCCCATGATCGAGGAGCTTGAGGTTGAGGAAAAGGAGGTTGTAATGGAACACCGACAATAGGAAAAACTGTAGTATGCCCACCACTCCATGTTTGCCATCCATCTTTATAGTATGCTTTGGTGTTCACCCGAAAGCATCCATAAGGGCTATAGACGGAGTATGCTTCATGATATCCCAAACCAACTTCTAATTGTAATCTTGGTGGTGGTTCAACTTGATATCCAGAATACCCACGTTGGGACTGAGAAGTCTGACTCTCTGAGATGGGTATGGAAGTGTCTGCCCAAATAACATATAATCTTAACTTATTTGGAGTGGATCTAAGATTTGGGTGTATTTAGAGATTTTTGGAGAGCATTATGGTGAAAATAGAAGGAAATAGAGAGGGGGAGGGGTTGGAAATGATGAAGAATGAAAGAAATTAAGAAAACATACCTTGATTAGGGCTGATTTGAGCTCCAAGGAAAGAAATCGCCTAAAATCTCCTTGCTTCTTCACTCCAACAACAACAAACTCCAGTTCGCAAATCTCGATATGTCGGGGCGGCATACCGCCGATACCGCCCTTAAGTGGGAAATTTTGCACTGCAGCCCTCGAAAACCGCCGATATCGACCGATTTTACCCGTAAACCGGTGGGTTTACCGATATTTGCGAGCCTAACGACAGACTTGCGTGAACCGATGGCAGATTGCGTCGATATCGGTATATCGACCGATATATCGACGATATCGTCGATATCTTCTTCCTTGGTACTGAGGTACACAATTCTTTTAGCCATATATATGGGTTCATGTTTAATACCCGTGTGGGTAGTTACACACTCCAAAAATAGTTACTTTTTGTGGATTTTTTACTTTACATGTACGCTATATGTACTGAGGTACACAATTCTTTTAGCCATATATATATATATATATATATATATATGGGTTCATGTTTAATACCCGTGTGGGTAGCTACACACTCCAAAAATGGTTACCTTTTGTGGATTTTTTTACTTGTATGCATACCTTCCAAACAGTTACATTACATGCATAATAGCTACATTTGTAATAGCTGTACAATTATATATTTGTTCCAGAATTTTTACCTATTCTGCACAGTTTTACCTTTTTAGTCGAATAGTTACCTTTTTGACAACATAATTATTTTTCTATCCTGATAGTTACTTTTCTGACCAAATAGCTACTTTTCGGACTGCACGGGTAGCAAAACCTTAGTTACCCACGCGGGTAACGAATGAACCCTATATATGTGTGTGTGTCTATATATATATATATATATATATGTTAAATATTTGTCACCCTCTTACTGAAACAACTTCTCATTTATTTGGTTGACCAAATAAGTTTGCTATTGAAGAACATATACATTTTGGTTAACCTAAAACTTTGACATCAATATAAAAAAACTGCTTATAGTGGAAATTCTCACATAAAAATCTATTATAGAATGTAAATAATTATTGTCGTGTGTATCACAATAATCTAGGAACCATGAACACTGTATAGGCATGGATATGGGCTCAAACATGTGACACAACCGATTTTAAAAACTTAGAACATGGACACAATCAAACAGACAGAATATACACATTGACACATAAAGATCGAATAAATGCTAAAGAAAGTTAAACATGTATCTAAATAAATGGTAAATATGTGCAGCTCATAAAGATCAGAAACTCATAGTCAACAACTATTAATATCAACAATTGAATGACTTGTCCACAGCATCAAGCATTGAAGGAAAATCTTAGTCTAATTGTTAAATTCACAAAATCAAAACTGAAAATTGTAATGTTAATTACCCTTAGCTAAACCAACAATATAAACAATACCGCCACCACCATAGGCAATGACACCTCCAATGTTCACATTTTCTGGTTTATTCTTCATTTCATTTTTTTGTTTGGGACGACAATAATTTCTTAATCTAATCACCAAACAGCAGCTAGTTGATTGGGTCGGATTTGTTCAAATGACTGAAAAACAGTATGCATTGTCCATTAAGAATTGCATGTGAAACACCCACCACATCAAGGAATAAGGTTTTGGAATCGTTGAAATTTCGAGAAAAATTTCAATTTTGCTTGCATCTGCAACGAAATCATGCGACCGTATAACTATGTCAAAATTAGCCAAACATTTTGACCAATTTTAATTTTTTTCCAGAAAATAATATAATTTACCTATCTCCCACATGAAGGACCCCCACCTATCCCCATTTATAATGTTATTGCATAAAAAGATGCATATAGGTATATGTATACCTCGTGTCTCTGAAATTTCATGACTCAATTTATTCATTTTGGTGTTCGGAATGGGCACAGTTGCATTTATCAAAATTTCTGCTAAAATTTCTATAAATTTTGGTTTCCATGCCGTCGAAACCGGATACCCCATTCCTTGGTATGAATTACTAATATGTATATAATACAATATAATGTATGATATATATAATGCTGCTCACTCACAATGTTCTGAAATGCGTTATGCGGTATGCGTTCGGGTAGGGTACCGCATAAAGTATAAGCGGAATGCGGGAGCATAAGCGGGGCATATGGGTTTTTGGATTTTTTAAATTAATTCTATATTTTATACATCTATTTATTTAAAAAAATAGAATCATAATCATAAATTTCTTGCTATCTAGTTTTGTAGCCTAATAGCCCAAAATGTACCAATGGATCATTACATCATATTTTCCAATGATCAAGAAGAAAAATCAATCAACAAAACCCTAAGTTTATATAATGTACTAGAATATACAAGTAACAAAACACATTAACACATGCAGTTCATATCAGAACATTTATTGAATGAACACAATAAGAATAACCACAGTAACACAAAACATGGTAGTTCAAAGTAGAAATAGAAAAAGAACATCAAAAATAAAATCAAAACATCAAAATGATATGAAGAAATTAAGTAATAAATAGAGAAAAAAAAGTTGTAGGGAATATAAATTACTCCCTAGGCAACACACAAATTTGAAACTTTGTAAAAGAAAATATCACATCCAATTAATATCTGCAATAAATTCCCCTTTTATACAAGACAAAATCAGAACTGTTGCATGTGCAACATGTTCTAATCTTAGAGCAAAATAGAAGAGAAAAAAAGAGCGAAAGGAAAGAGCATAATGAAACATTGACAATTGTAAAATGTAATAATATATTTTGCACTACTCATTCAAAATAGAATTATTTCTGAGGTAAAATTTCAATATCTGATCTAAAACTAACTATATAGAAATGGTCATTTAATTTGGTTGATTTTATTTGAGGTTCTGTTTTTTTTTACTTAAGTCATCAAATGAAATGCGGGGCCTAAGCGTCCGCATATGCGGACCGCAGGACGCATATTCGGTCCATGCCCAAAAATAGCACTGCATAGTTATATGTGGAGCGGCTGAGGGTCGCATAAGCATATGCGGCCGCATAAGCGGCCTCATGCGGGGCGTATGAGAACACTGCTCACTCATGACGGAAATACATGGTGCAACATAAATTGTTGAGCCGTTCAAACTAGAGTTAGCTATTAAGTTTAGGTCACAATTGTAGTTATTAGCTTGGTTGAAAAAAGCTTCTTTATTGTATTGTGATATATTTATATGTATTATAATTAAATATAGCGGGTATATGTGTCTAGTAGGTACATGAATTCACCACCTAACATCGGATGATGGTTTTGGATGTGAACATGAAGATCAACAAAGGCAAGCATAACAGAAGACAGGATAGAAAGATCAAGTGGTGAAATCTTAAAGGAGAAAAGAAATTAACATTTTATGATTTACTTATCAAAGAGAACTTGGAATTTGGAGATTGATGTTAACTCTATGTGGCAAAGTATGACCTCCTACATAACAAAAATTATCAAAGAGATCTTGGGAGAGTCCAAAGGGTGTGAGCCTCCACAGAAAGAGACTTGGTAGTGGAATGATGAAGTACAAAAGACTATTAAACTAAAAAAGGGAGATCTATAGGAGCTTGCCCAAATCTAGAGATGATGCAACTTTCCAGAGATAGAAATAAGCAAAGAAAGATGTTAAGAAAGCTGTTCAAGAAGCGTCATATACTTTAATGAGATCTATAAAAATTTGGGCACTAAAGAAGGGGAAAAAGATATGTATAAAATGGTTAGTCAAGTTAAGTGCATCTAGAATGAAGATGGCAGAGTGTTGGTGAAGGATGATGATATAAAAAATCAATGGAGAAACTATTTTCATAAATTTTTCCTTGGAGATACTGGGAACAAAGTTAGAGGCTCGAGTTACATGAATGCCAGAGATATCACTTACACACGACATGTTTCACTATCCGAGGTCAAGCATGCTTTGAAAAAGATGAAAATGAACAAGGCATGCGGTCCCGGCGGTATTCCCGTTGATGTATGGAAGAGTATGGGGGATCAAGGAGCTATGTGGTTAACAAATTTCTTTATCAAGATTATGAAGATAAAGAAGATGCCAGATGAATGGAGTAGTGCTATAGTCCGGATCTACAAGAACAAAGGAGATGTTTAGATCTATACAAACTATAGAGGTATCAAGCTGATGAGTCACACTGTGAAGCTTTGAGAGAGGATTATTGAGCAAAGGCTAAGATTAATAACACATATATCAGATAATCAGTTTGGTTTTATGCCAGGGAGATCAACAACAGATGCTATTTTTCTGATAAGGAGGCTTATAGAGAAGTATAGAGGAAAAAAGAGAGATCTTCATATGGTGTTTATGGATCTGGAAAAAACCTATGACCGAGACTACCTAGGGAAGTGTTATGGAGGGTTTTGCATCAAAAGGGTGTGCCTATTTAATACATTGATATGATTAAAGACATGTATGATGACTCAACAACAAATGTTAGGACTCTTGGAGGAGAGTCAAACTTTTCCTATCACTGTTGGGGTACATCAAGGATCGACATTTAGTCCATATCTATCTGTACTTGTTATGGATGAGTTGACAAAACATTCAATATAATATCCTTTGGTGCATGTTATTTGCTGATGATATTGTGTTGATTTATGAAAGAAAAGAAACATTGAATGATATAATTGAACTATGGAGAAATGCATTGCAACATTGAGATCTAACATATTTATGATCAGTACACGCACAACTGAATATATGCATTGCAACTTTAGACAATCTAGAATTGTGAATGCTGGAGTCAAGTTGGATGGAATGGATGTACCGGTATGTGATAAATTTCGTTACTTAGGTTCTACTGCTGAAAAGGAGGGGTCTAAGATGATGTTTGTCACATGATTACAACATCATGGTTGAAGTGGATGAGTGCAACTGGAGTAGAATGTAACCAGAAGATCCCGCTCAGATTAAAAAGCAAGTTTTATAGAACAACTATACGGTCAACCATGCTATATGGGAGTGAATGTTGGATAATGAAGAAACAAAGTCTCTAACAAGATAAATATGGTGGAAATGCGTATGCTGAGATGGATGTGTGGAAAGATAAGAAAAGATTGTTTGAGGAATGACTATATCAGAAAAAAAGTGGGGTTGGTGAGGTGAGCGTCGAAGACAAGTTGCATGACCGTCTAAGATGGTATGGGCACGTGCAGCGTAGACCGACAAATGCACTTGTTCGAAGCAAGGTTATTGAGTCAAGCACAATGAAAAAAAGCAGAGACAAACCTAAATTAACCTGGGAAGAACTTATAAAGTGAGATTTTGAATCTGTACATCTTGACCAGAGTATATACCATAACAAAGATGATTGGAAAAGAAGGATCCATGTAGCCGACCCCAACATGGTTGGGATTGAGGCTTAGATGATGATGATGATGATAATGGGTCTAGTGGGTACAATTATAGTTGTAATCGTTAGTGTACCTGTCAAAAGCAGGTACATGGGTACAAGGGTAGATATGGATATGGTTATAGAAATTTGTAGCTGTGAACAGTAAGGAGGGTATATATTTGCGGGTATGCTGGTATAACGGTACTCAGTTACATCTCTAATGAATGGCTCTGGTTCTACCTTTTCCTTCTACACCTCTTATCTGACTTGATAATGTTACTCCAAACTTACATTTCCTGGTCTATGCTGCTCATGGCCAAGATTTCTGACCACCTAAGGGGGTTCTCTTGTAGTTTGTCCTCAATATTAGTGATCCTCATTTTATTTCTTATATAGTAGCCGATGTTGCTATGCTTTGTTATCTTTTTTTAATATATCGATGCTTTCATTCTTATATCTGCCAGATTCATCCTTGGGAATACCTTGTTTCATCATAGTTAAGTGTTCGCTCACCATCATACCGCTGACTGGGCCTATAATTGTCCTATGAAACTTTGTCGCCTCTCATGAGATGGATCCTAATATCAGTTATTTTCATAGCAGTTAGGTGTATGATTGATTCAGTTCTCCCACGTTTGTTGTATTACGCCTGCTGATATTAGGTTGGAAGATATTGCACTACACTTAGGTTTAGGGATCTTCTGCTGCATGCATTGTTAGAAGTTGCCATTATAGGAAAGAACCACTTGGTCACTTATACCCAAATTAAGATTGAACCTAAATTTGAAACTGGAATCACTTCAATTCTAGCTTCCGCATAGTTGGTACCAAATGACCTCTACAGATGCCGAATGAGAATTACTTTAATACTCAACGAGCTATACCAGTAATCTAAAATATTGGATTTCCAAAGCATTCTCATGCCAATAAACTTCCATAATTTTGTAGTAATGCTAATATATTTTTTGGTGCATGAAAAATTATGTATCACATATGTTTATGGTTTTATATGGACATTAATATATTCTTGTCAACAAATTTTTGATTATAGCATTTTGAAGAGTTCGTCAAGGATCATTTTCAAAGGCGTGGCTATTATATTTTAAAAGCTTGTGATACCTACATGAAAGGTTGTTTAGTTGGTACTCTCACAAAGGATGCTTGTTTGACTGAGGAAAGCCACAGGCATCCCTGTTCAGCTGGGTTTAAGATAATGCTAGCAAAGATCATACCGAGGTTATATTCGGTGCTAAGTGAAGTTGGAGCTGAATGTCATGAATTCGAACATTTACTGAAGTCTTGCTGACACTTTTATTGAAAAGTGGTGTGATCCCCCCTTATGAAGTGCATAGATGCTGCTTTGTGGTATGTAATTGTACCTTGATGAATCAGCTTTTCAGAATTTGCCAGAATACGGATGATAATCATGCTCTTAATTTATTGCAGGCTATTTAAAGTATATTTCATCAATTGTGGAATGTGCAATTCCACACGTGGAGGCAATTTCACAAGCTCTGAAGACTTGCACTGTTGCCCAATACAAACGACGTAAAATGTGAGAATTGGCGGCTGGATACTGTTTTGCTTGCTAACATTGGAAGATCCATCGATTTTTTGATTTGGTGGGTGTTCTTTTTTTGTTATAGCTGTTCATTGTGTATACACCTTTGAAAAAAAAATTGTGTGTACACCTTATATTTTTGTGGTAACAAAGTTATTTCTGCTATATGGAAAAGTTGTGCAGATCTAGACCCAGAACTGCCGATTTGCCCCCCAAAATGTGGGTTGGTCTTGCCAAAGGCTTATAATTATGCTGTATGTCTAATCAAAATTTAGATATTTTTTTAACTTGGACATTTTAAAATTTTACTGTAACAATTTTTGTATGGGTTGTCTAGTATACGCTGCCATTTCCTTCCCTGGCAGGTAAAAAAAGACTTCGAAATTAAAGTGTTGATATGTGATTCTTCTTATTATATATATGCATGTTAAAAAAGAGAGTCATCAAGGAGACTTCCTCTACTTGACCCCGGGAAGAGAATGGTAAACCAAGTGTGCAATTCACCGGTTTCAGTAGAAACCATGTCAGACATGAATTTTAATTGTATTCTTCCCATTTATGATTCAAACATGAGATCTTTGTTAGTGGCCACGGACCAATGAGCTACACCCTTGTAGGCTGTGTATATGCATGTTGGGATATACTCGGAGTGTGATTATTACACCGTATATTATGGTCATGTATCAAGTTTTTTTTTGGGAGTTTGATGTTTTTTGTTATAATAAATATAGGACTTATTTGAATGGTTGTAGATCACTCATTCAAAAACAACAAAATAGACGGCACAAGTAATTTAATTGCTATCAATCTTTGTTATAATAAGAACCAACACATGGTTTTTTCCCCATTTTTTGTGTGTTTAGATGGATATCATACAAGTATTCAAATGCGTTTCGTATTTGTTTTGTAAGTTATCTACTACATATTCAAGAGACCCATGGTTTGAAAATTCTAAATTATAGCATAGCGACATAATATGGCTTGTGTATAACGTCTCCAAGTTGATAATGTATCTTAGCTCTAGTCACCCTCGTGTGTGTGTGTCTCAATATATATATATATATATATATATATATATATATATATATATATATATATATATATATATATATATATATATATATATATAGTCAGATTAGAATACACTCGAGTGTACGAATCACAATACACTCAAGTGTGTTTGTATATCATGAATATATTTTTGCAAAATGTAAACCATTGATCTTCATTGCCATACTATAATTAAGCTACATATAAATTTTGAACGCATTTGGATGAGTGCAAGTCACTCATCTGAGGGCAACAAAATCAACACATGAAACTATTTTGAAATGCATAATTTTTGCAGTCTTTATAACATGACCTATAAATGTCCAAATATGCTCAAATTTTGTATATACGCTATTCACAAGATGTTTAAGAAGATTAATGGATTAGATTTAAAAAAAATATCGCGTCTTGAAAAACTACTTGAGTTTATTATGTTCCAAATACACTCGAGTGTATTCCTGCCTGATTATATATATATATATATATATATATATATATATATATATATATATAGGGATTGTACTCATTACCTGCACAGGTAGTTTGTTTAAAATAAGGTGGCTTGTATTGTAAATAAATGAAATATCCGCGCCGCTTCCCATCTCCGCGATACGCACAGTCACAAGTCCGTTAGATCTCTGTCGTTCGTCCTCAACGGCCCGACCATCTCCTCCATTGTCTGCGAAGACTCTCCTGTGGCAGACGAGCACAACTACCGCCACAACCTAGAATAGGAAGTCTTCAGCGAGTATGACGACCTACAATGCTTGCACAATGTGGAAAAGAAGTTGCTGAGAAACAACAATAAAATGGATTTTATCGACAAAAGAAAACAATAAAATGGATTTCAAGCTGTGACACTCTGTCTTGATGATCAACGTCCGCGATTTGGTGCCCTTTGACAAGGTGACAACCTGTTAGAATTTTGTCTCTTATCCTAATTGGATAAAAAATAATATCTAACAATATTAGGAAAGTACAATTAATGTTAGACTTGTAGTTGAAGACATTATTTCCTTATCCTTTTGTATTGTCGTTTCCTAATCCCTATAGAAATGTCGTATCCTCTCGTATTGCCTAATCGGGAGTCCCTATCTATAAATAGGGATATACACCGATGTATATGGTGTGCCAAAGAGCACCGATGTGTGGGGGTTCCAACGTGTGGTAACTTCGGGTGTGCCAACGTAGGACAACATCGTGTGTCAAAACAGGAAGCCACAAAGGATAGCCAAAGGGGAGAGAGAACGAGAGTGGGTTATGAAATTCTATTGTGGACACGGGATTGTGAGTGAGCGACAATCCTTGTAATCTTCTTGGAGTTGCTTAATAGAATTCTGTGGTCTTCTTCGCCAATCATGTTCTCTGCTTGGTTATTTATTTGGTGGTTATTGGCTTTGTCGACGTGGGCGGTCGTGACTTTTGTTGTGCATGCTTGGGCTGTATCTCGTGTGTGGTTTTTCTTGAGCTTGAAGCTTCCAAAAATCTTTTCAAGTGGTAACAGAGCAGGATTCATGCGAGACGATAAAAAAGCATTAAAACACAGAAAAGCATGACGACGTCGACAACTATCGTTGGAGGTCATCCGGTAGAAAATCTTGATGGCAACATCATGGAATCAGGTGGGCGTCACTACTACAGAAACGGCCTTTGGCGTCGGTCGTTTAACCCCATTTGGCGTCGGTTTCCGACCGACGCCTATGTGGGCGCCGCTAAAGGTCGAACACTTCGGCGTCGGTTTTTTAACCGACGCCTATTTAACCTATAGGCGTCGGTCGTTTAGTAGATAACCGACGCCAAAAGGGTTCGCGCCACAGAAAACGGCATCATCTAGGGCACTTTCTGCGTCGGTGTTTTAGTAAATAACCGACGCCACTATGGAATATAGCGTCGGTCTTTTAGTAGATGACCGACGCATAAAGTGCCCTAGATGACGCCATTTTTTGTGGCGCGAACACTTTTGGCGTCGGTTATATACTAAACGACCGACGCCTATATGTTAAATAGGCGTCGGTTTGATATGAATATCCGACGCCATTTCCAGGACTGCTTTGGCCACATCAGGCGTCGGTTTATTGAAAAAACCGACGCTGTAGGTCTTTCCTGACGGTTTTCTATAAATAACCGACGCCTATTTATATATATATTTTTTTCATATCAGTTTGCAGGCCTGCTGTGGCTGGTCAGCAGGATGAGAACCTGCAGTTCAGTTTTCTGAACTGCATGTTTACGACATCCATTGATATCAGCCTACAAACAGGCCGCAAACCTGCAAAAGTCACAAGCAAAATTCTACACAAGTACATACATTCAGACATCAATTCAATTCTCACATTCACACACATATAGAAACATTCAAATACATGTATTAACATTCAGAAATATTCATTTACATAGTATCATTCATTATCGCTATCAACATCCCAATTATATCTTACAGTTGCCACTGCTTGTATGGCTTTTGCCCATTCTTCTCTTACTTCATTTAATGCTTCCATCGTATATGGAGCATGTATATTTTTTAAACGTTTACCTGTAGTGTTGTCAGTTTTAAACACCTGCAAAGAGAATGATGTATATATATAAGTAATAATATAAAAATAATATAAGATTGATATATTGCATACTAACTAATGAGAATATATATAATACCTCATGTATGGTATCGATGTCCAATGCGGCATATTTGATAATCATCTGCATAAATCACATCACATAGTATGCGCATGCCCATCCATTGTCTTGTGTAGCACACTATAAATTGAAACATACAAAATAATACAACTAAGCACAATTCACATCAATAATATATATATTTGAGTCGGGAACTTACTTGTACGTTCTGCCAATTTATTGGCTGGTTCTTTTTCCTTGGGACCGTTCCTCCAGCCTTTTTGAATGCATCTAAACCCCTACATGTTAATATAACACAATAAATTGCATAAGTAAATAGTAATGTAATAAAAGATGTTAACGGATATAAAAATGAAATATTTCTCACCAGAATAATGGCATTCTCATTACGTGTCCAATTTTAGTGTTCAATGTACTCCCCGCAGGATCTAGATAATAAACAGTGAATGTCCCGGGGACAATGACTAGTAACTCCCAATGTCTACCGCTAGAAGTAAGAAGTTAACAATTAATAACTCAAAATGCAAAATAAAAATGGAATTTTCTTAAGTCCAAATTATAAATAAAGTAAACTTACTTGACATTGAATGGAGCTATTATTATCGTCTTCTTTTGCTGACCAAAAATTGTAAAAGCATCTATACAGTATTGTTGAACATTATCAGGGTCTTTAGCTACCAAACTAATCAATGATGGAATCAAAAATCCCACATGATCAAATGCAAATTGTTTGCAATGATCTTCGACTAGGTAGCTGCAAAACATATAGGCGTATGTATTAATATATAAGAAACCAGATCACCGGATCTTACACAAGGTATATGGATGTATAAACAAGATCTCACCTTATCCATGTCTCTATCATTGATGTATTCAGCCAATCATACATAAACAGCTCAATAATATCTTGTATAAATAAAGAGCTATCGTATGATTGACCTGCATAATCTGCATCTAAAGAAATAATTATAGGGCAATGTACATTATGTGCCCGTAGCCAACATGCCATTCCCCTACAAGCAGGACCTAACGGGTATGTTAGGTCAGTTGGAACCCAATCGGGTAATGCGGGAAGTGGAAGTGGAGGCCTAGGTGCTCCTGGTGTCTTCTTTTTAACCTGTACATATAATTTCAGATCAGTTGACATCATATATACACATTAACAGTCTAAATCAATGTAAATTTATCTTACAATTTCAGTCGTGTAGACGACATCTGCTTTGGGCCACAATATCACCCCGCCTTCTGCATCAGCAAGTCTATCAATATCCGGGTGGGGATATGGCAATGTAGCTTCTCTCCAATCAGGTAACACACGTATCGGGCTCACACGAACGTAGCCCTGTGGCATTGGAGTCCCGTGAAACATTGCCCCAGGAAGGGACGGGTAAGCCTGCGCCTCTGCAACAACGTAGTCTTGCATTCTTAAGCGGCATGGCTTCAATGCCTACAAATTTACGTAAAGAATATTATACATATATACATATCATCTTGAAAACATAACAACTTGAAAAGACTAACTACAATGTCATAAACAATACTTACAGCAGACGTGCTAGGCGATGGGTCTCCAGGATTACTCGCAGTCTGTGCATCAGGAGAAGAGTGGGTCGCCATAGGCGTATTGGAAGCCTGAGATGCCTGCCACCGCAGCAATTCTTCCTTGACCTTCTCAGCAACTACATCGTTGATCTTCTTAGCAACTAAATCCTCAACTCTCTTATTCTCCTATACATGGATAAAAGAAACATTAGCTTCTTATTAATGAATTTCCTTTTGCAGTAACATTCTAAAAAAAGAATATGTTACCTCTTCTTGAGAAAGTCCCGCTCTGGGTTTGCGCTGGGATGGCCCAAAGAATGCTTTGATGCCAACACCAGCGCCGG
The DNA here is from genome assembly GCA_963693085.1 of Alisma plantago-aquatica. NCBI lineage: Eukaryota > Viridiplantae > Streptophyta > Magnoliopsida > Alismatales > Alismataceae > Alisma > Alisma plantago-aquatica. Next base: position 410,249,269 of record OY856415.1, on the reverse strand, counting down.
CACCTCTAACACGTCCAGGATGCTCTGGGTTACCCAGAGCAACTGTCAATTCATCCCTTGTGCCCTGAGGGATGAACGTGCCTTGTTTCCTCTGCTCGTGCAGCTCCCGCTAATCACCATAAACAGAAATTGGTAAGTTAACACCACAAATAATCAATATTCAAACGATTTCTCTAAGAGTTGTATTTTACCATTTTTGCAGCCGCCTCAGCAGTTACAGGCTTCTTTATTTCACCCTTCTTGTTTTGCCTGCCAGCTATCCAGATATCATGGCGAGGCATGGGTGTGGCAGACTCCTGAGTAGGAGCAGACTCCTGAGTAGCCGCAGACTCCGCCTGTAGTCTTTGGCGAACGCTTGCATAGCCTTTTGGACCCATAGTGTGGTCATGCACATTCAGTGCACGCCTTGCTTTTTGTGCGTCACTGAGGGCCTAGTTAGTATGCACATTAATGATTTGGTTAGTAGCACTAAATGCTAATCTTGAATAGGTGAATACAATGTATATTAATTAAATTAGGAGTGACGCCTAATACCTTGAATTCTTCAGATTTTCTTGAAGTAACAAAATTGTCCCAATCTTCTTTGTCCAAGAAGTTCCATTGTTCAAGGGCTGACTTCTTCTTCTTATCACCCTCTTTTATGTATTCTCTGTTTAGATTTGTCCTATAATTCCTAAGCATCTTTCCAGCGCGTTGCATCACATTTTTACGATGCAACTTCTCATCCAATGCAAACAGATTCTGTAAAATAGAAATGTTATTAACTAGTATCCAAAATAGAATTGCAAATAATAGAATTTGTAATCTACAAAATAGAATTGCAAATAATAATAACTCACGCATAAATCCTTCCATATCAAGTCTTTTTTCCCTTGAGGAACTTTATGCCAATTGTCATACTTAACACCACAATGGCTCCGAGTGGTACACCCAAGATAGTTCACAAAATTATTGCGGTTCACTCCAATTGGATTTCCTCCATTATCAAACTCCACCACCAATTTAGATCCACTACCACTTAGCGCTAATAACTTCTTCAACAGAGTGATGCCCCTTTTCTTGTTAAGTGTCTGGTGTTGCGCATCAAGTTGCTCCAGTGCTTCAGTGGGTACAGGTGCATCAACCTAAAATTTGACAAAAATAAAACACACTAACTTAGCCCAATATAGAAATATAGGATATATGACATAACTAGAAGATAATGAATTTTATAGAAATACAAGATATGTTTTTAGAACTTACATTAGTATCCTCGCCATGCTCGTCATGGACAGCATGCTCATCATGGACTTCATGCTCATCATGGACATCATGCTCATCATGGTCAGCCATCTGAAAATGTCATTAAAAAGGCAAACATTTAGCATTTCTATTAACTAGAAAAAGGCAAACATTTAGCATTTGTATTAACTAGAAAAAGGCAAACATTTAGCATTTGTATTAACTAGAAAAAGGCAAACATTTAGCATTTGTATAAACATACATGTCTCTAAAATTGTGATCTTTTATCAATTAACAATCCTTCATTGTGATCTCCGCGCACATATAAGTCATCATTAGCTTCAATATTTTGTGGAGTTGGCAACCCAACTGAGAATGGACTGGAGTCATCATACTTATCATAGTACTCTTCTTCATCTATAGGATCTTCAATGAACTGTCTTTTACCATGAAGAACAACCAACCATTTATCATTTGCAGGATCATCGATATAGAATATTTGTTTCGCCTGTGATGCCAATATGAATGGTTCACCCTTCTCGCCAATCTTTTCAAAGTTCACCAAAGTGAAACCCAATTCATCCACTATAACTCCTTTGGTGTTATCAACCCAATTACATTTAAAGAGCGGAATTTTGAAATCTATGTAGTCAAACTCCCAAATGTCCTCAATGACACCGTAATATGACATTTTAGCTTCACGTGGACTCTTATCCTTTGCACTTGCAAAGTACATAGTCGACGCTTGAAGAGTGACCCCACTATTTTGGACGACACTCTTATCATCTTGGCGCTTTGTGTAATATGTGAATCCATTAATGTCAAACCCTTCATAAGACATAACATTCGGTTTTGGTTTAAAGGCGAGGCATTTGATAGTTTCTGTAATATCATGTGGTGTTTGAGATAGTTGATGTAAGACTTTATCTTCAAACCACTTAGTAAAAGTCTTATTATGCTCTCTAGCAAGCCACATTGAACTTGCTCGAGGATGTTGTCTCTTTATGAAATTGGTATGTTCCTCGATATAAACACTCACTTCATCCATATTGTGTAAAATATACAAGTGAGCTTGTTCCAACTGCTCACGGCTGATTACTTTCACCCGTGATCCCAAAATTCCTTTGCCCTCCTCAATATTCTTGTCATTATCAGGAGTGTCATTACCACTGAGAAAGTCATTGCAAAAATCCATAACCTCTCTCGCCACATAACCTTCAATAATACTCCCTTCAGGCCGATAACGGTTTCGAACATCACCTTTAAAAACGCTCATGTATCGTTCAAAGGGATACATCCAATGCAAGAAAACTGGTCCCAACATTTTCACTTCCCTAGTCAAGTGGACAACAAGATGTACCATGATATCAAAGAACGAAGGAGGGAAATACATCTCAAGCTGACATAGGGTAACAACCACTTCTCTTTGCAAATTATCGAGAGTATCATGGTCAATAACTTTGCTGCATAGACTGTTGAAAAAGAAACAAAGTCTGGTAATCGCAAACCTTACATGCTTCGGCAATATAGATCGAATTGCCACGGGCAATATTTGTTGCATTAGAGTGTGACAATCATGAGATTTAAGACCTATCAACTTCAGATCTTTCATTGATACCAATCTACGGATGTTGGATGAGTAACCATGTGGCACCTTAACATTTACCAAGCATTCACAAAAAGTTTTCTTCTCCTTTCTAGACAACGTGTAACAAGCGGGAGGTAAGTATGTTCTTTTATTACCCATTTCACGTAATTCTGTTAATTCTGACCTTATTCCCATTTCACGTAGGTCCAGTCTGGATTTTATCCCATCTTTAGTCTTACCTGGTATATTTAATAGAGTACCAGTGATGCTATCACAGACATTTTTCTCAACGTGCATTACATCGATACAATGCCTGACTGTCAAAGAACTCCAATAAGGAAGATCCCAAAATATTGACTTCTTCTTGAATGACGAATTGTCACTCCGTGTGGCCATACTACATTGTGATTTCTTACCAAATTCATTGACAATGTCTTTTACTCTTTCATAAACAACATCCCCTGGTATAGGTTTAGGTGCACTTCGTTCATCATTCCATCCATTGAATGCTTTGCGCTTCCTACGATACGGATGGAATTTTGAAAGAAACCTTCGATGACCAAGATATACAGTCTTGCCGCCATGTTTTAGTCTTATTGAATCAGTGTTTTCTTCACATATAGGACACGCTTTAGCTCCTTTGACACTATATCCAGACAAATTCCCATATGCTGGAAAGTCATTAATAGTGCAAAACAACATAGCGTGCAAACGAAATGTCTCTCTTGCTGAAGCATCATAGGTCATCACACCTTCAGCCCAAAGTTTCTTTAAGTCATCAATCAAAGGTTCAAGATAAACATCGATATCATTTCCGGGTTGTTTAGGGCCCGATATCAACAATGACAACATAACATACTTATTTTTCATACACATCCAGGGAGGAAGATTGTATATAACAAGCATGACTGGCCAAGTGCTATGTTGGCTGCTCAATGTCCCGTACGGATTCATTCCATCTGTACAAAGCCCAAGTCTTAGATTCCTATCTTCTTCACCAAATTTAGGGTACAATAGATCAATCTTCTTCCACTGTGGGGAATCAGACGCATGTCGTAGGATCCCATCATTATTTTTCTTAACATCTGCATGCCACCTCAGATTCTTCGCATCTTTCGGATTTGCAAACAAGCGTTGAAACCGTGATATTATAGGTAGATACCACAACACCTTGGCAGGAGAACCAGTTTTGGACTCCCCCAAAGTCGTCAATTTATACAGTGACGCACCACATTTTGGACAATCTTTCAAATCTACATAGTCCTTTTGAAATAATACACAATCATTCGGGCATGCGTGTATCTTCTTGGCCTCCATTCCCATTGGGCACAACATTTTCTTTACCTGGTATGTTGAGATTGGAAGCTCGTTTCCTTCAGGAAGCATTTCTTTCAACAAAGTCAACAATGAAGTGAAGCTTTTGTCGCTCCATCTATTGTTAGCTTTCAACTTATACAATCTCAAGACAGCGCTAAGCTTCGTAAACTTAGCACAACCTGTGTATAACGGTATCTCAGCATCATGCACAATGTTTGTAAAGATAGGAGGTGGATTGGTGTGCTCTACCCTACAACTATCCAGCATCGCATCAACGATGTCTGCTGGAACTGGTTCGTTCACATTTACGTCATCAGAGGCAATTTCTTCTTCCACCCAAGCACTGCTATCGACATCTACTGGTTTCGATTTTGAAATCTCTCCATGCCAGTGCCATTCTGTATAGCCTTGTACAATCCCGTTGCACATGACATGACTTTTGATTTCCTCACCAGTGTTGACTTTCAAGTTGTTACCGCAATGCCTACATGGACAGTAGAACCTATCTGTAGGTTTTTTCCTATGTTCCTCGGCAAATCTAATAAACTGATCAAGACCAGATATAAACTCTGGGGTACAACGATTACGAATCGACATCCATGATCTATCCATTCTATGATCAGAGAAAACAAGTATATATTAGGAAACAAGTATATATTAGGAAAAGATTAGGCAACATTTCCCCGCTGTTCTCTAAGTACATATATACTTAGAGAAGAAACGGGGAAATGCCAACAAACACATGTGATGTCATTCTTATATATAATAAATGTGTACCACCTATCCCATCCTTGAACACCTAATCTCACTAGTAAGTGTATAATGTGTATTGGGTTTTCAAGAAAATTTCGGCAGCATTTCCCCGCTGTTCTCTAAGTACATATGTACTTAGAGAACAAACGGGGAAATGCTACTAAAATTTTCTTGAAAACTCAATACACATTATACACTTACATCCTAAGTGAGATTAGGTGTTCAAGAACAGTCCCAAACCGGGGACTATCCAAGATTTACTCCTAATGAGTCAATCTTGGACGGGTTTCTAGGCCAACAAACACAATAATAGATATCTACAATGAAGCCGGACTCCATACAAACAGTATATAATTTGGTGATTGTTCATTCTAATTTATACCAATGTACAAGTAATATAAAAAACAATGATTGTTCACATTTTAGGCCAACAAACACATGTGATGTCATTCTTATATATAATAAATGTGTACCACCTATCCCATCCTTGAACACCTAATCTCACTAGTAAGTGTATAATGTGTATTGGGTTTTCAAGAAAATTTCGGCAGCATTTCCCCGCTGTTCTCTAAGTACATATGTACTTAGAGAACAAACGGGGAAATGCTACCAAAATTTTCTTGAAAACTCAATACACATTATACACTTACATCCTAAGTGAGATTAGGTGTTCAAGAACAGTCCCAAACCGGGGACTATCCAAGATTTACTCCTAATGAGTCAATCTTGGACGGGTTTCTAGGCCAACAAATACAATAATAGATATCTACAATGAAGCCGGACTCCATACAAACAGTATATAATTTGGTGATTGTTCATTCTAATTTATACCAATGTACAAGTAATATAAAAAACAATGATTGTTCACATTCTAGGCCAACAAACACATGTGATGTCATTCTTATATATAATAAATGTGTACCACCTATCCCATCCTTGAACACCTAATCTCACTAGTAAGTGTATAATGTGTATTGGGTTTTCAAGAAAATTTCGGCAGCATTTCCCCGCTGTTCTCTAAGTACATATGTACTTAGAGAACAAACGGGGAAATGCTACCAAAATTTTCTTGAAAACTCAATACACATTATACACTTACATCCTAAGTGAGATTAGGTGTTCAAGAACAGTCCCAAACCGGGGACTATCCAAGATTTACTCCTAATGAGTCAATCTTGGACGGGTTTCTAGGCCAACAAACACAATAATAGATATCTACAATGAAGCCGGACTCCATACAAACAGTATATAATTTGGTGATTGTTCATTCTAATTTATACCAATGTACAAGTAATATAAAAAACAATGATTGTTCACATTCTAGGCCAACAAACACATGTGATGTCATTCTTATATATAATAAATGTGTACCACCTATCCCATCCTTGAACACCTAATCTCACTAGTAAGTGTATAATGTGTATTGGGTTTTCAAGAAAATTTCGGCAGCATTTCCCCGCTGTTCTCTAAGTACATATGTACTTAGAGAACAAACGGGGAAATGCTACCAAAATTTTCTTGAAAACTCAATACACATTATACACTTACATCCTAAGTGAGATTAGGTGTTCAAGAACAGTCCCAAACCGGGGACTATCCAAGATTTACTCCTAATGAGTCAATCTTGGACGGGTTTCTAGGCCAACAAACACAATAATAGATATCTACAATGAAGCCGGACTCCATACAAACAGTATATAATTTAGTGATTGTTCATTCTAATTTATACCAATGTACAAGTAATATAAAGAACAATGATTGTTGACTTTCTAGGCCAACAAACACATGTGATGTCATTCTTATATAATAAATGTAAACCACCTATAACAAACACATTGTCCAACATTAGGTTCAACACTTGAAACATAGATTCGTTTTCAACATAAAAAATTTGTATCATTAGGGTCCAACATGTGGATTATATGGGACATACACATCAAGGTGGTCATAAGGGAGTATATTTCCTTATTTATGAGTAAGCGATATAAGATTAAGATCCATATAAAAATTAGGGCAGAAGTAAGAAATAAATCTTCTTTAGGATACAGTAGACCCTTATGGATGTATTTAGGGTCATAGGTACCATCATAGAACAAAAGGGGTACACTCTAGGATTTAAGATCACACTACATCATGTATTTTATACAAAATTACATGTATGTGTATATAAAAAATATATTTATAAGGAACTTCTATACATATCTAATCAACAAATTAGTAATTAAGTAAGTATTCATCAATACTTACTATTAATCAGTATCTCTAATATTAAAATCGGCAAGCAGATCAGTTATTGTAAAGATACAATTTACAACACATCAAAATTTCTAGCACAAATGAGCACATAGTCAGAGATAAAGATGTGTCTAAGAACAGTTATCAAAATTTCTAGTATATAGTTCTTTTTTTATAATTGTCTAAGAACACTGACTCCAGAAAACCAGTTGGCGCATACCTGTTGGCGCGGGAGGCAGCGGGAGTCAGGTGGAAGCTGATGGCGTGGCGGCGAGCTCCAGGTGTCAAGCAGGCGTCGGCGGCGCCGTCGGCGGCGAGCTCCAGTCAGGCAGGCCGCGGCGGCGATCAGCTCCAGGCGTCAGGCAGGCTGAGGCGGCGAGCTCCAGGCTCGTCAGGCGTCGGCGGCGAGCTCCAGCAGCAGTGGCGGCGGAGAAGGGGGCGCCGGAGTAGCAGTGGCGGCACGACGGCGCTGTCGTGGAGAAGAAGGAGAAGAGAATCGACGGCGACAGGGTGGGAAATCGACGGAGAAGCAGAAAAAGGGCTCGCAATGAAACAGAAGAAGAGGAAGAGTCGGGCATCGCGGGTTATAAAGTCCCATATAGCGTCGGTTTTTTACAACAACCGACGCCTAAACGTCTTTAGCGTCGGTTGTCTGAGAAAACCGACGTCCAACTGGGCGATAATTTCATGAAATTGTTTGGCGGGAACCACCTTCAGCGTCGGTTATCCTTTAATCACCGACGCTGAAGGTGACACTTTTCGCGCAAATTTTCATCAGACATAGGCGTCGGTTTCTACCTAAATAACCGACGCTGAAAAGGACACTATTTTTCGCGGGCGACTTTAAGCGTCGGTTTGTTATAAACAACCGACACTGAAGACAAAGCGGTACCCGTGTCTGGCTGGTCTTCGAATATAGACGTCGGTTTTCGTAAACAACCGACGCCTAACATAGAAGGCGTCGGTTTTTCTTAATAACTGACGCCCAGAAAAGTGTCACTGAATGCTATTTCTGTAGTAGTGCGTGCATCTTCTAGTTGTGAAATATCAACGCGAGGTGGAGTCGTGTTATCTATTTACAAGGGGCAAGTGACCATGGAGGCTACCTGGTTCTATGGACTGGTTGGATTTTCTCTAACCAAAAGAGGAGCGACTGATGGGAGGTCTATCGACTTGGAAGGTGTAGATGAAGCAGTAGCATGGGTGGCGGGTGTCATGAACTCGAAGATTGCTACATGTATTTAACTCTCACGGACAGTCTGGTGCGAGATTGCAAACTCAGCTGCAAATTTCAATAGATGTAGAGGCGAAGCTGTCAACTGTTGGAAAGAGGAAGTCATGGCTGGACCGACCACACAATGTCTTCAAGTGGGTGTGACTAAAAGAAGACCCAACCCTATGGCATGTGGGCCAAATGTGCGAAGGATGCGGTTCTTCCAACCGCAGGTGGAGGCGGTACAGTTTCTTAAACTGTATAATACGAGGAGCTCTCACATGAAGGGTCTGGACAGTAATGTCTGGACACACTCCGTGCAGGCGTGCATGGTGATACGCTTCTGGAAACAAAAGCAGCTTCCGAGGGCGGAGGTACAGAAGAAGAACGAGAGTAAACTTCTTAGAGGAACAACTTCAACGGATAAGATTTAAGGTGGAGATTGTTAGGATTTTGTCTCTTATCTTAATTGGATAAGAAATAATATCTAACAATATTAGGAAAGTACAATTAATGTTAGACTTGAAATCGAAGACATTATTTCCTTATCCTTTTGTATTGTCGTTTCCTAATCCCTATAGAATTGTCGTATCCACTCGTATTGTCTAATCGAGAGTCCCTATATATAAATAAGGATATACACCGATGTATATGGCGTGCCAAAGAGCACCGATGTGTGGGGGTTACAACGTGTGGTAACTTCGAGTGTGCCAACGTAGGACAAAATCGTGTGTCAAAACAGGAAGCCACAAAAGATAGCCAAAGGGGAGAGAGAACGAGAGTGAGTTACGAAATTCTATTGTGGGCACGGGATTGTGAATGAGCGACAATCTTTGTAATCTTCTTGGAATTTCTTAATAGAATTCTGCGGTCTTCTTCGCCAATCATGTTCTCTGTTTGGTTATTTATTTGGTGGTTATTGACTTTATCGACGTGGGCGGTCGTGACTTTTGTTGTGCATGCTTGGACTGTATCTCGTGTGAAGTTTTTCTTGGACTTGAAGCTTCTACAAATCTCTTCACAACCTCTAATCTCATCTGACGCAAGTCCGCTTCAAGTACCACAACGCCGATGCAAGGACAAAGCCATAAGCACCACCTCAAATCCTTAGTTCCTAATGGTCCCTCCCATCCCTCTTTGCAAAAATGTGTCTTCATCGGTGTTTTCGCTAATAAGTCTACTGACGACTGGATTGGAAACAGGCGCCACAAATATAAGAGGTCCCTATTTCATCTCAGAGCACGCCTAGAGCAAGGAGGGAGGACACCTGAGATCCCTATTATGGAGGAGTGTGGACCAGGTTGCTCCAGATTTCATCCCAGAGGAGAAGATCCAGACGCAAGAGGTCCATGTTGCATTACCTTCTGACTATGATCGTCATCTTGTGCACGATGCCACCGAAACACGGAGGCTCACCTTTGTTATCCCTGTGAAACCGTAGTGCGACAGCGACGGAGTCGTAAGATGATTTCTTCAGCACTGACCAGTTTACCGAGAAGAGGCAAAATAGTGGAGGTGGTGAAGGAACAACAGGGAGCAGTGACACGGGAAATTGTAAACAACTTGGCGAGAAAATTAGATGCTATGTATGCGAAGAGGACCTTGATAATTTTTTGGCTGGCCGGCTACAGTGGTGTCATATTGGTGATGCACCATTCCTGGACGAGTCCAGACTTCTACATATTAACGGTCACTTGTTGGTGATGGTTGAGACAAGAAACACACAGGCGATGAAGCAACTACAAACACCATACGTGATCATGGGCAGATTGATTAGCTAGTTAGAATACATGTTGTGAATTTGTGAAAATTCATACAACATTGCCTTACAATCATATGAATATGAGGTTATCGTCGGAGCTAGCTATGCACCTGCTTAGTCTGGACATGATGATTGATTTCTAATACTTCATTAACTTATTCCTCTTCACTTTTTTATTGAAAAAGATTGTGTAGGTCCATTAGATATATTGGAAAATGCATGGGGTTCTAAAAGGATGATTCCAACAAATGTACGCGAAGTGTATGATGAAATGCTTGGGCCGCATGATATACCCATTAATTCTCATGCAATTAAACATCAACTAAGGTTACAGAAACATGTAATTTTTATTTTATTTTTTTATGACGAGGAATACCTCCCGAAAAAGTCACAATTGGATCCGACCTAGTCAAGGGTAAATCCCAAAACCAACCGCGTACTTTGGGGGAACCGTGGTGCTCTCAATCACATGGGGACTTGTTACACTTCGAGGGAAACCGTCAGAGTCGAACCCGAGTCCTTCATTGGGGATTGTCGTGCCACACCGCTGGGCTACTCCCTCGCCCCATAAGAATAATATAAATATCATCAAACAAATAGGTACAAACATCACACAGGATGCATTAAAGTAACACAGCCTAGAGAGGAGAAGATCGAGATGCAAGAGGTCCATGCTGCATTCTGACCACAATTGTCATCTTGGGCACGACGCTTGGTTGCATCACCATACAATGATTTGCCTTTGTTGGCTCCACTGAAATCGCAGTGTAGCATTGACAGTGTGGTCAACTGTGAGGTACTCGTTCCAGCTATAAAGTAACTTTGTGTATTGAAAAGTAACTCTATGAACTAAAAAGCAACTATTTAAATTTTTAAGTAATTATGTGAAATGAAAAGTAACTATTGGACGTATTAAGTAATTTTGCATCCACAAAAGTAACAAAAAGTCCCAGAATATAACTATAACAAACGATTTATAAGAATACAAGTATCTAAATATAAGGTTACACAATTGTTGTGCTATTGCGGCTAAAATAACAAAATACGATCATTCTAAGTATAATATAACTCTGTGAACTGAAAAGTAACTATGTAAATAAAAAAAGTAATTATGTGAAGTTACAGGTAACTATGTGAACTCGAAAGTAATCGTGTGAACTAAAAAGTAACTGTTAAACATATAAAGTAATTGTGGGTCCACAAAAATAACATAGGGTTCCAGATTGTAGGTACAATGGATGCTTAATAAGAATGAAAGTATCTAGACATTATTTCATACTGTTGATGTGTTACTGGTGGTAAATAACAAAGTATGATTTTGCTGACTATAAGTAACTACCTGAACACAAAAGTAACTATATGAATTACAAAGTAACTATTTAAACTGAACCGTAATCGTTGGACATATAACGTAACCGTTGGACATATAAAGTAATTGTTGGACATATAAGGTTGACTATTAAGAAAATGCTATGGTCAATCTCGGTTAGCAAAAAGTGCACTAAAATCATCCCAACCTAAATTGGGTTGGGGAATAAAATAGCTTGGATTGTCTTGGTTTGACTAATGTGGTGGAGGTGAAAACTAGCTGAAGTTCTATTCTAATGATTCTCTGTGTGGAACAGATTGGTAGGGATCTTTGCCCAATTGTGGGTTTGGTGTAAGTATAAATCTTTTTAGTAAGTATCATGTGAGTCTGTAATTATTTCATTACTTTTTATGATCAAATACTATTTTTCATGTCAAACAGTTACTTTTCCGATTACAAAATTAGTTTTTGTGTTATGAAATTACTTTTCATGTTAAATAGTTACTTTTCATACCATATATATAATTAACTTTTGTGGCAACTAGTTACTTTTCACACGCTTAATTTAATTAGAGGAATTCTTACGCAATCGTGGGTTCGGGTGTAAGTATAATTTTTTTAGGAAGTATCGTTTGAGATAGTAATCATTTTGTTACTTGTATGATCAAATATCACTTTTTGTGTCAAATAGTTACTTTTTGTATAACATAATTATTTTGTGTCAAATCATTACTTTTCATGTCAAATAGTTATTTTTCATATCATGTTATTACTTTTTATGTCAAGTTGTTACTTTTCATACACATCAATTTGATTAGTTGGATTCTTGGCCAAATGTGGGTTCAGTGTATGTGTAATTTTTTTTAATAAGTACCATGTTGGTTTGTAATCATTATGTTACTTTTTATGATAAAATATTACTTTTTATTTCAAATAGTTACTTTGCATACCACATAGTTACTTGATGAATCCATATTCATCTTGAAATTCAGTCGCCATCTGAGGCCCAATTCAACTCAATTCATTCGATTTCATCTACTAAATCTTACAAAATGCAAGATTGATTAATGGTTTGAATTATCAAGATTACTAACTAGATTTATATGATTTTCATGCATATTTTATACAGGTCATGATGAGGTTGAACCATCAACTGAAACCCACCTCCATTTAACCCTAATCCACCTTTATCAACACCCTTCATCTCCTTCACTTTCCATCAATGGTCATCACCATCCCTTGCTTCATGATTGACCTTCACCTTCATCATTCATCTCAACCATCCAATCACATATCAACGCCTCCTCTCAGTTTGCCCTAGAGGTTTTGTCCTCCATTTGTTCTAGCGATTTTGCCCTCTCGATCATCCATTCGGTCTGGGCCTTCTCCTGGCCACACGATCTTGATCACATGGTCTACCCTCCTCGCGGTTTGCCCTTAACCCCTCTCACGGTCTCAAGACTGTGAGAACTCTCACGATCCTAAAACCGTGAGAGCCCCACGATCACTAAGGCCGCATGGACGACCCTTCACGATCTTCCTCCATCGCTCCCTTCTGTTGTCGCAGCCTCGTGGTCTCCTCTGCATCCCCCCGACCAACAACCTGCATCCTCCACCTTTCCTTCATCTTCCTTCCACCACCTCTGTAACCCTAAAACTCCAACCGATGACTCCACCTACAACCATGGAAGTGGCACGACTACCTCCATCCACTCGCACCCTCGCCATGGCACTGTGATCGGTCATGACCTCATCACCGCCAGGGATCATCACCACCTTCCTCTTCTTCATTCTCGGTCTGCAGTAGCACCTGCCCGCCGAACTACCCTAGTGGTTTCAAGACCGCTAGCGCCCTAGCGGTCTCAAGATCACGAGCGACCTAGCGGTCTGCTGAAACCGTGAAGAGGCGACGATCCCTTCTCCATACCATGAGGCCTGAGACCGTTGATCGGAAGTAAGATCGTGAAGCAAGCAAAACCGTGAGGCATCTAATCATTCAAGACCGCAAGGAAGGCAGCGATCTCGAAACCAAGAAGGCCACAAACCGTGAGGAGGATAGCGGCCCAAGACCGTGAGGTTACGAGCATTCTCCTAAACCGTGAAGCCAAGAACGATTGGAGGACAACCATCGAGACCGCGAAGACCAAGATCACGAACGCAAGACCGATAGGCCGCTGATCGTCCAAGACCATTTGGAGTGGAGAGACCGCGAGGACCCCAGACCATGAGGACATATGAACTCAAGACCGTGAAGGATGGTGTCGTGAAGACCGTTAGGGCACCAAACCATGAAGACCCTCACGGTCTCAAGACCGTGAGGATGATTATCGGTTTCCAAACCATTAAAGCAGAACCGTAAGGGAATATCAGGTTAAAAAACCGTGAAGAGAGGATTCACACCAAAAACGTGAAGACCTAACCCAAGCCTATAAATAGGACCAATAGGGTCCTCATTTGGGGCATCAGATCCGGGACGCCACCAGAATGCCCGAACGCTGGTCCGATCCCGATCATCATGTACATCCACAACCTGCTCCTCCTACTACAAGAAAGGAGGTCGAGAAGAGAAGGAAGAATGAGAGAGAAAGACTGCCCGATCTATCTTGACATCCCTCGTTCCTCGTCCAGATCTGGTCCAACATGACGTAGAAGACCACATCATCTTCACTGAGCTGCGATCACCCTCTACATCATGCTCATGGTGGAATCTTCCCTCTCTCTCGTTCTTCTTGTTTCTCGCATCATGAGCGAGTAGTTTCATTTCACTGGGGTGCGGGGACTAGCCCCGCTGCCCATGCTTTCATGTCCTTTCATTTTGACATTCCATGACAATGCATATAACTTTTCATTTCATTGTTAATCGTCAATGCTTGCTTGTAGATTGATCACCTGCTTGCTTTTATCTTGTTCTTTCCTATGTTGTGAGAACTTCAATATGTAGGATTGAATGTCAATTAACACGATTGACTCCCTAACTAGAAATGAAAGGGATTCCTTGAGGTCATAAGTGTATGATCCGTGAGGGGATGGGCCATCTAGCCCACAATGATGCTTCTGTGTGCCTAAACATCCCTCAGGGAGGGCCACAACTTCAATTGGATATCTGTATCTTCGGAGCCGTAAGTGTATGATCCGGATGGCGACGAGACATCTGATGCCTAAGGTGATGCTTACGCGGACCTAAACATCCCTCTGGGAGGGTTCACAGTAGTTCTATTTGGATAGTTAGATCTTGCCTGGATGTTTGTGATTGAATGTGTTTGTATGTGCAGCGGTGGTGAAACCCGAGACCACCCCAGTGATTCCATATCATTAATCTAGATCAACTTCAATTCTGCTCTTTACTTTCCTACACTTAGTTTAATTAACCTCAAATCAACCAATCGTTCTAAATATTAGTCTTACTTGAGCTAGACTCGACTAGCAAGGATTCTTAAAAACAGTGTCCTTTGGGATTCGATCCTCAACTATACTGTGATAAGACCCATCCTCTTGCGGGTGGTATTATTGCACAAGGTTTTGATAAAAGCTCAAGATTTCAACCCTGAGTGAATTTGTTAGTGCGATAATAGACCACGTCAAATTCTGGCGCCATTGCCGGGGATAACGAAATCAGTTAGTCAAATCTAGTTCTTTTGAGGCTAATCTAGTTTTTTTTTTATTTTTCTTTTGAAACTATTGATCATTCACTTGAATTTGGTTCTACTCCATCAATCTTGTTTACAAAAGATCTTTCCATCTCAGGTACCACCAAAGACTAGTGTATGCACCGTTTGAACAGTCCCAGACTCTCTGCTAGCTTTGACCCTGAGATAGACAGAACTTTTCGCCGTCAGAATAGAGAAAACCAAGAAAGAATGGCTCAAGAGGAGGAAATTGCCCGAAGGATAGCTGAAGCCCTTAATGTGTAAAGAGAAAGGCTCATGCAAGAAGTCAGAGCTACATTTCAAGAAGAAATCCAAGCAGCAAAAGCAACAGAACTGCAAAAGGACCTTAGGGAATTCTCAATCTCTAAAGTTGCTGACATTCATCACCCAGTACAACCTCCTCCTATGAATGCTCCCAACTTTGAGATACGAGCACACTGGATCACCTTGCTTCAAAACAACCCATTCTATGGAAAGTAAGGAGAGGATAGTCAAGAACATCTTTTGAGGTTTATCGATCTATGTGCCATGACAAAACAAAATGGAATCTCAGACGATGCCATTTGACTCTGACTCTTCAAGTATTCTCTCCCTGATAGAGCTATAAGTTGGTACAATTCCTTACAATGCGAACCCATCACCACTTGGGAAAAACTTCAAAATGTTTTTCTGGAAAAATTTTACCCTCCTTCTCTCACCTACAAAATTAGGGGTCGAATAACAATGTTCACTCAGGTCCCTGGAGAATCCCTTGCTGAAGCGTGGGAAAGATACAAAGAACTTCTATGCAAGTGTCCACACCATGACTATACTAAGAATCAACTCATTGAGATCTTCTATAGAGGCGTGGATGATGATATCAAGAGGTTTTTAGACTCCTCATCTGGGGGGAACTTCATGCGTCAAAGTTATGACAACGCATGGAAGGTTGTCGCCCTTGGAGCTGAAAATAAAGCTAATTAGGGTAGATCTATAGGTAAAGGAGTGTTGAAGGTAGCTATGGCTGAGGCTATTCTTGAGTACAAGTCTATCGCTGAAACCCTCAAACTCTTAGTTACCAAGCAAGACCATATCGAATCATCCTTTGCTGCCTATGAAAGAAGACATTCACTCCCTCAACAACAAGAACATATCAAGTCAGCTACATTGTTTTGTGAAGCATGTAAAGGCACTGATCATTCTACGCTAGCCTGCAATGTTCTCTATGATGTTGTTCTAAGCAACATTTACGGCCAAGGAGATAATGGTCAAATGGAAAATCTTAATGCTATCAACACCATCCCTGGTCAAGGATATTACAATCTGAATCAGAATAGGAACCATCCTAGTTTTCAATATGGAAATCCTTTAGGAGCGGAAAACTCACGACAACTTGGTTCAAACAATCAACAATGAGGCCCACCATGATTCCAATATAGTAAATAACAAAATTTCGGGAATCAAGAGAACTATAGGGGTAATTTTCAAAATAGGAACTTCAACAACTATCGGAAGAACTCTTAGTTCCAGATTCTCAACCAAGTCCCATACCAGAACCAACAATAAGGACAAAAAGCCAGTCCTATCTCCCCTGATGACAAGATGATGGCCATTGAGAAGATGCTGCAGTCACAACAGACTATGATAGCTAACCAGCAAGCACATCAAAAAGCTATCGAATCTCAATTAGCTCAACTTGCAGCCAGTATGAAGCCACCTGCTGGAGCCTTTGCTGGTCAACTAGAGAACAATCCTAAGCACCCTGAGCAACTGAAGGCTGTCACCACCAGGTCTGGGAAGGACTATTCTGACCCTCCTGTGAAGGCACCCATGGTTATTGCAGACAAGGATGACCCTGTGATCGTCCAAAACTCAACAACACCTGAGTCTCAACCAAAAGAATCAGTGACTGCTGATAAGACAAACAAGGAAAGTTCTGAAAACCCTACTGATGTAGAAACGGAAACACCAGAGCCAGATGTGCCAGTGTACAAGCCTCGTCCACCTTTCCCATCTCGGTTGAAACAAACCAAGCTCAACACACATTCCAACAAGTTTAAGGAGGCCATGAAGAAACTTCATGTTGATATACCCTTCCTAGATGCACTGACTGAGATACCAGCTTGGACGAAGTACTTGAAGTCACTTCTCACAAGGAAATATATAACTAAAGAGTACGAGGCAGTCAAGTTAGCAACAACTACTTCAGACATCAACCAGAGTAAGATGCCCAAGAATCAGAAAGATCCAGGATCTTTTGGGATCTCCTGCCATATCAGTGATTCTTCGTGTAAGAAGGGATTGACAGATCTCGGTGCTAGAATTTCCATCATGCCACTTAGCCTTTGCAAAAGGCTAGGGTTTGCTGAACTTCTCCCAACTGGCATGACCATACATCTTGTAGATAACACTGTGACTCTACCTTTAGGTATTATTGATGATGTACCTGTCAAGGTAGGCAAAGATTCCTATGTACCATGTGACTTTGTCATCATGGACATAAAGGAAGACTCTAGATACCCTCTCATTTTTGGTCATCCTTTCCTTGCCACTACAAGAGCTCTCATTGATGTTGAAGCAGGAACTTTGCTTCTTCAACTAGGTAAAGAAACTCTCGAGTTCAAAGTTTTTGAAAGTATGCAAAGACCAAGCATGCAAGAAGAAGTCTACTTGATTGAGTGCATAGAGAAGATGTCACTCCTCACGCAAGAAGATTATGAACAAGAATATCCTTTAGGAATGGCCCTTACTAATCCGAATGTAGAAAGTTCAGTTGACGAACAAGTGAAGAGTTATGTTCTCCACCTCGATACTGCTGAAGAAGATCCTAAAGCCAAAATTGAGGAACTCAAATATGTGGATGTTACTGAAGAATCATGTGAGAAACCACAAGCTCCTGAAATGAAACCCTTACCCGAGGGACTGAAATACATTTTTCTAGATGACCTCAAGGTCTTCCCAGTCATAATAAATTCTGATCTAATGGCAGAACAAGAAGATACACTTCTAAAGAAATTAAGGGAAAGAAGAAAATCTATCAGCTACAAGATGAGTGATCTCACTGGGGTCAGTCAAGCACTGTGCATGCACAAAATCCCCATGGTGGAAGACCACAAGTCAACTATTGAACACTAAAGGAAGCTTAATCCAAACATGAAAAAAGTTCTCCGTCTTGAAGTTGTTAAATTACTCAAAATAGGAATCATCTATCCGATCTCTGACTCACCATGGGTAAGTCCTGTGCATGTTGTCCCAAAGAAAGGAGGAATTATAGTGATACGGAATGAAGACAATGAACTCATCCCTACTCAAACAGTCACCAGGTGGAGGATGTGTATTGATTACAGGAAGTTGAATAAGGCAACATGATAGGATCATTTCCCGATGCCTTTTCTTGATCAAGTCTTAGAACGGTTAGCTCATCAAGAATATTTCTGCTATCTTGACGGTTACTCTGGATTCTATCAAATTCCTATACATCCAGATGACCAAGAGAAAACAACTTTTATGTGCCCATTTGGAACATATGCCTTTAGAAGAATGCCATTTGGCCTTTGCAATGCGCCTGCAACCTTCCAACGTTGCATGGCAGCTATATTTGTTGGTCTCATTAAAACTATCATGGAAGTTTTTATGGACGAATTTTCCGTATATGGAGATTCTTACGACTTGTGAATGAAGAACCTCTCCCTTGTCCTTAAATGGTGTAAAGAAGCACATCTTGTGTTAAATTGGGAGAAGTGTCACTTTATGGTAAAAGAAGGCATTGTCATTGGCCATAGAGTCAGCAATCGAGGAATCGAAGTAGATAGGGAGAAAATCAAAGTGATTTCTAAACTCGCTATCCCAAAAAATATAAGAGAGGTTCACACATTCCTAGGTCATGCAGGCTTTTACAAACGATTTATAAAGGATTTCTCCAAGATAACCAAGCCAATGACAAATTTATTGCTAAAGGACACTGAGTTCTATTTTAATGAAGAATGTGTGAAGAGTTTTAATCATATGAAACATGCCCTTACAACAACACCCATCATTAGAGATCCTGATTGGGATCACCCATTTGAAATTATGTGTGATGCTAGTGATTATACTGTGGGTGCTGTTTTAGGACAATGTATAGAAACATTATGTGATCTACTATGCATCGAAAACCCTCAACGAAGCTTAGAAGAATTATGCAACTATCGACAAAGAACTTCTTGCAGTTGTGTACACCTTTGACAAGTTCAAATCCTACCTAATTGGTTCAAAAGTCATTGTCTATACAGATCATGCCGCTATCCGTTACCTTTTGGCAAAGAAATATGCAAAATCCAGGTTAATCAGATGGAATCTCCTCCTACAAGAATTTGATTTGGAGATACGAGATAAGAAAGGTACAAAGAATGTTTTGACAGACCACCTCAGTAGTATCCACACTCTGGAAACCGAGAGGATCCTGATCAATGATTCTCTTCCAGACGACCAACTTATGAAAGTATCAGAAGCTACACCCTGGTATTCAGACTATGTGAACTACCTTGCCGCTGGTGTCATCCATCCTGAATGCACTGGGAATGCACTGAAGAAATTCATGCATGATGTGAAGCAGTATCACTGGGATGAGCCGTACTTGTTCAAGCTCTGTGCTGATGGTCTCTACATACGTTGTATCGCTGAGGAAGAAGCCCAACTTATTTTAGAGCAATGTCACTCAGGCCCAGTTGGAGGCCATATGAGTTCTAAGAAAACTACTTTGAAGGTTCTACAATGTGGTTTCTTTTGGCCAACTATATCCAAGGATTCCTACAACTTTGTTCTATCATGTAACAAATGTCAAAGAACTGGTAACATTACGAAAAGAGACAAGATGCCACTTAAGCTATGGCAAGAAGTTGAGATTTTTGATGTTTGGGGTGTGGAATACATGGGTCCATTCCCATCTTCGCATGGATTTTCCTACATCCTAGTTGTAGTGGATTATGTCTCTAAATGGGTAGAGGCCATACCGACCGTCACTAGAAATTCAAAACCAGTCATCAAAATGTTCAAAGATATTATCTTTCCCCATTTTAGAGTCCCACACACTGTGATATCCGACGAAGGTTCTCATTTTCTAGAAAGAAGCTTTGAAGCCTTGCTGAGGAAATATGGTGTAACATACAAGGTAGCCTCACCATATCATCCCCAGACAAGTGGGCAGGTAGAGGTTTCTAACCGTCAACTCAAGGCAATCTTGGAAAAGACAGTAGGCTGCAACCAAAAAGATTGGTCAATGAAAATCAATGACGCCTTGTGGGCCTACCGAACTGCTTTTAAGACTCCCCTTGGAACTACACCATTTCAATTAATCTATGGAAAGTCATGCCACCTGCCTGTTGAACTCGAACAAAAAGCATGGTGGGCAATAAAACAACTAAATTTTGATATGAAGAAAGCGGGCGGAGATAGGATTCTGCAACTTCAAGAACTTAATGAACTCAGGATGACAACTTATGAAAATGCATGAATCTACAAAGAATGCACCAAGCTTTGGCACGATGGTCATCTAAAAAGAAAGGACATATAAGTGGGAGACCAAGTTCTATTGTTCAACTCAAGACTGAAATTATTCCCAGGGAAACTCCGTTCTCGCTGGTCTGGACCTTACATTGTCAAGAGCATGTACCCACATGGTGCTTTCTCTTTATGGAGTGAAAAGTTGGGTGAATTTGTGGCTAATGGCCAACACTTGAAGAGATATTTCACTTCAGCTGACATAGGCACCAAAGCAATGCTGGATGTTACCAATTCAACGAATCTACCAGAAAACTGAAGAATTCACGTTGAGCCATCGACATAAAACAAAGGCGCTTGTCGGGAGGCAACCCGATCAATAATTTTGTTTCTACTTTTAATTTAGAATTAGAATGTTTCTTTAATTTTGTTTTTACTTTTTAGAAAATTTGCACTAAATAAAAATCACATTGCGAGATGCTATCCTAAGTTCTGATTAGTCTTCAATTTTGAGATTTTCAGATGGAGGATACACGCTGATTGGAACACAACCACATCTGGTGGTCCAACTGGCATGAATTTTCCCCTCCATCTCGTATTTAGAGTTTGCTCGGGACGAGCAAATTTCTATATTTTGGGTGGAGGGTGGGTGGTACGTACTTTACTTTCCACCTACACCCATCTTTTTCATATTTATGATTTCATCGTTGCAATTTTGATCAAATTTTCAAAATATTTTTAAAAGTTTTCAAAGAATTTGTATAGAAACTTGATGAAGTTTTGACGCCTTCTGTTTCAATTAAAGCCATAACCTAGCTGGCTAGTTTCTCTCTCTATGATTTTTGAATCATTACACCCTCCTTATTTGAAGCAGATCTTCAAGATGACCACTTTTTGAGACTGGCCTATTGATTGAAATCATCTTGTGTAGGTTATGAATCCTAACATCACGATCTTTATGCAAAAATGGCAAGTGTCTGTCGAACTGATAGGGATCAAACACGTCATGCTTCCTAACTGACTAGTGGAACAATAACATGGAACCCCCACCTGATCCTCATCAAGTCATTATTTGAGTAGAGTGCGATAAAGAGAACGACCCGATGATGGAATTATAAATCAAGTTGCATTCTGACCTGAACTCTCTTCTACACTTCTTCTATCATCTTCGTACCACTCCATCCATCAAAATGAAACAAAAACAACCAAAACAGTGCCAAATCCTAAAGTTTGGGGTGGCATGACACCTTCCTCTATATCCGCTTCTTCCATACCCCTCACTAATTAATAGGGGTATACCACCAAGAAAAGATGCCAATGTGCACACAAAAAATGCAATCTCGAGTCGAATAGAGGAGAGATTCGCACAAAAAATGCAATAAATGAAATTGCAAATCATATAATAAAAATCTTGAGTCAAATAGAGGAGAGATTTATTTCTTCCTTCCATACCACCATTCACTCCCTTTTCCACCTAAAGGCACAATGAATACCTCCACTATCTTGAAAAACACCAGTGTCAGATCAGGTGCACACTTGTTGTTCTGCTGGTATCTCTGGACTCTTACAAAGATCTTAGAAATGCTTGTTGTTGGAAAAAGTGAGGAGGAAGTAATGTTGGAAAACAAACTCAGGAACGAAGATATGGTATGATGTGTTCAGTGGTCTCAGGAAGTTGAGATGCTTAGTTATACTAAGTAGAAAGGAAACAATCATGATGAGAAGAGGAGGCCATCACACGAATTGAAAGTATTCGGTTGGCGACTGTTTCAGATTTTGTGTTACTCGAGGACGGGCAACGTTTAAGTTCAGGGTGTTTTGATGAATCCATATTCATCTTGAAATTCAATCGCCATATGAGGCCCAATTCAAATCAATTCATTTGATTTCATCTACTAAATCTTACAAAATTCAAGATTGCTTAATGGTTTGAATTATCAAGATTACTAACAAGATTTATATGATTTTCATGCAGATTTTATGCAGGTCATGATGAGGTTGAACCATCAACTGAAACCCACCTCCATTTAACCCTAATCCACCTTCATCTCCTTCACTTTCCATCAATGGTCATCACCATCCCTTGCTTCATGATTCACCTTCACCTTCATCATTCATCTCAACCATCCAATCACATATCAACGCCTCCTCTCAGTTTGCCCTAGCAATTTTCTCCTCCATTTGTTCTAGCGGTTTTCCCCTCCCAATCATCCATTCAGTCTGGGCCTTCTCTTGGCCACACAATCTTGATCGCACGATCTACCCTCCTCGCGGTTTTCCCTTAACCCCTCTCACGGTCTCAAGACCGTGAGAACTCTCATGATCTTGAAACCGTGAGAGCCCCACAATCACTAAGACCGCATGGACATCCCTTCACGACCTTCCTCCATCGCTCCCTTCTATTGCCGCAGCCTCGTGGTCTCCTCTGCAACCCCACGACTAGCAACCTGCTTCCTCCACCTTTCCTTCATCTTCCTTCCGCCACCTCTGTAACCCTAAAACTCCAGCCGACGACTCTACCTACAACCCTGGCAGTGGAATGACTACCTACATCCACTCGCACTCTCGCCATGGAACTGTGATCGGTCACGACCTCATCACCTCCAGGGATTGTCACCACCTTCCTCTTCTTCCTTCTCGGTCTGCAGCAGCACCTGCCTGCCGGACTACCCTAGCGGTTTCAAGACCGCTAGCGCCCTAGCGGTCTCAAGATCGCGAGCGACCTAGCGGTCTGGAGAAACTGTAAAGAGGCGATGATCCCTTTTCCAAATCGCGAGGCCCGAGACCGTTGATCGGAAGTAAGACTGTGAAGCAAGCAAAACCGCGAGGCAACTCATCATTCAATACCGTGAGGAAGGCAGCGATCTCGAAACCGAGAAGGCCACAAACCGTGAGGATGATAGCGGCCCAAGACCGTGAGGTTACGATTGTTCTCCTAAACTGTGAAGCCAAGAACGATTGGAGGACAACCGTCGAGACCGTGAAGACCAAGATCGCAAACACAAGACCAATAGGCCGCTAATCATCTAAGACCGTTTGGAGTGGAGAGACCGCGAGGATCCCAGATCACGAGGACGTATGAACTCAATACCGTGAAGGCTGGTGTCGTGAAGACCGTTAGGGAACCAAACCATGAAGACCATCACAGTGTCAAGACCGTGAGGATGATTATCAGTTTCCAAACCGTTAAAGTAGAACCTCAAGGGAATATCAGGTTAAAAAAATGTGAAGAGTGGATTCACACAAAAAACATGAAGACCTGACCCAAGCCGATAAATAGGACCAGCAAGGTCCTCATTTGGGGCATCGGATCCGAGACACCACCAGGATGCCCGAACGGTGGTTCGATTCCGATCATCACGTACATCCACAACCTAATCCTCCTGCTACGAGCAAGGAGGTTGAGAAGAGAAGGAAGAAGGAGAGAGAAAGACTGCCCGATCTGTCTTGGCATCCCTCGTTCCTCGTCCAGATCTGCTCTGACACGACGTAGAAGACCACATTATCTTCATCAAGCTACGATCACCCTCTGCATCATGCTCATGGCAGAATCTTCCCTCTCTCTTATTCTTCTTGTTTCTCGCATCATGAGTGAGTAGTTTCATTTCACTGGGGTGCGGGGACTAGCCCCACTGCCCATGCTTTCATGTCCTTTCATTTTGACATTTCATGGCAATGTATATAACTTTTCATTTCGTTGTTAATCGTCAATGTTTGCTTGTAGATTGATCACCTGCTTGCTTTTATATTATTCTTTCCTATGTCGCGAGAACTTCAATATGTAGGATTGAATGTCGATTAACGCGGTTGACTCCTTGACTAGAAATAGAAAGGGATTCCTTGAGGTCGTAAGTGTATGATCCGTGAGGGGGCGAGCCACCTAGCCCATAGTGACACTTCTGTGTGCCTAAACATCCCTCAGGGAGGGCCACAACTTTAGTTGGATATCTGTATCTTCGGAATCGTAAGTGTATGATCTAGATGGTGATGAGACATCTGATGCCTAAGGTGATGCTTATGCGGACCGAAACATCCCTCCGGGAGGATTTGCAGCAATTCTATTTGGATAGTTAGATCTTGCCTGGATGTTTGTGATTGAATGTGTTTGTATGTGCAGTGGTGGTGAAACCCGAGACCACCACAGTGATTCCATATCATTAATCTAGATCAACTTTAATTCTGCTCTTTACTTTCCTGCACTTAGTTTAATTAACCTCAAATCAACCAATCGTTCTAAATATTAGTCTTACTTGAGCTAGACTCGACCAGCAACGATTCTTAAAAACATTGTTCTTTGGGATTCGATCCTCAACTATACTGCGATAAGACTCATCCGCTTGCGGGTGGTATTATTGCACAAGGTTTTGGTAAAAGCACATGGATTTCAACCCTGAGTGAATTTGTTAGTGCGATAATAGACCACGCCATTCCTTAATATTAGTGATATAACATACTACTAAATACATAATATTATGGAAATGTACTAATAATGAGACATCAAAATAATAAACTAAAAGGCAAAAAAATGCATCAGACGAAATTAAATCTAATTACAGACATTACCAACATCATTCACTGAAAAGTAACTTTATGTTATAAGAAGTAACTGTTTAATATGAGAAGTAACAATTTGAAGTGAAAAGTAACGTTGAGTCATCAAAAGTACTAAATCAATTATCAAAAGTAACAAAACATATAGATTACTTAATTAGGGTGACATGTTTATAGGTAGAGTAGTACTGCCCGAGGATGTAGATGTGGTAGCTAGCAGTTGTTTATCCATCGACATACAGATCCTATTCATGAGAACAATAGAAAGACATACTAAAAAGTAAATTCTTCTCTGTAGGCATCTTATTTAAATCCATCCGTGCATGATGTGATTAATAATCATGTTTTGTAGAATGGTACAAATACCAAGGCAAATACTGATCCATATTCTAACTATTCATCTGACTTGTCCGTCGTACATAAATACCAATACTTTAGATAGTGGAGGTCAAACAGACCCTAAATTCAACCCAATGAACGAGTATAACAAGAATTTTAACTTATCAATGTGCAGATCAAACAGAACATGGATTGATGATAACTACAATGTATATGCATTCCCATCCAATCTCAAGTTCTACTCTATTTGTCAACTTTGTGACATTCTAATGAAGAATACAGAATAAACAAAGAATTTTAAGCAAAGCGTCCATTCCATCACGATGAATTATAAATGCGAGATATAAAATATCCATGGATTGCGCCCACATTTTACTCAAACCGGTCAACAAGGAATTAAATAATTAAGCATAACAAGTCACACATACTTTCTATCGAACACGTAGCACACATATATAAGTGTGGTTTCTCGTGGCGTCATTTTTAGATTCTCATCGCAACCAATATAAAAATGCAGTGTAAAAAGTTGACCGTCAAGAAAGCAAGCAAGCAACTTTACTGGTGAACAAACTATGTCACTTGTGAACCAAAAATGACCTTCATGGGGAGCTTGACGAGAGAGACGACAGAATTTGTCAGTGCCATGAAGCAGAGCAGTAGGAACACATGCATCTCAGCAACGCAAGTATGTACTAAGTCAGGTTTTGAAATCATAACAAGCGAAGGGAATCACTGAGTCTGATCGATCAGTAAATTCAAAATTGCAGATATGCAGAATCGGAGATGGGGAAGATGTGAAAGAATTACTTAGCTGACAAAGAAGTAGAAAGTGCATATTCGAGGATCCAGATAATGACACGTATGAGTGAGAGGATCACGTCAATGCCAACAAAAGGAAACCGATGAGGAACCCTGCAACTATGCTCTGTGAAGGTTTGAGGTCCTTCTTCATTTGGCATCTTTCATCTCCCGCAGATGCTGATGGAGGTGACTGCCGCCATGGAGGCTGAAGATGACGGACCTGTTATCGGGTGGCTACCCCGACTCTTCCTCTGTTTCTACACAGGACCAGAAAACACCATATCTCACTCTCAAGACCTGTGGCCAGAGACGGTCTGTGGGCCAACCAGCTGCTATTTTTTTGTTGTTGAAGAAAGTTCATGCATTAAGATAGTTCAGCTTACAAACTCACTATGTCTGTCAGCATAGCGATTGAAACAAAAAAACTACTAGGAAAAAAAAACTGGGCTTCTAAACAAAAGACCCTACCACACAACTTGGAGCCAGTAAACTAGCAAGGTGGAGAAAAAGTTAGATAAGTTTGTGGGGGAGACACTCCTTAAACAAGGCATTTAAAGCTTAATAAAAAGATCATAAACTAGGCTATCACAGCATAAGGAGATCTGTACCTGGAGAGACCACAGTTAGAAATCCGATCCCTCTTCTAATATTTCCTCTAGAGTGTAGTATCCTCCTCCATCTTTGTCTTCAAATAGGTTTTCTGAATTTGCTTCAGCTAGATTTACCTGGGTAAAAGTTGAGGCCTGTCCTGCATAACAACAAAAACAGAGCTACAAACCCGTCTCTTCCTCAAGAACCGTGAGCCCACAAAACTTGACTTCTCTTCATCACCGCCAGAACTAGGTAGAGCAGTCACCAACCCCTATGCCACGATCCTAAAAACTAGCATTGTCGCCACCACCTGGAGATCTCATGCATTGTTAGCACGACTAATGAGCCTTGATGGCTCCACCCTATGAGACAAGTGCCCGCATCGGGCAAGCACATTCGCCCTCCACGGCAGTAGGTACCCGCATCGAACAAGCGCCGACATTGCAGAAGTGTGACGGAACCCATGATAACTTGAATTCAGTAAAATGAAGAGTATTTACAATTCATGACAACAAGTCTGTGTCGCGGGTGCAGAACGTTGTTGCCTGCACGGGCATATTGAATGAATCCCATATATATATCACACACACACACACACACACACATATATATATATATATATATATATATATATATATATATATATATACTAGAGAACGCACACGTGCACATGCACGTGACATATAAAATTTGTTGAAAATTTGTGAGGAGATACTCGTCCGTGAAAGGATCCCTACGGTAAAAGATATTTGTGTTGGTTGTTTGAAAAGAGAGAATCAAGGAACTGTTTCCGTGGGATGGAGAGAGAAATACAGAATTAAAGATAATAAAAGTTAATAAGAGAGTGTGAGAATAAATATTTTTAGGAACAAAATTCCTTGAAAAAATGAGAGAAGAGAGTGAATCAAGGAGAGCGTAGCATCAAACTTGATCTTTTTATAGTAGTAGTATATATATATATATATATAGATTATCTTTAATATATATATATATATATATATATATATATATATATATATATATATATATATATATATATATATATATATATATAGATTATCTTTAATACCCGTTTGGAAAACTAAATTTTGGCTACCTGTGTCCGAAAAAATTGTAATTCTACATTCGTTAAAAAGGTAACTATTTATACATGTAAAGTAACCGTTTGGAAGGTAAAGTAACCCTATACATGTGTAAAGTACAAAATTCTAGAAAAAGTAACAAATCTGGAGCAGGTTGCTACCCATGCAGGCAATGAAGAATGCCGATATATATTTGATTAGGATGAACACAACTCTAAGATTAGGGTTAAGAATGGATAGTTTGAAATTTATATATTTGTTGCTTTTTTCCTTGGATGGTGTAATTTATTTTAGGTAATACAAAATCCAAAATTTCTCTTTGAAAGTCCAAAATTAGCATATAAGATATCATGTTAACAACTTTTGGTCCATAATATTAGAACATATTTTTAATAGATGTTTTTATTCTTATTAATTAATTATTTTTAATTCCAAAACCTATTGTTGAAATTAAATGTGGGCAAATAGTTGGTTTTAGTAGATAAAACCCTGCTCCTATACATCTTATAGGAGACTAATACAAGGCATGGATGGACCTTAATGGGCCAAATTTACTTGGTCCCATTTACTTTTAAACACAACAACTGATAACTCTAACACCTACAAAATTTAGATGTTGTAATATTTCTATATAGTAATATTTACCTAAAGGTGTTGTAACAAATATATGTTGATATTTTTTTTACTTTCAGAATCTCTCAATATATTTTTTAAAACATTATGATTTATATCAAATATCCACTAATAATATTTTAGTATTTTCGCTAAGCAAACCGATCACATTTTTTTATAAACTTTTCCAATATGCTTCTCCCTAAACTTTTCAATGGAGATATTGTGAACAACCTTAGAGAGTCGGGTGACATGAGTGCAAGTAATATCACTTATACACGGTGAGTTTCACTATTTGAGGTCAAGAATGCTTTGGAAAATATGAAAATAAAAAGGGATGTGGTCCAGGCGATATTCCTAACATGTGTAGAAGAGTATGGGGGATGTAGGAACTATGTTGTTACACCCCGATCTCACAATTTCCTCAAATCATGAGATTAGGGCATAAGATAGGACTTATATGTAATACAAAGAATACCCTTAACTTTTATTTTCTTTTCTTTACTTTTCTGTTAAAACTCTTGTTTCTTCGCATTGAACCACATTAATCATTTTAACAAGGGAATCTGAACATTTCTTTTACTAATCAGACTTTAATAGTAAAGATACATGTATAAACATTCATGATGTCTCTCACACCTTATGCACATAAGACCTACTAATAGCATACAATTTCAAAAGAGGAATAATATTACACATCATAATTACAACTCTCTCTCTTATCTCTTACTGAGGACCTAGAGTGACAAGGACCGACTGACTCAACTAATCTTGTACTTAACTCTTGTGGAAGATCTATGCTGATGCTCTGACCATATTCAAGTCCACGCGGTTAACCCTAAAATGTTTGAGTAGAGGGGTGAGCCTACTCGCTCAGTGAATGAGTACTTCAAAGAAACAGTCTAAGGCACTAATGTGATTACAGGTATAACTTTGAATAAACGTTATGAAATTTAACAACAATAAATACTACACTGAGCATTTCTAAAACAATATAATTGAAATAACAAAGAATGTAAATATTGCATCCAAAGAATAACTACTAGAAGACTATGCTCTAGTCTTCCTTAACTCTTTCATTTATAAGGAACTCTGTGAACCTATATGATCATATTTTAGCTTATGCCCTGATCTTATGCAGTGTACTCTGTATAAGAGACTCGCAGTGCACTACGGCCACACTGTACAAGACTTAGCGACACACCCGGGAAATGCTAAGTCTGACTGCCAGTCCTGTTCTGCTACAGGACCCACAGGCTCTCCGGCCTCATTGCACTAACTCCGAGTGCTCTAGACTCCTCCTCTAACCTGAGCACACAGGCGGAGAATCTACACTGGGTTAACACCGTGACACACGCACGAATTATTGTTGAATAACCCCTATCAACCCTCATGCCACCAGAATTACTCAACCGATTGATGTTGGACACGAGTTTCACCCCTAAGGCGCAGACCTCCCAAAGGGGTTCTACGGTGTTCAGGGCACCTAAGTCTAACATTAACATTATAGATACATTTTAAACAGAAATCATAACTCATTTTACATTTCTCACAAGGCTCACACGGCATGCCATATCATATCATATAAAACATCATAGCTCATGTATTCAAACATATATCATGTCTGCCCAACAAGTATTCTCATTCTAACATTTCATACATATCTGCATGATCTCAGTAACATCACTTTCTAGGGCATGTCATATCTCATCACCTACAATTCACGAGATATGTATTGTGAAAATAAGAAACCCTGTAGTATATATATACCAACTCAAAGAGAACAAACATGTAGAGTTAAATGCACAAACAACATACAATTCAACAGTTAAGCATCACCACATCTCATATGGAAACCTTTCATATCACCATAACTTAATTCATAGAACACCCTGTCCTTAGGGTTTCCTTTCCTTATTCTCTTATCACATAGCAACACCCTGCTCTTAGGGTTTCATTTGCCTCATTCACTTATCACATGACTCTCATAAGGATTTCACACGATATAAACATTCACAAATTAAAGACTGCTTTCAACAATTATATACAGTCAATATATGTATGAACCCATGGAAATTGAACTAAATTTAGGTTTCCATGCTATTCACTGAGATATCATGCACCAAGAATAAAATTCAAATAAGGTAACCCATGAGGTACATCCTAACCACTTATAAGATTACTAGTCCTCTTCAATAAGGTTGAAACTCTAGTGATATCTCAATTAGGTTAAACCCTAATTACATCATATGGTATAAATCTGAAAAGCATTCTTACTAGGATGTGTTGTATACGTTTCTGATGTGAATCTACCATCAAAAAGTCATTCAAACAGAGAAGGAATCCATATCATATCAATTTGCAACAACTTAAATTAAACGGACATTTCAGGGTTTAGAATCACATACCAAGCAATTAGGGATTTGGATGCTATAATCAAATTTCGTGCATTATACTGTTTAAAGGAAGAACCCACTCACACCAAGGTGTGAAAACACCTCAAAACTGCAGCTCAACTCAGGGGATCTCGAACTCATATCAAATCCCTAGTAAATCTCCCAATTCTTCTTCCATTCAACTCGGAAATCTTGAAAATGAGGGATTATGAAGAAAGGGTGAGAAAAGAGGGAATTTTGACATCATCTTGGATTAAATCAGAGCATGGACGGAATGTTGACATGAGAGAGAAGATTCACCATAAAAGTCTATGCAAAGGATCCAAACTTACTTGATTTCACCATTCCTCGGACCGCAAAACCCTAGGTCAGCAATTCCTCCTCTTTCTCCACTCAAGCCCTAACTCTCCCTCTCTCTCTAGATTTTCGTTTCTCTGGGGTGGATGACGAATAATGAGAGCTGTGTGTGTGTGTGGTCGATCATATAAGTCAATTTGAGCTGCTTGGGTCAATTGCATATTGACCCAACACTCAACTTTTATTATATTGGCTGAATATTCAGTTACACAAAGTTACTGTAATTCGTTTATTTCAGAGATCAAACATTCTCCAACAATTATGGGAATTTACCACTTTGTTTATAATTGATCTATAAAGCTTCAATTAAAATTTGAGATCATTTGGAGTTACCAATAAATAATTAAAAATAGAACAGTGCACTGCTATATTGCAGTCTGCAGCAGATTCGGTCGAATTTGTCCTGCACAGAACTCGACCGACACCCTCACTGTAGAGATCAAAAGTCATCCAAAAATTATGCCAATTTAACATAATATCTAAAGATGTGTTTTTCAAGCACAATTAAAATTTGAGATCAATTGGATATACCAATAAAAAGATAAAATTCAATTACCACACTGCTATATAAATCTGGAAATATGATCAGTCGAGTTTGAAACTCGACCAATAAACAGGTCAGAACATTCTTCAAAAATTCTGATATTTACCAATGTTGTTCACATTTTATATATCCAAATCATATACAAATTTGAAGTAAATCATAGTTACACATAAAATACTAAAAATCATTTACTGAGACACTATACTTATCAAATTTTGTGTTCATGTATCATCAAAACCCTATTTTGGGCCGATTAGGGTTTATGTTTCTCAAACCCTAATTCTCAAGGCAAACAAACACTTAAACTTCTTATCATAGTTAAAACATCCTAATTGTGTTATCGTCATTAATTAAATTTCAAGAATGATTATTCCAATTAATCTTTGCAATTGTCTAGGTAAACCCTAGTTTACCAATTAAGCTCAGATGGGGTCGTAACAACTCTTCCCCCCTTAGAATGTTTCGTCCTCGAAACATAAACCCACAAGAAAGATACATTCAAGGTTATTTTAATCTTATAAAGCCTTCCATGTCATTATATTCTTGTATTTCATACCTGAATGTAGTTTTCAACATTAGATCTTTTAATTCTGTACTAAATCACAACATATTTTAAATAGTTCTCAATGATATCAAGCAAATTCTTTATGCCACAGTCAAACATAGAATGCAAAGATAAACCACCACACTTTCACTGCGCAACTCTGATACTCTGATACAACTATCTCAACTTATGCGGCTCAGAAAGTTCTATTGTTCTGTATCACCTTTAAGTGACAAAAGCGAGTTCACCATGCTGTTTTAAACTTTAATAAAGTGCTATTCAAATAGCAAAACAGTCTTGAATTAAAAGGCTAGATTCAACAATCAATTGCACAATACTACTCTTGGCATCCCCATTGGGTCATGGATGCATGAGGTGAAGCATTACCACCTCATTCCATACTATCCTGTTTCGATCCTGGGACCTGTGGGTTATGGGCCCACACACAATTCAAAGTGTAACCATCATATTATATCATTTTAGGGTTTCAACCACAGTAATAAAGTAATCCACAATTGTATCAGTCATTCAAGCATTAATCATACTCAATTACCATCACTCAGTTATATTAGAGCTAGGTATAACAAGCTACACCTCATTAGGGTTATTTGTCCAGACAATCTGATTATCATCCCTTTCTATTAATATGAGTGGATAAGTATGACTACCTTGTTCAGGGTATCTCTCCATGTGTTCTGACATCATCCAAACCGTATCACCATATCACAAATACATAATAGTAAGATGCATATCAGGTATGAATTACTACAACTATCATACGCCTTTAATTTAACATATAGCTTACACAAATACCCTGAAATCATACGTAGAACCAACTTTCATACCTTAATATGCCTTCAACAAATCATACATGTAAAAACAAATTCACATATTACACAAAGCTAGTGTTTTCCCATATCTCTCTGCTCATTCATTACTTCTTTACTTTTTGCTATCTATCCTTTTCATATGATTATATACAATAAACATCATTAACATTGAAGCATTTAAGATAGGAATAGATTATTCATCATTCTTGCTATCACACAAGAATTTATTTCTTATCGCACTTCATCATATTGTATGTCACTATTACATTCACTAGATGACCCTACCAAGGTAGTTATGCACCGTACATGATTCATTTTCTCTTATCATTTCATTCCCACCTTACTCTCATTAAGGAATATATGAAAGAGAAGATGATTTTAAGACTTGGAATACTTGTATTCAAACATTCCCTTAATACATTCTCATATGTAGATTTACTTAGTTATCAACAGAGATATTTGATTAATTAGCACTTGCTTGAATCTCACAACCTCTTTATTTTATAACTTCTCCATCATATTTCAAACCCTATCTTACGTTTCATAATCCTCTTACCATATACTACTCTTTAACCTGTCATCTTTAATTCTAATTTTTTCTCTTATGACCATGTTGCTTATTCATATGTATGGTCATGTATACCATGTTGCACATATTTCCTCCTTTATCTTTATACTATTGCGAAGTTAACGTTCTAAATTAATAGTCCTTCTATTAGTTTTTCCTCATGTTGAATACATTACATATTCTTCATTTTTAAATCAAGTGGATCATGCATGGGTCAAACATAGTTTCTCTTTCAATCAAGTTTTTCTCTCCTGAATACAGTCTACCTTTGTATGACTTATTCATTCGTTAAACTGCACCTATGTTCTTTACTTAGAAACTAGTTTGTTGTTCTAGTCTTATGAATTACACGTTCATACAATTATCTTTACTTTTACTCTTTTGAAGACTTTTTACTTCTATGGACCTATTGAATGCTCAACCCTATTCTCTACTTAGCCTTTGCTTTAGAGTTCATAAAAGCAGTATACTCTATTATATGATTCATTCTTCATGATTGATTCTTGATATCTTGAACCATACATACATTTCACATATCTTTTCTATATTTCATATGTATAGTTCATATAATATTAATCAATAAACTGATTATGAACTTCATATCATGTTATATTATTCCCAATTAAGGGTTTCTCATATGAGGCCCCAAAATTGAACCTCTGATACCAGTTTCAACTGATTCTTAGTTGTTCTGATCTTGCCCATCTGTTTCAACATCTTACTGTATGTACATTCTCACTCTAATGTGGGTCTAATTATCCAGAGTCTATTCTTATTATACTATTAATAGGAGTCATTAGATCCCAGTAACGCATCCTGCCAGACGGACCAGGCCAAACCTGAAGTCCTGAAGCCAAGAACTACAAAGGATTACTCAACTCCTATTCATCTCAGAAGTGTGGAAGAAAACTTATCCACTAACAAAATCTCATTCAAAGGTCAATTCTAGTCTACTTGTTACAAAGAATGAAATCAATAAATGCTACAACTACATAGTGTACAACATATATTAAAGACCCATATTTCAAAGTATTGAATATTTCAATTCAAACATATAAGAGCATTTCTATACATTTCCAACAAAAACAACATTATAAAATGTAAATTCTATCTCCTTTTACATTTATGCTCTTAATTCTTGTTTCTTTTCTCGTTTTCTAACCCTAACATTTCTAGGGTTCCTCTCTAGCCCATTCTTCCACTGTATACCTGGCCAGGGTATACGTGAAAGAATAGACAGAGTAGCTTGTACTGGTTGATCCAAGTACTCAGATATCGGGCCAAGATATCCAAATACTCAAATCCCCAAAGCTAACATCAAACATCTCCTATCTGCCACACATATGACTCTAACTTACTAACTTAATGGTCCTTGACAACTCACCCTAAGCTCTGATGCCAAGCTGTTACACCCCGATCTCACAATTTCCTCAAATCATGAGATTAGGGCATAAGATAGGACTTATATGTAATACAAAGAACACCCTTAACTTTTATTTTCTTTTCTTTACTTTTCTGTTAAAACTCTTGTTTCTTCGCATTGAACCACATAAATCATTTTAACAAGGGAATCTGAACATTTCTTTTACTAATCAAACTTTAATAGTAAAGATACATGTATAAACATTCATGATGTCTCTCACACCTTATGCACATAAGACCTACTAATAGCATACAATTTCAAAAGAGGAATAATATTACACATCATAATTACAACTCTCTCTCTTATCTCTTACTGAGGACCTAGAGTGACAAGGACCGACTGACTCAACTAATCTTGTACTTAACTCTTGTGGAAGATCTACGCTGATGCTCTGACCATCTTCAAGTCCACGCGGTTAACCCTAAAATGTTTGAGTAGAGGGGTGAGCCTACTCGCTCAGTGAATGAGTACTTCAAAGAAACAGTCTAAGGCACTAATGTGATTACAGGTATAACTTTGAATAAACGTTATGAAATTTAACAACAATAAATACTACACTGAGAAGTTCTAAAACAATATAATTGAAATAACAAAGAATGTAAATATTGCATCCAAAGAATAACTACTAGAAGACTATGCTCTAGTCTTCCTTAACTCTTTCATTTATAAGGAACTCTGTGAACCTATATGATCATATTTTAGCTTATGCCCTGATCTTATGCAGTGTACTCTGCATAAGAGACTCGCAGTGCACTACGGCCACACCATACAAGACTTAGCGACACACCCGGGAAATGCT
This sequence comes from Alisma plantago-aquatica, assembly GCA_963693085.1. Taxonomy (NCBI): domain Eukaryota; kingdom Viridiplantae; phylum Streptophyta; class Magnoliopsida; order Alismatales; family Alismataceae; genus Alisma; species Alisma plantago-aquatica. The sequence goes on along the minus strand of OY856415.1, from coordinate 410,213,330 downwards.
AAGTCTGACTGCCAGTCTTGTTCTGCTACAGGACCCACAGGCTCTCCGGCCTCATTGCACTAACTCCGAGTGCTCTAGACTCCTCCTCTAACCTGAGCACACAGGCGGAGAGTCTACACTGGGTTACCACCGTGACACACACACGGATTATTGTTGAATAACCCCTATCAACCCTCGTGCTACTAGAATTACTCAACCGATTGATGTTGGACACGAGTTTCACCCCTAAGGCGCAGACCTCCCAAAGGGGTTCTACGGTGTTCAGAGCACCTAAGTCTAACATTAACATTATAGATACATTTTAAACAGAAATCATAACCCATTTTACATTTCTCACAAGGCTCACACGGCATGCCATATCATATCATATAAAACATCATAGCTCATGTATTCAAACATATATCATGTCTGCCCAACAAGTATTCTCATTCTAACATTTCATACATATCTGCATGATCTCAATAACATCGCTTTCTAGGGCATGTCATATCTCATCACCTGCAATTCACGAGATATGTATTGTGAAAATAAGAAACCCTGTAGTATATATATACCAACTCAAAGAGAACAAACATGTAGAGTTAAATGCACAAACAACATACAATTCAACAGTTAAGCATCATCACATCTCATATGGAAACCTTTCATATCACCATAACTTAATTCATAGAACACCCTGTCCTTAGGGTTTCCTTTCCTTATTCTCTTATCACATAGAAACACCCTGCTCTTAGGGTTTCATTTGCCTCATTCACTTATCACATGGCTCTCATAAGGATTTCACACGATATAAACATTCACAAATTAAAGACTGCTTTCAACAATTATATATAGTCAATATATGTATGAACCCATGGAAATTGAACTAAATTTAGGTTTCCATGCTATTCACTGAGATATCATGCACCAAGAATAAAATTCAAATAAGGTAACCCATGAGGTACATCCTAACCACTTATAAGATTACTAGTCCTCTTCAATAAGGTTGAAACTCTAGTGATATCTCAATTAGGTTAAACCCTAATTACATCATATGGTATAAATATGAAAAGCATTCTTACTAGGATGTGTTGTATACGTTTCTGATGTGAATCTACCATCAAAAAGTCATTCAAACAGAGAAGGAATCCATATCATATCAATTTGCAACAAATTAAATTAAACGGACATTTCAGGGTTTAGAATCACATACCAAGCAATTAGGGATTTGGATGCTATAATCAAATTTCGTGCATTATACTGTTTAAAGGAAGAACCCACTCACCCCAAGGTGTGAAAACACCTCAAAACTACAGCTCAACTCAGGAGATCTCGAACTCATATCAAATCCCTAGAAAATCTCCCAATTCTTCTTCCATTCAACTCGGAAATCTTGAAAATGAGGGATTATGAAGAAAGGGTGAGAAAAGAGGGAATTTCGACATCATCTTGGATCAAATCAGAGAATGGACGGAATCTTGACATGAGAGAGAAGATTCACCATAAAAGTCTATGCAAAGGATCCAAACTTACTTGATTTCACCATTCCTCGGACCGCAAAACCCTAGGTCAGCAATTCCTCCTCTTTCTCCACTCAAGCCCTAACTCTCCCTCTCTCTCTAGATTTTCGTTTCTCTGGGATGGATGACGAAGAATGAGAGCTGTGTGTGTGTGTGGTCAATCATATAAGTCTATTTGAGCTGCTTGGGTCAATTGCATATTGACCCAACACTCAACTTTTATTATATTGGCTGAATATTCAGTTACACAAAGTTACTGTAATTCGTTTATTTCAGAGATCAAACCTTCTCCAAAAATTATGGGAATTTATAAAGCTATGTATAATTGATCTATAAAGCTTCACTTAAAATTGGAGATCATTTGGAGTTACCAATAAATAATTAAAAATAGAACAGTGCACTGCTATATTGTAGTCTGCAGCAGATTCGGTCGAGTTTGTCCTTCACAGAACTCGAGCGACACCCTCACTGTAGAGATCAAAAGTCATCCAAAAATTATGAAAATTTAACATAATGTCTAAATATGTGTTTTTCAAGCACAGTTAAAATTTGAGATCAATTGGATATACCAATAAAAAGATAAAAGTCAATTACCACACTGCTATATAAATCTGGAAATATGATCGGTTGAGTTTGAAACTCGACCGATAAATAGGTCAGAACATTCTTCAAAAATTCTGATATTTACCAATGTTGTTCACATTTTATATATACAAATCATATCCAAATTTGAAGTAAATAAGAGTTATACATAAAATACTAAAAATCATTTACTGAGACACTATACTTATCAAAATTTGTGTTCATGTATCATCAAAACCCTATTTTGGGCCGATTAGGGTTTATGTTTCTCAAACCCTAATTCTCAAGGCAAAGGAACACTTAAACTTCTTATCATAGTTAAAACATCCTAATTGTGTTATCGTCATTAATTAGATTTCAAGAATGATTATTCCAATTAATCTTTGCAATTGTCTAGGTAAACCCTAGTTTACCAATTAAGCTCAGATGGGGTCGTAACATATGTGGTTAACAAATTTCTTTGACAAGATTATGAAGACAAAGAACACGTCAGATGAATGAATAAATAATACTATAGTACTCATCTACAAGAACAAAGGAGATGTTCAAAGCTGCACAGAATACAAAGGTATCAAGTGATGAGTCACACTATAAAGATTTTGATTATGGAGGAAAGGCTAGTATTGATTACACAAGTATTAGACAACTAGATCAACTTTATGCTGAGAAGATCAACAACTGATGCTATTTTTGATAAAGAGTCTTATGGAGAAGTTAGAGAAAAGAAAAGAGATCTTCATATGGTGTTTATTGATCTAGAAAAGGCCTATGATCAAGTAACCAAGGAAATCTTATAGAGGGTTTTGCATAAAAAGGGTGTGCCTATCCAATACATTGACCTAATTAAAGACATGCATGATGGCTGAACTGCAAGTGTTAGGATTCTTGGAGGAGAGACACAAACTTTTCAATCACCGTTGGCATACATGAACAATTGGCACTCAACCCTTATCTATTTGTTCTTGTTATGGACAAGTTGACAAAGCATGTTCAAGATAAAATTCCTTGGTGCATGTGGTTTTCTGATGATATTGTGTTGATTGATAAATGAAAAGAAATAGTGAATGATAAAGTTGAACTTTTCAGAAATGCATTAGAATAATGGATTTATGACCAGTAGAAGCAAAACTGAATATATGCATTGCAAATTTAGCCAATCTAGAATGTGAATGGTGGGGTCAAGTTGAATGGAATGGATGTGTCAATATGTGATAAGTTTTATTACTTGATATCTATTATTGACAGGGAGGACGAGCTTCAAGATGATGTTTGTCATAGGATTACAGAAGGATAATTGAATTGGAGGAGTGCAACAAGAGTAGTCTTTGACTAGAAGATCCCTCTCAAATTAAAAAACTAGTTTTATAAAATAGCTATACGACCAACCATGCTATATGGGAGTGAATGTTAGGAAATGAAGAAACAATGTCTCAACAAGATGAATGTGGCCGAAATGAATATGTAGAGATGGATGTACAGGAAGGTGAGAAAAGATCGTTTGAGGAATAACTATACAGAAACAAAGGGGGGGGGTGGTGGTGAGCTGTTGGATCAAGGGCTCTAGAGGGGGGGGGGGTGAATAGAACTTCACAAATCTCACAATACATATTAGACCACCAAAATATATTAAGTACATAAACTAAAACAAACAACCAATTTGGAGTCTTAACTAGCAAGCATAGCAAGGGTGAGAGACAAGGAAGAATATACACTTGGACAAAGTGGTTTAGAGTGGTTCCACGTCCTAACTAGGAGCAATGTCAGTCCACTACCTAAAGGTGGTTAATCTCTAGGATTTGCAATCTTGGTACTCTTATATTCCATCATAAGATTACAAGACAAACCACAATCATCCAAGGGATTAGTACCTCAAGCAAGGATCTTCAACCTACCGAAGGAGCTTACCCACTTGAGCAAGGAGTCTTCAGCCTTCAACAAGGACTTACCCACTCCACCTTCAAGTCTTTGGCCTTCAAAGGATTACCCATCCTTCTTGAGCGTCTGCCTTGCTTATCTCCTTCACCTGGAGATCTGGAACACCAAACTTTCTTCAACCTTGAAGAACAACAACTCCTTCTCCTTCACTCGGAGAAGATCTTCAAGCCTTTTCTTCAATAAGGAAAGGGGGTAGGAAGATAGAGGTGGAGAGCTTTACATCAATATAGGGAGTAGCTTTCATACAAGGGAACCTATCTCACTCATACTCATGAATTTGATTTTAAACTAGAGAGAGAAAGGGGTCAAAGGGTTGGACACTCTCAACTAAGCTAGAACCAAGCATGTAGTGAATGAGCAACCTTGGAATGAACTCCAAGAGGTTCTATTTATAGCTGAGCCTTTGAGTTGGGGGACACTTAGGGCCGAAATATATCTATTTTTCCCAAGACAATGACTCTATTTTTGATCAAATAACTCACCAACGGTCACAATCACTTTTTCTGCAAATTCCGTATAGTGCAATCGGTCGAGATTCAATAAAGGTAACTCGACCGATTGGGTAAAAGACAAAATGAAATTTCAAACCATCGGTCGAGTTTGTCCTAGGGAAACTCAACCAACCAATGAAATTTGGATTTGGTCAGTAACCCGATCGGTCGAGTTCTGTGAATGCACAACTCAATCGATGCACTCTTCAGAGAATTGATCTAGTGGATCGGTCGAGATTGGAACTCGACCGATTGACTGCATGTGATCAATTTACTAAAGTGCATCAAAAGTGATTAAAACTTGGTGTTAAGTGTCCCAATCAATTTTCTCATCTTAGTTACAAGCCAATACATCAATACAAGTGATTACAAAAATATTCTAAGGTCATTTATATGGATTTCCTAAATTACACACTTGTATAGCTTTTGGCTTGAACTGTAGCAAATTAGGGCTTGAGAATTTTGATCCTTTTCAAGTACCTAACACCTGAAATCAATCTTGAATACAAATATTAGATACATATGAATGGAATGGTTAAGTCATTATCAAAATATGGACAATAAATAACCTCTAGGTCAACATTCTCCCCCTTTTTGACAATGACAAACCATTCCTCAAGCATATTGAAAAGGATATAGAAATTATACCTTTGCCTTGTGAATTAGGGGGATTTAAGATGTGAATAATGTGAATTGCTCCCTCTTAATCTATGCTTACTCTAACCTGCATAGTTCGTCTATCTACACAAAGCAATTATAGCATACATGTACTATATGGTCCTTTGCAAGTCACATGATAACACATTAAATGAACACGCAAAGGATCTCATAAGCAATAAACAATAGTATGAAAAAGAACAACAATATGATTGAGTTTTAAGACATTGAAATTCTCTCCCCCTTTTGACATTATCAAAAAGTAGGGGGGGGTAGAAGATCATATAATTAGGTCTTCTACAAACACAATCAAGCATATAATCATACATGCAATCTCATATTATATGTCAACCAGAGATGAAAGAAGCATACAATCTCAGTCATAATCAAAATATGGTGAAACAGGCACCAACTCATAATATATAACAGAGCAAAGAGTAAGAGTGCACATCATATAGATTACAACTCAGAATCATGTTCTCATAAAAACAACTACAAGCTAGAAGCTATGAAAAAAACTAAGGAGAAAATAGTACATCTCAGATAATGTGCCCATATGTTTCTAATACAAAATAGCCTAGAAAGATATATATGATCAACATACTAGACTAAAAACTAAGAAACAATCTAGACATCTAGACTATCTATGTCCACAACATCATCATCATCAGCTCCAAGCTCATAGTCCTCATCTCCATCTGAAGGTGCAGCTGTAGTGCCTTCATCACCAGAATCAACACCAGAACCATCACCATCATCAAAAGCATCCTCACCATAGCCATCGTCGTCATCAGTAGCCTCAACATCATCAGCCTGGTCAGGCATCTCCTTGTCTGCAGGAGGACCAAAACCATGACCGGGACAACGAGCATTCTGCTCATCCCAAGCCATACCAAGAGCATAAAGCTCATTGGTCTGAGGAAAGGATGGAGTAGAGTCACCAAGACTAGAAAGTAGGGTGGCCAAGGGGCTAACATGCAATGACAGATAGGTGGGAGCAGAACCACCAACATCAAAGGGTGGAGGAGAAGCAACAATGAAAGGATCGGGGTAGGATAGTAATGATTGTATGCATATGAAGCATAATCACTACCGGGGAAAGGCTGGTAGGTGGGATAGGGGTGTGCACATGATATGTTCATAGTAGACATGTTTGAACATAGATCCTGATGCAGGTGCTTCTGAACCTGTTGGTTGTATGCTTGTTGGTGCATCATGTAGCCTATAAGGGTTTCATTGGATACACAAAACAAAGCACGACTAGGTCGAGGAGGAGACTGAGGAGGTGGAGCTCGGGAAGAAGAGGCAGGGGCTGCAGAGGTAGAGGCAGAGGGTGAAGCACCAGGTGTGGTAGAGGCAAAGATATGCACAGACTTTTGAATTGTGGTTTCACTGATACATACACCCTTCCTGGCTAACTTGTAATGAAAGTCAGAAAAGAGTGATTTCTCAATAACAAACTGAAACAAACCACAAATCATGGCTGGATAAGGGGGATGGGTGCCTCGGGTGTTCTTACCGGTGTCAAAACAGGTCATGTGGTGTAGAATGTATCTTGACCATTTGACACCGATGTTTTCAAGGATGCATTACATGATGACCGCCGTGTTCTCTGCAATATCTGTTTGGTTTTTCTTTAGATGGATGTTGCTGTTGATCACTAAGGCCAATATGTGCTTCCTGAGATCGAGGGAGGAGGAGGGTAGGGTGCTCTTCTTATTGTATGGAACGTCAAGTTTCTTCAAGTAGCGATGAATGTCAGGGAGAGTGAGTTCATTCTTCTTATAGAAACCTTCAGGATCTAAAAGATCAAAGTACTCACCGTAATCCTTGCGCCAAGTATCATTTTTATCATCTACAAAACAAGACATTTAAAATATCCTCAGAGATTTGAAAATGATTACCGACGATCATTGAAGTTAGGATTACTTGAGTATTCGATGGGGGTACAAGGGTGTCGTAATTCCAACACAAACTATCATAGAATTTGTGAACTGCTTTCGTGCTTGTCATGGAATTATGAAAGCAGTCACGCTCGACAGCTAGGGTAGAGAGGTGGTGAACGGCTAGAAACCTAGCTACTTGGTCTATAACTACTTGACGCCTAGGGCTAGGCTCAAACAAGGCTCAAAAAGGGAAAGGACTCCTAGGAATAAGGTCCTTATACCTATTAACAACCTTTATTGAGACAAAGGAGGTATCGTCAAAGGGAATCAAGCGGTTTGATGAAGAAGAGGATGGAGCATTGCTAGGTGTGGGGTGTTTTCTCCTATGAGAAGCCTTGGAGGCAAAAAGGAAGAGGAGAAAAGATCAAACACACCAAGCAAGCCACAAAAACCGTCCAAACACCAACAAGGAGCAATCGGGAAGGTATAGGTCAACCTATCTAGGTCGGGAAAGGGCTAGGATAGGGAAGGTTAGGGCTAGGGTAGAGAGATTAGGGCTATAAGAAGAGGAATCGGTCGACTATTCTCTAGTTGAGAGGGAGAGAATAGTCGGCCGAACCAAACTTAAGTTGGCATCAACCCACTGATCGGTCAAGTTTTGAGAGTGGAAAACTCGACTAATTGGTCCATTTTAGATCATCTCTCGGCCACAGATTGGTCAAGTTTGTCCTGGGGGAAACTCAACCGATGGTCAACCTGACCTAAAACCATCAAACTCAATTTCTAGCCATATGCGTGCTAATTAAATCTATTTTTTGAGTCTATTATGTATATTGAACATACTTAGGCACATATCACTCATCATTGGGTACTATTTTGTGATAAAAACAAGAGATTCGAGAAATGCCCAAAAAAGTGAAACTAAGCATGTCAACAAGCAAATTAAGAAAATTTTAGCAATTTTAGGCAAGCAAGGTGAGTAAAGCATGAGCAAGACATATAGACTAAAAACGACTAGCTAGATAACATGTCAATATCATCCAAAGCAACAATGAGCAGTTTAGATCTAATAAAATTAAATTTCTCTCTAGCTAGAGGTTTAGTGAAAATGTCCGCCAACTGATTTTCCGTGTCCACATGCATGATATAAATATCATTTTTGGCAATGTGATCATGAAGAAAATGATGGCAAACCTTTATATGTTTAGCCTACTATGCAATATAGGATTATAAGAAAGACTAATAGCACTAGTATTATCGCAATAGATAGGAGAAGCATCAAAATGTATGTTAAAGTCTTGGAGCATTTTCTTCATCCATAGGACATGGGCACAACAACTCCCGGCTGTAATGTACTCATCCTTGATAGTTGATAATGCCACGGTGCTCTATTTCTTGGAAAACCAAGACACCAAGCATGGTCCTAGAAGGAAGCAAGTGCCACTTGCGCACTTTCTATCAACCAAACAGCCCGTGTAATCCACATCACTATATGATACAAGAGTAAAGTCCCTTGACTTAGGGTACCATAGTACAAAGTTTTGAGTTTTAGCTTAGTACCTAAAAACCCTCTTAACAACAATAAGATGCAATTTCCTAGGATTTGATTGAAAGTGAGCACACAGGCCAACACTAAACATAATGTCAAGTCTAGAGGTAGTTAAATAAAGTAAACTTCCAATCATACCTCTATAGAGCTTCTCATCTACCTTCTCACCTTCTTCATTTCTATCAAGTTTGGTAGTGTTGGACATGGGTGTGTCCATCAACTTCATGTTCTCCATTCCAAAGCGTTTGAGTAGTTCATTTGTGTACTTGCCTTGGTTGATGAAGTTTCCATCTTTGGTTTGCTTGATTTGGAAGTCGAGGAAGAAAGTCAACTCACCCATCATGCTCATCTCGAACTCACTGTGCATAAGAGAACTAAACTCCTTGCAAAGATCAAGATCAGTTCCGCCAAAAATGATATCATCAACATAAATTTGAATGATAAGAAAAAATCTAGAAGTGTGTTTTAGAAATAAAGTAGAATCGACTTTGCCCATGACATAGCCATTATCTAACAAAAAGTTCTTTAATTTCTCATACCAAGCTCGAGGTGCTTGTTTGAGTCCATAGAGAGCTTTTTGTAACAAGTAAACATGATTTGGTAGCTTGTCATTTTCAAACCCCAGAGGTTGAGCAACAAATACTTCCTCCTCAATTGTACCATTCAAAAACACACTTTTAACATCCATTTGATATAGCAAGAAATTTTTATAGCTAGGAAAGGCAAGTAGCAATCTAATAGATTCAAGTCTAGCAATAGGAGCATAAATTTCATCAAAATCAATACCTTCCTATTCATTGTAACCTTGTGCCACTAACCTTGATTTGTTCCTTACCACCTTACCATTCTCATCAAGCTTGTTGCGGTAGAACCACTTGGTGCCAATGATTTTTCTTCCACTTGGTCTTGGCACTAGGGTCCACACACGATTCTTATCAAATTGCCCTAGTTCCTCCTTCATGGCTAGGATCCACTCGTCATCTCCAAGAGATTCCTTGATGTTCTTTGGCTTCAGCTGTGAGATGAAGGAACTGTCTGCTTGTTCATTGTTGTAAGCAGCTCGTGTCTTCACTCTCTTGAATGGGTTGCCAATGATTAGCTCTTTGGGATGGTTCTTTGCAAAACAAGGAGTGGGATCCTTCTTCTCTTCATCTTCAGCTTCAACCACCTACTTACCTTTGTTTTCAATGTTGAGGTCTTTCAAGATAGGAATTAAGTCATCTGCAACATCATTATCAACATCATTCTTGTCAACAATAGGGTTAGTTTCAACAAACTTAACATCAATAGATTCTTCAATTTTAGACAGTTCAATATTGAAAACTCTATAAGCCCTACTTGTAGTGCTATAACCTAGGAAGAAAGCCTTGTATGATTTTGGATCAAACTTGTCGAGAGAATCCTTCATGTTTAAAACAAAACAAGGACATCCGAAAATGTGAAAGAAATCAATGGATGGCTTTCTACCACACCATAACTCATAGGGGGTTTTCTTCAAAGAAGGATGCATAAAAACTCAGTTCTGCGCAAAGCATGAGGTGCTCACAACTTCAGCTCAAAACTTCTTAGGAATGCCATATTCAAGAAGCATGGTCCTAGCCATCTCCTGTAGCGACCTATTCTTTCTCTCTACTACCCCATTTTGTTGAGGCGTATGAGGAGAAGAGAAATTGTGCCATAACTAGATTTTTTTACAAAAACGCTCAAAGAGATCATTTTCAAAATCTCCCCCATGGTCACTACAGATAGAAACAATCCGATAAGAAGCTTCATTTTCAACCCATTTAAAAAAGCTCGAGAAAACATCAAAAGTATCACTTTTCAAAACGAGAAAGAATGTCCAAGTATAACGAGAGAAATCATCGACAATCACAAGACAATACTTGGAACCACGAAGCATTTGAGTTCTCATAGGTCCGAATAGATCAATATGAAGAAGCTCAAGAGATCTTTTGGTATTAAGCACTCCTTTGGACTTGAAGGAGGATTTGGTTTTCTTTCCCTGTGTGCAAGGTTGGCATTCCTCATCCTTTTCGAAATCCAATTTAGGAAGTCCTCTAACCAATTCCTTTTTGCTCAATTTCTTCATTTGATGCATATTCACATGACCCAACCGACGATGCCAAAGAGATATATCATTTTTATCCACAACCAAGCATCTATCAAGTACGGGCTTTAGAGGATCAAGCACAATAACATATAAATTTCCATTTCTAGTTCCCTTATATATGACATTGTAAGTGAGGGAATCTAGAAGCAAACATTCTAAAGAAGTAAATAGAACAAGATATCCATTATCACAAAGTTGACTTACACTTATCAAATTGTGATGTAGGCTATCAACAAGCAAAATGTTTTTAATACAAAGCTCGTTGCCTACATCACCCTCACCTATTACCTTACCCTTTTTGTTGTCCCCAAAGGTCACCATCCTCCTTTCTTCTTCATGAATTTGTTAAAGTGGTTGATTTCACCTGTCATGTGCTTAGAGAAGCTACTATCAACAATCCATCTTCTTTTAACCTGCATGAATGAAGGATGTCGGTACCCAACTCAAACTTTGGGATCCAGGGTTAGCTTGGGGACCCATTTCATCTTTGGGTTGGCCCCCTTTGGCTTGTAAGGACAATATGTAGAATAATGATCATCACATTTATAATGAACACATACCATTGGGTTCTTAGAGCCATAAGTCTCTCCATGGAAGATAGGAGGTTCCACACTCTTATTCTTACCCTTACTCTTGTTCTTGTTCTTACCCTTAGGAGCAGTCCCATCATATCCTAAACCACTAGTACCAGTTTGTTTGGTAGAGTGTTCTACGACAACATTAAGGGATTTCTTTCCCATAAGAAACTTTTTCAAAGAGACTCTTAATTTAGCATTATCATCACTAAGGTTAATGACAATAGAAGATAAACTAGCAAGATCATCTCTAGCATGCAATAGGCTGACCTCTAAACAGAGGGCTTTAGTATGAATAGAATCACGTTCTAAAACAGTGCTAGTACCTCATTACTTTGCAAAATAGGTCTAGATGATAGATCATTGACTTGAGCAAGCAACTTAGCATTTTCAGATTTAAGCAAAAGAATTTCTTTTTGATAAGCATGAGTTTCTTGCTTCCTAGCTTCATCAATGAGATTTAGTTCTATATTTTTAGTTTTAAGAACATGTATCTCATCTAGGAATTTTTGGTTTTCTTCCTTAAGAGTAGAAATGGTCCTAAGGTAGACACCATTCTCAACTTCAACTCCATTGTATTGGAGCTCAAGATCAAGAAATTGCCCTTGCAAGGTATCAATACTATCAAGGTGTTGCTTTTCATTTTGATCAAGAATCTCAATCTTAGCATAAAGATCATCTATTATCTTACCTAACCTTTTATTTTTAGATTTTCATTTAGTAAAAGATGACCGACAAGCATTAAGCATATCAATAAGAGTTTATTTAGACAACTCATGGAAATTGACTTCACTTACCTCACTTACCTCACCAACATCTTCACTTGTAGAGGCCATGAGAGCAAGGTGGCATTCTCCATCTTCGGAGCTTGAAGAACTTGAGTACGAATCCTCCCAAGCTGCATGAGATGAATCTTTGCTTCTTCTTTCTTTCTTATCCTTTCTCTTGTATTTGCTTTCTCTCTTGTACTCCTTGTCCTTCTTGTGGCTGCTCTTGTGGTGGCTCTTTTTGGCCTTGGGGCAATCACTCTTGTAATGGCCTTTTTGGCCACATTCATAGCATCTACGAGTTGATGAAGAAAGCTTCCCCTTGAAGTGTTTTTCCTTAGAGTAGTTAGCTTCATGCTCACTTGGGCCTTCATCTTCACTTGAGTAAGGAGTAGGAGACTTGAGAGCAAGTTGTTGCTACCGAACCATCTCTTCAATTTGAGCTTTGAAGATTGTGTCCTTGATATTCTTGGAATCCTTCTCTTCTCTCTTTTCTTCTTCTTCTTGCTTATCAAGCCTTGGCTCATGAGCTTGAAGTTTTCCAACCAGCTCCTCGGTTGACAATTCACTAAGCTTGCACACTTCTTCAATGGATGTCACCTTGGGCTCCCATCTCTTCGGAAGAGATCTTAAGATCTTGGAGTTGATTGTACCTTTGTCTATCACACTACCAAGGGCTTCCAATCCATTGATGATCACATTAAGCCTTGTGTACATGTCTGCCACTCTTTCATTCTTTCCCATCTTGAAGTTCTCAAGTAGACCACCAAACATGTAGATCTTGGCTTCCTTCACTTGCTCCGTTCCTTCAGAGGTGACACATAGCTTGTTCCAAATTTCATGTGCAGTGTCCCAAGAGGAGATACGTTTGAACTCAGATGGGGTGAGGGATGCATAGATGATTCTCATAGCTTTGGCATTGAGTTGAGCTTGCTTCATTTGGGATTCTGTCCATGTAGAGATTTCCCCCTTTGGATCTTCATACTTTAGATGCACCACCATCCACATCTCATAGCTTACTCTTTGGAGATAGAACTGCATTTTTCTCTTCCAATAGAGGAAGTTGGTGCCGTCAAATACTGGAGGTCGCATGGAGAAGTTTCCCTCCAAGTTGAGAGATCTAAGTGCTAAATCACCCATCTTCTCCTACTTGTGGAAGTAGCTTGAAGAAGACCTGCTCTGATACCACTTGTTGGATCAGGGGCTCTAGAGGGGGGGGGAGGTGAATAGAGCTTCAAAAATATCACAAGATAGATTAGACCACCAAAATATATTAAGTGCAAAAACTAAAACAAATAGCCAATTTGGAGTCTTAACTAGCAAGCATATCAAGGGTGAGAGACAAGGAAGAACATACACTTAGACAAAGTGGTTTAGAGTGGTTCCATGTCCTAACTAGGAGCAATGTCAGTCCACTAACTAGAGGTGGTTAATCTCTAAGATTTGCAATCTTGGTACTCTTATATTCCATCATAATTTTACAAGGAAAAACCACAATCATCCAAGGGCTTAGTACCTCAAGCAAGGATCTTCAACCTACTGAATGAGCTTACCCACTTGAGCAAGGAGTCTCCAGCCTTCAACAAGGACTTACCCACTCCACCTTCAAGTCTTTGGCCTTCAAGGGATTACCCATCCTTAATGAGCATCTGCCTTGCCTATCGTCTTCACTTGGAGATCTGGAGCACCAAGCTTTCTTCAACCTTAAAGAACAACAACTCCTTCTCCTTCACTAAGAGAAGATCTTCAAGTCTTTTCTTCAATAAGGAAAGGGGGTAGGAAGATGGAGGTGGAGAGCTTTACATCAATATAGGGTGTAGCTCTCATACAAGGGAACCTATCTCACTCATACTCATGAATTTGATTTGAAACTAGAGAGAGAAAGGGGCTCAAAGGGTTGGAACACTCTCAACTAAGCTAGAACCAAGCATGTAGTGAATGAGCAACCTTGGAATGAACTCCAAGATGTCCTATTTATAGCTGAGGGTGCCCCTTTGAGTTGGGGGACACTTAGGGCCGAAATATAGCCATTTTTTCCCAAGTAAATGACTCTATTTTTGATCAAATAACTCACCAACGGTCACAATCACTTTTTCTGCAAATTCCGTACAATGCAATCGGTCGAGATTCAATAAAGGTAACTCGACCGATTGGGTAAAAGACAAACTGAAATTTCAAACCATCAGTCGAGTTTGTCCTGGGGAAACTTGACCGATCAATGAAATTTGGATTTGGTCAGTAACCCGATCGATCGAGTTTTGTGAATGCACAACTCGACCGATGCACTCTTCAAGAATTGATCCAGTGGATTGGTCGAGATTGGAACTCGACCGATTGACTGCATGTGATCAATTTTCTAAAGTGCATCAAAAGTGATTGAAACTTGGTGTTAAGTGTCCCAATAAATTTTGTCATCTTAGTTACAAGCCAATACATCAATACAAGTGATTACAAAAATATTCTAAGGTCATTTACATGGATTTCTTAAATTACACACTTGTATAGCTTTTGGCTTGAACTGTAGCAAATTAGGGCTTGAGAATTTTGATCCTTTTCATGTACCTAACACCCGAAATCAATCTTGAATACACATATTAGATACATATGAATGGAATGGTTAAGTCATTATCAAAATATGGACAATGTATTACCTCTAGGTCAACATGAGCATCAAAGACAAGTTACATGAAGATTGTCTAAGAAGATATGGACATGTGCAACGTAGACAGAGAAATGCACCTAATCAAAGCAATGCTATTGAGTCTAGCACTACTAAAAGAAGCAGAGGCATACCTAAATTAACTTGGGAAGAGCTTATAAAGAGAGTTTTTGAAAATCTTGATCAGAGTATGACCCATAATAGAGCTGATCCAAAAATAAGGATCCATGTGACTGACCCCAACATGGTTTGGTTTGAGGTTTAGATGAGATGATGTTTCTCCTGACTTAACTAGTAGTTCCATGTTTGGTTTCCTAAAATTATTCAATTAAAAATGATATGATATGCAATGCCTAGATGTTAATACGACATGGTCAAATATTGATATATATGTTAAATGTAACAAATGTGAAAATAAGAGAAAAGAACATGTTTCCTTATGTTACAGTCTTGTAGTATGATATTAATATATACTTAGTGCTAAGAATGTTGTAATAATATTTAGTGTTATACATATGTGTTATTCCTGTATATGACATACTTTCAATATAACCATTATGTAAAAGTAATGTACACCATATATTACACATTATATTTATAAAAAGTGTTATGGGATCAATATTAAATCACACCATCACATTAATAATGACCAATCCAAACCCTAACAATGAATAATAACTTTTTGGCAGACCTAATAAAATAGAACCCTAGGATTATGGTTTAAGGTAATGTCTAGGGTGAATTTTGTATATGTGATGTTTTTATCATGTGCTTTAGGACTTGAGTATGAAAAGGAGGACTAATTAGGGTTTTCTTTATTTTTGGTAAGCGGTTCATGCCATTGTTGCACATTTATTGGATGATTGGTTGTATGCATATGTATGGGATTATGTTTTCAACTGATGTTTAGCTCATGCAGGTTAATGGCAGGCAAGTGATCGAATTATACTATTTACACTTTTAATACCCATAAAATATTATATCTGTTGCATCCAAGTAAGTTTACAATTCATGTCCGTTAAAAGAAACTTAGTGCTCATGTTCCATGTCTAAAATTTCGATTTATGTTTGATATTGAAAAATATCATCCTATTCAGGAGATAAAGTCAACTGAGAAATACCATCCTATTTAGGAGATAAATGTTTAGATTTATGTTTGATATTGAGAAATACATTTATTGCCTCTTTTACATTGTCATCGACCCTTTGTCTCGGTTTCCCTTCTATTGACTTTACCATGGAGTTTTGAGTCTCACCCTCTTTGTCCTCGTGGTGCTCTCTAGATTTCCTAGTTGTGAGTTTCTTATCACCGGCCATGGCATGAGCCGCGACTAGGTGTTCAGGCAGCCTTGTGTCTTCATCTTGGGCACTTGGAGATCAATAAACCTTGAGGACGGTGTATGCGGCCTCCATTTTCTCTGATACACATAGAAGGTGAAGGTGGGTATCAAGGGCTACTTCGATGACTTCTTTCTTCTATATCTTCTCATTGGACGATGGTGCCACATCGGGGGAGGCTGGGGTGTTGGGCATTCTTTGCATGAAGAAGATGACTGCCGAGCACTTCAGGAGTCTGTACTTGGCTACTTTTAATTGTTGTCATGCCTTACATGGGCTTGTATGTCTTTTCTACTTTTTAATTTATTTGATTTCACAGCCTATGTATATATGTGAAAATACAAAGTTATCCTGTCACACAATATGACATGATAATCATATGTTGGGGTACATCAATAATTGTGAAACTGGTTTTGTTTTATAAATTTAGTAAATCCATTTAGCTTCAATAATTCATACAATTATCAAAAAAGAAAGTAAGACATGTTTTGGAATTCCAAAAGTATGGCCTATCATTTGGTAAAGTTTTTGTGATCTAACCCCTATGAATTAAGTACATGATTTTGGTGGATTTTTGTAATTACCTTTAAATTTTGTAAAATTCATATCTAATGATTTATAAGTTTGAAGTTAATAAATCAATATGTTTTGGAATTGAGAAATTATAATTTATCAAAATTATGTATTTTTTTCTCAACGTAAATAAGTAATGATACAAAAGGTCATATTTAGAGTTTTGTTTATGGGAGTTAAAAATCCTTATTCATATGAATATTCAATAGGTAACTTTGGACCTTGGTTTGAATCCAGGGTTTGACCTAGAATTTTTGATACACATCCTTGAGGTATGTTACAATTTCTTATGATTCATATTGGACAATTTACTTACATCTCTCTCTTGACTTAATTGTGGCTTGTTTCTCTATATATCACCTGATTATTCATGTTTCACTCGATTGGGTCCAATTCAATGAAATGCATATTGTAGACTGTTAAAAATGCAAATTGAATTTCTTTTATTTTATATTGTTTACAATTACTCAGTTTGCAACCCTTATTGAAATGTTTCATCTTATTTTTCCATCTCATAACAAAAATACTAAATTGACAAATTGCTTGGACTGAACTTATCTTGCCTCTTTATTATATGGATATTTGATTGATATGGCTATTATTTTGTATTAGTAATGGTATAGTAGAGGTTTCGAACCCATTGTACAACTTTTCTGATATATAGGCTTTTGGCGCTCTCACCTAAGTCTCAGGTGCTCTCACCTTATATATATACCATTACATATGTTTGTGGGTGCTCTCACCCCTTCCTAGGCATGGAACGTGGAAGTGTTCTGGCCCTACTTTATATGGTTGTAGTCTAATACTTAATTTGTATGTAAATGATTTATTTATATTGCTCTCTAATTTGAGATTTTAAAGTAAAAAATTGATATTTGTAAACTTTATTGCTTTCTTCATATAATCTTTTTGTCTTACTATATAAAGATTCCTTTTGATATCCAATTTAATGATTATTTCTCTTTTATTTGGGAAGCCTTGTTTTATTATTTTTTGTCCCTTTTTTGTAATATTCTTCAATCATTATTATGTGCATATACCAGCTTTTATGTTGACAACATCCACTTTATCTTCTCTTGTGGGCTATGCTTCCAACCCTTTAGGTGGAAATCAAGGAGGAGTTGACCACAATTTCACCATGATTCATCCATGTATATATGAACTTTCTTGGGAGGTAGATTGAAGTGTTTGGTTTACCCTCTGCTGGTCCTATGCTATATATTAGTTTCCTTTTATGTACACCTACATGGCGAGGAACAATGTAAGATATGAATATTGTAATAGCTAAATTTTATATTCTACTGCTAAACTTTTGGTATTTGATACATTACATACTTGAAAATTTGCATATCATGATTTGCAAAAATTATTGTCAAATATGGCATTGGATGGTTTTAATTATTCCCCCAAAGTCAGTGAGTGGATCCCCTCTGGGTCCCACTTCTTACTATATATTGCCACAAAACTCAAATATCCACATCAACATTACCCTAACAACTTATCTTATTCAACTATAATCTCCTCATATACATGTAATATGTGATAGAATTTAGTATCACCATAGAGAACTATAACTATATCTCATACATGAGTGACTAGTTTTTATCTCTACATCTGGGGCAATGTCCCTTATTCCTATTCATCGGTCACCATAGGTCGTATAATATAGATATCAATTTATTTTTCCTACCAACTCTCTTTCTGTACCAAACATCTCTCTAGGCTCTTCACAATGGTCATAATCTATTGATGAACTTAGATATAAAAGGAGATATTTGATGACCCTAAAAGAGGAGGGCCACATTAAGCCTTTAGATTGTAGAGCCATCACACATATTGACACTTAGCCTTGAGAGAAGCACTATTCTCTATAGCTGCATGCTCTGCCCAAATTTGAGAAAAGGGTGGGTATATCAATCTTTAAAGCCGAATCCATCTTCATGATATCTATGTTTGCACCATTTTAAGGTAAATGAAGTGGTTTCAATGAGTGGAGGACAACATGTATATATGCCTTTTGAGTTAGGTCGATTGGTAAATTTTCCCTACAAAAAACTAGTCAACAAAACATACTACTTCTATTATGACTCTATAATAGTTTTTTTTGTTGAAATAACTTGTGCTTTTGGATGAAAACTTTCATAGACCGAGTTTTCTCTAAGAAAAACACAATTGATGGAAAATCTTGGGGTTTTCCAAGCTATTGTCTTGGAGTAAAACATTTAACCTAGAATTTTGATAGATGACACTATGTGGTAAATGTTTAATATAATTATTGGATAAAATTTCCCTCTTAACTAGATTTTTTTAACCAATTTCCTATTCAACACTCCTATTTTTTATTTCTTTGTTGTCTGTATATTTTCTTAATTTAATTTCCCATCCACACAACTCTATCTTTATGATTTCCCAATAATTGGTATCTTTATATTTAGCAATTTACTTTGTTGAGTTGTTATGCGTGTTTTGATGGTAATTTCCTTGAAATCATTGGTTGTGATCTTAGTTGATAATCCTTTTAGTAATATGTTCTTTGATGATTGCAACCTTGAGATCTAATTAATAGTTATCTTTCATTTGAAATGCATGATTAGTAGTGATTTATATCTATCTGTGACATCTTAAGTTGCACATTCATTTGTAAGAATATTTCTATACATCTATGGCAACATGTTTTTGTTTACTAGTAGTTGTTTTTAAACAAGTGGTAGTCTTAAAACAAGTGATATCATCCACCAATAATCAGTTTCAAGCAAGTGGTAACTAACTTAAGCTATGATTTTTTCTTTCTTCTTATAAACTCAAACTTGTTTCTTGATCAACATATCTATTAGTTTGAGTTGATTTTTGGAATATTGTTGATTATACATGATGGGATTGCATCTAGGGTGGTTCGACTACATATATTAGTTTGTCTTATCTAAATTGCTTGG
Organism: Alisma plantago-aquatica; assembly: GCA_963693085.1. NCBI lineage: Eukaryota > Viridiplantae > Streptophyta > Magnoliopsida > Alismatales > Alismataceae > Alisma > Alisma plantago-aquatica. Next base: position 410,193,776 of record OY856415.1, on the reverse strand, counting down.
ACAAGCCCTTTATTATTTTCTCTTCTACCACCCCCCCACATTTGGATATGACAAAGGGGAAAAATACATAGAATCTATGGGGAGAATACATAATTTTTTGTAAATGTTAAGAAAACTAATATTGCATGAGAAATATCACAAATTGAGGGGCAGTATATGAGTTCAATACTCTAAAACCACAAAATTATCCAAAGGTATGTTTCTACTTGATAGCTCTAAATACATTTATGGAATGGTTTGTCATTTAAAAAAAAAGAGAGGGAAGCGGTAATCTTGACTCAATAGCATAAATTGTATAATACCATATTTTTATGATGACTAAATCATTCCACTTATTTGTGTCTCTTATTTCTAGTTGAACTATTTATGATAGACTCACTCCAAATTCATAAACTTGAAAACCTTAATTTGGAGAAATCATGTCATACATGCACAAAGATCAAGATTCAATAATAAACAGTTTCCTCCTTAGGTATTTTTCATATATCACTTTTATTGATTATATGATCTGTTGTTATGATCAAAAGTGAAATAAAAATAATACTACACTTTGTGTTAATTGAGATTTTTCAAATAGACACTTTCATAAAACAAGATTGACCTAGATTAAACTCAGACCGATGACCTTATTTATTGCCAAATTGATGCCATAAACCAAATTCTTAACTTATAAGGATACCATGTAACTAGAAATAAGATAGGTTCCAAAAAAGTCCATTAAATGAGTTTTCAAGGGGTAAAATCGACCGATGGACCCAACTCTTCCACTTTACATTACCATAGCTGTAAAGAGTAGTATATCTATTAGAGGTGGTGTGTAAGGAAAACTATATATGTTGCAAACTTTAATAATAGATAAAATGCATTCCTAATAATTCCAATCTCTAGGAAGCATCCTCAACTATAAATAGGACCCATGTGGTTTCATCCCTATCCATAAGCCCCATAAGCCACATATGGTGTAGTTTAGAGAATTTTCCTTAAAGAGCCCCTATCCACTCTTAGGAGTTTAATCACTTGCTACATCCATCAGAGTTAGTAGGATAATTGTAAGAGAGCTATTCCTACCATTTATATCTTGTTAGGCTTTCGTATTTGTACATCTCGACCTCTCTCTTACTAGAAGTGTGATTCTCTCAATTATCTAAGAGAGGAAGAAGGTAAAGCAACCCTTGGCGAAGTAAAGAATCCTTTAGAAAAGAAATAATCTCTTTGTTAAGAGGAGTTGGAGGGGTATGACTTATACCAAGGGAATGCATCTTTGGTGGTTAAAGCTTCTCCTTAGTGAAGACAAAGTCATAGGTAGAACATATTTATCAAGATCGGGTAAGTCCATGGTGAAGGCAGAAGACTCTTGTTCAATGGATATGTAAGTCTTTTGTAAGGTTATTGACTCACTTGATGAGAAAAAGTCAAGCTAGTGTAGCCTTTGATCTTGAAAAAGGTGGTATCTTTTTACAACTCTTATAATCAAGTAGAAGGATTTACTCATGGTTAAAAATCCCAGAGGTTGACCTCTCTAGGTATTGGAGATACATTATTTGAGATGGAACCACTTTTTATATAAACCTCACTTGTTGATTGTATAATATTTCTCTCCCTTTCTTTGCATGATTGCATAATTATTTTAAGATATATTTTAAGGTCTAATAAAAATTTTTAAGTAGTTTTATCTCAATAAACCCCCTCTTGAGACCATAGGTCCAACACATATTATTGTTCACTATCTGTACTAATTTTGAATATTGAACACAACTTATAATTCGTGTTTTTAGATATGATCAAGAGAAAGAAGACAATTTTTACATATTCTTAGTATAAAAAGGGAAAAGCTAGTCATGTTTTTTATATCACAATTTCGATATGAATTTATGATTAATTATTAATGTGAGGCTGAGCATGGGTTCAGTCATTTTAGAATATGGGCATCCATAGGTGGGGATCCTATATAGAGAGAAGAAGTTCAAAGATTCTAAGCTAAGAAACTAAAAGAAGTAACAATCCTTCATAAGAGAGAGTTGGATAGAAGACTCTCCTTGGTATGTTGATCTAGACAAGTTTATGCTGGTGCCTTCCCATTTATCACTATCAATTATTGTTTCTTTTTCAATGATCTACCCTACACTTGTAGTGATTTGATAGATATGATGCGTGAGCCATTTCCCCTTCCTTTTCTAATTCAACAAATGTTTCCCCCACCCAATTCAACATGTGATCACCTATCCAATGTTCCTAGGAAAACCTTTCTTGATTGCCTAGGGATCCATTTTTAATCTTTAAAGGTTTCTATGAAAAAAATACATCTTGGAAATTGGAGATAAGTGAAGAATAACTTGCCATTGTTGAATGTCATTAAGAAAGTCCCCTATTTATGTAAAAATTCAAAGAGAGTTCATAAGAAAGATAAGGTGTATAATACCATATAGGTTGAGTAAGTATGTGACTTGTGTTATATCAAACTCACTTTCTAAGAAATAAAAGATACCTAATACCCCCATGGTTCTAATCTTCTTGGGTGAACATAGGATCAACATGCACATATAGACTTGGTACCCATTGTTAATATCCTACCTTTTTTTTACAAGGAGATTATATTAAACACTAGAGATTTTCCAGTGACACCATACAACTAGGAAACATTCTTTATATGTACCTAAAGGTCAATTCGGTGATGTTCTTGTAATTAATATTCATTCCCAAATTTCTTGATTATTTCATGGTACTTGACATGCCCAAAGACTAATTCTAAATACTAACATACTTGTTAGAAATTCATAGGCATAGTCAACATGGTTGTTCAAGTGAGGACCAACATCATTGGCATCATGATCACTAACATTGAAATTCAACTGAATATTTTGGACCTAAATTTTACTTGAATTAGTTTAATCCTTGGGCATGGAGGCTTATTGATTCTTGGATTCATTCCGAATATCATGGAGGAGCAACTCCCATGTTTGTTACAAGACAAGACTAGTGCTTGTGACATTGATGAGGTCTTTGACCACCTTGATAGATAATAACATGACTATAGATGAGATATGGTAATTGTGTGATGATAGAGGATGATACTATGTTTTACAAGATATATAAATTGGTTTATCCAACTGTTGTAACCAATTTTATTGCTAATATTGATTACTACAATAATGATATATCAGTTTTTCTAGTCATTGATAGTTCAAAGTCAACTTTGATTTATTATACTATATGGTAGAGTGACTCTTCTAATACTGATTATTGTTGATACTGTGAGCAAGATTGATAGTAGGGAGTCTTCATTTCTTCAAATGGGATGCTATTGAGAAACAAGGATCCTCCCTGTGCCATATTTCTCTCCCTATGGTTTCTCTTGGTTCACCTCCTAATTATCATTTGAAGTATCCCCTCACACATTGAAATATACTTTTGTGTGAGTGTTTTTTTGTCATTTAACTTTGGACTAGGATAAATGTAACATATATTTGTAGAGGCAACACCAAGGTGCCATCTGATGGTCTATAGATGAAATCAAGGAAACTGGTCTTGTTGTTTGTATACAACATATTTCACGTCAATGATGATTCCTTACATTCTAAAAACAATGACAAAGGTTGAAGCTGGATTTTAAGGACATTGTGATCAAAGAAGTGAGGAAGATTCTAAACCCAATAAATGTTTGTTCCAATTTTTGATATCTAGTGGATGATTCAATCTAGATGGTCCAATACAAAGATAACTTGGTAGTTGTTGCAAATGCCAATGATGATCTTGTTCACAGTTGAAATATGACTAAGTGGCACACATATATGGAGTACTAGAAAAATAGCGTGATGCTAGGGAAATACCACTTCCCCCCTCCTTCATAGATCAAACCCTTGAAAGGCTCATTGGGAACTCATACTTTGCTTCATGATGGTCTCTAAGGATATTTTTAGTTTTTTATACATCTTGAAGAACAACATATGAGAAACTTCACATGATCCATTAATAATTTTGATTATATGTGGATGCATTAAGATTATGAACATTCCCTCCAATTTTTAGAATGTCATGATTTCCATATTTTCTAAAATTCTTGAGTGAATCCAATGTTCGATGTTAATTTAAAGGAATTGTACTTTGACAAGTTTTCACAAAGTGGACTTCATGGGATAAGGCAAAGTATCATTTGACTTCAATCCTTCCTCCACCATATATAGTGAAGTGATCTATATGTTTCTAGGTCATGCATGATTTCATAGTGCTTCATTAAGTACTTCTTCAAGATATCTCAAGTGACAATCCATTCTATGGGAAAACACAATACATTTGACTTTGAAGATTCAATCCTTGTTATTGTTGAGATGACAAAGAAGGCCTTCAATATTAATCTAGTAGTACAATTTCCCATCTTCATTATGCCATTCAAAATGATGTATAAAACTTCTAATTTGTCAATGCGTGCTTTACTTGATCAACATGCTGACAATATTCCTCAACTGACATATTATGCATATCCAACACTTTCTTATGCTCAAGAGAATGCCACTACCACTAAGAAAGGGGCATATGTAGTTACATTTTTTATTTTGAGATATACTCTTACTTTCTTCATCCCAACGTGATTATAATAAAAATCATTTGACTTTCTAATACCTACACATGAGGGAAGATTCAAATGCCATATTAATATCCTAGATCAAGATTTTAAAAATTTTTGACAACAAGACTAGATACAAAAATGGGGCCATAAGTTCCTTATTGAATACCTTTATTGACACCCAAAAAGTTTCAAGTGAGAGGACATCTATGACTATTTTCCAGCCATGGGTATTTTTTATGTTCCCGTCTACCATGGTTTGTAGATATTGCAGATTACATGCTTGTTGGGAAAACCCCTCTTGGTTGGACAAAGTAAGACAAGAGAATTTCCTCTCACAATCCTTTTTTTATATTTTGGGAGGTTCTCTACCTATATATAAAATGAAATTATCATATAATTACAATGTTTCATGCCTAAGGTGGTGTCCTATTAGGAACTTGTTTTATAGTAATTTCATGTGGTGGACATTTTGATGGTCATGATAACACATGAAGTGTTATAGAATAGATTCTTTTGGAATATGTGATTTTGAATTCACACTCTTTTACAAAGGCTTGAGAGAGATGATTAACAACATTTGATGTCACTAAACATGAAATAATGCTTCTCGCAACCCACCACGTTAAACAAGATTACTCAAAACCAAAGCACGATCGATCACTAACTAATCCTATCCCTAAAAAGGGGCACAATTAAAACTGATTTAATCTTCACAAACATGTTCAAGAAAATTTACATAAAGGCCCAAAATCTTGCATAAATTCATATATCATACTAATTTTCTTTTAAAATTGCTCTATGACCTCAGCCACAACATATATAGAGAAAGTGTTAATCACGTACACATCATGTACACATATGAGAATACTATCAAAACTCAAGTCGGTGAAACATCATATACAAAATGTTCCTGTATGGACCTAAGAGTACATGGACGACTCTAGGTTACACTAGACATCTAATCAACCTTCTTCTAGGGTTTCCAAAACAACTCCTCCTTGTTGTCATGGGTCTTCCTGTGTTGCTGACGATCACCTAAAAAGATGTGATGACCCACGAGGTGAGACCCATGTCTCAATGAGAGATATAACTCTCAACAACGTTAATTGCTTATAATAGATTATAGAATTAAACATGTATAGCAAATAGTGCAACGAGATCTGAAATACCAGATATAAAAACTTCATTTGGAACATTGGTAATCAAGAACTCAATTGCAAAATTGAAAGGTTCACATTATTAATAGCAGACTAGGTGTAGATAACATCATAAACATGAATAACAACATAAACATGGCTAAAAACATAAGCAAAGATTAATATTATAGCTGACGTCATGAGCATAGTTAACATCATAATCATAGCTAATTTCATTCACCATAATCTACAACATCTATGCATTTAAGAGACCAGCAAGGGTTATCATCCAATGTGAATCATGGTATAACCCTACAAATATGCTACACGACTGAATTACATATTTAATTAAGCCATGGGGAGTTTGTGGCATACCACTCAAACTTCCATATGACCACTGCAAAGTCACAATCAGATCCACACATGATCTAGGAGAGCCGAAATTCTAAGAACTCTTCCCCTAGGTCAGTACGAGTCTACTACAATGACATAATAGTCAAACTGCAAGCATCCTAGTCCGCCCTCGGTACATAGGCCATGCCACTAGAAATAAGGGTATTCAAACCCTATTATCCGAGGCACAACCACAGATGTTCTCAATCATACCACATATGCATATATTCAAGACACATTCATAACCACTCTCAATTGGAGTCATGACTACAACCATCCTCAAAACCTTGGGATCAAGATGACAAGGATATACCCTCCTCGCACTCACGTATACTCAACAATATACAACTTTGAGTTTCCCTTCTGAAATACTCATTTACCTATCCAACAAAATTGACACTGAAATAGTTCTACGACATAGGGATCTACACGATTCAGGTTTCACTTGATTAGTTAAGTCAATTAGGTGAACTCAGGCTGCATCAACCAAGTTTTACATACAAACCCTAAATTGTTTCTACTAAACATTGATATATAACAAATCCAACAGATATAAAATGTATGAGACATATTCCTTTATCACGAAATCAAAGTATACAAGTTCATTGTCATACTTGCAAAGGTCTAACTTCCATTAAGGTTCTCAACACTCCACCAATGCCATTCATGAATAAGCTGTATTTCCATTAGGGCTCAAGTATGCCCAAAAGCCATTCAGGCCAAAATGACATTACTCTCTCAAGTGCATAATTATCATTCATTACCTTACATAAGGTTCAATATGTCACCATCACATTTATTAATTTCAGACCCAACATCAGGATTCATCAATCATAATATTCATGACATTCCCAAGGGTGGCATAGTATAGTTACATTTAGTATTATGAATTGTGTCTATTCATCATTTCAACATAAAATGAATATAGAGATATTAAAAAATCATCACTCAATCATTATAATAATGATTCAACAATTTTAGATTGGATTTGTATCAAAAATCTACATTCATAGATAAAATATCGGTTCATTATCACCCATAAGCAATACATACGAAAACCATCATTTGATTTGTACACTATGGTAAATGTTAGGGCAAGCCATCGTTTGTATGACACACTTAGGTAGGCACATAGGTAATCCATCATTTTATTAGCTCACTTAAGTAAAGTCATACAGAAAAAATCATTTCTTTAACTCTCTTAGGTAACCCATCGATTCGTTTAACTCACATAGCAATACCATTGGTTAATTCTTATACCTAGTAAAAAACAAAGGTTTTTATACCTAGAATCTCAACCAAATTGTTGGTGTACTTAGATAAAACCAAAACCATCAGATTATGGATACACTTAGCTCAAAGATAACCATAGGATCATTAATGGACTTAACCAAGAATAGTATTATCAAATCATAAACAATATTAGCCAAAACATAACCATCGATTCATTAGTAGACTTAGCCAAAAGCAAAGCCACCTATTCTTTACAGTACTTAACCAAAAACATGGTCATCGCATCATTAGTGGACAAAAAAATTATCATATTAAATGTTATATGAAACATCACTATATTCATCAAGTAGACCCATTGGTTCATTGATGTTCATAGCCATAAGTAAAACCATCGGATCATTGGAATACTTATCCAAAATCAAAACCATCGGTTCAGCAAAGTACTTAACCAAAATCAAAACCATAAGATTATCTACGTACTTAACCAAAATCAAAGATATCAGATCATCGAGATACTTAACCAAAATCAAAGCCATCAGACCATCATGATACTTAACTAAAATCAAAGCCATCAGATCATCAAGATACTAAACCAACATCAAAGCCATCATATCATGGATACCAAGGAGTCATCAACTCATTTATTTAATATAACCACCGGGTTATTGACTTTAATATCCATTATTTATATACTAATTAGTGCCTATATTCCTCACTCTTAGTAATACCATATTCTTTGACTCTTTATGCCCATTATTCCAAGAAAAAGTTGAATCATCGATTTAGGGACTGAGTGTGACTATCATTTTCAATGCTAATTAAAAGCCGTATGTTCAGAGACCAAGTAGTGTCATTTATTCATATCACTAAGAAATACCATCATTTCCTACACTTAATGAAACATTGTTCAAGCGCAAAGAAAATCCATCGATTTATAGAAAAAGTTTCACTATCACTTTTGCACCAAGTAAAACCAACGATTTGTACACTAAGTTAAGACCACTTCTTTACACTAAGTAGACCTTGTTTCTACCATCAAAATCAAGGTAGCCCATGTCCATACTATAAGAAGCTTTCATATAATCCAAAGGTAGTTTAACAACTCTCATCTACCATGCATGTAAGTATAGTTGTGCGCACTAAATCATTTGGTTCCATAATAACAAGTTTTAGGGCAAGATTTATATGGAACAAGTTAAAATCAAGCAAGAAATGGGATGAAAGTTATATAACTCACCTCAAGGTGAAAGATGAATGTTCAAACATCATGGCGACTCAAGAAAAACCCTATATTTGCACTTCAAAATCTCCAAGGTATTTCCTTTCTTCAAGAATAAAATATATCTAGGGAAAAAGAGAGAAGGAAAGAGTCTCTTCAAACACATGCACGATCTTGCATAAAGAACTTCTAGAGTTGCACCCATGGATGAGGAGATAAGGAAGAGAAAGAAAAATAAAAATAGAGTAGAGAAGAAGATCTTACTTGGTTATGGCAAGAGATCACGATGGGGGACAAACAAAATAGAAAAACTCACATTGGGTTTAGGGATAATCAGGCTCGAACTGATGACTTCCACCTCATCAAGGTGACACTCTACTGCTAAGTTATATCCCTTCCCCTATCCAGAAATAGAACTGACTAATCCAAAAGCAAGGGGTCGAGAAACTCAACGCCACTATTCCTGAACAACTTGGAACCGAACCTTCTTTTCGTACTACTACGGCTAGTAAAATAGAAAATAATGGAAAAATTGGGATTCAATTCTCAACTACTCCTATCAGAAATAGGATTGACTATGGATCAAAACTAGGTTAGGAAGCTTCAAACATCCTTAGAGAAGCTAGATCCAAACCCTAGGGGAAAATGCATCCATGATCTCTCCAAGCTTCAGCCTCCAAGAGCTTCTCCTTCACAAAATTATGGTTTAGGGTCTCTCTACAAGCAATAAAAAAGGGTGTAAAGGGTTAGTTGTGAGAGTGGTGGATGGTATATGTATCCAAGGAGAGAGAGAAAGGGGCCAAAAGGTTGAAAACTAGCTTGCCATGTGTTAGAACTTAAAACCCATATTTTCCTTACATGTCAGAACTTCCATTGGATCTTTACCATGGTTACACATTGATCCATGCCTTAGTGTGATCTTCAAGGATGTACTACCAGACAACCACCAAATTATGCATATGTATCATCAAAAAACCCATCAGATTCTAGGGTTTAATTAGCCATTTTGCAAGTTTTGATCCCCCATCTGATTGTGTACTTCAACTAGGATATCCATCAAATTATGGAACTCAAGGGAAGGCCATAAGAAATTATACCACAAGGAGAAATGATAAAATCATTCACCTACTAGGTGATACCATTGGATTCCTAACATACTTCACATAGATGAGAAACCCTAAGTTCTCAACCCTAGCGGGATAGAGCAAACAATCTGATGGTGCATCTAGACATACATAGGTGCATATATACAAAATGACCAAGGGTAGTATGCATCACAATATGTATGTGTGAAAAATTATAGATAAATCCTAGAAATGGTAAAATTGCACAAAAGTCCATATAAGCACATAAATTGCAAAATTTAATCAAACAATGTCCAAACTGAACCAAACTTGAAACATAGCTTAATATCATGATATCAAATCATAACTTAGGGTTTGATTAAGGAATTATGCACACAATTAAGATAAGAAAGCATGTTTAACCATAAATCTAGGTTAGGGGTCTTACAACCATAAACCCCTAACAAGGATTTCACCCTCGAAATCCAAAGAAAACAAGGATGGATACTTCCTTCACATCTCATCTTCTAATTACAACATGGTTTCTTCTATCCATAGTGATGTCACAATGCCTTCACTAAGGTTAAGTCCTTCTTCCTCAAATTCGATATACATTTATCTAGGGCCAACATATAATTATCCATATAAGAAACATCCTTCATATAATTCAACCTCTATTGTTTGTATCATCTGTTCTATACTGGGGTGACACTTCCTCAACATGGAACATAGAAACTACCATGCAACCTGTGAAAATCTGGTAGTAAATCCAACTTGGTCCTCTAGAGGCTTATGATGCCATATATAGTCTTATACGGTGCCATGTTTATGCTTCTATGATAGCTGTTTGTTGTAATCAACCTCAATCAAACTATGGTAGAAAACCTATAACTGCCAAGTACTGTAGGACATATGGTCTCAAAGGATTCTCCACTCGTCAGAATGGTCCTTTCTAGATGACCATATGTCTGTAGGTGAAAGGTTGTACTGAACTTTGACTGCATCCCTGCATGCTTTGAATGTTTTGCTTCAACTTTCTAACAATGGTACACTTTTCCACAACCTCTACTTCATCATGTTTTAGACCTGGTTTCCATCAAAGATTCTTCAAATTGTGGTACACCCATGTACTGCCAGAAAAATTGCATACATTGGGGAATGTGCCTCCTCATATACTTTCTTATTTAGTCCACCATCATCTGGAACCATTGTCTAGTTGTAGAAACACACACTATCCCGTCATCTTACTCATGGAATCCATCAAGCTTCCCGCTACCAAACTCTAATATGCTGTAATAGTGTTGGTTTGACTTGTAGCTGTGTCAACAATCCTACGAATAGAGATACTTCCAACTATGCATTCATATGCCAAAATGGCACTAGCATGTCTCATTTGTGATACGTAAAGGGGCATGACTATGCTTTTATCTGCAAACACTGAGGAAGGTAACTTTCTACTCAATGCATTATCCTCTACATTCACCTTCCCAAGATGATAATTTATCATAAAATCATAGTTCTTGATTAACTCCGTCCATCTCCTTTATCTCATGTCTAGCTCTTACTTTGAATCGTATCTCTAAACCTTCAGGTTTAAAATTACAGTGGCTAACTCCAGGTCATGGGGTGGATAGTTATCCTTGTCCCTCTTAAGCTGTCGTGAAGCAAAAAGAATCATATTCATATCTTGCATTATCATGCATCCCAAGCCATTTTTTGAAGCATCATGGAAACGACATATCCTCTCCCTTGCCTTGGCAACAATAACACTAAAGTACTCGTAAAATTCTCCCTCCACCATTAAAAAGAGCACTGACACCTCATGCAATATCTTTCCATACCTATGAAGCTTTGGACCATCATCGATGTCTTGGGCTGCTCCCAATCCAATACTAACTCGTCCTTGAGTTATATACCAATACCCTTCATAGATATAACATAACTCAGAAAAGACATCTCAGTTAATTAAAGCTCATACTCATTGGACTTAGCATACAACTAGTGCCACCTCAACGTTCTTAATGCTTAGCAAAGATGCTATTCACATTACTGACTGTCTCTATGGTACATAGAGATGTTATCAACAAATACTACCACAAACTAATGGGTATATGGTCTGAGCACCCTATTCATGAAGTCCATCAATGCTGCTATTGCAATGGTTAGTCCAAACGGTACAACCATGAACTCATAATGACCATATCTTGTCCTAAAAGTTGTTTTAGGTATGTAATCTGCAATGATTCTCAACTGATGATAACCCAACGTTAGTTCTATCTTAAGGAACAAATAACACTTCTTAACTGGTCAACAAAATATCTATCCTTGGCAGCAATTATTTGTTCTTCACTATAACCTTGTTAAACTATCAGTAATCCATGCAGAGCATCATAGAACCATCCGTTTTTTGGTATGTATGCCCAAAGAGCCAATCATATGATGATTGTAATGGAAGAACTTGTAAATGATTTGATTATTAACAAAGGTAAAATTCCAATCATAATGTTTATTCAATTTTGAGATAATGAAATAACATAATAAATGTCTAGAGAATGGTATTACTCAATGATGTATGTCTTTAGGTTGAGGATCTGAACAATGAGATCATAAAGATGTTTAGAGTATATGGATTCTTTTTATGCCCCTAATTGGTTGTTATTGTGGAAGGTAAAGAGATAACAATAACACATAAGACCCGAGTGTGAGTTGGTTGATGATAGAATCTCATTAGTCATAGTATGGAGATAACAAATCAAGAACACATATACATGTTAGAGAACAATGTATCGAACAGACCCACCATAAGAGTGATGCATGGAAACTGTCACAGAACCATTTTTACCCCAATCCCAATCCCACTGCCTAGACAGTAGAAAAAGGATTCAAGCGCCTATCCCTGAGTGGCTCGATAGGATTTAACACACTAGCATATACAATAAGAAATGATAACTCAAAAACTGGATATTTAAAGAACAAACTAACCCAATATGGAGATTTTTCCAATATATCCTTGTCATCAGAGTATATGAGTGCGAAAGTGATATAGTCAAGATTCCAATGTTTGCCTAAAATCAAGAAAATCAAGACATAAAGTCAATGCAATTGCACGATACACTATACAAAAACAAGTGAAATGGTTTATAACAAAATTAGTGTACTTGGCATGACTTATATTTCAAAAGTATAATGAGCAATTTGCAAAACCAACATTTATTCAACAAGATGTTTATTTCAAAACAATTCACTTTTTATTACAAGTTCCCATTATGCTGTAAACAATAAGCATGCTTATATATTTTGTGTGACTCTATTACCCCAACACGATGGGGAGGTCACAAGGATCCTTCTCACCATAGGAGATAAGAGATCAATGTACAAGTCCACCTCCGAATGAGGGTTTGCTTGCACTCAATATCAACATTATCAACATTATCAACATCATCATCATCATTATCAATATACAAGCAGTCATAATTGGCATGTCATTTATGTTTTCCAATTTGTCTCAAAATATAATATAAGAAATACATAATACTAATCAATAGGGAACAATAGCTCAACCAAGTATATAGCCAAGTACACAATCAAGAGATACATAAAAAATATCTTCATTTTTTTATCAGTAAGCGTGTTTCTATATTCATCTCCAAAAAAACAAACTATCTTTACAAGTGGGGGAGCAAAAGCTCAAAATCAGACCTACCTATGCAAAGTGATAAATCATTTTCTATACTAGAAAACCTAGGTAGGTCATTCACACTCGAAAACATATATTCATTACTACTAAACAGAAGGTATAATAGCGTACCTTTCACTGAGGATTTTGAGTATAGATCAACTAGTAATAGGTAGACCCTTCGAGTTAGATCCTAAAACACAATGTTTGGATCAATGGTCAAGATCAAGATATTTGGATATCATGTTTCAATATTTGAGATTAGGGTTACACTTTTCCAATGTCAACCTTAGTGTTGGGTCATTCACTTACAATCAACCAATATGTCAATATGTCCACCATTATTCAAGTGTCCAGTATAATTTTGAGTGTGAATGACCTACCTAGGTTTTCTAGGTACATCTGTTAATCCTAATTATCATGGTCAATATGCAAGTCAAAATAAAGTCTTTAGATCATTATCAAGTTCTAACATCATTGGGGTTCAAGATTAGATCGAGTTCTGATTAATACCTGAGATCAACTTTTTAGGTTAAAAGATCATAATATTCCACAAGATTCTGGCCACATATAATATTAAGATATCATCATCATATTCAAGGTTGAATTAAGTCAACAAATATGGATCTAGATCACTAATAGGTCAAGCATGCTTTTAGAGTATGAATATGAACATTAGAGTAAAAATTAGGGTTTTCAGTGTTTAGTCAAGATTAACCACAAATAGAGTCATTTAGACCAATTACATAAGAAAGAGATCAAGATTTAGGTATGCTAGTGATCATCGTTTGGAATAAAGTTTCAAAAGTATTTTTAATTGATTCAATGGATTGTTTTGATCAAGATTGACTATTTATACTAATTATTTGGAGCTAGGATGCATTAGATATGATTTTTGCAAGATATATCAATTTATTTGATTTTTGAGTAGAGAGGGAGCAAAAATACCTTTAATAGGATAAATCTCCGGTCGTTGGATCCTTGGTCAACCTTGACCGCCTTGAAGGATCAGTGGCCGAGGAGCACCGGCCTCTCATGCACGTGCGTGAGAAGGCAAATGAGGGGAGGTAGCGCTGCTGCTCAGAGTCGTTGGATCTTGGTCTCCTTTTGATTGTGAACCGCGATAAAAGGCTGGGATCGGGTCTCCTTTTCTGGACGACTCGCCCAAACCCACACACAGCATGGCGGTGCAATGGAGGAGGGTGGCTGGAGAAAAAGGATAAAGATAAAGAGAGAGAGGGCACAAGAGGGCAAGAGATGGGGTCGGTCGAGTTCATGGGTGAGGGATGAAGGTGGATGTGGGGTTTTTATAGTTGTATGGGGGCTAGGCTAGGGTTTCAGCTAGCCACTTCATCCATGGAGGCGGCCGTGAGAGCAAGCTCTCATTTGATCTCAAAACAAATTGGTTCAAGGGGGAAAAATGGTCATTTGATTTTGGATTGGTGAGGTGAGTGATTCTATTTTATCTGATTTCAAAACGGGGTTAAAACCTGGCCAATTGCTACTTCTGATCGCTTAGTCCCCCTCTCCGCTGATTGCAAGCGGTAGGGGATGATCCCATGACTGCTCGATGAGTGCACCAATCCATGAGTGCCCGATCTAAGGGTCAGGGATCATTCCCGTTCTCTCAGCAGATCGCTGACTCAGATAAGGATCGAATAAAAAGCAAAATAATAAGGATTCTGTCATTAAACTTCAAAAAATCATAGAAATTAATAGGAATACCCTATTTGAGTGAAATTTGGATCGTTGTTTCACAAAAATGTGGAGAATATATAGAAAAAGTTTGAGAACCAAAAGATTAAGTTTGATGGATCAATATGCTTCTTTGGACAAAGTGATGATTGAATCCAATTTGAGGTGTTATAATGTGTATAAAAACTACATTCACCATATTTTGTATTTGAGTCTCAACATTGATTATTGAAGACAAGAAAAAATATTTGGGACAATGAGTGGGTATAATGAGGGAAAAAGGGTAATTACTTCATTATAATGCAAAAATCTACCTTGTCACATCCTTCCCTCAAAAGAAATTTTGTCCCCAAAATTCAGAAACATCCTCAAAATTAGAATTATCCAAATGCAAATCATATCCTCAATTACTACAACATCCTCAACTATATAATCAAAATTGTGTCCTCCAAATTCAACTAGTCCAATAATCATAATTGGGATTCCATGTTTCATATCATAACTAACTTGGTACCAACATCGTTTCATCATTGAGCAATTGAGTATCAAGGTCAATGCATATATTGTTCAAAGTCATCATACGAGTCACAAATATGTAAAGCATCCTATTGGTCACAAATTTGGAGAGATCATATTTTAGGTCAGACAAATAGATTTCTTGAATCGAGTGTATAAGGTGACTTTCAATCCCAAAATCTCAGGGTCCTAGCTTCTACATTGGCCTAGGTGGGGTTATACATCTATGATTTGAGATTTCATATTTCAACATTTTGAGACAACACAATACTTTCAATATCATTATTTTGAGCTAAAAATCAATGGGAAGATCCCACCCTAGTCCTAATGTGTAATGACCCCACCCCCGGTAACCCCCAAATAAGGGAGACCAAAAGGTCAGGGCCATTATCCCAATTAATTGGATCAATGGTTCAACAAATAATCAATAATAATTACTAAATTCTACCAAAACTATAGTGAAAAGCTGGAATAAAATAAAACTTTGCATACCTTTTTAAAATCTTGGATTTCTAAATTTCTACCCACAACTGGAGTCTATTCTAACTAATACTCCTTGTTTTTTAATTCATATATTAACAATGTATCACTTTACTGTTTGTCCTTTTTATATTGTACCTAATACGCCGAAAAACAAAATTTCAGTCAACATAAATGAATATGCCGCTATCTGGGGACAACCAAAATTTCACAAATATTGCTAACAACCTAAATATCACACTCAAGTTAATTAACAATACAATTTACATTTTCAATGTGACATTCTCCACCGCTTTTGCCCTAACCCTAGAATACCCCCTTTAGGGGTTTTCCTTTGCAATAGACTTAAGGCCACCTTATCCATCCTGAGCTTGGTGCCTGGGTCACCTCTCATGGTGCCCAATAGTCATGTAATAACATAAGGCCACCTTCTCCATCCTAAGCTTGGTGCCTGTGGTCACCTGTCATGGTGCCCAATGATCTTCCCTTTGGGGCTTGACCTCATTGCATCATACATCAGCGTGGCATGTAGGTGTGAGAATACACACTTATAATTTAACTGTGATAATCATAATGACTTTATGGATTTGCATATATGAACATCCAACAGTTCAGGTTGCATTCAATTCGATCAATCATTCGAGAAAACTTCGTGAAACTAGATCGATTAATCATAAATAAGCACATACCTGATCCAGAGTAACTTGATGTCCAAGCAATAATAATCAATAACAATCAATCAAGCAATCAACAATATCCTGAAATTAATGCATAACACCCATGTGTTATTGTTTTATCCAAAACATTCTCAAGATTGACTTGGATTCCACCTTAGGATTTCTAGGCCAACTTTGGGTTTCATTAGGGTTTTAGCCTCCATAATGCATTTATTACCTTTAATGCTCTTTTGGTCCACAACCCTAATTTCAACTTCATAGGCATGATTCAATGTCAATTAAGTCTAATATATCTCTTTTACACTAAAACTACCATATTTATTGTTTTAAGTTATGTTAAGATCATTAAGACCAATTATCATGTTCGAGTTCTTTTTGAATTAACAACTCGTATTTCATTAATGATTATAGTCCAATTCACATATGATCCCTATTTATCACTAATTCCACTTTTATACACTAGGAAACCCTAATTACCAAATGAAGGGTATTTGTCCATAATTAGAATCTTTTACACTCAAATTGGCCCGAGGACAACATATCTCTGTCTTAATCATAGATTTGGACAATAAAACCATTAAGAGTCATAATTACCAAAATTAGGGTTTCAAGGCCCATTAAAGCATATTCATGTACATGGAACCCTAAATTAATCCAACTATGCATAAATATCATCCTTTTGGATCTAATTTGTTCTATTTATTAACAACAGGTTAATATCAAATTAAAACACCCGTTATACCTTTCTCAATCTCATTAACATCTATATTAGGGTTTCTTACTCATAAATGCATTAAAGTTGACAAATTTATATACTTTTCGAACTATGATCATATTCAGCCTCAAAAACTATTTTTAATGGACTCCTTGCATTTTTCTTATCAACTTTCATATATTATGTTTCATCATTAGAGTTTCCTAGTAATTTCTAAGAATTTTACAAGGAAAATCGATTTTCTAGAATATTTGAGCAGAGAGGGCAATTTACCAAATATTGTCATCCGTTTGATTAGTAGTTCGATGGTCCACCCTTTGAATCTAATGCTCTTCGTCACACGTGGCTAACTTATCCGACCACTCCTC
This sequence comes from Alisma plantago-aquatica, assembly GCA_963693085.1. Classification (NCBI taxonomy): domain Eukaryota; kingdom Viridiplantae; phylum Streptophyta; class Magnoliopsida; order Alismatales; family Alismataceae; genus Alisma; species Alisma plantago-aquatica. The sequence continues at coordinate 410,176,040 of OY856415.1, read as the reverse complement.
AGATCGTTAGATCTCCACATGGGATCACAATGGAACCCGATCCAACGGTTGCTGCTTCTCGTCCTCCTCCTTTCCTTCTCCTGACCCCACGGTGGCGCCGCGACGGTGCTCTTGCCAGAGCAAGGTCAATCCTGAGGCCTAGGGCACGAGAGCAGGGGTAAGCAGCCGGTTGAGTTCATGCAACCTTGGGGAATCAAGATGGGCCCTTTTTATAGGATCGGGGAGGGTCCTTTTAGGGTTTCTCAACCCTGCCGCTGCCCACACCTTTGGGTGATTTGGGCGTTTCTTCTAGATGCATCCAAAGCACGACAAACCAGGGTCTAGGAGGTGCGGAATTCCCTCCTGGACTCAACCATGTAGTTTCCTAGTTTGTGTTAGTATGTATGCCCTGAGAGCTAATCATGGGATGATTGATTGGATACATTAAGATTGATTTGATAAACATCAAAGGAAAGCTTCCAATTCTTTCTGGTTCAGTCATATGAGATAGTGATAGAACAGATTGAATGTTTAGAGAATGACAGTACTCAATGACGTATGCTTTCAGGTTGAGGACCTGAACGATGAGATCATACGGATGCTAAGAGTTTGTACATTCTTGTTATGTCCCTAGTCGGGTGTCATTGTGGAAGGTAGATAGACATCAATGACACACAAGGCTAGATTGTAGTGTTGGTTGATGACAAAATCTCATTAGTCATGATATAGAGATATCAAACCAAACACATAGGTACTTGTTAGAGAACAAGTGTACCAGACAGACCCACCATGAGTTTGACACATGGAACCATGACATGGTAGTCACAGTCAATACTCACAATGATGGTGGTGAGTGTGATTCTTTGACCTAAAATCACTACACTCAACACATGTCATTGGGCACACTTTGACATCATCAAACGCAGTCCTGAAACATGGGTTGTTATAAAGGTGATGATTGGGTGGCTTTGACACATGGGGCTTTTGAGGGGTGAGTGATAGATATGGGATTTGTCCCTCCTAAGGGAGTTTGATATCCAAGGCCACTTGATGAGTAGGATTGAAATAGGTGTGCACACGCATGTGTGAATCAATATGTGATATTGATGTCATACATATCTCTTCCAATCTACTCTGAGATCAAGAAAGTGAATGAACGTTGACAGGATGACTGTTCCACGCCTCGAGTTCATTCGAGATATCAGTGACAAAGGAATTATACATTCACTGTAACACCATTCACGGATTGTAGGATTGAAAGTTGTTCTCCAACTTTCTATTTCACTTGGGTAGCACTGATGTGTGACTAGGCACCGCTCTTTGCTTGTGAAGTCATAAGTGTTATGGACTTTCACTGCCAATGTGAAATGGACCTGTAGGGTCACACACATAGTATTTAACCTGGAAGAGGAGTTTTGTCCACAAACAATGTTTAGATTGATTACTAAAGGAGTTTAGTAGTTCAATTAAACACTCAATTATTTGATAGCTCAATGTCATAATGTTCAAGGTGTTGGACATATTGATTGGAGTATCGGATTGATTGAAACTGCAATTGACTAATTCTGCACAATCTGCATTCCCAAGCGATCAGCTCATGTGATGAACCGATCGACTGAGCTTGGTGAACCGATCGGCTCAGACAGTGAGTCGATCGGCTAATGGATAGGATGATACGATTGCTTCAAGTGTTGAAACGATCGGTTCAACTGTTGCAACCGAGCAAGTTGGCAAAGTAGGATTGGTGAGAAATTTCCTTTCGTTTCACTTGCCCAATTTGATTGGAACAAGGATTGGTATTTGATACCAATTAGAAACAAAAGAAGAAAAGTCAATCGGGAACTGACCAGGACCACAAACCGACCGGTTCATAAGTGAACCGACCGTTTCATGGGTCCCAACCGATCGGTTGAGGTGTCAACCGACCGGATCAGGTCCCCAACCGACCGTTTTAGAAATGAAACGATCGGTTCAAGTTGCGAGTTGGTTGTTTTTGTGGAAAATCTCGAACCCTTCTACTCCTGCTTTTAGTCCCGCATTGCCCGGGATGGAGAACCCTGTCCCGTGACCCTCCTATATATATAGGGGTATTGGGGGCTTCTCAAAGTACAACTCAGTGCAACCAATTGCTCTGTGAAGTTGTCGTTCTCTCTAGTTTTGGTAACTGAGAGAGAGCCCGAGCAAGTGCTACCCAATAAGGGAGGCACAACAAGGGAAAGACAACTGTAGAAAGCGACTGGTGGCAGGAGAGTGTGTCGGCGACTAGTACGCTGACAGGAGGGTGCGACTCCTTCCAATTCCTTGTGGGACAAGGAGATTGGAGTTCCAGGTGGTCCGTGTGGAGTACTTTAGAGGCGGGAGATTTCTGCCGCTCAGAAGACAACTGTCAATCCCGACAGTCCCGGTGAGACCAGGAGTCGTCAGTCCCGGTGCGACCAGGAGCTGCACAGCCACCGTCCAAGACCGGAGGTGAAGACCGCGCAAGGCGTGAGGTATTGTCGCTGAGCAAGCCTCGGGACAAGGTATGATTCCACAAACCATCCCTTTCCTATTGTATAGACGTTGACGCGTTTCCTTGTTCTGGGTTTGGGGAGGAGAAATATTTTGTTTCCGCTGCCTTCTCTGCCTCCCATAAAACCCAACAGTGGTATCAGAGCCACGTCAACTTCTCTATACTTTAGGATTATCGATATGACCGATTTTGGTTTGTCGCCTTTATTTATTGCATACGATGCGAATAAAATTGGATTTATGCATGTCCAATCCTAAATCCACAAATCCCAATTTACATATATGATATGTATTATGAATGCACTCGATACGCATCACCCTTAAATGAGTTTTGTGGTGGATGTATAGTGTGATTATGGCCAATAAACCCTATCTGTGTATGGTTGTATGTGGTTGCTTGCATCTCGGTCTGCGCACCGATCTTCCTTCTCCTATTCCTGATGTAACTCGAAATAATTCAAGATTTCTTTCCTACCTTTGCTCCCCTCGAATGTAACTCGAGGTTTCTCTTTTTACAATGTAAAATAGGATAGATTTTATTTCCTGTTATGTCAAAGAACGGAGGACATCCTGACGATAGTTGAGACGATCGGTTCAAGGCGTGAACCGATCGGTTGACGTTCCAGACGATCGGTTCAAAAAGTGAGCCGATCGGTTGATGACCGGTTCAAGGAGCGAGACGAGCGGGTGGCGGCCATGATGTGATGCACGACGACCAAACGAACCGATCGGTTGGAGGAGCCAACCGATCGGCTGGTGGCACCCAGACGACCGACCAGATCGAGCAGGTCACTCATGTGATGAGTTGATATACTCGAAAGGCAAAGCACATAGTTCATCTTGTACAGGTTGCATGTGATGTAGACCTAGATGACCGTGATTCCTCTTGGCTCGAGGAATCACATTAGGATGGCCATAATCATTGCTTTTTATCATTTTCCATGTTTTCTGTGGGATATAGCATGTATATGATACGTACTATGTATTGTGGTGATCGGATATGTATATGTGTATAAAACCAAATCCCTCATTAAAATATTAAGTCTTATATGCCTTCCATTAGCGGCACACATGAAAAACTCGATCGACCAAGCGTAGGTGACGCCAAAGCGTGGTGCGCCGTCTATCTTGTGGAAGTATGAAGGGTAGACATGTAGGTTCTGCCAAAGTAGGGTGCATGTTTACCGTGTCGGCTTTTGGGTTAGACTTAACTGGTGATTCTTAGATCATCTAAGCCCAGAGGAAAGGAATGTTCATGGCAAGGTGTTGCGCATGTTCATTCATCAAGAGTTGCATATGATGCAATTGGCATGATGGCCTACCTAAATAGTCAAGATTGTGGGTGATCAGCCAAAGCTGACTCATGACTTGATGAAATATGGATCTTGCCCACTACAAGGTTGTACGCTGCAATCTTCCAAATTTATGGTGAGGGCTATCAATTTGAACTAAAATAGTGGGAGCGATAATTAATTAAAGGCCTAATTATATCGTCAACCTTTTCAAATCAATCAAATAAGTCAAAAATGAGTTTTGGACTAAAATTGCATATTTTCCTTTTGTAGTACAAATGGCAACAAACAACAATCATTTTTCTTTGCGATCCGTCCTTGAAAAGGACAAGCTAAATGGGACAAACTTCCACGAATGGTATAGGACATTGAGAATTGTTCTCACTCAAGAGTGAAAGCTCTATGTCCTGGATACTCCAATTCCATAGGAACCTGCTCCTAATGCACCAAAGGCAGAAAGGGATGCTTACAAGAAGCATTCTGATGATGCCATTGATGCAAAATGCTTGATGTTGTTCTCTATGAACCACGAGTTGCAGAGACAACATGAGAACATGGGTGTCATTGAGATGATTCAGCATCTCAGGAACATGTATGAAGATCAAGCACGGCAAGAGAGATACAATGTCTGAAGGGCACTTTATAAGTGCGTAATGACAGAAGGAGATCCAGTTGGTCCTCACACACTCAAGATGATTGGGTATGTGGAGAACCTGACAAGACTGGGATTTCCACTGAGCCAAGAGTTGGCTACTGACGTGATACTACAATCGTTGCTAGAATCCTACAGTCAGTTTGTGATGAACTACAACATGAACAACTTTGATAGGCCACTTTCAGAGTTGTTGGGCATGTTGAGGACATCCGAGATACAGATGAAGAAGGAGAAGCCTAAGTCTGTGATGGTGATCACGGGCAAGAAAGGCAAGTCCAAGCGCAAGGGCAAGGGCAAAGCTAAGAAAGGTTTTGATGCTAGCCAGGAGCCCAAGTCGTCTTCAGCTCTCAAGGTCAAGGGAGGCGTGACCAAGAAAGGCAATTGCCACCATTGTCAAAAGCCAGGACATTGGAAAATGAATTGTCATCTCTATCTGGAAGAACAAAAGAAGAAGGAGGTGACCGACGTCTCTACTTAAAGGTGTCATGAAAGTAAACTTGTAACACTTTTGAGGTATATAATACCAAGATGTAAAGTGTAAAGCACTCAATAAATGGGGCAAGTGTTGTCGCCATAGATAGGAGTACTTTAGTTTATTTTCAGCCTAAAAGGCATGTAATACAGTTATGAACTGCTATTTCATATTTGCCAATAGATAGAAACACTTTATTTTTGCATATTGTATGACAATGATGGCAATCAATAAAGTTGATGTTTCAATCTTTTAAAGATATGATCTTTGTGGCAATGCCTTGTTTATCTTGTGGTATTTGATATGCATAAGATAAAATGATACCTAAAAGTTATAGATAACTCAAACAATCAAATTAGCATCAATCATGAGAAATTCATTTCTAATTTCCATGTGATGGATAAATCTAGACTCTTTTGGTTAGAGAACCAGTAAGAGACATGAATATCTTGGACATGATTAATCAATGTTCACTAATGGTAGTGGGAGAATGATTATCCTATTAGGTATAATACATGTGATGTATTTACATACCTATTGGAACAAATGCTAATACTTGAAATGGTGTTTAGAGAAATACCAATATGAATATCTTGAAGTGTTCAAGATTATCATAGATGTAGTGCAAATTTGGTAAAGTGTTAATTCTTGATGAGATCAATGAATGAAATACTTGGACCAAATGTTTGAGATCCTTTTGAGTGATTATGATAGTGTATCATAGTGAACTCATGATTAAGACATGGTAATGTCTAAATCAAGAAGGAATCATACTCTAAGGAGTTAGAGAATGATTATTAAATAACTGAATTCTTCTTAATAAAAGAATACCCCACACTAATAAAGGACATTAAGAATCACAAGGAGTTGTAAGTTCTTATATCCTTGATAGATACACCTCGTTTATCTATGTGATGAGTTATTCATGTGATGAGTCAACTATCTAGATGAATATGAGGAACCAATTTTGAGTTATGGTTTATGACCATTACATCCTAAATGACATCCATGTGAACCATAAGGTATGGCCTTGATGGTAGCACTCATTGGATGAAATCCATAAGTGCAAATGAATCTTAAGTGTTAAGACACATGGATAACATTTTGAGAAGGATGATGCTTGTTGATATCAACTTAATGACTAAGACATTTGGCATATGGATACTAAAACCACATTCCTATGAGGAATAAAACAAGGATGTGTACGTGACACAACCTATAAGGTTTATGAATCCACTAATGTAAATGAAGTCTATAAGTTACAATGGACTAATCAATGTGATTGATTGAGTACAAGCAACTCAGAATTGGAACTTTACTTTGATGATATAGTCAAAGGGTTTGTCTGATATGTCAAAGATAAAGAAGGGATCTGTGATTTAGTGGGAGCGTATTCACATTCCACATGTTGATGTGAAATGGAAATGTTCTAGAATGGAAATCCAAAAGTGGAAATTATCTTTAAGGAAGATAGAGATGTTTCCTATGTGATAGGAATAGAGATCTATAGAGATAGTTCTCGAAAACCTCTTGACCTGAAAAGAGAGAGCATACATTGGCAATCTGTACTGAAGGGTTCAGTGTACACAGATTCAGTGGGAGAAAACTTGTCCATGTTACATGGAGTTAGTATCCCAAGGCCAAGTGTCCAATTCTTATGAAGAATGGGAGCACTAAGAATAGATATGGATCTATCATGTATGTAATCATCCCATTATCTTACATGTATGGACATGGCAAGAATAAAATGCATTCATCATCTTGTATGTAGGACATGACAATATGATGTGCTCATCCTGATAACTCGTATGTGGGACATGACGAGTGGATGTCTGTCTACTTTCAATAAGGGTTACTGGAAACCATAAGAACTTGATAAGTACATGAGAAGTACTATTTCTATGGAGATAAGGAAGAGTTTGATGTAAAGAGTTACATTGATGCGAACTTCCGAAATGACAGAAAATTAATCGCAAAATATATATAGGATATATTAAAGTGAAAGCTTGTTGATAATTGGAAGTGTTCCAATGAAACCATTTAAAAGGAAATGCCGAGTATCCGTGTGTTAGAGAACAACAGTGGATACTATATGGATCTGGAAGTTCATGAGATGAACTTATAGATATTCCGATCATTGATGACAAGTATGGAATCCTTGATCATGCAATGTGGCTAAAGGTTAGCAAATGGAATACTGGATCACATATTACGGCGACTCCATCTCATACGTGTGCCGTACAACAAAGAGATGTGAGACATGCATTTAATAATGACTTTGGCAAGGTGTTGCCATAACTCACTGTGTTGGCACAAGAGCACAATAACATGTGGGACATGTTTGAAGATCACTATGAATATGATTCAAGGGTGATTGGCTCGCAGTGCAAGTGGGAGTCTGTTAGTATGTATGCCCTGAGAGATAATAATGGGATGATTGATGGGATACATTAAGATTTATTTGATAAACATCAAAGGCAAGCTTCCAATTCTTTCTGGTTCAGTCATATGAGATAGTTATAGAACAGATTGAATGTCTAGAGAATGACAGTACTCAATGACGTATGCTTTCAGGTTGAGGACCTGAACGATGAGATCATACGGATGCTAAGAGTTTGTACATTCTTGTTATGTCCCTAGTCGGATGTCATTGTGGAAGGTAGATAGACAGCAATGACACACAAGGCTAGATTGTGGTGTTGGTTGATGACATAATCTCATTAGTCATGATATAGAGATATCAAACCAAACACATAGGTACTTGTTAGAGAACAAGTGTACCAGACAGACCCATCGTGAGTTTGACACATGGAACCATGACATGGTAGTCACAGTAAGTACTCACAATGATGGTGGTGAGTGTGATTCTTTGACCTAAAATCACTACACTCAACACATGTCGTTGGGCACACTTTGACATCATCAAATGCAGTCCTGAAACATGGGTTGTTATAAAGGTGATGATTGGGTGGCTTTGACACATGGGGATTTTGAGGGGTGAGTGATAGATATGGGATTTGTCCCTCCTGAGGGAGTTTGATATCCAAGGCCACTTGATGAGTAGGATTGAAATAGGCGTGCGCACGCATGTGTGAATCAGTATGTGATATTGATGTCATACATATCTCTTCCAATCTACTCTGAGATCAAGAAAGTGAATGAACGTTGAAAGGATGACTGTTCCATGCCTCGAGTTCATTTAGGATATCAGTGACAAAGGAATTATACATTCACTGTAACACCATTCACGGATTGTAGGATTGAAAGTTCTTCTCCAACTTTCTATTTCACTTGGGTAGCACTGATGTGTGACTAGGCACCGCTCTTTGCTTGTGAAGTCATAAGTGTTATGGACTTTCACTGCCAACGTGAAATGGACCTGCAGGGTCACACACATAGGATTTAACCTGGAAGAGGAGTTTTGTCCACAAACAATGTTTAGATTGATTACTAAAGGAGTTTAGTAGTTCAATTAAACACTCAATTAATTGATAGCTCAATGTCATAATGTTCAAGGTGTTGGACATATTTATTGGAGTATCAGATTGATTGAAACTGCAATTGACTGATTCTGCACAATCTGCATTCCCAACTGAACGGCTCATGTGATGAACCGATCGGCTAAGTTTGGTGAACCGATCGGCTCAGATAGTGAGTCGATCGGCTCATGGACAGGGTGATATGATTGCTTCAAGTGTTGAAACGATCAGTTCAATTGTTGCAACCGAGCAAGTTGGGAAAGTAGGATTGGTGAGAAAATTCCTTTCGTTTCACTTGCCCAATTTGATTGGAACAAGGATTGGTATTTGATACCAATTAGAAACAAAAGAAGAAAAGTCAATCGGGAACTGACCAGGACCACGAAACGACTGGTTCAGAAGTGAACCAACCGTTTCATGGGTCCCAACCGATCAGTTGAGGTGTCAACCGACCGGCTCAGGTCCCCAACCGACCGTTTCAGAAATGAAACGATCGGTTCAAGTTGCGAGTTGGTTGTTTTTGTGGAAAATCTCGAACCCTTCTATTCCTGCTTTTAGTCCCGCATTGCCCGGGATGGAGAACCCTGTCCCATGACCCTCCTATATATAGGGGTATTGGGGGCTTCTCAAAGTACAACTCAGTGCAACCAGTTGCTCTGTGAAGTTGTCGTTCTCTCTGGTTTTGGTAACCGAGAGAGAGCCCAAGCAAGTGCTACCAGATAAGGGAGGCACAGCAAGGGAAAGACAACTGCAGAAAGTGACTGGTGGCAGGAGAGTGTGTCGACGACTAGTGTCATGCCCCGATCTCACATTATCCACAAACCACAAGATTAGGGCGCGACAGGATGGGATTTACTCATAAGCCAACCACTCGTCACTTTTTAAAAATTTTTAAAGACATTAATAGGATAATCTGATTTATGCTGTAAAATGAAACTAAACAAACTGCGAAGGCATCTTTATTAAACTGACTAGCAATATAAACAGAGTCTACAACATATTATATTGTTCGACATTAAATAAAGCATAACAGTTAATTTACATCTTTTACACATTCACCATACATACTCTCTCTCACCCACACCATGTCCCAAGGATCGAGGGGAAAGGACTAAGAGACCTCTAACTAAACTAACTACATATACCTTCTTCTGTCAAAAACTAGGATGGAAAGATCCTTCAGATTCTTGATGCTGTTGTTGACCTGAAAATGTTTTGAGTAGAGGTATGAGCCTACTCGCTCAGTGAATAGCATTTCATTTAGCTATCACTAAACAACTCATCAGGTTTATAAAATTGAAATAAACATGAATACAGTACAAGCAGGGCAGTTCTAATGACATAGCAGATTACAGAATATAATCACATTTCTATGCAACAACAGATAATTTAAACCAATAAACAGATATAATGAATTGGCACAAAAGTTCGGATAATATTAATTTACTGTGATCCTATATGATTACATATTTATATTATTATGCCCCAAACATATGCAGTGCACTCTACATATGAAGATCTGTAGTGAACTACGATCCCACCGTACAAGACTTAGCGACACACCCGAGAAATGCTAAGTCTGACTTCCCGTCTTGGTCTGCACAGGACTCTCAGGCTCTCAAGGGCCTCAGGCACTCAAGGGCCTCACAGCACTCTCAGGCTCTCAAGGGCCTCACTGCAGTTCCTAGGCACTCAAGGGCCTCACTGCACTAACTCTGAGTGCTCTAGACTCCTCCTCTAACCTGAGTACACAGGCGCAGGGAGTCAACACTGGGTTACCACCAGAATTACTCAACTGGTTGGTGTTGGATAACCCTATATTACTCCAGTGCCACCGTGACACACGCACAGATTATTGTTGAACACTGGTCGCCGACCATCTAGACTCAGGGCTAGATCGGTCGTTTCACCCCAAAGGTACAGACCGCGCAATGGGGTTCTATGGTGTTGGGGCACCTAAGTCTATTAACTGATTATCATATAAACACTTAAATAGAAATATCACATTTACTGATTTCCTATCAGATCACAATACACTGTCATTCTAAACTGACAGAGCAATATATTTCAAATCATTGTAATTTCTGAGAAATTCTCATACCATGCATTCAAGCAAATTATAAATGCATAAATAACCCAACTTATTTCAGTTTCACACATAAATAGCGAATTTACACAGTTGAACATCTTATTGCACAAATTAAAGAAATTTACTTCACATAAGAGAATCATACTCAACAATTATCAATTCTCTAAAATTCTCGAAAAATGTGCACATTAACCCAAATCCTGGTTTGTGCATCACTTAACTCAATTAAGAGTTAATTACATATCACAATACAATTTAATAACAATACTTGAGAATTTCTCGTAATATTTCAGAGAAATGTGCCATTTCATGTAAATGTCAATTTACACATATTAACGTCAAAAGATATATGCAATTAGGGTTTTCATGCATATTTTATTTATTCATATCAACTTTGAAATCGTACATCTGATAATTTATCAGAAATCTTCATTGTCTGGGTTCATACCCAAATCATACCATTTTCAGACATGAATTTCTAATTTCAACATTCAAATGAGCAATTTAGGTTCCAATGAACCATATAAATTCACTGATTCAATCCACACTGATCAGATGCTAAACTAAATCATATAACAGTGTCTAAAAGCATTTTATGAAATAAAAAGTCGGGCGACGCCAAACGCTGCCCGACGCCTGATAACGCCTGTTATCAGCGTAATTCGCGCACAAAACAGAAAATATTCAAACGCCTGAGTTTATTAATGATAAATAAATGAAATTCTACTCACTTAATTCGGAAATGCCAGAATTCGTCTGGATCCGTCCAGGAACGCGTCCAGGGGGTTATCTTTAACCTCCGAATAGCCTCAATTTGAATCTTCTACAATCAACAATACTTTTCTCACCATTATCATCCAACCAGTACACCTGCAGGAACTCAGTAGGAAGCAGGCATCCACCACCAGCATCCACAACAAGACCTCAGACTTGAACTCGAGGAACTGGTGGTAGTGGGCGCATGTGCACAGCTCGTGCTTCTGGAAGGTGTCCACAACGCCCTACAACTTCCTTGACCGCAGGGTCTGCTGCGTCTGCTTGGCCGCCGACAGCTTGTACCGCTCCATGTCAAATAGCTCCGACCTCGTGTTGTAGTAAGGACCAATTGCAATGAGCTGAGGGACGTAGACGTCCGGTTTGGTCTGGAGCAGGTTCTTGGGGACATTGAATACAGAGACGGGGACGTTGCTTGAGGCTGGTCGTAGCTAGAGCAAAGAGCTGCTGGACGAAGCCAAGGCTCAAAGGTCGGCCACCCTCTCTTCATCTTCCTGGCCGGTCACTGGGCGCTGCTGGTCGTGCTGCAACGCATTCGATTGGGCGCAACAGGGGCGCCGCCCTAGGCGAGATTGGAGGAGGAAGAAGGGTGGAGGAAGAAGAGTGGACGGATGTCAGCTGCATGTCGGAGCTATGACAGAAACTAGGGCTCGAAATCGCCCCCCTCCCTTTCCCCCTCTAGCTGACGCCGTAGCTGTAGCTTGGGCGGCCCCTGCTGGGCGGCGCCCTAGCAGCTCGGATTCTTGGTAGGGCCGCGACTAGGGCAAAGGAGAAAGGAGGAAGAGGAAGGGAAGAAGAAGCAGAAGGGGAATAGGGCGCCAAGATGGCTCGCCCAAGACAACCCCAAATCGCTCGCGTCTCCTTCTCAGCTGGTCGGGCTGCTCAGTCAGTTCCCTGCTCACGATTTGGGAAAGAAGAAAGGAAAGGATAAGAGAGAAAAACCAAGGAAAGGAAAAGGTTAATAACCTATAAATAGAAAAAAATGCAGAAATGGTCCAAGGAATATATAAACACCATAACTATGGCCTCGGGGGTCCGATTGGAATGATTCTTTTTTTGCAAAACTTCGATAACGGAATTCACTACGACCTCGAAGCAAGAAATCACAATTAGGATCTTGTCACAACTGGTCAAAGCACCAATTACATCTGTAATTGCTTGATTCAACTTAATGAACTTAATAATCAACATTGCTATTATCATTAATCACCTCAGATGATTAAATCTCGACTATTGATTCACATATTGTCTTATCTTAATTATCCAAGATGGTTAACAAAGTGCTTAGCACTAATCAAGGTGTTTCACGCTAATCGAGGTATTTATTAACTAACTCTAATATGGGTTGTAACAATCTCCCTCCCTTATAAGAATTTCGTCCCGAAATTCCTAAAAGAGAAAAGGATACTTGTTACGCATCTCAGATTCATGCTCCCACGTAGCTTCTTCGAAGTTATGGTTCCTCCACAAAACCTTCACTAATGGTATCTCGATTCTTGAGCTTCTTGATCCACCGATCAACTATCTGAACTGGTCCCTCAACATAGGATACATCTGATCTGAACTGTGCAGGTTCTGGGTCCACTATCTCCTATGGACCAGGGTAACACTTCTTCAACATCGATACATGAAACACGTCATGTAGATTAGTCAACTCATATGACAAATCCAACTTATAGGCTATAGGTCCAATCCTCTCAATGATAGGATACAGGCCCATAAACCTAGGAGTTAGTTTGCCTCTTTTACCAAACCTCAACACTTCTTTCCATAGTGAAACTTTCAGATACACTTCATCACCAACTTCAAACTCTAGAAGTCAATGCCTCTTCTCGGCATAAATCTTTTGCCCTGTCCTGAGCAGCTTTCAACTGCTCTCTGATCATAGTAATCTTTTCAGTGGTCAAATCCGCTTTATTTGGTCCAAGAATATGCTTTTCACCTACCTCATACCAACATATGGGTGATTTACACTTCCTGCCATACAGAGCTTCATACTGAGCCATACCAAGACTGGAATGGTGACTATTATTGTATGCAAGCTCTATAAGGCTCAAGTGTTCTTCCCAACTTTCACAGAAATGCAAGACACCTGCTCTCATCATGTCCTTAAGAGTCTGAATGGTCCTCTTAGTCTGACCATCCGTCTATGGTGAAAAGGTTGTACTGAACCTCAACTTTGTGCCCAAAGCATGATGCAACTGATTTCAAAATCTGGATGTGAACTTAGGATCTCTATTAGATATAATTGAATCTTGGATACCATGCAACCTAACAATCTCATCCACATATATCTTAGCCAACCTTGGGACATCAAAGGTTGACTTAATATGAAGAAAGTAAGCAGACTTAATTAGTCTATTCACAATCATTCATATCGAGTCACAACCTCTAGGTTTCATGGGCAACCCTATCACAAAAATCCATTGTGATATGTTCCCACTTTCATTCAGGCATAGAAAGAGATTGCAATATACCTACAGGTTTCTGGTGCTCAGCCCTAACCTGTTGACACACACACTGCACCTAGTCACATACTCAGCTACATCCTTTATCATATCAGGTCACCAGTACAACTCCTTGAGATTCCTGTACATCTTAGTGTTGCCGGGATGCATGGCATACATTGATGCATGTTCTTCCTCAAGAATCTATTCTTTCAAATCATTATTTCGAGGTACATGCAACCTGTCATGCTAATACAACACAACATCATCTGAAAACTTGAACTCTGGTCTCTTCCCCCTGCCATGTCATGCATGGTCTGGTTTAACTCACTATCACCCTATTGTAGTTTCTTGATTTGATCATAAAAAGTAGGCTTGACTTGCATCTGTGCAATCAAACCATTTAGCTATGTCACCCCTAAGTCTAAGTTCAACTTTCACATTTCCACTAGCATGTCTCTTTTGAAACATGCCATGGAAAATACATCCACTGTTGAACTAGACTTCCTACTTAGGGCATCAACTACCACATTCACCTTCCCAAGGTGACAATCTATCGTCACATCAAAAAGATAGTGACGCTGTGTCATAAGAGCATGAACTACAACAACTAACTTCTGATCATGTGTCAGGTGGTACTTCTCATTCTATGCTACTTACTTATTGTTATATTTCAAATTTATATCTTACTCTTTTCTCCAAGTCATTTTCATATTGTTTATCTACCTTTAAACCCTAGATTTTATTAATTCTAGCTTACCTTTCATAGAACAAATCTCATGATCTTATTTTATAGGGATGCTAGTACTCAAGGTCAAATCACTAGTGACATCCCTTGAACTACTACAACTCTAAACATTCTAGGGTTTGGTCCTTATCAGTAACATAGCATTATTGTGATGTGACTTTGCTTCCTTAGTTTGAAATCAAACTTTAGATCTCATAAGTTCATCCATCTACTTGTAATGAATACAACATATATGAATAATCATCAATGAACTATAGATATATAACAGAAATGTAACATCAACCAAGTTCTCTAGCATAACTTATTAACACAAATGCTACAAATAAACATGATACTTGTTACCCAAGCATCACACATGGCTCACAAGGCCATTCATATCTTGTCACCTCTCACTAGGCAACAACTTATTCACATGGTTCATAAAATCCGTACACATTATTACTTTTATTAAGCAACAACAACATCAACACACAAAAAGCCAATCAACATTTATTATATAAATGTCACAGCCCAAACTTGGCTATATTCATCATCTCATCATACCTGCATGGTTATTAGGCATGATAACAGTCATACAAGATATTTATCACATCATGTGATACAATAGTAATACCGTCATTCCTTAACCAGGAATTAGGGTTCACTATCAAACAGGGCTTATCATTCCCTTTTCCCCAAATTAGGGTTAGGGTTCCCCATTTCTCATTAATTCAACTAAATTTTTTTTGTCTTGGTCTTATGATTTACATTTTCATCTAATTCTTTATGTACTTATTGTATACTGAACTCTTTTCTTCTATTTTACCTTTGCTTTAAAAAATACATAAATGAATTTTACTCTATTATGATCCACTCTATGGTTGATTCTTACTATCTTAGCCCTTACATACTTTTCTCATTTCTTTTCCATATTCTCATATTTAGAGTTCATATAATACAAATCATTTAATTGAATATGAACCTTGTATCATGTTCCTTTATTTTCAATTAAGGATTGCTCATATGAGACCTCAACGTTGGGTCTCAGATATCAGTTCCAGCTAATTCTTAGCTGTTCTAATCTTTCCCTTATATTTCAACATCTTAGCGTATATACATTTTTCACCATGATGCGGGTCTAAATTACCCGGAGTCTACTTTTATTAAACTGTTAATAGGAGTCATTAAATCCCAGTAATGCATCCTGCCAGCCGGACCAGGCCGAACCTGTAGTCCTGAAGCCAAGAGCTACTCAGGATTAACCAACTCCTATTGATTTCAAGCATGTGGAATGAATATCCACTTAAGGCAAACTCATTTAAACATAACTTTTGGTCTACTTGATACAAAGAATTTAAACAATAAATAAATCATTTTATGACATACAACAACATAAAAGAATCATGTTTACTTTACAAACTGAAAATCTAATTTCATGCATATAAGAGCATTTCTAGTGATCTCTAATCAAATAAGCAATATAAAACAAGAGTTGTATTGCATCCTATATTTAATCTCTTACTCTTACATTAATTTCCGATTCTTAACCCTAAGATTTCTAGGGTTTCTCTCTAGCCTATCCTTCCTCTGCATACCTGGACAGGGCATCCAGAGAAGAATAGACAGAGTAGCTTGATACTGGTCAATCTAAGTACTCAGACACCTGGCAAGGGTATCTAAACACTCAGACCTCCCAGAGCTAAAGACACATCATTTCTTATCCATCTTAATTATAATTCTATCTTTTGATCCTAATGATCCCTGATAACTCAGCTTAAACTCTCAACTTGATTCTCGTGACCACGTCCTCTTCCTGCCATCTGCAATACTATAACAAAACATTTCCTGTTATAAAATTGCAGTTAGAAGGAAGACACCTAAGTCCTAATCCTATTGGTCTCTTGTCGTCCCCTGGCTTGACTTAGAGTAACTGCATACTCAACCTATGCTCTGATACCAAAAATTGTCACACCCCGATCTCACATTATCCACAAACCACAAGATTAGGGCGCGACAGGATGGGATTTACTCATAAGCCAACCACTCTTCACTTTTTAAAACATTTTAAAGACATTAATAGGATAATCTGATTTATGCTGTAAAATGAAACTAAACAAACTGCGGAGGCATCTTTATTAAACTGACTAGCAATATAAACAGAGTCTACAACATATTACATTGTTCGACATTAAATAAAGCATAACAGTTAATTTACATCTTTTACACATTCGCCATACATACTCTCTCTCACCCACACCATGTCCCAAGGATCGAGGGGAAAGGACTAAGAGACCTCTAACTAAACTAACTACATATACCTTCTTCTGTCAAAAACTAGGATGGAAAGATCCTTCAGATTCTTGATGCTGTTGTTGACCTGGAAATGTTTTGAGTAGAGGTATGAGCCTACTCGCTCAGTAAATAGCATTTCATTTAGCTATCACTAAACAACTCATCAGGTTTATAAAATTGAAATAAACATGAATACAGTACAAGCAGGGCAGTTCTAATGACATAGCAGATTACAGAATATAATCGCATTTCTGTGCAACAACAGATAATTTAAACCAATAAATAGATATAATGAATTGGCACAAAAGTTTGGATAATATTAATTTACTGTGATCCTATATGATTACATATTTATATTATTATGCCCCAAACATATGCAGTGCACTCTACATATGAAGATCTATAGTGAACTACGATCCCACCGTACAAGACTTAGCGACACACCCGGGAAATGCTAAGTCTGACTTCCCATCCTGGTCTGCACAGGACTCTCAGGCTCTCATGGGCCTCAGGCACTCAAGGGCCTCACAGCACTCTCAGGCTCTCAAGGACCTCACTGCAGTTCCTAGGCACTCAAGGGCCTCACTGCACTAACTCTGAGTGCTCTAGACTCCTCCTCTAACCTGAGTACACAGGCGCAGGGAGTCAACACTGGGTTACCACCATAATTACTCAACTGGTTGGTGTTGGATAACCCTATATTACTCCAGTGCCACCGTGACACACGCACGGATTATTGTTGAACATTGGTCACCGACCATCTAGACTCAGGGCTAGATCGGTCGTTTCACCCCAAAGGTACAGACCGCGCAATGGGGTTCTACGGTGTTGGGGCACCTAAGTCTATTAACTGATTATCATATAAACACTTAAACAGAAATATCACATTTACTGATTTCCTATCAGATCACAATACACTGTCATTCTAAACCGACAGAGCAATATATTTCAAATCATTGTAATTTCTGAGAAATTCTCATACCATGCATTCAAGCAAATTATAAATGCATAAATAACCCAACTTATTTCAGTTTGGCACATAAATAGCGAATTTACGCAGTTGAACATCTTATTGCACAAATTAAAGAAATTTACTTCACATAAGAGAATCATACTCAACAATTATCAATTATCTCAAATTCTCGAAAAATGTGCACATTAACCCAAATCCTGGTTTGTGCATCACTTAATCAATTAAGAGTTAATTACATATCACAATACAATTTAATAACAATACTTGAGAATTTCTGGTAATATTTCAGTGAAATGTGCCATTTCATGTAAATATCAATTTACACATTTTAACGTCAAAAGATATATGCAATTAGGGTTTTCATGCATATTTTATTTATTCATATCAACTTTGAAATCGTACATCTGATAATTTATCAGAAATCTTCATTGTCTGGGTTCATACCCAAATCATACCATTTTCAGACATGAATTTCTAATTTCAACATTCAAATGAGCAATTTAGGTTCCAATGAACCATATAAATTCACTGATTCAATCCACACTGATCAGATGCTAAACTAAATCATATAATAGTGTCTAAAAGCATTTTATGAAATAAAAAGTCGGGCGACGCCAAACGCTGCCCGACGCCTGATAACGCCTGTTATCAGTGTAATTCGCGCACAAAACAGAAAATATTCAAACGCCTGAGTTTATTAATGATAAATAAATGAAATTCTACTCACTTAATTTGGAAATGCCCGAATTCATCTGGATCCGTCCAGGAACGCGTCCAGGGGGTTATCTTCAACCTCTGAATAGCCCCAATTTGAATCTTCTGCAATCAACAATACTTTTCTCACCATTATCATCCAACCAGTACACCTGCAGGAACTCAGTAGGAAGCAGGCATCCACCACCAACATCCACAACAAGACCTCAGACTTGAACTCGAGGAACCAGTGGTAGTGGGCGCATGTGCACAGCTCGTGCTTCCGGAAGGTGTCCACAACGCCCTACAACTTCCTTGACCGCAGGGTCTGCTGCGTCTGCTTGGCCGCCGACAGCTTGTACCGCTCCATGTCAAATAGCTCCGGCCTCGTGTTGTAGTAAGGACCAATTGCAATGAGCTGAGGGACGTAGACGTCCGGTTTGGTCTGGAGCAGGTTCTTGGGGACATTGAATACAGAGACGGGGACGTTGCTTGAGGCTGGTCGTAGCTAGAGCAAAGAGCTGCTGGACGAAGCCAAGGCTCAAAGGTCGGCCACCCTCTCTTCATCTTCCTGGCCGGTCACTGGGCGCTGCTGGTCGTGCTGCAACGCATTAGATTGGGCGCAACA
Source organism: Alisma plantago-aquatica (assembly GCA_963693085.1). Lineage (NCBI taxonomy): Eukaryota > Viridiplantae > Streptophyta > Magnoliopsida > Alismatales > Alismataceae > Alisma > Alisma plantago-aquatica. The sequence continues at coordinate 410,157,029 of OY856415.1, read as the reverse complement.
GGGGCACCACCCTAGGCGAGATTGGAGGAGGAAGAAGGGTGGAGGAAGAAGAGTGGACGGATGTCAGCTGCTGGTCGGAGCTATGACAGAAACTAGGGCTCGAAATCGCCCCCCCTCCCTTTCCCCCTCTAGCTGACGCCGTAGCTGTAGCTTGGACGGCCCCTGCTGGGCGGCGCCCTAGCAGCTCGTCTGCTTGGTAGGGCCGCGACTAGGGCAAAGGAGAAAGGAGGAAGAGGAAGGGAAGAAGAAGGAGAAGGGGAATAGGGCGCCAAGATGGCTCGCCCAAGACAACCCCAAATCGCTCGCGTCTCCTTCTCAGCTGGTCGGGCTGCTCAGTCGGTTCCCTGCTCACGATTTGGGAAAGAAGAAAGGAAAGGATAAGAGAGAAAAACCAAGGAAAGGAAAAGGTTAATAACCTATAAATAGAAAAAATTGCAGAAATGGTCCAAGGAATATATAAACACCATAACTATGGCCTCGGGGGTCCGATTGGAATGATTCTTTTTTTGCAAAACTTCGATAACGGAATTCACTACGACCTAGAAGAAAGAAATCACAATTAGGATCTTGTCACAACTGGTCAAAGCACCAATTACATCTGTAATTGCTTGATTCAACTTAATGAACTTAATAATCAACATTGCTATTATCATTAATCACCTCAGATGATTAAATCTCGACTATTGATTCACATATTGTCTTATCTTAATTATCCAAGATGGTTAACAGAGTGCTTAGCACTAATCAAGGTGTTTCACGCTAATCGAGGTATTTATTAACTAACTCTAATATGGGTTGTAACAACTAGTACGCTGACAGGAGGGTGCGACTCCTTCCAATTCCTTGTGGGACAACGAGATTGGAGTTCCAGGTGGTCCGTGTGGACTACTTCAGAGGTGGGAGATTTCTGCCGCTCGGAGGACAACTATCAATCCTAACACTCCCAGTGAGACCTGGAGTCATCAGTCCCGGTGCGACCAGGAGCTGCACAGACACTGTCCAAGACCGGAGGTGAAGACCACGCAAGGCGCGAGGTATTGTCGCCGAGCAAGCCTCGGGACAAGGTATGATTCTACAAACCATCCCTTTCCTATTGTATAGACGTTGACGCGTTTCCTTGTTCTGGGTTTGGGGAGGAGAAATTTTTTGTTTCCGCTACCTTCTCTACCTCCCATAAAACCCAACAGTTTGCACATGCAAAGGATCGAGAGAAAAGTTGAAGGGAAAGATCCCTCAGTCTGCGGCTAGAGTCCTAGTTCGATTAGAACTTGACGATAACTTGGAAAAATCATAACTCTCTAACCATGACTCCGTTTTACCCAAAAATTTGAGGGAATCATAATAATGACTTAATCTATCATCATGAAAAATTTGGGTTCATTAGTCAAAGAAATCTTGCCCATTTATTTAGGTGCAAGTTATTACTCAATTATGTATATTTCTCACATATTTTCTCTTTCCTTTGCCATTATATTATCATCTTGGATTCCTTTTTCCATTAGAAACCATGTGAACACGAAATCTTTTCCAAGATGGATCCATTATCCATATATCCACATATTTGTTGTAATATTATCATTATCTCACCTTTCCTTCTAAATAAAGCAATATTTAATTAATCCTTTCTCTATCTTGTTGCATTATCTTTGCAACTTGGATTCCTTGGAACCCAAGGAATCCCAAAGGTACGAAATCCACCATTTGAGGATAATAATTAGACTTCTAGAGGCTTCTACATCTTTCTTTTCTCCTTTTCTTAATTATTCATTTAATAATTGAATTTCCTTTTTCTTTTCCTTGTTATTGTGCCCAATAGCCAATAAAGCCCACAAAGTAACCAACATAATTCACTCATTCAAATTAATTCACACCATTATTTGTTCATATATCTTTATTAGGAGAAATTTATTTCTCACCAAAAGAACCCAAGATTAGGGTTGTAACATCCTTCCCCTCTTATAGGAATTTTGCCCTCAAAATTCCACCAAGCATACAAACAAACATGATAAGACTTTCTTATGTCCATCATCAGCTGCCATGTGGCTTCATCCTCTCCATGATGCGTCCAAAGAACCTTCATCAACTTATATTCCTACATCTGAGTTCTCTCTCACCTTGGTATCTCGTACCCTTGTAGATTACTTAGGACATTTCAGCCTCTCTCGAAGCTTAATAAGTTCACGAATCAGCACATGGCTTGGGTACCTCACATAGTTCTCTAGATCGGACCCGTGGAAAACATCATTCATCACGTTATCCTGAGGGGTAAGGCTAAACATAGGCATTTCCACCTATCCGTCTCAAAGGAACCATGTATTGGGGACTCAACTTTCTCAGTTATAACTCAGAGGGGTCGGATTTTCATATCACATATTCTCCCAAAATGAATTGCATGTCAGTCTGCTTCACATCAGCTCACGACTCAGGTCGCCCTAGGGCTCTCTTTCAGCCATCACATGATCAAAGCGACTTCATCTGCACATACTGTGGTCTTTTTCTGACCTTCGCGAGGTCCCTTCACCAACATCATCTTAATGAAGAGGTGACTGACACAACCTCCCTTATAGAGCTTCTTACATCCCAATAGTGGCTATGGTGGTTATCATCACAACTCTCATAGGACAAGAACTGTCTCCATGTATCACCCTGAATGAGCACACACACTCTCATCATACCCTCTAGTTTGGATCATACTAACCATCAGTTAGGGGTGATAAGATGTACTAGCATCAAGTTCTTCATGTACCTACTTCCACCGCATGGAAGTGAACCCTTAGATCATACTCAAGGACCTTTGAACTCACATTATGGTGTAGTTGAACCATCACTCTCTCTGTAATTCAACCAGATCTGTCCACTAAAAGTACTCTCTCTTTCTCTTAGATTATGTCATCTAGGTAAGGCGATCTACCATAACCCATATTGCATCTTGGCCTTCCTTGATCCAGGGGACACTCACCACAACATCCATAGTGATCAACTCCCATTCCCTCTCGGGGACTCTTTATCCTCTATATCAACTCACTGGGTTACTGGCGTTCATCCTTCACCTACTGGCATGCATGGCGACAAGGCACATGCAACTCTGTATGCTTTTCATCTTAGGCATCCAAAGTACTACTACTACTCACTATCTTAGTAGTACTACACTGTATGGTGAACTCAAAATAATGATCCCCTGTATGTCATTATTCCTCAAGTTTGATTCCTCAGAAACCCTAAAACACTCTAGTCATGGGTTTCATCACCTTCTTTTCCAGAGAAGTGCATCTGAGGTTCTACAACCATCCTTCTATCACAACAAGCCCTAAAATGGATAACCAAGCAACCACTAACTTGATCAACGGATCTCGTTATATCTGAGTGTTAGCCAAACATATCTCACAAACTTAGGGTTCACCTAACCACCTCTACTAGCCTTTCCACTAGCTATACTAGGCAACTGCCTCTTAATAAGAGCATCCATTACCACCTTTCATCTTTATGTTCTAGGTAATAGTGAAGACATATACCTCCATGTATTCCACTTATTATCTCATCTCAAACTTTAGGTCTTATTTTTTATCAAGAAAACTCAGATCTCACCCTCTTCGTTATCAAACTCAAACTTATATAACTCTTAAATTCCATACAACCCATGATAAGAACGTCCTCATATGATGACCACCTTAGTTATCTTCGTGTTTGTAAACCAGTACATCATACTCTCCACAAGGGTACACTACTATCTCTATCCTCATACATCATAGCAACATTTCAACTCACATCAACTTGATACTTAGTGTATGGCATGCGTACTACCCTATCTCTCACCCCCATAATGAGAGGAAATAAGCATTTGGTGGCCATCCAAACATAGAGTTCTTCCCATTCCAAGAGTAGAGATGGTGCATCCCACATTGTCAATACACCTTCCAATCTAAGTTGAAACGTGCACCACATGTTTCCACATCATTAACATCTCAATATTGGGTTTACTTCCATGGAAAACTGGTCTCAAACACACTTGGGTTGTCACACAATCCTTAGTCATCTCCCCTAGGTCTGTAGGGTGTCGATACTTTTTGGGGTCATCCCTCTTCCCTTATGCAACCAGAGAGTGCCCACCTCAAATGCCCTTTGTGCTCCATGAGCTCATGAAGGTGATCAATCTCCTAGCCCATGGTCCTTAGACAATGATAGTTGTTACCTCTCGACCCTATGGTCTTGTGCAACTAGGGAATTAGGAAACTCCTACTCCATCGGTCTTATCCCCACCTGACCTTAGAATATAATTAGGATTCTAACCTGGTACATATCAAACTTAAAACCTTACCCAAACCTCCATCATCTCTCTCAGCATTCATGGTCTGACTTACATCATCTCTTAGAGATCATGGTGACCTTCCTACTTCGGTCAGGACCCATACTGGTTACCTCCATGGTAACACATCCACATTCACTTAGAGATGGTTATCTATAGGTCTACAGGTTTGTTCTCATACTATGTAATCTCCACTCAGCTTCTCAAGATTCTATGAGACTTCTTTAGGTTACCTCAAATCCAAACAAAAATGGATACATACCCTACAGAAGGGTCCTTTCCCAAGATGGGAGGAAACTATCTCTTGATAGCACAAAGGTCGCAAACGTCTCTACGTCTAGGGTTTACATCCACATGAACATGCTTAGCCCTATCAAGCTACTAAGGCTCGTAGCTAACAAGTAGACCACCTTCTAAACCATGCTAGGTTTCCATAGTAGGTCATACTTGTTTCTATTCCTTAACATTGGACCATCATCATACTTGCCCATGTCACCAACCTATATGTAAGGGGTTCATCAAACATACACCTTAATCCAAGGGGTTTCCCTTTCCTCTAAACATGAGGGGTGCCATGCTCCCATGCGCAGGAACTCGAACATCCGTGTGAGCATCAGGTGCACCAGGTACTACTTCCCCCCTTAGGTCTAGGAACCCTAGGTTCACTTTTATGTTTCAGCTGTCTTACTACATGCTCAACTTTTTAACAACGAACCAAACATGTACGAGGTATAGCATGCATTTCCAACTATCCTTCCACATGAACAACACCTCAGAGTTGAGCCCTCCTCAAGGACAACTGACTAGGTATGAGGCCTCTCAACCTGATCCTATACCTTCTTAGGGTCTAAGGAACTCTTCTTCCTATCCTTAAAAGGTAAGGTAGGCATCTACAACTTCCATAGATTAGTTCAAGAAGTGTCTTTCCTTCTCTAGGGTTTGGTTCCTCTAAAGGCAACCCAAATGCCACAAGCCTCCAAGATCATGCACGAGGCAACCACAACCATCCACTTAGGTCGTAACATGCCCAACTTCTCAGGGTTTCTCATATCTCAAAGTCTAAGCTACCAACCTTCTTGCTCGAGTCTTGCTCTCTCTCTCTAGAGCTAACCCTACAAACAACCTTACCACTAGATGTTCTCTCTCTAAGAAGGATCAAGCTCGCATGCATACACCTACATGGGTGAAACCTACGTTCACTCAAGATTATCCATAGATCTTCATGCTTATCTCATAAGCTATCCAACATGCCCTTTTGGCCAGGGTTTTAACCTACTACCCATACTACTCACGTACTCTAGGTGCATACACTGCCATGCTCATATGAGCCCATAAGGATTTCTATATGGTCATCACTAACCTCATCAATGAAGGAGTTATCCTTCACCCTAACATGCACGACCCTTCCCAAGTTGGGTCGCCCAAAAGACACTAAGTCAACCAAACTCACATAGCTCATACTTCTCATAGGTATTCAAAACCAAAAGCATGTCAACCCACACACATGGTCAACCATGATATCTAACTCATCATGCCATCTCTCTCTATCCACCACTTAGGGTTAGGGTTAAAATCATCCTCAGAGGATGTGCCAGATCTCTACCTCTTCCTGGAGGTCTCTGCCTCCCAGACCAACTCCCCACTCATCCTCCTGACAAGGAGGTCTAACCTCAGGTCTCTCCTAAGGGCACGACAACACATGCCATGCAACCTAAGCATGCAACTAATCTTTAGTTTACGCTTAAACTATTAAGCTTATGTCCATGACATCTGGTTTACATGCTTTTCATTAATTTGGTGGAGGATTCCTTAACCTTATCGTACATACCCTATCCTCAAGAGGGTGAGGAAGAGAGAGAAAACCCTAAACCTTAGAATCTTAATTGAATTAGAGTTGAGAAGGGATGAAAATAGATGAGAGATTCCTAAAGGTATCTTATTTTGAGTCAGAACCTTAGACATTGGCTAGGCAGTCACACTACATCTGGGAGTCCTCGTGACTGACTAGCGGGGCATAGGAAAATATTGCCAGCCCCCAGACCGTGATCCTTTTCTTAACACCTCTGTCATCAGAAAATTCTCTAATAACTCCCTCGGGTTCTATGAAGTTTGTAAAATTTAATAATGACTAAGGATTAAATGAGGAACCAACGCTCTGATACCAAATGTAATGACCCCGCCTCCCGATAAACCCCAATTAAGGGAGACCAAAAGGTCAGAGCCATTATCCCAATTAACTGGATCAATGGTTCGACAAATAATCAATAATAATTACTAAATTCTACCAAAACTATACTGAAAAGCGGGAATAAAATAAAATTTTTCATACCTTTTTAAAATCTTGGATTTCTAAACTTCTATCCACAACTGGAGTCTATTCTAACTAATCCTTCTTGTACTTTAATTCATATATTCACAATGTATAACTTTACTATTTGTCCTTTTTATATTGTACCTAAAACGCCGACAAACAAAATGTCGGTCAGTATAAATGAATATGCCTGTATGTGGGGACAACCAAAATTTCACAACTATTGCTAACTACATAAATATCACACTCAAGTTAATTAACCATCCAATTTACATTTTCAATGTGACATTCTCCACTGCTTTTTCCCTAACCCTGAAATACCCCCTTTAGGGTTTTTCCTTTGCAATAGACTTAAGGCCACCTTTTCCATCCTGATCTTGGTGCCTGGGGTCACCTCTCATGGTGCCTAATAGTCATGAAATAACATAAGGCCACCTTCTCCATCCTGAGCTTGGTGCCTGGGGTCACCTCTCATGGTGCTAAATGATCTTCCCTCTTGGGCTTGACCTCATTGCATCATACATCAAGGTGGCATGTAGGTGCGAGAATACACACTTATAATTTAACTATGATAATCATAGTGACTTTATGGATTTGCATATATGAACATCCAACCGTTCAGGTTGCATTCAATTCGATCAATCATTCAAGAAAACTCCGTGAAACTAGATCGATTAATCATAAATAAGCACATACCTGATCCAGAGTAACTTGATGTCCAAGCAAGAATAATCAAGAACAATCAATCAAGCAATCAACTATATCTTGAAATTAATGCATAACACCCATGTGTTACTGTTTTATCCAAAACATTCTCAACATTGACTTGGATTCCACCTTAGGATTTCTAGGCCAACTTTAGGGTTTTAGCCTCCATAATGCATTTATTACCTTTAATGCTCTTTTTGTCCACAACCCTAATTTCAACATCATAGGCACAATTGAATGCCAATTAAGTCTAATATATCTCTTTTACACTAAAACTGCCATCTTTATTCTTTTAAGTTATGTTAATATCATTAAGCCCAATTATCATGTTCGAGTTCTTTTTGAATTAACAACTCATATTTCATTAATGATTATAGTCCAATCCACATATGATCCCTATTTATCACTAATTCCACTTTTATACACTAGGAAACCCTAATTACCAAATGAAGGGTATTTATCCACAATTATAATCTTTTATACTCAAATTGGCCTTAGGACAACATATATCTGTCTTATTCATAGATTTGCACAATTAAAATCATTAAGAGTCATAATTACCAAAATTAGGGTTTCAAGGCCCATTAAAGCATATTCATGTACATGGAACCCTAAATTAATCCAACTATGCATAAAGATCATCCTTTTGGATCTAATTTGTTCTTTTTATTAATAATAGGTTAATATCAAATTAAAACATCCGTTATACCTTTCTCAATCTCATTGACATCTATATTAGGGTTTCTTACTCATAAATGCATTAAAGTTGACAACTTTATATACTTTTCGAACTATGATCACATTCAGGCTCAAAACTATTTTTAATGGACTCCTTGTATTTTTCTGATCAACTTTCATATATTATGTTTCATCATTAGAGTTTCCTAGTAATTTCTATGAATTTTACAAGGAAAACTGATTTTTTGGAATATTTGAGCAGAGAGGGCGATTTACCAAAAAATGTCGGCCATTTGATCAGTAGTCTGATGGTCCGCCCTTTGAATCTGATGCTCCTCGTCGCGTGCGGCTAACTTAGCCGGCCACTCCTCAGATCGTTGGATCTCCACGCAGGATCATGATGGAACCCGATCCAACGGTCACTGCTTCTCGTCCTCCTCCTTTCCTTTGCCCGACCCGCGGTGGCACCGCGGTGGTGCTCTCACCGGAGCAAGGTCAATCCCTAGGCTTAGGGCATAAGAGCAGGGGGTAAGCAGCCGGTCGAGTTTGTGCAACCCTGGGGAATCGAGAGGGGCCCTTTTTATAGGATCAGTGAGGGTCCTTTTAGGGTTTCTCAACCCTACTGCCGCCCACACCTTTGGGTGATTTGGGCGTTTCTTCTAGACGCATACAAAGCACGACAAACCAGGGTCTAGGAGGTGCAGAATTCCCTCCCGGACTCAACCTTGTAGTTTCCTAGTTTGCACATGCGAAGGATCGAGAGAAAATTCAATGGGAAAGATACCTCAGTCTGCGGCTAGAGTCCTAGTTCGATTAGAACTGGATGATGAGTGACCCTCATTGGATCGAGATCCAACGGTCCATATCCCTTACGCCCAAGCCTATTTTCTATTTTAAGGAAAAATCCTCATTTTTTAAGATAACTTGGAAAAATCATAACTCTCTAACCATGACTCTGTTTTATCCCAAATTTTGAGAGAATCATAATAATGACTTAATATATCATCATGCCAAATTTGGGTTAATTATTCAAAGAAATCATGCCCCTTTATTTAGGTGCAAGTTATTACTCAATTATGTATATTTCTCACATATTTTCTCTTTCCTTTGCCATTATATTATCGTCTTGGATTCCTTTTTCCATTAGAAACCATGTGAACACGAAATATTTTCCAAGATGGATCCATTATCCATATATCCACATATTGCTTGTAATATTATCAATATCTCACCTTTCCTTCTAAATAAAGCAATATTTAATTAATCCTTTCTCTATCTTGTTGCATTATCTTTACAACCTGGATTCCTTGGAACCCAAGGAATCCCAAAGGTATGAAATCCACCATCTGAGGATAATAATTAGACTTCTAGAGGCTTCTACATCTTTCTTTTCTCCTTTTCTTAATTATTCATTTAATAATTGAATTTCCTGTTTCTTTTCCTTGTTATTGTGCCCAATTGCCAATAAAGCCCACGAAGCAACCAACGTTATTCACTCATTCAAATTAATTCACACCATTATTTTTTCATATATATTTATTAAGAGAAATTGCATTTCTCACCAAAAGAACCCAAGATTGGGGTTGTAACATAATGAGTGCTAAACCCTAAGTCATAAATTGAGATAGTCAAAATAGTCATCATTTCAAAATTTTCAATATTTGGGATTTTGAAGTCATTAGTCATATATCTGGGGTGATCTCAAGGTTCAAATAATGTGAACATAGTATTTTTATCATCATTGAGGTTGATAACCGTGAGTTACAATTTTATTAATAAATATCAAGAGTCGAGATTTTTTTAGACACCAAAAGTCATAGATCCAAAATTTGATCATATGTATAAATATTTCAAAGCTAGGGTTTATATTCCTATTTAGACCTTGGGGGAGATCACTTATCTATATTCGATTTCAAGTAATAATATTCAAGCAACATTCAAGCAACATATCGAGATTTCATTATCATGGTATCCAAGTTTGATGAATGATCTAGACCTAGGTCTATCTAAGAAGTAAACCACAAGCTATAGTCAACATTGTCATATATCAAGGTCATTATCAAATCAATATTCATGACTGAGTATAAACCATGGGTTTACCCTATTAAACTTAGGTCAACCAATCCAAATTGGGTCAAAAGGAGGTACCGTTCCGAAATCTAAATAATCAATAAGGTGAAAATTTAAAGGTAGTCATAATAGGGATGTGACCTAGGTTAGGGGAGTCATGAGTCAACTACCACCCTAATCTAGCACATTACCTACATTAGTCACTATCCAGTGTGATTATTCAAATAGGGAGAGTATTCATGATGAAATCATATTCCATAAGGTCGTGATATCAAAATTCAAGATCTTAATAGGGCAATAATGTCAAGATTTTACAAAGTCAAGTTAATATTTGCATTCCTTTCCTTTCATGATCAAGGTAGTGGTATAATTTGGGAATCGAGGATTTGAATTTGGAATTTGAGGAATTAGAGCATAATAGTGCAAAATCTAGGCCCATAATCATCATATGAAAATCGAGATTGTAAAAGGCATCAACAGTCAATAGGAAAAGCTGCTTTTTGCATTATAGTCTTACATCATGATTTTGTGAGTCATTAAGATTAATAATTTTGATGGCATAATAATGATGTGTATCCAATAGGGAAAAAGTTTGCTTAACTATGTTTGAGGTTTAATCAACAATAGTGCAATATGGATATTAATCAAATAGAGACCTCATCAGCAATGAGGTATAAGGTTTAAGTCATCCCTATTTCACCAAATCATAATTTTTACAATTTACCTCAAAATAGGGAGCATGCAGTCTAGTTCTGATTAAATTGAGTTTTCATGAAGGTTCAAGCATGAGTATTTGATTTCAAAATTTTCATTGATCAAAATCAAGTTTTCAAATTAAGGTCAGATCATGGTATCAACTTTTAAAATTTTCTATTGATATTCATGTTACCCATACATAAGCTACCCAAAATCGAGACATCATGTGGTAAAAGGTCACAAGAGGAGGACCACATGAGGAGATGAGAAGACTACCTAATCTTCATCTACATAGGTGGCTTGCGTAGTCCTTAAAGAAGAGATAATATGTTAGAAGACTCTCTAGGGTTTCACAAGAGAACCTTTAGGTCCAATTTTGGATCAATTGAGGCTAGGTAGAGTGGGGGATCTCAACCACCATGAAGACGGATAGGAGAAATTATGCCAGGACCCCGAGCCTAGACACCTCAATTTTCACCATTATGGATTTTAGGGTTTCTTGGGCATAAGAGATTTGAGAAATTATTGACTTAATGTATATGGGAGTGTGTAAGCTCTGATACCAACTATCACGGAACCATTCTTACCCCAATGCCAATCCCACTGCCTAGATAGTAGAAAAAGGATTGAAGCACCCGTCCCTAAGTGGCCCGATAGGATCCAACACACTGGCATATACAATAAGAAATAATAACTCAAAAATTGGATATTTAAAGAACAAACTAACCCAATATGGAGATTTTTCTAATATATCCTTGTGGTCAGAGTAAATGAGCGTGGAAGTGATATAGTCAAGATTCCAATGTTTGCCTAAAATCAAGAAAATCAAGACACAAAGTCAATGCAATTGCATGATATGCTATATTAAAAAAGTGAAATGGTTTATAACAAAATTAGTGTACTTGGTCGGAATTATATTTCAAAAGTATAATGACCAATTTACAAAACCAACATTTATTCGAAAAGATGTTTATTTCAAAACAATTCACTTTTTATTACAAGTTCCCATTATGCTGTAATCAATAAGCATGCTTATATATTTTGTGTGACTCTATTACCCCAATGCGATGGGGAGGTCACTAGGCTCCTTCTCACCATAGGAGATAGGAGATCAATGTACAAGTCCACCTTCGAATGAGGGGTTTCTTGCACTCAATATCAACATCATCAACATCATCATCATCATTATCAATATACAGGCAGTCATAATGGGCATGCCATTTATGTTTTCCAATTTGTCTCAAAATATAATATAAGAAATACAAAATCCTAATCAATAGGGAACAATGGCTCAACCAAGTATATATCCAAGCACAAAATCAAGAGATACATAAAAAATATCTTCATTACAACCAAAGAGAAGGTATAATAGCATACCTTTCACTGAGGATTTTGAGTACATATCAACTAGTAATAGGTCCACCCTTCGAGTTAGACCCTAACACACAATATTTGGATCAAGGGTCAAGATCAAGATATTTGGATATCATGTTTCAATATTTGAGATTAGGGTTACACTTTTCCTATGTCAACCTTAGGGTTGGGTCATTCACTTATAATCAACCAATATGTCAATATGTCCACCATTATTCAAGTGTCCAACATAATTTCAAGTGTGAATGACCTACCTAGGTTTTCTAGGTACATGTGTTAACCCTGATTATCATGGTCAATATGCAAGTTAAAATCAAGTCTTTAGATAATTATCAAGTTATAACATCATTGGGATTCAAGATTAGAAGGAGTTCTGATTAATATCGAGATCAATTTTAGGTCAAAAGATCGTAGTATTTCATAAGATTCTGGTCAAATATAATATTAAGATGTCATCATCATATTCAAGGTTGAATCAAGTCAACAAATATGGATCTAGATCACTAATAGGTCAAGTATGCTTTTAGAGTCTCAATATGAACATTAGAGTAAAAAGTAGGGTTTCTAGTGTTTAGTCAAGATTAACCACAAAGAGAGTCATTTCGACCAATTACATAAGCAACAGATCAAGATTTAGGTATACCAGTGATCATCATTTGGAATCAGGTTTCATAAGTATTTTTATTGATTCACTAGATTTTTATGATCAAGATTGACTATTTATACGAATTATTTGGAGCTAGGATGCATTAGATATGATTTTTGCAAGATTTATAAATTTATTTGATTTTTGAGCAAAGAGGGAGCAAAAATACCTTTGATAGGATAAATCACCGGCTGTTGGATCCTTGGTCAACCTTGCCTACCTTAAAGGATCAACAACCGAGGAGCGCCGCCTCTCAGGCACATGCGTGAGAAGGCAAATGAGGGGAGGTGGCACTGCTGCTCAGAGTCGTTGGATCTTGGTCTCCTTTTGACCATGAACCGCGATGGGAGGCTGGGATCAGGTCTCCTTTACTGGACAACTCGCCCAAACCCACACACAGCGTGACAACACTGCGATGGAGGGTGGCTGGAGAAAAAGGAGAACAAGAGAGAGAGGAAATGAGAGGGCAAGAGATGGGGCCAGTCGAGTTCGTGGGTGAGGGACAAAGGTGGATGTGGGGTTTTTATAGTTGTATGGGGGCTAGGTTAGGGTTTCAGCTAGCCACTTCATCCATGGTGGCGGCCGCAAGAGAAAGCTCTCGTTTGATCTCAAAATAGGTCAGTTCAAGGGGGAAAAAGGGTCATTTGATTTTGGATTGGCGGGGTGAGTGATTCTATTCTATTTGATTTCAAAATGGGGCTGAAACCTAGCCAATTGCTACTTCTGATCGCTTGGTCCCCCTCTCTAGTGATTGTGGGAGGTAGGGGATGATCCCATGACTGATTGATTAGTTCCCCAATCCGTGGGTGCCCAATCCAAGGTTCAGGGATCATTCCCGCCCTCTCAACGGATCGCAGACTCAGATAAGGATCGAATAAAAAGCAAAATAAATGGGATTCTGTCATTAAACTTCAAAAAATCATAAAAATTAGTAGGAATGTCCAATTTGAGTGAAATTTGGTACTTTATTTCAAAAAAATGTGGAGAATATATAGAAAATGTTTGTGAACTAAAAGATAAAGTTTGATGGATCAATATGCTTCTTTGGACAAAGTGATGATTGAATCCAATTTGAGGTGTTATAATTTGTATAAAACTACATTGATCACCATATTTTGTATTTGAGTCTCAACATTGATTATGAAGACAAGAAATATAATTTGGGACCATGAGTGGGTATAATGAGGGAAAAAGGGTAATTACTTCATTATAATGCAAAAATCTACCTTGTCACAGAAACCTTAACTAGGTAAGTCAGAATCACGCCTTATAGTGATGGTGGTGTTTGTGGTTCTGCGACCTGAAATCACTGCACTCATGCCATGTTGTTCGATATGCTTTGACATCATCAAATACAATCTTGAAACATGGGTTGTTATAAAGGTGATGATTGGGTGACTGTGAGACATGGGGACTGACTCTGAGTGATAGAGATGGGGTTTGTCCCTTCTAAGGGTGTATGATATCCAATGCCTCTTGATTAGAAAGACAGAGAAATGTGTGGCCAAACACATGTGAGTCAATATGTGATATTGAGCTTACATATATCTCAGACAGTCTGCTCTGGTTCAAGGAACAAGATTGAATAATAATGAGGACGACTGCCCCACACCTCTAGTTCAACTGGATATCAGTTACAAAGGATCTATACAAACACTGTAACACCATATGCAAATTGTAGGTTGAAGTTGTTCTCCAACTTTCCATTTACTTGGGTAGTAATGATGTGTGACTAGGCACCACTCATTGCTTGTGATGTCATAAGTTGTTATGGACATTCACTGCCAACGTAATATGGGACCTATAGGGTCACACACATAGGAACGCATGTAGAAGAGGATTTTGATATTGAATAATGATTGGATTGGTTACTAAAGTACTTAGGTATTCAATTCATGCAAAAAATCATCTGACTGGACTGCCAAATGATCAATATAAGTGTTGAGACAACCGTTTGGAGTGTCAGGCTGATTGTATTGTACTTTGGCCGGAATTCAGCTTGATCTGACCTACAAGATGCCCCTCTTGAGTGGTGCGAGATGCCCATCTCATATGCACCAAACAATCATTTTAGGGGTGCAATTCGTCTGCATGAAGGATTGGTGCTGGCGTCATGTTACACAATAATTGAAATTGAATTGTCGACATATGTACAAAACTGGGAAAATGTGAAATGACCATCTTGTAGTGCAAGACGACCGTCTCGCATTCCATATGACTGTCTGGGTTTTCCAGATGGCCATTTTGGCTATCTCTGGTTGCAAAGTTTTCAGAATTTTTGCAAAAATTCAAGATCTTCTGGTCCCTTCCACTCTCATACAGACTGGGAACCCTGGCCCTAACCCTGACTATAAATAGAGTGGTACTGGGGGCTTCCCAGAGAACAACACATACAACTAAAATTAGTTTCTCTAAATTTTTTTTCCTCTCTGGTTGTGGTAACCGAGAGGCCCAAGCAAGTCCTACCTGACTAGGGAGGGTAGCTATGAGTGAGAAACATATGAGGATCATTGTTGTGGGAGAGTAGGCTAGTGACTAGTACACCAGCGGGAAGGACAACTCCTTCATATCTCTTCTGGTAGGACGCAATGAGTTTTAGTTGGTCCCTGTGGACTTCTCTAGAGGCGAGGTGGCTTTTTCCCATCGCTGAGGAGGATGACATCAGCCATCAATCTACGACTAGAGGAGTTGCAGTAGATAACGACGTTTGAGTTTGTTGTCTGTGGAGGAGCAGTCAGATGAGTCCCAATACTATCCCTAGAGGAGAGTAGTCAGACGAGTCCCCGTACAACTAGGAGCTAGACAAACACCATCCAAGATAGAGTGCACATCGACATCGATAAGGATTGTGACTGGACTTGCTCTAGGACCAGATATATCTTTGTGAAATCATCCTTTCCATTGCATAGTTATTGACATGATCCATTGGTTAATGGAATAAATGTGAGTAAAGTTTTTGTTTCCGCAGCCTCTTTGATGCTGTATTCTCCTACAGTGATATCAGAGCCCCATCAATTAATTATGTTTTGGGATAATCGATATGATTGAATTTTGATTTATTGAGTATATTTATTGCATGCGATGTGAATATTTAAACTGGTTGATGTGCACGCCCACCACGTAAGAACCCAAACAAATATATATATATATATATATATATATATATATATATATATAATTTACACGTGTTGCCCTAAAAGCACTTTTTGATGGTGGATGTGTAGCATGGTTATGGCCAATAACCCCTATTATTTGTGCATGGTTGTGTGGTTGATTTATCCTATTTATCTCAGTCTGTAAACCAAGCCTCTCTCTTATCTTCTCAATGTAAAAGTATTTTTCTCTTCTACCTTTACTCCCCTTGAATGTAACTCAAGGTTTCTCAAAAATTATGTAAAAGTAGGATAGCTTACTTTCTTGTTTTGACGAAGAAGAAAGACAACAACTGATTGCATAGAGGAGCCGAGCCGACTGGCTGGAGGGTCTGAGCCGACTGGCTAGTGGGACCGAGATGATCATCTAGTGGGGCCAAGATGATCAGATGGTGAGCCAACCATGAGCCTAAAGGACCATAAGAGATGACTATTTGGAGGGACCAAGTGATCAGCTACATGACAACCAAACAATCATTTGGAGGAGCTAGACGACCGACAGGAGGTGACCAACCAACCAACCAAGAGGCAAGCAACCGATTCAAAGGTTTAACCAGTCAACCCAGATTGGCAAGCACAGATCTGTATCAACAATAGGTTTCTACATGTGATGTGGACCAAGGTTGTGGTAATTCCTTATGGCTCCAAGGAATTACATTAGTATGGCCATAACCATCGCTTTTGTTTATTGCATGTTTTTGTAGTGGGTTAATGCATGTATGCGATACATACTATATATATCTGGTGATTGGTTAATGCATATGTATTTATACAAACTCCCACAATTAAAATATTAAATCTTAGATGCTTTCCATAGATATAACACTTGACAAGCTTGATCGACTAAGCGTGGGCACACCCTAGCCTGGTGCACTATCTATCTCGTGGAAGTGTGATGGTAGATATGTGGGTCTTCCCTAGCAGGGTGCATAGTCTATCATGTTGGCTTATGTGTCAGGCCTAAATAGGTGGCCTCGATTGGATTAAGCACCTAGAAGCATGAAAATGCTCAATGGAAAGGATTTGCACTTATCATCTATTTAAGAGTTTCATATGATGCAATTGGAAAAAGTTACCTACCAGATAGAATCAAGTAGTGAGTGACAGCCCTAGCTGGCTCATGATTTGATGAAATTAGGATCTTTGCTCACTATAATATTGTACACTACAATATTCCAAATTGATATTGTGGGCTATCAATTTGAATAAAACATAGTGAAAGTGATAGTTAATTAAAGTCCTAATTAATTTTGACTTTTTAAATCAAATAAAAAACAAAATGTTTTTGATAAATGCAAATTTTCTCTTGTAGAATCAAATGGAAACACTCAATCGTCACAATTGGATGAATTGACTGAGATTTATTTCCATAATTGGTGTAGGAACTTAAGAAGTGTTCTGCATGTTCCTGAAACACTAGTGCCAATATCCACTCCAAATTTGCCTAAGAGTGACATGTATGCTTATTTGAAGCATGCCAATGATGTTGTGAACATCGAGAACCTTATGCTTGGCTGCATGAACTACGAGTTATATAAACAACATGATAAAGATGAAAGGTACAATGTCTCTAAGGTGCTATTTAAGTACAAAATGACAGAGGGAGATACACTAGAACCTCATGTGCTCAATATGATTGGGCATATGAAGCATCTTGAAAGACTGGGATTTCCTTTAGGTGAAGAGTTGGCCACGGATATGATTTTGTAGTCATTGCCTAAATCATATAGCCAATTTATCAAGTGTTATCACTTGAGTAACACGGCTAGATCGCTGTCAGAGTTTCTTGATGATTTTGTAAGTGTCAAACCATAAATGAATATGGACAAATCCATGATGATGATCTGCGGAGTTGAGTCCAAGGACAAAGACAAGGTGAAGAAGCGTTCTATGGCTAAGCTAATGTCCAAATCTTCTGCACTCTAAATAAGGAGATGGATAAGGGAACCTACGATGATGAAGAAAGGGATTGCGATCTCTACTTTTAGTATATACATTATTGAGGTTAACTTTATTACTTCCTCATCATGGGTACTAGATACTGGACGTGGATCACACATTTTCTCAAATGTGAAGGATCTAAAAAGAAGTAGACCTTTAAAGAAATGTGAGATAGAACTGTGAGTTGCAAATGGCACAAGAGTTGTAGCTAGCATAGTTGGAACATATGAGTTATATCTACCAAATGGGCTTGTGATAGAGTTAGAGAAGTGCTATTACATACCTAATATTAATAGGAACATCATATATGTATCTTGTTTGGACAAAAATGGATTTGAATTTTTTTTATAAAGAATGGAAGATGTTCTATTAGTAAAGATAGGATCTTTTATGGCAGTGCCCCAATGTCTTATAGTCTATACTTGATAGATCTAGAGACAAGCATATATAATGTAAGTACCAAAAGACAAAAAATCAATGACTAAAACCAAACATACCTTTGACATTGTCGTCTAGGGCACATAAATGAGAAATACATATCAGACTCCATAAATATGGTTATCTGAACTCTTTTGATTTTGAATTAATAAAGACATGTGAATCTTGTTTTTTGGGTATGATGACCAAGACTCCATTCACTGGTAGCAGTGAGAGAGCTAGTGATCTATTAGGACTCATACATACTGATATATGTGGGCCTTTTAGAACAAATTCTAGAGGTGGTTATCAATACTTCATTACCTTTACTGATGATTTCAGTAGGTATGGTTGTGTTTACTTGATGAAACATAAGTCAGAATCTCTTGAAAAGTTCAGAGAGTTTATGAATGAAGTGCAGAACTAGCTTGGCAAAAGTATTAAGGCACTTTGATCCGATCGAGGTGTAGAACACTTAAGCCAAGAGTATGAGGACCTTATGAGAGCCTGTGGTATAGTATCATGATGGAATCCACATAGAACACCACAACATAGTGGCATGTCAGAAATAAGGAATCACATATTACTAGATATGGTGCGATCAATGATGAGTTTTTGTGATCTTCCAACTTCCTTCTGGGGGTAGGCTCTTGAAACCTCCATTGTACATTAAATAGAGTACCATCTAAGACGGTTCAAAAGACACCATATGAGATATGGCATGTGTAACACTTAGACCCATTGCCCAAGGCTCTACTAAGGTTTCAGGAATGAAGACTGGACCCACATACCACCACTAGCCTTAACTATGCATTTTTCCTCACTCACTCTCAAGCCAACATCAACTTCTCAACTGGTCACCCATCCTAGTACTACTCCAAGCTGAGCATGCTTAACTATGGATTTTTTAGTGATGAGCTCCCAAAAAAGGAGGTGCACCTTGGTGATATGGGTAATCCAATCATTCCTTATAAGATTATTTTATCCGAGGCCTCAAATCCTGGGTCGTTACACTCTCCCCCACTTAGACTCTTGGCGTCCTCGTCAAGATTCAATTATATGGAATCATAATATCGCCCCATTTCAGTGCAAACCCAAAATGGCTCATGGATGCTCAACTCCCAATCACAAAATATCAACGCAAGGGTGGCTACATCACCATGGAGATCCCTTTCCAACTTGTCTGGATCACACAACCCAAGACTGGCATGCCACATGCCCATTTGGGCCCCACCTACTAGAGGGGTTATGGCTCTGATACTATTTGTAACACTCAGGCCCATTGCCCAAGACTCTAGTAAGGTTTCAGGAATGATGACTGGCCCCACAGACCACCACTAGCCTTAACTACATGTTTTGTCGTCACTCACACGCAAGCAAGGATCAACTTCCCGACTGGTCACCCATCCTAGTACTAATCCAAGTTGAGCACACTTAACTATGGAGTTCTTTAGCGATGGGATCCAGAAAAAGGAGGTGCACCTTGGTGATATGGGTAGCCCAATCATTCCTTATAAGATCATTTTATCTGAGACCTCAAATCCTGGGACGTTACAACATGGGAAACGTCCCGATGTGTCTTTTATGAAGATTTGGGGATGTGAAGCTTATGTTAGGAAAATGTTTCTTGAGCAACTTGGCTGTAAGTTTGATAAATGTTATTTGTTGGATATCCCAAAGAGACAAGGGGATAATACTTATACAACCCAAATGAAAACAAAATATTTGTTGCTAGAAATGCTATATTTCTTGAAAAGGAATTTATTTCCAAAGGAATTAGTGGGAGGGAAGTAGAACTTGAAGAGGTTTGAGACCAACAAGAAAATGTTGAACCTGAGGAGGTATGTGAGGAACAAAGAGACTCACAACTTTTTATGGAATGTCATATTTCTCAAGTAACATAGGAACCTCATAAATCTAATAGGACACACATTGAAATTGAGAGATATGGATATCTTGAGACTCAGGAAGGTAGTGAATTGGTCATAATTGATGAGCCAATTACCTATCAAGATGTTATTGAGGGACTAGACTCTGAGAAATGGCTTGAAGCTATGAGATCTGAGATGGAATCCATGGATACCAACAAGGTATGGACCTTGGTGGATCCACTTGAAGGCGTAAAACCCATAGGGTGCAAATGGGTCTTCAAGAAGAAGAATGACATGGATGGTAAAGTAAAAACCTATAAGGGAAAATTGGTTGCAAAGGGTTTCAAAAAAGTTCAAGGTGTTGACTATGACAAAACCTTTTCTCCAGTGGCCATGGTTAAATCCATCAGGATCATGCTTGCTATTGTAACTTATTATGACTATGATCCTGGCAAATGGATGTTAAAATTGCATTCCTTAACATGAATCTTGTTGAGGATGTGTATATGAAACTACCTGAGGGTTTAATAAATACATAGTTTGCAAATAAAGTGTGTAAGATACAAAGGTCAATCTAGGGATTGAAGCAAGCATCTCAGAGTTGGAATATTCATTTTGATGAGACAATCAAAGAGTTTGTCTTTTTTCAAAATGAAGATGAAACTTGTGTGTACAAGAAGGTTAGTGGGAGCATTGTAGTATTCCTCATATTGTATGTAGATGACATACTATTGATGGGGAATGACATCCCTACTTTACAAAAGGTAAAGACATGGATTGGAAATACATTCTCTATGAAAGACTTTGCAAACACAACCTACATATTGGGGATAAAGATCTATAGAGATAGATTGAGAAGGCTTCTTAGACTAAGTCAGAGCACATACATTGAAAAAGTGCTAAAGTGGTTCAACATGGAGAATTCAAAGAGAGGAAACCTGCCTGCTTTGCATGGAGTGACCATCTCTAAGAGTCCATATCCTAGTTCTTTTGAAGAAAGGGAACACATGAGTTTGATTCGATATGCCTCCACAATTAGATCAATCAAGTATGCAATATTGTGCACCCGCCCAGATGTCTCATATGCTTTGAGCATGATGAGAAGATATATGTCAGATCCAGGTGATGCTTACTGGACAATCATGAAGAACATCCTCAGGTACTTGAGAAGGAACTAAGGATCAGTTCTTGGTCTACGGTGGAGAGGAAGAGTTGGTGGTAAGAGGTTACACTGATGCAAGCTTCTAGACTGACAAAGATGATTACAAATCACAATCTGGATTTGTGTTTTTCCTAGAAAATGGACCTGTAAGCTGGAAGAGTTTCGAGCAAGAGATAGTTGTCGATTCTATAATAGAGTCTGAGTATATTACTGCATCGAACATAGTGAAGGAGGATGTATGGATCAAGAAGTTCATTTCAGAACTTGGGGTTGTTCCAAGCATTAGTGACACAATTGAGCTATATTGTGACAACAATAGAGTTATTACACAACCTAAGGAACCCAGATCGCATCAATGCTCAAAGCATATAGAAAGGAGGTATCTCATATGAGAGATCATACAATGAGGATATGTAAATATTTGTAGGGTATCTACTGAGAACAACATTTCTGATCCCTTGACTAAAGCACTTTCATAACATAAGTATAATGGTCATGTTAGGTCACTTAGAATAAGATTCATGGTTGATTGTCTCTAAGTCAAAGTGGGACTCTATTGGTATGTATGCCCAGAGAGCCAATCATGTGATGATTGTAATGTCATAACCCATAAATGATTTGATTATTAATAAAGGCAATCCTCTAATTTATTCTATTTATTCAAGAGATAATGGAATAACATAATAAATGTCTAGAGAATGATATTACTCAATGACATATGTCTTCAGGTTGATGGCATGAACAATGAGATCATGCAGATGTTAAGAGTATATGCATTCTTGCTATGTCCCTGATCGGTTGTTATTGTAGAAGGTAAATAGACAGAAATAACACATAAGATCATATTGTGAGTTGGTTGATGACTGAATCTCATTATTCATGATTTGGTGATATCAAACCAAGAACACAGATACATGTTACATAATAGTGTATTAGACAGACCCACCATAAGTGTGATACATGGAAACCTTAACTAGGTAAGTCAGAATCACATATTATAGTGATGGTGGTGTTTGTGGTTCTTCGACCTGATATCACTGCACCCATCACATGTCATTCAATATGATTTGACATCATCAAACACAATCCTAAAACATGCATTGTAAGAAAGGTGATGATGAGTGACTATGACACATAGGGACTAACTGTGAGTAGTAGAGATGGGATTTGTCCCTCCTAAGGGAGTATGATATCCATGGCCTCTTGATTAGAGAGATTGAGAAATTCATGGCCACACACATGTGAATCAATATGTGATATTGAGCTTACATATATCTTAGAAAGTCTACTCTGGTTCAAGAAACAAGATCAAATAATAATGAGGATGACTTCTCCATGCCTCAGGTTCAATCTAGATATCAGTGACAAAGGAACTATACAAACATTGTAACCCACACACAAACTGTAGGTTGATGTTGTTCTCCAACTTTCCATTTATTTGGGTAGGAATGATGTGTGATTATGCACCTATCTTTGCTTGTGATGTCATAAGTTGTTATGGACATTCACTGCCAGCGTAATATGGGACTTATAGGGTCACAGACATATGAGCTAATCTAGAAGAGGTGTTTGATCTTGAATAATGAATGTATTGATTACCAAAGTGGTTAGTTATTTAATTCACTCAAAAAATCAGATGACTAGATTGCCAAATGATTGGTTCATGTGTTGAGACAGTTGTTTGGAGTGTCAGGATGATTCTAGTGTACTTTGATTGGAATTCAACCTGACCTGACCTATGAGATGCCCGTATCGAATGGTGTGAGACACCCGTCTCGTCTACACCGAATGACCATTTTAGGGGTGCAATTAGATTGCATCAAGGATTGGTGTTAATGTCATGCCACACATTAATTGGAATTAAATTGTCGACATATGTACAAAACTGGTAAACTACAAAACAACTATCTCGCAGTGTGAGATGACTGTCTCACAATGTGAGATGACCATCTCATGTGCCAGACGACCACTTGGGTTTTCCAGATGGCCACTTTGGCACTCGTTGGTTGTGAAGTTTCTAGAATTGTTATGAAAATTCGTGATCTTCCCGTCCCTTCCCCTCCCGCATAGACTGGGAACCCTGGCTCTAACCCTGACTATAAATAGAGGGGTACTGGGGGCTTCCCAAAGCACAACATAGACAATTTAAAGTTATTTTCTTTGACAATTGTTGTACTTCTAGTTGTGGTAACTAAGAGATCTCAATCAAGTCTTACTTGACTAGGGAGTGATATCTATAGGAGAGAAACAATTGAGGATCATTGTTGTGGGAGAGCAGGTTGGTGACTAGTACGCTAGTGGGAGGGACAATTTCTTCCTATCCGTTCTGGTTGGACAACATGAGTTCTAGTTGGTCTGTGTGGACTTCTATAGAGGTGAGGTGGCCTTTTCCTATCGCTAAGGAGGAAGACGTCAGCCAATAGTCCGTGATGAGAGGAGTTGCTACAGACAACGACGTATGAGTCTGCTGTCCATTGAGAAGTAGTCAGACATGTCACAATAATCTCCCTGGAGGAGCAGTCAGACGAGTCCCACTGTAACTAGAAGCTACACAAACACTGTCTAAGATAGAGTGCACATCTACATCTATGACGATTGTTGCTGGTCATGCTCCAGGACTAGATATATCTTTGTGAAACCATCCTTTCCATTGCATAGTTATTGACATGATATGTTGGTTAATGGGAAATAGTCACTAAATTTTTTGTATCCTCTATGTATCTGATGCCGTATTTACCTACACCTTTTTCTTCCCAAACAACACTGGAGGATCTCAAAATCAAACTCTCTCTAGGGAAAGGAAGCACCAGGAAACTCATCTAGAAAGATGCCCTTGAACTCATGTACAACTGGTACGTCTTGGATACTAGGACTCATCACCTTGGTATACACCACATCTACTAAGAAAATGTCACACCCTTGTCTTCATAGCTTCTCTGCCATCATAGAGAACACAAAACATGTATGAAGAATCTTCCTACATACTTGGAAATCTGAAATGTATCCTCATCATAAAACATCATGATCTTAGAACTATAGTAAAAATCATCCATGTGCTTCACCAAGATATCCATCATTAATATTACATAGAATCCATTCATACCAAGTGGCATAATATCCATTTTAAATCTGCATCCTAAAAAATAAATAACACAAGGGAAACACACCTTATGCAACACAAAAATACTATCTAAAGGGGTTTATATCAAGGGGATACGAGTTTAACTATGAGTAGGTAGGTTACAACCTTTTATGTATCATTCACCTTTCATTTGGATTCCTTGCCTTTTTCTTAGGAAATTGACATGATTATCATACTACTCTTCTTGTTGACGATTTATCATTCTTATGTGTGTCCTCTCATGTTATAATGTTTCTTATTGATATACCAGAGGTAGATCATCATATTTCACATGCTTTTCCTTTAATAAGGATCATCTCCATTTAATCTCTTTTATATGTCATGATAATTTTTACCTTAACACCTTCTTACATACATGTATTGGTATGAGATTTACTCAGATTTCACTTTGTTCATCTGTCATTGTTCTTATGTATCATCTCGTATCACACTTGTCATTGGAGTTCTTCTCTTCTTATATGAATTTTACTCCTTGAATCATTCCATTAACACATATTTATATCTCTTTTAATTCATTATCTTTTAGATTCACAATTTCATGAGCCCTTTTTTGACTTATTTATATTCACATTTAAGCTTCATGGTTCCATATCCATTCTTTAATTGCCAACCACTCATGTTTTGATGAGTTTAAGATATGATTTTTATTTTTCTTTAGGGTATGATTAAGACATTTTCACCATCATTTCTTATTAATTATGCTTTTTGGATTGTTTCCAACTAAGGACTTGACCATAGTAATAAAAAAGATAACAATCAAGGAGTTCTACACTTACCTTTTCTTTAATAATTGAATACCTAGACAGGGCATCCAAGTACTAAGTTTAGGCAGTATGCATTGTGTTCATGTCATGTTCATCACCTAATTATCATCTTAGTCCTAAGTCGTAGTGTCCCTATACACTCAACGAACTGTAAGCTCTGATACCACCAAATGTCACAACCCTTCACGCTAAATGAGATTACTCAAAACCAAATCATGATTCGTCACTAATTAGTCACATCCCTAAAAGGGGGAAAAATTAATGTCGATTTAATCTTCAGAAACATTTTCAAGAACATTTACATAAAGGCCCGACATCTTGCATTAATTCATATATCATAGAAAGTTTGTTTTACAATTTCTCCCTGGCCTCAACCACAACATATATACAAAAAGTGTTATCAACATATACATCATGTATACATATCAGAATGCTACCAAAACTAAAGTTGGTAAAACATCATATACAAAACTTTCCCGCCCAGACCTTAGAGTAGGGGGATGACTCTAGGACACACTAGACATCTAATAAACCTTCTTCTAGGGTTTTGCAAAATAGCTCCTCGTCACTACCACTCATCTACTTGTTCTGCTGACTATCACATAAAAAGAATATGTGATCCATGATGATGAGACCCATGTCCCAACAAAAGATATAACTCTCAACAACATTTATTTCTTAAAGTATATTGTATAATTAAATTGGTATATAAGATAATGTAACATGATTTGAAATACCAGATATAAAAACTTCATTTAGAATAATTATAATCAGAATCTTAATTGCAAAATTGAAAGGTTCACATTATTAGTAACATATCGGGTGTAGCTAACATCATAAGCATGGATAACATTGTATGCATAGCTTAACAACATAGATAATGTCATGAGAACAGTTTACATCATAAGCACAACTAACTTCCTTTACCATAATCTACATGATCTATGGATTTAAGAGACAAGAAATGGTTATCATCCAATGTGAATCACAGTATAAACCTAACAAATATGCTACATGGCTGAATGCCATCTTTTATTCAGATTTGGGGAGTTTGAGGCATACCACTCAAACTTCCAGTTGACCACTGTGAAGTCACAATCAGATCCATACAAGATCTAGGAGAGCTGGAATCCTAAGGCTCTTCCCCTTAGTCAGTATGAGTCTGCCATAATGACATAATAGTCAAGCTACAATCAGCCTAGTCTGCCCTTAGTAAACATGCCATGATATTAGAAATTAGGGTATTCAAACCCTATCATCTGAGTTACAACCGTAGATGTCCTCAATCATATATATATATATGCATATATCCTAGACATGGCCTCAACCACTCTCAATTCGAGGCATGATCCATTCTCAAAACCTCCGGATCAAGATGACAAGGATATGCCCTCCACACACCCACATATACTCAACATTATACAACTTTCCTTAAAAGGTTTAGGTGATTTGGTGACAGAGCATTTTGTTTTCAAAGACTTCAAAATCCATACTCTTATGCACTTGCCAACTACTAGCCAAAAAGGTTGAGGCATGATTGTCCTATTCTTTTAGGTTTTTATCGATCAAACTATGTATGTTGATGGATAAGAATTTTATGTCCATCCACATGGGATTTGAACTATCTCATTCTCATTATCTTTAATACATTTATGAAGAGCAATAATTGAAATTTCATCTTCCTTTCAACAATGGGTATATGTGATGTAATTGGAGAGTTTTTGAATCCATCAATAGTTATTCATGATCATTGCCTCATTATAAGTTGATTAGATGAACATTTGACATTTTCTTGGGGACTTCTTTTTCCAATGATTATCCTATGCACCGATATTGTGCACCTTTTCCTTCTGATAACAGATCATAAGCACACTTATTCATGAAGATGGCATAAGTTATGTGTTCCCTTTCCCATATATGATCACCCAACTCAAGATATGGTTCATGGTGATTCTTGACTGGTTCAACAATATTCATACATAAATACTCATTTAGAAAATCTGCATCCCAATCATGGTGTTGGTTTTTAATGTCTTTTACTATAAGGTTGATAGATTACCTCATGAGGGTTTACATTCAATCAATAATACAAATTAAATTGCATACACGACAACCACGATAGAACATTTTAGCAATATCATAGTTGAAGGTCATCTCAGTAGGAAGCTAATGCAATTAAACACAAAATAGTTCCAATTGATCGTGCAATTTAAACAAGAAAATAATTGATTTGATTAGATATTTAATGAAACTAAGGGTTGTCACAAAATATTTCTCAAGTAATCAATTCAAGACAAATTTGTTTGATGACATGACACCTATCAATCATGTGATGAATATTCATAAAAGCTAGATATGATTTCTTATTGTCCATATCTCACACTATATTAAGATTAATGACTTCTGCCTATTAACCATCTAGGTGGCTATATTACTATCTTCCAACTAGTAACCTAAAAAAATATAATAAGTTTTCTTAGATTTTATCTAAATATAATCATATATCCACATTCATTACATGTACAAGGATTTAGTAAGCTTGAGCCCTTACCCCTTTCCATGTAGTAGGACCTAGAAATATAAATACCCTCCATTAAATTTGTATCCCTCCAAGGTAAACAAATTTCAGAAAGTAGGAGCCACCATTTTTTATTCCCATAAATGGTTAACAATAATTATAGAAACAAGGAGGGAAGTTTGTGATATAAAAAAATATTTTCATCACAAGACTATTAGGTGTCATATAGGCACTAAATACAACAAAAACTACTACACATCATGGGTCATACACAAGAAAAATTGTAAACCGTGAATTGAACAAGTACCATGGAGAAAAAGGTATAAAACATACACGAAGACAAGGAGAAATGAGATGAAACACTTGTCGAGGAATGATCCTCTACAATGGATATGTAATTGGAACTTCTCAAGCTTGAGGAGGAAATCTTCCCCCAGATCCTTCTTATTCTTCCTTCTAATATCCACATAGAGTGGACTTAGTCATCCTCCTCTCATTTCCTAAGTCCATATTTTAACCCAATGAAATAATACCCTTCATATATTCTCGTAAACTTCATAATTTTTTAGTTAAGCAAGATTGAATGATGTGCCTTAGGTTAATCATGATGTGCTCCTCAAAAAATTACTAAAGGGTCAGACTTGATAAATGCTCAACATGACGTATAGAGGAAACAACACGACATGTAAACAATTTTCTTGAATGTTATTGATGATATTGCATGTAGTGTAGTTGTCCAAACATGTAATGCATACTTATGATAAATTTTTCTATGGTGACTAATGTTGGGAATGCATTTACTATGATGTACACAATGTGTTTATTGGGGTTTATGATGCTAGAAACCACATGATGTGAAGTTGATATGACACATTCTATCAGAGACTGTGACGCCTAAGTCAGTGTCTAGAAATGGGAAAGGTTGGTTGTATTCTCTAAAAACCATCATATGATGATTGTAATAGGGATGAATTATATATGATTCAATTATTTATAAAGGCAATTCCATTTATTATGGTTGTTTGGATATTGAGATAATATAAATATAATAGTGTCATGAGAGTGTTTTGACTTCATGAAATATGGTTTCATTTGAAGACATAAAAATTAGACCATATCTATACTTGAGAGTATTCATTCTTTTTATGTCCCTAGTTAGTTATTATTGTGGATATTATAGGACAACAATAGTATATAAGACCAGTGTCTATGCTAAGTGATGCCTATGTCACTTTAGTCATGATATTGGATATCAACTCAGATACATGGGTACTTGTTAGAGAATAAGTGGTCCTCCATAAGGCGTGCAATGAGTGATGTAAAGATAAAGTGGATTATATGCTTTTCTATGTTCATAACATCAAGAAATCACCATTGATTATATGTTCAAACCGGAGCACGAGTTTCCCTTCTAGAATACTCATTTCCCTATCTAGCAAGTTCTAACACTGGAATAGTTCTATGGCACATGGCATGACATGATTAGGGTTTCACTTGATTAGTTAAGCTAATTGGGTGAATTCAGCCTGCATCAACCAAGTTTTACATACAAACCCTAAATTGTTTCTACAAAACATTTATACATAACAACTTTAGCAGATATAAAATGTTTGAGAAAAATTCCTTTATCACGACATCAAAGTATACAAGTTCATTATCATCCTTGCAAATGCCTAACTTCCATTAAGGTTCTCAACACTCTACCAATTCCATTCATGAAGAGGCTATATTTCCATCACGACTCAAGTATGCCCACCATTCAGGACATAACAACATTACTCTTTCAAGTGCATTATTATCATTCATTACCTTACAGAAGGTTAAATGTGTCACCATCACACTTATTACTTTTAGACCCACCATCAGGGTTCATCAACCATAAGAGTCATGACATTCCCAATGGTAGCATAGTAGAGTTACATTTAGCAATATGAATTGTGTATATTCATCATTTAAACATTAGCGGAAGGTAGAGATATTAAGCCGTCATCACTCAATCATTATAAGAATGATTTAACAATTGTATATTGGATTTTCATCACAAATCTACATCCATAGATAAACCATCGGTTCATTATCACCCATAGGAAGTACATACAAAAACCATTGTTTGATTTGTACACTAAGATAGATGTTAGGGAAAACCATCGTTTGTATGACACACTTAGGTAGGCACATAGGCAATCCATCATTTCATTAGCTCACTTAAGTAAACACATAGATAAACCATCATTTGTTTAACTCTCTTAGGTAACCCATATATTCATTTGTATAACACACTTAGATAGGCACATAGGTAATCCATCTTTTCATTAAACCACTTAAGTAAGCACATAGGAAACCCATCTTTTCGTTAGACCACTTAAGTAAAAACATAGATAAACATCATTTGTTTGTCTCTCTTAGGTAACTCATCAATTAATTTAACTCATATATAAATACCATAAGTTCATTTTTATAGATAGTCAAAAACATAGGTTCTTATACCAAATCTCCATCGGATTGTTGGTGTAGTTAGACAAATACAAAACCATCAGATTATAAAAACACTTAGATCAAAGATAACCATAGCATAATTGATGGACTTAACCAAGAACAATATCATCAAATCATTAACAATACTTAGCCAAAACATAACCATCGATGCATTGGTGGACTTAGCCAAAAGCAAACCCATATATTCTTTATAGTACTTATCCAAAAACATGGTCGTCAGATCATTAGTGGACAACAAAACCATCATATTAAGTGTTATATGGAACATCACTATATTCATCAAGTAGACCCATTGGTTCATTGATGTACATAGACATAAGTAAAACCATCAAATCTTTGGAATACTTATCCAAAACCAAAACCATCGATTTGTAAAAGTACTTAACCAAAACCAAAACCTAAACCATCAGATTATCTAAGTTGAATCAAAATCAAATCCATAAGAGCATCAAAATACTTAAACTAAATCAAAGCCAATAGATCATCAAGATACTTAACCAAAATCAAAGCCATCAGATCATGAAGACACTTAACCAAAATCAAAGCCATCAGATCATGGGTACCAAGGCCATCAATTCTTTTACTTAATATAACCTTTGGGTTATTGACTTTCATATGCATTACTTATCTACTAATTAGTGCCAATATTCCTCACTCTTGGTAATACCATCTTCTTCGACTCTTTACACCCATTATTCCAAGGACAAGCTAAATCATCGATTTAGAGACTAAGTGTGACTATCATTTTGAACACTAAGTAAAATCCATCAGTTTAGAGACCAAGTAGAGTCATTTATTCATATCACTAAACAATACCATCGTTTCCTACACTTAATGGAACATTTTTTCATGGGAAAAGCAAATCCATCGATTTATAGACTAAGTATCACTATCACTTTTGCACCAAGTAAAACCAACAACTTCTATACTAAGTAGAGACCACTTATTTACACTAAGTAGACCTTGTTTCATACCATCAAAACCAAGGTATCCCTTGTCCATCCTATAAGGAACGTTAATATAATATAAAGGTAATTTAACAACTCAAACCTACCATGCATGTAAGTAAAGTTGTGCACATAAGATCATTTCTTTCCATAATAACATATTTTAGGGCAAGATCGATATGGAACAAGTTAAAAGCAAGCAGGAAACAAGATGAAAGTTATAAAACTCACCTCAAGATGAAGATGAACATTCAAATATCAAGGTGAATCAATAAAAATCTTAGCTTTACTCTTCAAAATCTCCAAGGTAGTTCCTTTCTCCAAGAATAAAATATATCTAGGGAAAAAGAGAGAAGGAAAGAGTCTCTTCAACCACATGCATGACCTTCCATCAAGAACTTCTAGAGTTCCACCCATGTATGAGGAGAGAAGGAAGAGAACAACAAGAAAACTAGAGTAGAGAAGAGATCTTACTTGGTTAAGGCAAGAAACTAGGTTAGGAAGTTTCAAACATCCTTAGAGAATCTTGATCCAAACACTAGGGCAACATGCATCCATGATCTCTCCAAGATTCAGCCTCCAAGAGATTATCCTTCACAAAAGGATGCTATAGGGTCTCTCTAAAAGAAAGAACAAGTTAAGGGTGTAAATGGTTCGTTTGTGAGTGGTTTAGGGTATATATGTCCAAGGAGAGAGAGAAAGGGATTAAAAGGCTGAAAAACAAGCTTGCCATGTGTCAAAACTTGAAATCCTTCTTATTCATACTGTCAGAACTTCCATGGGATCTTTACATGGTTATCCATTTCTTAGTGATATATTCAAGGATGTACTATCAAAGAACCCATCAGATTATACATATGTATCATCATAAAACCTATCAGATTCTAGGGTTTACTTAGCCATTTTGCAAATTCTGATCTCCCATCGAATTGTGTACTTCAACTAGGATATCCATCATATTATGGAACTCAAGGGAAGGCCATCAAATCTTATACCATAAAGAGAAACCATCAAATCATTCACCTTCTAGGTGATACCATCAGATTCATAACATACTTAGAAAAATCATCACATAGGTGAGAAACCTTAAGTTCTCAACCCTAGAGGGATAGAGCAAACAATACAATGGTACATCTAGGCATCCATAGCTGCAACTATATAAAAAATTATGAGGGGTAGTATGAATCACAATATGCATGTGTGAAAATTACATAAAATCCTAGAAATGGGAAAATTGCACCAAAAGTCCATATAAGCACATAAATTGCAAAACTTAATCAAACAATGTCCAAACTAGACAAAACTTGAATCATTACTTAGTCTCATGATATCAAATCATAACTCAGGGTTTGATTAAGGAATTAAGCACCCAATTAAGGTAATAAAGAAAGTTTAACATAAATATAGGTCAGGGTTTTAGAATGCCTCTACCCACTATCATTGTCTTTGAGTTTTATGATGTTTGAGGTGTTAATTTTCATGGGAACATAACTTTATTCAGAGGAGTATAAGAATGATATTAGTGGATTATGTAAGAATGTTAGTGGTGTCTATGGAACTAATGATGATGAGTTTTATCTAAATGTTACCTAGAAGAAACACAATATAGATTTAGTATCTCATAATCTATTATCAATTATACACATTAAACATCTTTCATCCTTATTTTGGAAGTTTACTAAGAAAATATCATTTAACACATAAGGACACCAACTAGAATCTCCCTTAAACTAGCCAAAAAGTTGAGATGTTTAAATTTGAGGGAAAGTTATTCCTTTATAATAAACAAACCAAATAGAGGAGATAAAGACATGAAAATTGATGAGGTATTGTTCAAATAACATACCACATTTAAAATCCTATTTGTATGCCCCATTCACAGTGGTCTATGGAAAGAGTTCCATTTACTAGTTGAGTTAGAGAATTGTATTTTTTGGGCAATCAATGATTTTATTTTTATGATGAATAACTCATGCTAATAGTGGAAATTATAATTGAGTTATAAGAAGGAATTCAGAAATGATGCATGTTACAACCCCATATATTACAAGGACAATTTGAAGGCTCTAAATCAAAAATCCATTTTGTGGAAATTGTTTGAGAAGGAACAACAAGTGTGTTTTTGATTCCAAACTCGGATTTTTCTTGAAACATTGTGATCTAGGTGATTTTTTGTTAGTGTTTACTCAAAACTTTCATGTAAAGTAACCTCTCATTTTCCAATTATTCTTAGATCATACACCAATCAAATGATGATTGTAAAGGGGTATCGTGCTATATATATAAATATATACACACACACTCTTAACCCTTCTAAGTGCATCTCGTTTTGGACATATGCACTAGTTGAGGTGTGGGTAAGGAGTACGGTGACATATATTACATATGAATATGTATACACACAACATATTATAGAATATGCCAACAATAGAGTTGATACTAATAAGAATAAGGTAGATGGTAACAAAAACCTAATTATATTGAGGAGTAGGTCCCCAAAATTCACACGAAGGTCATATCAAGGAATAGTGATGACCATACCTGAAAGGATATAGATCTATGGATGACAATTCAAGGATTAGTGATATTGTATGACTAACAATATTTCTCTAGTTGATTATATGATATCAGTATATATGGACATAGTACCATGCTTAGAATAATATATGTAAAAGATATACTCCATGATTTTAAATAACAAGAGTAGTAAGTCATGTTCAACATAAACAAATTGAAAATTAATGCTTTAGGTTTATGAACTCATATAAGAAATAATTGACAATATAATAAGCTTAGGGTCAACAATATGGAAACTTGTGAATCATCTTTTTTTTTAGAATACATCTCAATGAACTTCATACATATTGTTTTCATGGATTTACACACTACTAAAGATTTTTTGGATTTATGTTTCATTATCAATCTTTATATTCAAGATGAGGATATAGTCTATCTTTTTAGGTCCATGATAAATGGTATTATTGTCCCTGATGAATAGTATTAGGATTTTAGTGTACCCCATGATTATTTTATTTAAAAGTTTTTTAGGGAATTACAACATCAAATAGGCAACTGAAATGAAATTTTTACTAACATATTTCCCATTAACCAGTAGATCGCGTCAATAACCATGCAATGGAAAGGATGGTTTCACGAAGATATACATGGTCCTGGAGCAAGTCCAGCGACAATACTCATTGATGTAGATGCACACTCTATCTTGGACAGTCTCTGTGCAACTCCTGGTTGCACTAGGACTCATCTGATAGCTCATCCACATATAGTAGACTTGAACATTGTCGTCTGTAGCAACTCCTCTTATTCATAGAGTACTGACTAACATCGTCCTCCTTAGCGATGGGAAAAGGCCACCTCGCCTCTAGAGAATTCCACACAGACCAACTAGAACTCATGTCATCCTGCTAGAATGGGCAGGAAGGAGTTGACCCTCTCGTTGGTGTATTAGTCACCAGGTTGCTCTCCCAAAACTATGATACTTAATTGTTTCTCTCCTTTGCTATCCCTCCCTAGTCGGGTAGGATTTTCTTGGGCTCTCTTGGTTGCCACAACCAGAGAGGACAAAAATGGTTAGGACAACTAATTCTCAATTGTCTGTGTTGTGTTCTGGGAAGCCCTCAATACCCCTCTATTTATAGGAGGGGTTTGGGTCAGGGTTCCCAGTCTATTTGGGAGTGGAAAGGAAGGAAAGATCTTGAATTTTTGCAACATGCAAAAACCCAAATGGTCATCTTGCAACCCAAATGATCATCTGGCATGCGAAATGGTTGTCTTGCAGTGAGAGAGGGTCATATTGTAGTACAAGACAATTGTCTGGCAGCTTCCCATTCACACACAAAATTGGCAAATTGTTTGTAATTAATGCTAAACATAAATTCCTTGCATCAATAGAATTGTGCAATCGAAATGATCAAAGTTTCTTAGGAATTTGGGAAAGTTGCTATAACCTTCCACCAGCCTAATAGAGCCAATTAGTTCACCAGGTGAACCTCTTCTCAAGCTGACCGATTCACCCTGTGAGCTGATTGGTTGGAGCCAATTTTGTGCAGAACTTCACCAATTTAGTTTCAATCAGCTCAACTCACCAAACGGCCATATCAACACTTGAGGCGATCACTTTGCTCTCCAAACGACTGTCTCACCTAGTGAGACGATCGACTGGCAGTGCAACCGACTAATCTATTGTGTGAATTGAGTACCTAACCACTTTAGTAATCAAACCAATCATCATTCAAGATCAAACTCCTCTTCTAGATGAGTTCCTATGTGAGTGACCCTATAGGTTCCATATTACATTGGAAGTGAATACCCATAACAAATTATGACATCACAAGCAATGAGTGGTGTCTAGTCACACATCATTTCTAGCCAAGTAAATGGAAAGTTGGAGAAAAACTTCAACCTACAATATGCAAATTTGTTATAGTGTTTGTATAGATCCTTTGTCACTGATATCCAGATTGAACTAGAGGCATGGAGTAATGATCCTCATTATTATTTAATCTTGTTCCTTGAACCAATGCAGACTGTTTGAGATATATGTAAGCTCAATATCACATATTCACTCACATG
The DNA here is from genome assembly GCA_963693085.1 of Alisma plantago-aquatica. Taxonomy (NCBI): domain Eukaryota; kingdom Viridiplantae; phylum Streptophyta; class Magnoliopsida; order Alismatales; family Alismataceae; genus Alisma; species Alisma plantago-aquatica. Next base: position 410,121,243 of record OY856415.1, on the reverse strand, counting down.
TGCATGGCGACACATTTCTAAACTCATTAATCAAGAGGCCTTGGATATCATACTCCCTTAGGAGGGACAAATCCCATCTCGATCACTCACAGTTAGTCCCCATGTGTCACAATCACCCAATCATCACCTTATGACAACCCATGTTTTAGGATTGCGTTTGATGATGTCAAATCATACCAAATGACATGTGATGAGTGTAGTGATTTTAGGTCTTAAGAACCACAAAACCACCATCACTATAAGAAGTGATTTTGACTTACCTAGTTAAGTTTTCCATGTATCAATCTTATTGTGTGTCTTTATGAGACACTGTTTTCTAACATGTATCTGTGTGCTTAATTTGATATTGCCATGTCATGACTAATAAGATTCTATCATCAACTGACTCACACTCTGATTTTATGTGTTATTGTTGTCTATCTACCTTCCACACTAACAACTAACCAGAGACATAATGAGAATGTATATACTCTTAACATCCATATGTATCATTCTTCCAAGTCACATACTTGAAGGCATGCATCATTGAGTAATATCATTATCTAGACATTTATTATGTTATTTCATTATCTCAAAACTGAACAAACAAAATAAATCAGAAGCATGCCTTTATTATTAATCAAATTATTTACTAGTTATGCCATTACAATCATCATATGATTGGCTCTCTGGGCATATACACCAACAGACTCCCACTTGCACTTAGAGATAATCACCAACAAATTGTATCCCAAGTGATCTAACATGATCATCATGCTTATGCTGTGAAAGTGCTTTAGTAAAGGGATCAACAATGTTGCTTTCATTTGGTACTTTGCAAATCTTTACATCTCTTCAATGTATGATCTCTCTTATGAGATGGAACTGCCTTTGTATATGATTGAAAGCCGATGCAATCTGGGTTCCTTAGCTTGTGCAATATCTCCATTGTTGTCATAATATAGCTCAATTGTACCATTGATGCTTGAAATGACTCCAAGTTTAGCAATGAACTTCTTTATCTATAAAAACTCCTTTTCTTCATTCTATGTAGCAATATACTCGGCCTCTGTTGTAGAATAAAAAACTATCTCTTTCTTGGAACTCTTCCAACTTACAACCCCATTGTTTAGGCAAAACACAAATCCTGATTGTAGTTTATAATCATCTTCGTCAGTCTGGAAGTTTGCATCGGTGTAAACTTTTACCACCAACTCTTCCTCTCCACCATAGACTAAGAACTAATCCATAGTCCTTCTCAAGTACTTCAGGATGTTCTTTATGGCTGTCTAGTGAGTATCACTTGAGTCTAATTGATATCTGCTCATCATTCTTAAAGCATACGAGACATATGGATGGATTCACACCATCACATACATGATGGATCCAATTTCCGATGCATATGTAAATATACTCTTGTGCTCCCTTTCTTTACAAGAATGGGTACATTGAACTTTAGAGATGGTAACTCCTTGTAGCATGGGAATGTTTCCACTATTTTAGTTCCCCATGTTGAACCTCTTCAATACTTTGTCTATGTATGTGCTTTGACTTAGTACAAGAAGCCTCCTTGATCTATCTCTATATATCATTATCCCCAACATGTAGGATGCTTCTCCCATGTCTTTCATTGAGAATGTATTTCCAAGCCATGTCTTTACCTTTTATAAAGTAGGGATGTCATTCCCCATCAATAGTATGTAATCCACATACAATATGAGGAATACAACCATTCTCCCACAAACCTTATTGTACACACAAGGTTCATCTTCATTTTGAACAAAGCCAAACTCTTTGAATTTCTCATCAAAATGAAGATTCTAGCTCTGAAATGCTTGATTCAATCAACAGATTGACCTTAGTAGCTTACATACTTTATTTACATCCTTTGGATTGATAAAAGCCTCAGGTCATTTCATATACACAACCTCAAGAAGATTCCCATTAAGGAATGTAGTTTTAACATCTATCTGTCAAATCTCATAGTCATGATAAACTGCAATAGCAAGCATGATCCTGATGGACTTAAACATGGCCATTGGAGAAAAGGTTTCGTCATAGTCAACACCTTGAACTTGTCTAAAACCCTTTGTAAGCAATCTTACCTTATATGTTTGTACTTTACCATCCATGTCTATATTCTTCTTGAAGACCCACTTACACCCTATGAGTTTTACCCCTTTAGGTGGTCCCACCAAGGTCCATACCTTGTTGGAATACATGGATTCTATCTCAAATCTCATGGGCTCAAGCCATTTCTCAGACTCTGGTCCCTCAATAGCATTTAGATAGGTTGTTGGCTCATCATCTATGACCAACTCACCGCCTTCCTGAGTCATAAGATATCCAAATATCTCACATTCAATGCGTGTCCTACTAGATCTATGAATATCCCGTGTCACATGAGGAATTTGAGATTCCAAAATAGTGTGTGAGTCTCTTTGTTCCTCCTATACCTCAACTGGTTCAATGCTTTCTTGTTGGCCTCTAACCTCTTCGAGTTCTACTTTCATCCCACTGATTCCTTTGACAATGAATTACTTTTTAAGGAATACAGTCTCTCTAGAAACAAATGCTTTGTTGTCAATTGGGTTATACAAGTAGTATCCCTTGGTTTCTTTGGGATATTCAAAAAAGTAATATTTATTAGATCTAAGGCCAAGATTTTTAGGAAACATTTTGTTTACATAAGTTTCACACCCCCAAATCCTCATAAAAGACATTTTGGGATGCTTCCCAGTTCATATCTCATATGGTGTCTTTTGAACCGATTTTGATGGTTATCAGTTAATTGTAAAAGTGGCATTTTTAAGAGCATACCCCCAGAATTTAGTCGAAAGATGAAAAACACTCATCATAGATTGAACCATATCTAGAAAAGTGTGATTCCTTCTTTCTGATACACCATTATGCTGTGGCATTCTAGGTGGAGTCCATTGTGATACAATACCAAAGATTCTCAGAAGGTCCTCAAACTCTTAGTTCAAGTATCATCCACCTTGATCAGAATGAAGTGCCTTAATACTTTTACCAAGTTGGTCTTTTACTTCATTCATGAACTCTCTAAACTTTTCAAGAGCTTCTGACTTATGTTTCATCAGGTAAACAAAGCCATACCTACTAAAATCATCGGTAAAGGTAATGAAGTACTAATACCCACCTCTAGCAGTTGTTCTAAAAGGGCCACACACATCGGTATGTACGTGTCCTAATAGATCACTAACCCTCTCACTATTTCCTGTGAAGGGAGTCTTGATCATCTTTCCCAACAAACAAGATTCACATGTCTCTATTGATTCAAAATCAAAATAGTCTAGATAACCATCTTTATGGAGTCTGGATATGAGTTTCTCATTTATGTGCCCTAGACAACAATGCCAAATGTATTTTTGGTTTGAGTCATTGAGTTTTTGTCTTTTGGTATTTATGTTATATACAAATGTCTCTATATCTATTAGGTATAGACCATAGGACATTGGGACACTACCATAAAAGATCCCATCATTACGAATAGAACGTCTTCCATTCTTTATAAAAAATTCAAATCCTTTCTTGTTTAAGAAACATACAAATATGATGTTCCTTTTAGTGACAAGTACATAATAGCAGTTCTGTAACTCTATTACAAGCCCACTTGGTAGACATAACTCATAAGTTCCAACTATGCGGCCACACCTCTTGCACCATTTGCAACTCATAGTTCTACCACACCTTTCTCTAAAGGTCTACTTCTTTTTAGATCTTTCACATTTCAGCAAATGTTTGATCCACATCCGGTATCTAGTAACCATTATGAGGAAGTAGTAAAGTTAACCTCAATAATGTATATTCCATAAGTAGAGATCTCAATCCCTTTCTTCATCTTCCTAGGTTCCCTTATCCTTCTCCTTATTTTGAATGCAAAATACTAGGACTTTAGCTTAGCCACAAAATGCTTGTGCTCTTGCCCTTGGACTCAACTCCACTGATCATCATCATTGATTTGTCCATCTTCATTTGTGTTTTGAAACTTATCAAGATGTCAAGAAACTCTGAAAATGGTCTAGCCATGTTCCTCATGTGATAACACTTGATAAAGTGGTCGTATGATTTAGGCAATGATTGTAAAATCATATCCGTGGCCAACTCTTGGCGTAAAGAAAATCCCACTTTCTCTAGATGCTCCACATGCCTAATCATATTGAGCACATGAGGTTCTATTGAACCCCCCTCTGTCAGTTTGCACTCAAATAGAACCTTAGAGACATTATATCTTTCATTCTTATCATGTTGTTTATGCAACATATAGTTCATACAACTCACCATAAGGTTCTTGATCTCTACAAAACCATTGGCATTCTTCAAAGAAGCATCCATGTCAGTCTTAGGTGAATTTGGAGTGGATACTAGAACTGATGTTTCATGATCATGCATAACACTTCTCAAAGTCCTGAACCACTTATGAAAATAAATCTCATTTAATTCATCCGATCATGATGATTGAGTGTTTTCAACTTGATTCTAAAAGAGAAAATTTGCATTTGTCAAAAACCATTTTTAATTTGATTTGATTTGAAAACTCAATATTAATTAGGTCTTTAATTAACTACCACTCCCATTACTGTTGTTCAAATTGATAGCCCTTACTACCAATTTGGAAGATTGTGATGTACAATCTTCTAGTGATCCAAGACCCATATTTCATCAAGTCATGACTCAACTTTGGCTATTTAACCAAAACATGATTGTTTAGGTAGGCCAAACTTGCCAATTGCATCTGCAAGGATCTCATGGATAGATGGTATGCACAACTCTTTGGCATAATCATCTTTATGCCTTTGGTGCCTGGTCTCACCAAATTATCACCAGTTAACTCTGACCCAAAAGCCAACACAATAGGATATGTACCCTACTTTGGTAGATCTACATACCTACCATCACACTTCTATGAGATAGACGGTGCACCAAGCTTTGACGTAAACTAAGCTTGGTCGATCAATCTTTTTATGTGTCTTAATTATAGAAGGCATCTCAAACTTAATATTATATTAAGGGATTTTGCATAATACATATACATTAACCAATCACCACATATATATAGTACATATCTAATACATGCTATAGCCCACAACAAAAACATGCAATAAATAAAAAGCAATGGTTATGGCCTTTCTAATGTAATTCCTTGGAGCCACAAGGAATTACCACAACCTAGGGTCTACATAACATGTAGAAACTTGTTGTTGAGGAATATATGTGCTTGATAATCTGGGTCAATCAGTTCAACCCTTGAACCGATTGTATCGCCTCCTACCCAGTCAGTTGGTCTTCACACCGGTCATCTGGCCATCAGTTCCACCATATTTTGGATCTTCCAGTTGATCGGTCGGGTCCACCAGTCGATCGGGTCGACTCGTCCTCCTTGGTCCTTCTCAGTCCTCCAGTCGGTCAGTTCGCCTCTTAGACGATCGGTTGGAATGGTGCGTAGCATATTATTTTTCATTGTAATAAGAAAGTAAACTATTCTACTATTACATGATTATAAAGAAACCTCAAGTAACATTCAACGGGAGAAAAGGTATAAGAGAATAATACTTTTACATTGAGAAGATAAGAGAGAGGCTCAATTCACAGACCAAGATATCAAACACACAACCTCCATGCACAAATAAAGGGTATTGGCCATAACCATGCTACACATCCACCATCAAAACTCACTTTTAGGGAGTCATGTGTAATTTGCATATATATGTGTGTGTGTGTGTGTTTGGGTTCTTATGTGGTGATTATTCAGACGTGCACATTGACCAGTTTAGATATTCACATCGGATGTAATAAATAAACTCAATAAAACCAAAATCCGATCATATCGATTATCCAAAAATATAATTAATTAACACAACTCTGATACCACTATAGGGAAATATGACATCAGATAGGTAGTGGAAACAAAAAAATTATTGACATATTTTCCATTAACGAGTGGATTGCATCAATAACTATGTAATGGAAAGGATGGTTTCACGAAGATATACCTGGTCCTGGAGCAAGTCCATCGAAAATGCTCATTGATGTAAATGCACACTCTGTCTTAGATGATGTCTATGCAGCTCCTAGTTGCACTGGGACTCGTCTGATTGTTCCTCCATAGATAGTAGACTCAATGTCGTCGTCGTCTGCAACAACTCTCATTCACAGACTACTGGTTGACATTGTCCTCCTTAGCAATAGGCAAATGCCACCTCACCTCTAGAGAAGTCCACATAGACCAACTAGAACTCATGTCATCCTACTAGAATGGGCAAGAAGGAGTTGTCCCTCTGGTTGGTGTACTAGTCATCAACCTGCTATCCCACAACAATGATCCTAAGTTTCTCACCCTTACTATCCCTCCCTAGTCATGTAGGACTTGCCTGGGCTCTCTTGGTTACCACAACCAGAGAGGACAACTATCGTCAGAGCAACTTATTCTCAATTGTCTATGTTGTGTTCTGGGAAGCCCCCAATACCCCTCTATTTATGGGAGGGGTTTGGGTCAGGGTTCCCAGTCTATTTGGGAGTGGAAGGAACAGGAAGATATTAAATTTTCACAACTTGAAAACACCCAAACGGTAATCTGGCAACCCAAACAGTCGTCTGATAGTTTCCCAGTTGCACACAAAATTGACAAATCATTTGCAATTAATGCTAAACATTAATTCCTTGCATCAATCGAATTGTGCAATCGAAACGATCAAAGTCTCTTACAAATTTGGGAAGTTGCTAGAACCTTCCACAGCCCAACCGATCCAATCAGTTCACCCAGTGAGCCTATTAGTTGGAGCCATTTTTGTGTAGAACTTCACCAATTTAGTTCCAATCAGCTCGACTCACCAAACGACCGTCTCAACACTTGAGCCGATCATTTGGCACTCCAAACAACCGTCTCACCCAGTGAGATGATTGACTGGTACTGCAGTCAGCTGATCTATTTCATGAATTGAGTACCTAAATATTTTAGTAATAAATCCAATCATCATTCAAGATCAAAATCCTCTTCTTGATGAGTTCCTATGTGTGTGACCCTATAGGTCCAATATTGCTTTGGTAGTGAATGTCCATAACAACTTATGACATCACAATAATGAGCAGTGCTTAGTCGCACATCATTCCTACCCAAGTAAATGGAAAGTTGGAGAACAACTTCAACCTAAAATCTATGTATGGTGTTACAATGTTTGTATAGTTCCTTTGTCACTGATATCTAGATTGAACTAGAGGCATGGATCAATCATCCTCATTATTATTCTATCTTGTTCATTGAACCAGAGTAGACTGTCTGAGACATATGTAAGCTTAATATCATATATTGACTCACATGTGCATGGCCACACATTTCTCAATCTCGCTAATCAAGAGGCCTTGGATATCATACTCCCTTAGGAGGGACAAATCCCATCTCTATCACTCACAATCAGTCCCCATGTGTCATAGTCACCCAATCATTACCTTTATGACTACCCATGTTTTAGGATTGCATTTGATGATGCCAAAGCATACTAAATGACATGTGATGAGTTTAGTGATTTCAGTTTTTAAGAACCACAAACACCACCATCACTATAAGATGTACTAACCTAGTTAAGGTTCCCATGTACCACTCATATTGTGGGTATGTCCGATACATTTTTCTTTTACATGTATCTATGTGCTTGGTTTGATATTGCCATATCATGACTAATGAGATTCTATCATCAACCAACTCACACTCTAATCTTATGTGTTATTGTTATCTATCTACCTTCCACAATAACAACCGATCAGGGACATAACGAGAATGCATATACTCTTATTATCCATATGATCTCATTCTTCCAAGTCACATACTTGAAGACATATGTCATTGAGTAGTATCATTCTCTAGACATTTATTTTTTATTTCATTTTCTTAAAACTGAACAAACATAATAAATCAGAAGCATGCCTTTATTATTAATCAAATCATTTATTAGTTATGCCATTACAATCATCATATGATTGGCTCTCTGGGCATATACACCAACAATTTTATGATAAGAGAATGTGAAATACTACAATTATGCTTATTGCAAAAAGTTAGGATAAATGATGTCTCCTATTTTGCATGTTGTGTTACAAAGTACATGAATGAATGATTGATATGATGAGTGGTAGGAGTGTTGAAAATATGTTGACTATGGATCGATGTGACTCTATACATTTATTGATTGTGGTGTCCATGAAAGAAATTCAAATAGTTACCCCTATAATTCATACACCTAGGCTTTTGATAGTAGTACACACAATTTTTACTTAATAATATAGCACATAATTATCAATATTTAGAATTTAATGTAAAATGATACATAACTAATGCAAAATTAGTATAATAAAATTCCATGGTGGGTAGCTCCATGATTGGTTGATTGATGTTTGAGGACAAGCTTCCTATATTGTCAGTAGTATAGTAACAAATAAAACTTCACATGTTCTTGACTAAAATTCTTCTCAATGAGATATAGATACTGGATCAGATCGAAATATAACAAAGGGATCCTAATGTCGATTTTGGGCATAATTTGACCCAGTTGGAAATATTTTGGAAACCAAAGGTAAATTTGGACACATGGTTGAAAAAATGAATATATTTCCTAAATCATTTTCAATTTATAGTATACTATAAGAGTAGACCTCAACTCAAATGTACTTATTACATACCTATAGACTAAAAAAAGAAGGATGCTTTTTCATGCAATTCAATCATATGATGAATTTAATTATTTTTAAATGATAAACTAAGAATTGCTTTATGTGTATTAGACAAAAAAGAGTTCATAAGATTGAGTTTGAATAAGTATGCATTTTTTTCATGTAAATTGTTGACACCAAATTTGTTTTCACTCAATAAACAATCACTAATAGATCTACTGTATTGATAATGATGGATTGTAACGTATTTTTCCACATTTTCCCATATTTCCACCTCTTAAATCCATGTAATTACCCATTTTCCACTAGGCAAGAGTTTATAGATAGAAAACGTCATTTCTCTAAACTCAAGCACAATTTGTACTTTAAACAAGATTTTTAAAAGCCTTTTTAATAAATTTCCTTATGCATTTTTTTTGGTGAAGCCAGGAGGTTTCTATTCATCTTACCCTCCTCATGCAAGAAAACTCTTATATATCTCATGAATACATATTTATTTCCCATTGAAAATAAAAATTCAATTGCATTTTTATCTCTCTTTGAATATCGACGTTATTATTTTAATGGAGAAGACAAATGATCAAGTTTCATATCTTTTTGATTAATAAAAGAGAGAAGAGAATATTTGTATCTCAGGTTTTTGTATCTCTTCTTGTCTTCTTTTCCAATTGAAAGTTTATTGCTAAAAGACTAAAAGAACAAATTTCCTACTTGCAATATAGTCATAACCTTCTAGAAAGTCTGAAATCTTGAGAACTAAAGCCCAACTTTTAAATTTGGGGATGGATCAACAAAAATCCTCTTTCCTCTAAGGTTCCACATTTCTAAAACCCCATGGAAATAATCATTCTGTAGGTCCCTCAAGGCCAACTCTAGATTTTAATTGCTTATTCCTTAGCTATAGGCAGTTTGCTCACAATTTTATTTCTCTATATTGAACCCTCCAGTCCTCAAAACCATAAATAAATACCCACCCATAAGCACCATAAATAATTTCCTATTTGAGACTCTTGAATGCATAGAGCAACTGCCTTGTCTTGATCAGAATGTAGAACTATGATAGTATAGAAGATCCCTTTCTTCTAGAATGATGGTTCTGATACACTTGGAGGCTGTAGAATGACAGGGAGGTATAAAGGGCTTATATATCTAATTGATTTTATCTACCTTTTCATGTTTGACTACTTCTATATAATATCATACATGCTATAAATGATTATGAAATTTTTGCAATTTATTATAAATTTACTTATTTGTTATACAACAATAACATTGTCATGACTACTTTCATAAATTGAACTAGATATTTGTATGCTCATGTAGTCACATCTTGATTACAACTTTGTTAACTATATCTTGCAATACCAATCTACTTTCCATCTTGCAATGATTTATTGACTGCCTAAAGAGATCATATCTTGTTCATAGTTGAGAAGTTCTTTAATGCACCTCAATGAAATCATGTGAACCTATATACATTAAGTTGATCCCTCACACACATCTAGACATATTTTATTTAACAAATTTCCTTTGCATAATTTGTCTCTATTGTTCACGTTTCATCACAATTTCCCAAGCAATTGTGGGAGATCATGAGGAGATTGGGATGTCTTGTCAATGTAATGTCTTTTAGGATGACAAAGGAAAGTTCCAAAATAATCCCAAGAACCTTAATTACACTCCTTAGTTAGGTTTCCTTTTATTTTTTATTCTTAACCAAACCAAATAAATTGCTTTCATGAACTTAAAAGTTAAAAAAAATACCAATCCATCATGCAATGCGAGGGTTTCTAATACCTTATGTAGCCGTAGCACCATTTCCTTACTCGATCTCATGGATACATTTTATTTATATTATCCACCCTTGGATAAAGTCATTTTTTAGTATTATCCCTATCTTCATGCTGGTTTGAATACCCGTAAAATTTTTCCTTATTTCCATCACAAAATGAGACAATGAATCCAAATTTCTTATGTTTCATATTTTTTCTAGCTTTATAGTGACCACATGAGATTCAATCTACTGATGATATTTATTAATGAGAAAAATAGTTTGGCAACTTCATTGGGAAGTTCTAGACAATAAATTTTGTTTTTTTGTTATCTTGAGTTTCTTTTCCAATTTAGTTCCCTTTTAGGAATCCCTTTGTTTTTCCCTTTTCATTTCCTAATTTTCTTCCTAGCTTGATTAAAAGACAAATAAAAAAAGTAAAGAGATGTTTTCCTTCATGAGAAAGCCTCTTTCTTTTCTAATACCTTAATGATTCCTTTGTTACATGATTGATATATTTTGGGAAGGTGGGGAATATATCATGTCTTTTTGGGGTTTCTCAATTAGTATATAATTTCTTTATCTTTCTATCATGGAATTTCTATTGAACATTTAAAATTGGCACACTAGTATTTTACATACTACAAACCCATCTATCTATGGGACATGTATCAAGACTCATGTTGGATTTCAAGACGATGTACATGGGTCTAGTATAGGTACCAATTCAACACAATGCTGGATGTCTAAAGGTCTTGAGGACACCCACTATTATATAACTAAATATTAATTACATCCACCATAGTCACAATGTGTATCTAGAGTAGCACCCAACTCCAAAGAGCATAGGTTACCCTGCATGAGTGCTATCATGATAGAGTGAAGTTAATGACTATCATCTCCTACAAGTCATTCTTGAGTGATTGAGGATGTATGTCACTTCTAATCTCATGGAGTAGAAGATTAAAATGTTTATATTCTATGCTTAAATAGTGGGATTGTTGTTTGATTTACATTTTGAGATTGTTGGTTTCTTTCTATCTTGAGATTGTTTATTACTTTTTAGTTTGAATAGATTATCATTTTCTTACAAATGTTAAAATGTTTTTGATACTATCATGTTTACAATAACCCAATAGTTCTCAAATACATCTAGACAACTATGTAATTTGTTTTGTAGCCAACACCATGCCTTTAGACTGATAAAGTTTAATTGAACTGTCTGGCCATAGTAGCCCGGGTGGTAAGAGCTCGGTAATTCCCAATGAAGGGCCCAGGTTCAAACCTCACCGAAGGCACTTTGCAAACAGCAATCCATGCTGATTAGGCACGGGAGGGGGGGGGGTGACCGGACCACACCCTCTCACACCTCGAGATTTTACCATGTCGGGCTCTCCCGGGGTGGGTTCTCTCAGTCACCAAAAAAAAGTTTAATTGAAATATCTCCAATTTTCTCACAAACCAACTCCATGACAATGCACTACAAAAATTTCATTAGAGGACATCTCTAAAATTTCACAACCCATACCACACAATTAGGCAACTAAAATTTTAAGCTTACATTATGTCTTAATTTGGATATTAGTTATCACCTTTAAAATGACCTACTGTGCATTGAAAGAATATCAAAAGTAACTCTGATTGTATCTCATGTTTTTGAAAATTTTTGCCAATATATTTTGACATGAACCATGCAAAAAGAATGTTTAATGTTTTCCTCATCACTTAATCACATCATTCATATGTAAAACTCTTGGTGCCCACTAAAATGCTACAAAAATACGCTAAAACTCCTTAGCGACCTTTTCAGGGACATCTTTCAAAGATTGACCATCATAGACACTGAAAGATTGCCTGATTCTTGAAACCACTTCAAAAAATATTGACCACTTGAAGACCAAATTTCAAACTTTCATGCCGACGACAAAATGATTGTAAATTTTTAAAACACACCCTATGTGTTTTTGTCTATCCATATTTAGAGTTGTTCAAACCATATGCTTCATCCATGAATTAGACATACATACATGTCTAGTCCCACACCTGTTCATATAATGGTTACCTGCTTGAATGACCATTCAATTCAACTCAATCCTATAAAAATATGGCTTTTGATTACTCTGTAAGGGCATCATCCATCAATATTGGACATAACTTTCAAATCCTAATCAACTAGGAACACATGCTCCTTGCAATCCTACTTGACTAAGATGTCACCAAGTCGATGGTCTATCCATCTTTGCCTACCACTTGAAACTCTTAGACCATGACCTAAAATGGATCACCAACCTCTTGTTTCATATAAATGGTCCTAGACTATGACCTTAAACTAGACCACTTGGTCCTATTCTAAGACTCCCTTTTTATTTTCCCCTTCTCCTACATCGGAGTCTGGGATGAGAACAATAAACCACATCACCTCACCAGTCTTCACTCTCACCTTTCCCTAACCATGTCAGGGACCAAGGGAAAACTCAAGTTATCTGGGAAATAGAGTGATGCCATTCTATTATCAAGATCAAGAAAGAATATCAAAAGGACCACATTCCCCTCGATAGTCAAACAACACCCTAGGGGAAAAAGGCTAATCAATCACGGTACATGATCTAAAATGGACTACCCTAGACCTTAACACCAACAATATACCCAAACCTACTCTCTCTAAGAATGCTAATCCTATAGACTCATCCTTTAAAGATAAATAGACCACATACATATTACACCCACCACACATATACCCAAATGTTATATGATAATTGGAAACTCATTTCTTCCCATTTGATCTAGGTGCATGTATCCTCTACCCATCATGTAGGCCCAAGACCCTGAAGCACATAATGTCATATCTATGCATGATACACTTGAGTGAGTATGAAGGACTAAGAATACTCTTGTACAACCACAATAATCATCATTACAGTCCTCTAGATGTCCATATTATGCTCTACCTTATAAATGTTTATCAAAAATGGCTGGACCAATATCCACTAACTAGAAACCTAAGGGATACTTTAAAGGAGGTAGTATCTGCAATAAAAAAGGAAAGCCCATTGGGTGAGAGACCCTGAGGAAACTCTGTAGGTAATAGAAGTGTCGATTGTCACAAAGGGAACTTTCAAACATACTTCACAAGAGAAAACAATCAACACAACATACATGCACCCATTAGACTTTAACAATCAAGTTGGAATGTATCATACAACATCTTACACATTTAAAAGGGAATACCTAAGTGATAACACCCAAATTTATGCATTAATGATAAGCATTTATTTATGGTTTTGTGTCACTATATCCTTAATATGCCCAAAATAACCCATGTTTCTTATCTTTTAGTAATTTATGTCTTTTCTTAGATAAAGTTTCTCAACTAGCCAATTTTGGGACTTGTAGGCACCGAACCTGAAAAGACATCTATTCTCCATAATTTCTCCCCAACACATGGTTTTTGCAGTAGCTAGAATCCCATCTGTCACGACTGTGGTGGACTAAGCATCGCACTATGTGCACCAACTTAAGAGACGGTGGTCCCGCTAGATGTCTTGGACTCTATTTTAGATGTCCAGTCTTTTATCAGGATGCATCCTCGCCAATCAAAAGGGCTCATCGACACGGGCCCCTCGACCACCTGTAATAACCCCCCAGGGTGGGTTCGTTCCATGATACCGTGACAATGAACTACATGTTCTGCCTCAACCTTCATCACCACGGCCGTGGCCAGTCAAAAAAGCTATGTCAATGGCACACCACCACAGTCGTGTCAACCAACACGGTCGTGGCATGAATGAACTATGAATGAGGGAGAACCGTGACCCGCGATCATCACCACAGCTGTGGCCAACCACCACAGTCGTGGCAGGGTCAGACCGCGACCGTGGAAGACACCTTGACCATAGACCGCGATCGAGGGAGGACCATGACCCACAGTTATCACCACGGCCGTGGCCAACCACCACGGTCATGGCAGGGTCAGACCATGACCTGGATCAGCATCGCGATGACTCCGACTATATATATCCTCCCCTCTCCACCTGAAGGGGGGTTCCACACCTTGAAGAGTTCCATCTACTTGTTCTGTGTTTTGGGAGGTTCCAGCTATTGGTTCCGACCCGGTGTGGTTCCCGGAGCCCCATAGGAGAGTCTAGAGGTCTGAGAAGGCCAAAGTGCTTGTTCTACACCCCCCTCTTCAGTGTGCTTCCATCCTCCACCATCTTCCACCATCATTCACTCACCAAGATGTTGTTCAGGGTCATGATCAAGGGAGAAAGGAGGCCAAGGAGTCCAGAAGATCAAGAAGGACGACCCAAAAGATGAGATTCGACCTATATGGAGGCTAGGGAGTATGAGCCACCTCTCCTCTATGGGATAAATATCTTCTCGTCCTCTTTTCTTCCACTGTTCTCCTTTATTTCTGTACAATGATGTTCTTCCATCTTTGTTTGGTGCCAACTATGATAGTCTGTGGCTAGTTGAGCTCCTTCTTGTCTATGTAGCATGTTTTGGGCACATTTATGTACTTTTACCTTAAACAAGTTAGTTTTATTTAAGATCTAGCACGTTTTATGTTCTATATCCTCTTTGTGGTTATGATTGCTAGTTTGGTTGATCTCTTTCTTATTTGAACTGCTATTTCTGCCTATATCGAGAGATTTGTTGTAGGAATAGACAAGAGAAGATAGTTTGGATCAAATTTTGAAAGGAGGATGGTTCAAGGTTGTCTGTTCCTAACATCCCATAATACTTTGGACTTAAGAGGGTATCTAGAATATTCTAGGATGTTGGTTTGTCATCCTCGAGAGAGGTTTCATATCATCTATGGGTTTTAGTCACGCTACGTAAGAGCGACTGGGATGACCCCACAGGGACAGATACCGCGGTGCGTGCTATGTTCAAATGTAGGTTTCTTGCTGAGGTGTTTGAGGGTTGTCTATGCCCAAGAACGGGTACATAGACTGCCCAACTTGTTGTTACATAGCCGGGAACTCCTTCTCTCTGATTTAATAGAATTCTATGGACTCCATTTTATTTTTTTTTCTTTGTTTTTTTTTAAATTCGTGACAGCCCGCTAGACTAGTTCTAGCCCCTTACTTTCCCGACTATCGTCTTGACTTATCTGGCTTAAGAATGAAATCTTAAGCATCCTAAACGTCACCACGTCCCTGTGTTCGACCCCGTATATCTATTTCAACCCCGTGATAAAAGTTGTGGGGGTCCTTGAAGGTTTTGGGTTATAAATTTGAAAGTTCGATTCCTTCTGAATCTGCCTCCCTTTCAGACGTGCGATTTGGGCCGATCAACTTTTTGGCACCGCTGTCAGGGATGTGGTTTTCCACATTTACATGCCTAATTGATTTTGTTCTGTCACTTTTAAGCTTGTATATATATGCATAGTTTTTCTTTTGTTTTAAACATACTTGTTCATATATACTGAATAGCTTTTCTTTTCAATATACCTTTTTAGCCATAGATCCTGCTTTTGCAAGACAAGTCATCTTGTCTACCTGTCCTCCTAAATTTTTCCACAGTTCTAACTGCTGGAAAATAATTGAAATCCGTGCCTTACAACTCGTCGAGCTATATTCACCCCCACCATCGTCATATGTAGACGCTCCAACAATGGAGACTTCCAGTCAGCCCTTGACTTCCATGCTATTATGAGATCAAGAATTGATTAAGGCAGTGGAGTTAGCTGGAGAAAGTGTCAACGCACTCACCTCCTTATATCCTCATCTCCAAGAAGATGTTGATCCACTGCAATAGCTACTAGAAAGGCAAGATTATCAACTCCAAGTAGCCATCGAGATTGTAGACCGCAGTAGAAGTCTACTTCAAAGTGCTGAGCAAGGATTTATCCAAGCACATCAGTTTGATACAAAGAGTCTACAACAGAAGTGCAAGGCAGAATTGATAGATCTCGGTAGCTTGTCTGCCCAAGTCCAACAACTTCATGATAAAGTTGTTGAACATGGCAAGAAGCTTCAAGAGCTCATCAATTTGGTTACCACACAGTTGCAAGCACCACCGCCTTACAATGAAGACTTTAGTCATCAAGAACATTCCATTGGGTCTGAAGTAGAGTATGCCTCACCATTCGATTCATACCATCATGTGGATTCATTAGGATTTTTCTGTGAAGACCAACTCACCTGGGGAAGCCCTTCATTCTATCTAGATGACTCAGCTGATCAACCGATGGAAAATACAAGTCACACGCATGACTGGTTTTATGATGACGATGATGAAGACTCTTATCCTCACTATAATAGCCAAACAACCTCGCAACCAAAAGGTTGGTTTGAGGAACCTGAGTCAGACATTGATCCTAACCAGAGTGATAGATCTCACATTAACACTTGTCACTTAGCCTTGAGCAGTACACTAATCACGGTTTGGAATAATTTGTTCGATGACGACGACAACCGCACAAATTGGAGTAGTGAATATACTGATGACGATGAGTTGGAGCAGCATGAGTTGACATTTACCACCATTCCCTTAAAATTCTTGGTGGATATTGATGGAGCAGGATGGACAATCCACTACAACATGACTGCTGAGTGTGAAGACACCCTAGACCCACAGAAGGCAAAAAGCATGGGGAGGTAGAACCACAAATAGATTCTTCCAGGGGTACTTCTTGTTCAGAAGATGATTGGATGACTCAGACTATAAATGAAAATTTATCTGAGCATCCAAACTCAAGTTTAGAGATGGAGAGAGAAGAGATGAGTCCTCCAGAAGACATTAAACCACTCCCCTCCATCTCATCCTGTGTGGACATCCTAGGGCCTTCATGTTCAGATTCATATCTTGGAAGGTACCTTGAAGATGATTTGCCAAAGTATTCATCCCAGTGCAGTTCAAGTAAACCCCAGCATGGAGATGACTTCAACGAGTCATTGGATTTTATTCCTCTCCTACAGACTCGGAAGGGTCCACATATCCGCCTATTCTACTCCTATAATGTGGCGGAACCCATCGGCGAGAAACAAGTGACACTGGTCCTAAAACTTAGGATTTGGGATCCCAGTGTCGGTATCATGGGGCAGCCACCCCCTTTCTCTTACTCCTTTCTTTTCTCTTTGTTTTGTTAAAATAAACTCTTGTTTTAGCTGCTTAAATATTTCCTTACATACATGCATCATTTTTGAACTTTAATAAGATTGCCCGCCCTAACTTCCATGCATTCCCAACCTACTATCCTAAGCTTAGGTCTTGCTCGAGGATGAGCAAAATTTTAAGCTTGGGGTGGCAGGGCTATTCGCCCTTCTACCTCTTCATTCTTCACGCATGCACGTTTACTTAATGCATATAGGTGTAAATCACTTTCGTAATTTGTAGCTTTGCAATTAAGTCTATGCAATGCAAATCTTACAGCTAAATGCTTATCTTTATGCCTAAAATTTTTCATCTTATACTGCTTGATCTTTTGCTTGACTTGCTCATTGACTCTTTGCTTAAGTTTGGTAATAAATCTAAGGTTATGCGCCTTTTTCATAGCTTAAAACATTATTCCCTTGATCTATGTGTGAATGAAAAATCCAAGGTATAGGTTCGTTGGAATGAGGTAAAGCACGATCAAAGACTCCTAGCTACGGTTTCACAAGCTTGCCTCTATTCTAAGGATCCTTGAATCATAATTGCTACTTCACATGTGTCAAACGGATCATGATGAGTTTTGAGCCATAATCAAGTTGATATGTTTTCCTTGATGGACTACACACCCTCTCACCTTAGATTGAGTCAAAAAGATGAAAAAATAAAAAAATTGCAAAAGAGGCTTGGACACCCACAAAATCCCAAAAATATCAATAGAGTTCTCAACCAGGCCTATAAATTAGAATGCAGATAATAAAAGCCTGAGTGTGAATAAATGAGCACTTGTTTTCTCTTTCAGGAGAGTTGAGGATGATGTCGAGTCAGTGTATGACTGCGCTCATGAACGCGAGTATGTCGTTCCTAGTAGTATCACTCCAAAAGCTCATTAGAGAGTCACTAGGAACCCCTAGGAGACCTATAAGATCATCCCGGTAGTAGGGTTGGTTCGAGCGCAATATGAGGAGTTCGTCTCACTGCTCTGGGCCAATTGGCTCGGACTGTAGGGACTGTTGCTCATTACATGGACCATCCTGACGCAGATTGGGATCCTCAGAAGTCGTTAAAGTCTTTTTACTTTTATTCTTAGGACCTGAATAAGTGAGAGGCACGTTGTCCCTGATTGGTCTACATGGAAACATGATGATTGCTCATAGCTCATCACCCGCGTGATCATCTATGTGACAATACTTTTATGTTGTATAATTATGATTCAAACCCTCATGAGTATCGAGAGGTTACAGTGGACTAGCTTAATCTTGCCTGGTTTCTCTTTGATCTTACTTTGGCAGGATTGTGCTCGACTGGTGGGGGTTCATTTTGAAATGTCATGGATCGGGAGAATTGTTGTTTTAAACTATTTTTCTTAGCCTTAGAATTTATCACAAGCTTAATTTGGATGTTAACTTTTTGTTCTTTGAGCATAGTCTTGCTTGAGGACAAGCAAAGGTTTAAGCTTGGGGTAGTTGATAACACCCAAATTTATGCATTTATGCTAAGCATTTATTTATGGTTTTGTGTCACTATAGCCTTAATATGCCCGAAATAACCCATGTTTCTTATCTGTTAGTAATTTATGTCTTTTCTTAGATAAAGTTGCTCAACTAGCCAATTTTTGGACTTACAGGCACCAAACCTGAAAAGACATCTATTCTCCATAATTTCTCCCCAACACACTGTTTTTGCAGCAGCTAGACTCCCATCTGTCACGACCGCGATGGACTAAGAATCGCACTATGTGCACCAACTTAGGAGACGGTGGTCCAGCTAACCGACTAGTGGGCCCAAGAAACTTTTGATATCTTGGACCCTATTTTAGATGACCAATCCTTTATCAGGATGCATCCTCGCCAATCAAAAGGGCTCATCGACGCGGGCCCCTCACCACTAGTAATAACCCCCCCAGGTGGGTTCGTTCCATGATACCGCGACCACAACCTACAAGTTATGCCTCAACCTTCATCACCACGGCTGTATCCAGTCAACACGACAATGGCAATGGCACACCACCACGGCCATGTCTACCAACACAGACGTGGCATGAATGAACTGTGACCGAGGGAGAACTGCGACCCGTGATCATCACCATGGACGTGGCCGAGCACCACGGTCATGACAGGGTCAGACCGCGACCGCGGAAGACACCTCAACCATAGACCACGATCAAGGGAGGATCGTGACCCACGGTTATCACCACGGCCATGGCCGACCACCACAGGCGTTGCAAGGTCAGACCGCGACCTAGATTAGCACCACGATGAATCTGCCTATATATATCCACCCCTCTCCACCTGAAGGGGGGTTCCACACCTTGGGGAGTTCCATCTTCCTATTCCATGTTTTGGGAGGTCCCAATTGTTGGTTCTGACCCGGTGTGGTTCCCAGAGCCCCGTAGTAGATTCTGGAGGTTTGAGAAGGCCGAAGTGCTTGTTCTACGCCCGCCTCTTCAGCATGCTTCCATCCTCCACCATCTTCCACCATCATTCACTCACCAAGCTGTTGTTAAAGAGCGGGATCTAGGGAGAAAGGAGGCCAAGGAGTCCAGAAGATCAAGGAGGACAACCCAAAAGTTGAGATTCGGCCGATACAGAGGCTAGGGAGTGAGAGCCACCTCTCCTCTATGGGCTAAATCTCTTCTTCTCCTCTTTTCTTCCACTGTTCTCCTTTGTTTCTATACAATGATGTTCTTCCATCTTTGTTCGATGCCAACTATGCTTGTCCATGGCTAGTTGAGTTCCTTCTTGGCTATGTAGCCCATTTTGGGCATGTTTATGTAATTTTACCTTAAGAAAGTAGTTTTATTTTAGATCTAGCACGTTTTATGTTCTATCTCCTCTTTCTGGTTTTGATTATTAGTTTGGTTGATCTCTTTCTTGCTTGAACTACTATTTCTGCCTATATCGAGAGATTTGTTGTAGGAATAGACTAGAGAAGATAGTTTGGATCGAATTCTAAAAGGAGGACGGTTCAAGGTCAACTGTTCCTAACATCCCAAAATATTCTAGACTAGAGAGGGTATCTCGAATATTCTAAGATGTTGGTTTGTCATCCTCGAGAGAGGTTTTATATCATTGATGGGTTTTAGTCATGCTACACGAGAGCGAGTGGGATGACCCCACAGGAACAGATACCACAGTGCGTGCTATGTTCAAATGTAGGTTGCTTGCTGAGGTGTTCAAGGGCTGTCTACATTTGAGAACGGGTGCATAGACTGCCCAACTTGTGGTTACATAGCCGGGAACTCCTTCTCTCTGATTCAGTAGAATCCTACAGACTCTGTTTTATTTTCTTTTCTTTGTTTTATTTTAATTCGTGACAACCTGCTAGACTAGTTCTAGCCCCTTACTTTCCCGACTATCATCTTGGCTTGTCTGACTTAAGAACAAAATATTAAGTGCCCTAAATGTCACCACGTCCCTGTGTTCGACCCCATATATCCACTTCAACCCCGTGATAAAAGTTGCGGGGGTCCTTGAAGGTTTCAGGTTATAAATTTAAAAGTTCAATTCCTTCTGAATCCGCCTCCATTTCAGACGTGCGGTTTGGTCCGATCAACTTTTTGCACTCACCACACTTCTCTTTTACATGCAACATGTGAAATGGATACCTACATCTTCTAGATACATTCCATCCAAGACCATACCGATATCTGCCATGTGTAAGCATGAAAACCACTTTAAGATAAACATTTTCTAAACTAAAGACACCAATCATCTTCCTCACTTGTGAGGCTGAGGGTGAAGCCAAAGTTGAAGAGGTCTAACCTACTGAAGAAAACTCCAAATATATACAGTAGGGTGGTGCATCTAGGATGTTTAACCATGTTCACCATGGAAATAAAGAAGGATTTACTACCAACATCCATGTTTTCTATCCCCCACCTCATCCACGATACAAGTTGTACATGGGAGGACCATGTAATGCTTCCCACCGTTATACACAACACTAAATCGAGAATTGATCTTCCCGTTATACTAGTTAATATAGAATTCGAAAGGAATCTGATTCAAAACTAATCCACCAAAAACCCATCATGATAGATATTTTCAAAAAGATAAGTGATTGGAGTGGAAGCAAGAGGAGGCAAATACTTTTATTGACATTTTATATTTCTACTATGATAAATTACTAAGAAACTTTGACATGCCAAAATTTCACAAATACTTTGAAAATGGTGACTCGTGTGCACATACCATATCATACTATTAAAAAATGGTGGAGGTGTAGGATGAAGAGAAGGTCCCAATTTTCTTCTTTACTAGAACCTTATCAAAGCTCACCCTGTCTTGATACAACAACCAAAGCTTCCATCCTTTTCCATTTGGAAAAAAATTCGTCAATCAATATGTGTGGAACCTCGATTAGGTACCCATTAAAGAACACTTGGAAGATCTACAACATAAGAAAAATGGGATCTTCTATACTCTGTGGGGAGATGGAAAGAATTCAAAATACAACTAGAATCTAAGATGATAGAATAACAAGCACTCGATATGCTAATAAAGCTGGCTAATATCTTTCTATCCTCTTATCCCTACAATTATTCAACACTTTTCTATAGCTAATACCAATTAGAATCCTCATTGTTAGTCAAAAGTTTCCTATTTAGAATTTTGGCCTAAATTTTTAACCTCTAGAACAATTTTCAACAATAAACCACAAGTCAAAGTGGACAAACACATGGATTACACTATAGGGGTAGTAAGGATTTTGTTTAGTGAAACAAAAATAGATGATACCCGTCAATGACCAAAGAAACTCTTTCTTAGACACCGCAAACTTAATTCAACATTATTTGTATAATGATACCACTACAAACAAAAATGCAACAAGTACACATGGTACAAACCAATGCAAATTACTTACCAACTCGACAAAAATACATGCACCAACAACATAAATATCCACTCATCCAAATCTATGGGTTTGCACCACCACCCTTTCAAACTCTAGTGGACATATGTATCACAACTAACCCACTGCCAAAAGGAGAATGTATGTAACACTTTCCTCAACATAAGAGCTCTAAATTCCTAAAAGGAAGTTCAATTATGTAGGAGCTTCGCTCAATTCCTTTCTTCTAACAATCCAACATCTCATGAAATTCCCTACCATATGTAATCCCCCCAATCCCTTACCAAAGTTTGTAATGCCATTTCTCATTGCGACTGTCATCATACCAAGGGGAACAATACAAACAATTTTTTCTTTCATACATGATCTGGAGGACCAAATCACATCAAGACAAATGAAGATAGACACTCATGAAGACATGCATAATACAACATGACAACCACCGTAATAATAGTTGAAGAACATATGAGAAGTTTAAATCCTCTTAAGGGGCTCTAGACAACTGGAATTAACATTGTCAAATCATTGCCACAATATATGAAGCAATTTATGTGATCCATCCTATGGTTGTCCAACAACCTATCATAATAGCAAAGGCATGAGTGGACGAATCTTTAGCAAATTCAGATATATATAGAAGCACCAACACCGACCATCACAATGATGATTGTCATACTACAACCAATTCAAAACAAAACACAAACGCACACGGTGACACAAAAATAGATAAGGATAAAGGACCATGAAATATTAGCACCTCCACCAACATACTTTGTAGGACATGCCACCATAGAATTCCTACTAATGCTTCAGAAGCGTATGTAGAAGACAAAAATGGTGGGATCATCATTTACATGGTCAATCTTAATATAGTTTCTCCTACTCATGAGCTTTGCTAATACAAAAATTCTAAAGGAGTTTTATCTCGAGGGGGATATAGTTCCTCTTGCTCATCAAAATCTCTTTCCAAAATCATATCCATGATTCCCTTTAGGCTCAGGGTCTTGTTACCTATGGATCCCAAAACCCTAGCATTGGAGAACACCCTTCCACAATCATATCAAGGATTCAACAATGATTAACTTGTATTATAATACTAGGTTTCAATATCTAGACACTTAGAACTAAAATAGACACGCAAGAAGAGTATCAAATCCATACAACTTGCATTAAACAATTAATAAAAAATCTACAAATTCTATACAAATAGCAATTCACAATCAGATGGCACAAATATGGGAAGTGGATCAATCCCCATGCCTCAAGCAAAGAATTTACTCTATACTCATGTACTTGATTCAATAAAGAAGTGAGAAGAAGATAATGTTCATGGAGAATATAGTGTGATGGAGTAAAGGATCCACAATATTCTTCACCACTCCTCTATCAATAACAGAAATCTCTAGTCACGAAATGTGGCAGAGTGCATCTCCACATCAAGGTATCAACTTTCATTTTTGGCTCTCCATTTTGATGTCTAGGGTTGTGGATGGGAGATATAGGACATGAACCCCTTATCTAAAACTCCCTAAAATGTTTATATATCACGTGGATAAATATGAAATCAATTCAAAATAATCCAAAAAGTGACAACCATTTGTTGTAAACTTGTAGCATAGGAAAGTTAGGCAATTTTTGGATCTAGTAGGTCTCCAGAAGTGGTCAATAACTATACTGTTTTTAGTCAACTAAATTGTTCATCTAAAAACTTTTGTATCTCTCATTTCTGAGTTTGAATGTGACATGTGAATCCATTTTATTGACCATCTATACTTTAATGGCACTCACTTCAATTTTCAGAACTGGGGAGTGAGGATATTCAATGTTTGATCATTTTCTTGAGATTTTCCAAGAGGAATAACGATTTCTCTCTTCTATCTGCTTCAACCTACAAATAAAATACAAAAATATATTAAGTACCAAATAAAATTATAAACCACCAAGAAATTAAAATAATTGAAATCATATATAAAATGCAATATAAACATGAACAAATAAATATATATAATTCTTCTGAAATCATGATGAATATAGATTCATCACAATGCACTCAAAGATTTTCCATGAGAGATCACACTTGAACTCAAGATTAGTCCAAAACATTCTCCATACTATCTGTGAACATGGATATGAGTCCACCGTACAATGTCTCATGGGAAGACCATGGATCCATATGAACAAGTTGGTACTTGTTGGTATGTATGCCTAGAGAGCCAATCATGTGATGATTGTAATGGCATAAATGTAAATGATTTGATTAATCAATAAAAGACAAACTTTGAATTTATTCTATTTAATTAAGTTATGAGATAATGATGTAACATTATAAATGTTTAGAGAATCATATCACTCAATGACATATGTATTCAAGTTAGTACCCTTGTGGATGAGATCATACAAACGTTAAGAGTACATATACATATTCTTGTTATGTCCCTGATGGATTTTTGTTGTGGAAGGTTGATAGATAACAATAACACATAAGATTAGAGTGTGAATTGGTTGATGACTAAATCTCGTTAGTCATGATATGGAAATATCAAACTAAGAATACATATACATGTTAGAGAACAATGTATCAGACAGACCTACCATATGAGACTAACACATGGAAGTCATAGTCAGGTCTCACCATGATGGTGGTGATTGTGGTTCTTAGACCTAAAATCACTGCACTCATCACATGTTGTTGGTTACACTTTGACATCATCAAAAGTAGTTCTACAACATGGGTTGTTATAATGATGATGACTGGGTGACTTTGACACATGTGGATTGACTATGAGTGATAGATATGGGATTTGTCCCTGCTACTGAAGTGTGATGTCCTAGGCCTCTTGATTAGCGAGACTAAGAAATACATGGCCATGCGCATGTGAGTCATTATGCGATATTGAGCTTACATATAACTCGGGCAGTCTGCTCTTTGTTTAAGAAACAAGATTGAATAATAATGAGGGTAATAATGAGGGTGGCTTCTCCATGCCTCTAGTTCAATCTGGACATCAGTGATAAAAGAACTATACAAACACTATAACACCATACACATATTGTAGGTTGAAGTTTTACCCTAACTTTCTATTTACTTGGTTAACATTGATGTGTGATTAGGCACCACTCATTGCTTGTAATGTAATAATTTGTTATGAACATTCACTACCAATGTAATATGGGACCTATAGGGTCACACACATCATGTTGGATCCTAGGGAATAGAATAATATAACGTGCATTTATCTTTCATTGCACCTTGCACTTTTGATCTATATAAAATTTCCCAATAAAATATTTTGCCCAAAAATATTTTTTTCATAAACATTAGTTTGGATTGTCAATTTATGTCTAGTGTAATTATAGAAGAAATTGAAAAATATACTAGGAATGGTTTCTTTTTAGTATCATGGTATCAAAGTTACAATTTTAATTTATTAATACAAATCTATCTATTATAAAATTATGTCTAGAAAAATGCCTACATGATTCAATTAAAGTATTGGTATCTATGTACTCTTATCTTTTAAATTTGATTTTGCTTATTTTAGAGTACTCTACATGAAGAATTGAGGGAATTAGCAAATTTAGAGACATGAGTGGTGAACTTAAAATCTATGTCTACCCTTGATTTTTTGATTGAATATGGTGTTTGAGTCTGATCTAAATAAGTGTTAGCTTGATCATTTATGTTAATTCAAAAATAATATTTTGGATCACCCTGACAAAATACTTAATAGAAGAGAGATATATCATGGTTAGGAAGAATGTAGTCATAGTCACTTGATCTTATCCACCATCATCGAACTTCATTTGATCACCACAATAGACTTCAAACTTGATTCAAGTCATTCTTCTCTTTAAATTTCATATCATCATGATAGAAAGCATATAGTTAAGCTTTGCATCAAAAAATGAAAATATAGTTGCATATACATAGCTCGGTCATATATTTAGTTTGCAAAAGGAAATTCCAAATAGTTGCATGTAGAATTCATAAGGGGTGCAATATATGTTTTCACATCTTTATATGAGTACTTAGAGCAATAAAATTGTATATATCCTTACTCCTTTTCCAAGTAGTAAAAATATCTAGCCTCAATGACAATTCTATATTACTAATTTTGCATTAATGATAACATGCAACAAAAAAGAAAAGAAAAGGAGAAAATGGGGAATGGAGGAAAAACTATGAATAAAGGAATAACATCTCTCTAGTATAAGGAGTAGAATTGTGTAATTATATATGAAATCACCTTACACCTCCATTCATCATTAGGATGAGGCATGCACAAAATTCAACATGCCACCAAAAATACTACTGGTCGGGCACATTCAATTTTCATCCATCTGTCATATAGTTTGATCATTTTCTTATCTTTCATAAATAACTTAGGTTATGTATGATTTATATTTTATGAAATTCTAATATGAACAAGATCCATGTGTTAAACCTTTAACAAACCCTTAGAGGAATAAATTTTAGATGTTATTATTCTTCCATAAATTATCTTTGATAAGCCTTTGACTTTTCATAAAACCATTCAATTCATACATGTTTAGGTGATTTTTACCTTAAATATGTGTAAACCTCTCAAGAAGGATTAAATGAGTAATTTGTAGAAAGTAGGTCACCCAACATCTCAAATCTTCCATGTTTAAAAGTACTCCTTCAAATTGGATTTTCTTCACTAAATCCAACAACTAGATTCTACATTTGGCCAAAAGTGAAGGATGTAGGGTTTTTAAGAGAGAATTGGGACTTCTTCCAAGGTTTCTGTTACAACCCATACCTTTCTTAGTTGGTAATCAAAAAGTTAATGATAAGCCTAGTACTAAAGATTCTTTTTAATATTTTATTATCTTGTGAATAAATTAGTTTCAATATTTTTAACCATGTTTTGGTATAGAAATGTAGAAGTTTAATTACAAGTCCATAGAAACAAAAATGAATCATTTAGAGATGAAATGAGAAAGTTACATCCTTTTTAGTTCTCCTATAGAGTATCCATCTATTGATAACGGATTAGTGTAGGTTGAAGGTTCATTCAGGTTGGAAAAACAATAATTTAAGATAGAATGTTTAGTTATCCTTAGACAGAAGGTAGCACAATCGAAGGATGTGTATACTGATGGTTTTTATATGAAGTTTTTGGTTGGTACGAAAATTGATGGCTGAACTAAGGTTTTACAACTTCTGTAGGGAAACACCTTCTAAGGGTCTAATGGAGTAGTTATCTACTGATGCTTTTGTGGGGAGAGCCTTTCTAATGTTTTGTTACAAGATGCTAATTGTAGGATAGTCTTTTGAGTGCCTTCTGATGGGTTCACTAATGAAAACCACCCAAAGGCAAGAATAGAAGGATGATTTCTACCAATGGTTCAACATACATACATGAATTGATGGTTGGGTTGACAGGTTCCGATTGAAGGGAGAGCAGACCAAAGGTTGGAATTTGATGGCTGCACTAATAGACAACAAGCGATGGCTTGATGGTCTAACACTTGCCTACTGAAGTCTCAACCTTCCAATGGTTGGACTGTGATGCTACCTAGTTTGTTGAATCACAAAGAATCCTAATCCCTATAAATACTTGATGAAAACCGATGAGATGAGCTATGTAGATTTGTCCATCAAAAGACATTGAAGGGAAATACAAGAGGTGATCACAAAGGTAATCTGAACGACAATGATGAGGAAGACAACCAATTCAATAGAAAATGAAGGTTCCTGGTAGTTTTATCTTGATAAGTATGTTTTAAGCATGGCTTTCTTCTTCTTTCATGTTTTCTTCTATGAAGATCTCTATTTCAGAAACTGAAGGATTTTTCCTGACTTTATTCTTTGTCTTCTACCTCTAGCCGACCTTTCTAAGTTTTTTTTCTTTCTAACAATCAATTTTGAACAAGATATCATGGCCTACTACTCGAATCAGACATGTGTGAGTTGGGATCTAATCTTAGTGGATACAAATATGAAGATCAATAATCTTGAATATGTTTTGTGAGTGGAAAATCATCATCTACCATTGATTTATAGTAGATAAATTAGAAATAATATTGTTTTTGTGTTAGTTATTATGTAGAAATTGTTATTACAAAATTATAATACTAGGTCAGTAGAATTCAGTAGGGGAAATATGTTAGTAGTGTAGTTTATGCTAGGATTGTTTGTGTTCAATTTTTACCCAAGCTTCTATGCAATATGGCAAATGAAATGGTGGATTTAGAGGCACTGGAGAAGCCATGATTTCCCTATTTTGGGCTTCAAGGATCAAATTTTGGATTACGAGAATTATGAGAGTTGCTATTTAGTCATGTGAATTTTGTGTTAATTTGCTAAATTCTTAAATGATAGATGCAGTGTAATGATTAGTGACAACTACACATTTTATCATATCAATTAAATATTGTTGGACAATAGATGCCATGGGTACTATATAATCCTCACATGAAGCCTGCATTGTGGGGAGGAAATGTACTTTCTGAATGGAAGTATTTTTTCTAGATCAAGCTAAGTTAGAGCCTACCGGTAGGGTGTGAGGGTCTAGTATAGTGAGGGAAGACTCCTTACAAGTTTGTAGTACCCAACATTAACCATGGATGTTGGTGGTACATGTGCTACTGGTTAGTGAACATCTTTGGTAGGTCCACTAATGTAGAGTTGTGTTGATTTGTGGTCTTCTTTAGTACAGACCACTATGCACAACATGCCAGAGTGATCTGACTCTCCTCCTATGTTTAGAGGAAGAGTCTAGATTTCTAGCCACTCCAATTATCCTTCTAGAGCCAGACGTGGCAATGCCAAATGCAGATGTGGTATTGACATACAATTATATTCTAAATCTCATGCATGCTTCCAAATCTCATACAATTATATTCTAGCTTGTTATGATGCTTCTATATGTTGTGGTACACCTCATGTGGGTCCAATGGCACATAATCAATGGACTAAAAATAATGTGAATGGATTTATTTTATCCTTTTACTGTAGTCAATATCAGGTCAATTGCCATGTTGATTGTTTTACATTTTTTTTCTCTAAATTGTCATTCTTACATGCTTCTATATTTAAGTTCTATTAACTATAAACATAAAACTTATATTGGTTACTTGTTGATTTCTTACTCACTAAGGCTATATCTAATCAACCTACTAAACCATTTTTTAGACAAAGCTCCAACCCTACTGGAGGAGTCTGAAGCTAGCTATCATCAGAAATACATCAATAGAGGTCTCAAGAAGAATAGTTAGCTTAGTTAGATGGTCTCATATCCTTCCTCTTGATCTTGGGAATGAGAGAGTAAAAAAGAGAGTAGTTTGTAATGAGTTGTACTTGGATGTATATTAAATGAGAACTCTTCTTTATATGCAAAGTTGAACTTTGTTGTATCCTTTAATGTAATGTTTAAAAAAGATGTTGTCAGCTAGTTAAATGATGTCTGAGAAAAGAACAAGTTAAGAAAAATTAAGTAAGAAATTTAAAAGTGAACAGTTAGATGTAATCCCTCCTTAATGGTTAGTGGGATCAGGTCACATCAACTTTTTGGTATCATAGCATTGGTTGAACCTAAATTGAGTTTAGGTTTGGGGTAGGGGAAATAAGAGACCAATACAATTAGGATGCTTTCCTCTTTAGGATGAAATTTGAAAACATATGTGTTATGTCATGGATACAAAAATAGAAAGAAGAGGACATGGTCCTGATTAGGAACAAGCTGAGAGCCACTATCATAGGGAAATCAGGCACATATATAGGCAGCAAAAACAAAAATTTGAAGGCATGTTTCCCAAAACTAGTAGAATCGCATCAACAATAATGTATCTAGGAAGGAAGGGTTTTTAAGGTTATACCTGGTCTTGGAGAAAATGCAACGACATTACCCTTGTAGTAGCAACGTGCTTCTTCTTCTTCAGGTAGCAACATGCTCCTTCAACAACAACAACACTTGAACAATTGTCGCGAACAACCTCCTCCACAGACGATGGTTGATGATGTCTTCTTAGAGGAGGACAACGGCCTCCCACCTATAGAGTAGTCCACGTGGACTATTGGGAACTCTGTGTTTCACTACCAGAGCCAACGAGAAGGAGTTGTCCCCTTCTATCAATGTACTAGTCGCCGACATGCTCTCCCACAACTGATTCTCAGTTGTTCTCTCCCTTTCTATCCCTCCCTTTGACAGGTATGACTTTCTTGGGCTCTCTATTGCGTACTACAACTAGAGTGGAGAACAATTGTCAGATAAATTGATTCTCAATCATGTGTCTTGGTAAGCCCCTAGCACCCCTCTATTTATAGGAGGGGTTAGGGTCACAGTTCCCAATCGATGTGGGAGTAGAAGGGTTCAAAATCAGGAATTTTCTAGAACTTGTGATTCATAAATTGGTCATTTCACATACTCAAATGGACATCTCATGAGTGAGATGGTTGCATCACTTAGAAAAATGGTCGTTTCACAAGATTCCTATTCTAAAATAAATTTGTATTCATTTCTTAATTAATGCTAAACATGTCATCAACATCAATCCTTGTTCCAATCGAATTGGAAACTAAACCGGACAACTTGGGAAACAAATCCATCATCTCACATAGTGAAACGGTCCTTTTTACATTATGAGATGGTTGTTTCATAAGTTACATTGTCGTATGACTTGTCTAGTTCAAGGAATGTTCAACCAATATTTATTCCAATTGACCTAACACTCCAACTAATCATCTCATCACTTGAACTGGTCAGTTCAGAGTCCAGTCAGTCAACTTTGAACCTTATATTTTTAACTGAATACCTAAATACCTTTAGTAATCACTGTAAACATCATTCATGAATAAATTCCTTTAATCCAAGTTTTGTTGCTATGTATGCGCTGAGAGTCAACCATGTGATGATTGTAATAGCATAAATGTAAATGATTTGATTATAAATAAACGTAAGCTTCCAATTTATTCTATTTGTTCAATTACGAGATAATGAAATAACATAATAAATGTCTAGAGAATAATATTACTCAATGACATATGTATTCAAGTATTAGACTTAAAAAATGAGATCATATGGATGTTAAGAGTACACATACATATTCTCATTATGTTCCTGATTTGTTAAATTGTGGAAGGTTGATAGACAACAATAACACATAAGATCAGAGTGTGAGTTGGTTGATGACTGAGTCTTATTGGTCATGTTATGGCTATATCAAACCAAGCACACCTATACATGTTAGAGAACAATGTATTGGACAGACCCACCGTGAGACTGACACATGGAATCCATCTTGATGGAAGTCATAGTCAACTCTCACAGTGATGGTGGTGGTTTTGGTTCTTAGATCTGAAATCGCTACACTCAACACATGTCGTTAGGTACACTTTGACATCATCAAATGCAATTCTCAAAATATGGGTTGTTATAACGGTGATGATTGGGTGGCTCTCTTATTGGAGTATGATGTCCTACATGGGGATTGATTGTGAGTGATAGATATGGGATTTGTCCCTCTTATTGGAGTATGATGTCCTACACCTCTTGATAAGTGAGACTGAAAAAAGAATGGCCATGCACATGTGAGTCAATATGTGATATTGAGCTTACATATATCTCAGGCAGTCTGCTCTTAGTTGAAGAAACAAGATTGCATAATAATGAGGGTGACTGCTCCATGCCTCTAGTTCAATCTGGACATCAGTGACAAAGGAACTATACAAACATTGCAACACCATACACAAATTGTAGGTTGAAGTTGTTCCCCAACTTTCCATTCACTTGTGTAGCATTCATGTGTGACTAGGAACCAATCTTTGCTTGTGATGTCATAAGTTGTTATGGACATTCACTACCAATGTGATTTGGGACCTATAGGGTCACACACATAGGTCTCAACCTAGAAGAGGAGTTCAGATCTTGAAAGACATTTGAATTAAGTGCTAAAGTGGTTAGGCATTTGATTCATGCAACAAACAGGCTGGCAACACTACTAATCGCCCATCTCAAGTGTTGAGACGGTCGTCAAGAAGTTCCAAATGGCCGTCTCAAGAGTTGAGACAGACGTGTGGGTATCAGGCTAGTTGTGAGTTGAATTTGGCTAAGGAACGAACCAACCTGACCAAACCGGCTCGACTCGAGTCACCAGACGACCATCTAGGTGACTGAGACATCTATCTCACATGTGTGAGATGGTCACGTTCAGCCAGGGAAGGTTCTAGACTTTTTTCTATTCATTTTTCTTGGACAATACTTGTTGCAAAAGGAAATAAATGTCTAACATTAATGGGAATTGATTTTTCAAATTTGTGTACAATGGGGAAACTACAAAACGACCATCTCACATGCCAAACGGTCATATGGGTTTGCCAAATGACTGTTTTGGTTGCGACAAGTTGCAATGTTTCCAAAATTGTTGCAAAAATTTGAGTTTTTCCAGTCCCTTCCACTCCCACATAGACGGGGAACCTGGACCCAAACCCTGCCTATAAATAGAGGGGGTACTGGGGCTTCGCAGAGGACAACATAAACAATTGAGAAAAAGTTTCTCTAACAAATGTTGTCCTCTCTGGTTGTGGTAACAATGAGAGCCTGAGCAAGTTTTACCCAACTAGGAAGGAACGACAAGGGAAAGAGCAATTGAGATAATTGTTGTGGGAGAGCAAGTCAGTGACTATTACACTGATGGAGATGGCTCATTCCTAATCATTCTAGTAGGACAATAAGAGTTCTAGGCGGTCTGTGTGGACTACCATAGAGGTGGGAAGCCATTATTTTTTGCTTGGAGGGCAACATCAACCAACAGTTCATGACAACATGAGTTGTTGAAGAAGATGATGCTCGTGGTTGTAGTCCGTGTAAACTAGGAGGCATAGCAGTCAGACGTGTCCTAGTACAACTAGGATTTAGTTTTTTTATTTACAACGACAAGGATTGTTGCCGAACTTGCTTCAAGACCAGGTATATCCCATAAATCATCCTTCCTGCATTATAGTTATTAACATGATCTATTGATTATGGGGAATATTGTAGATACAATTTTAAATTCCGCTACCTGTTCTGTGCCATATTTCCCAATAGTGGTATTAGAGCCAACATCAATTTACTATATTATGGGATAATAGATATAATCAAAATTTGGTTTTGTCGTTCTATTATTCCATGGAATGTGATTAATATCTTTTCAAATACAATACCATGATAATCCCAAACTAATATATATATATATATATATATATATATATGATATACATATGCAATTTACATGTGCCGCCCTAAAAGTAGTTTTATGGTGGATGTGTAGCATGGATATGGCCAATAACCCCTATTTGTGCATGGTTGTATGTGGTTGGTTTATCTGTTTTTCTCGGTCTGTGTACCGAGCCTCTATCTTATCTTTCCAATGTAAAGTTAATTCTTTCCCACCTTTACACCCTTCAAATGTAACTCGAGGTTTCCCTATAATCATGTAAAAGTATGATCGTTTACTTTCCTGTTATGATGAAAATGAATGCATCCCAAAGATGAGTCAACCTAATGAAGGACCTTAGAGGACATGGTGGACAAGCCAAACTGATCACCTGGTAGACCAAACCGATTGCCTGGTGGACCTGACCGATCTACTGGAGGAGCCTACCGATGGTGGACAGATGGGCGAGATGACCTATGAGATGACCTAGCAACCAGCCAGTAGGTGATCCCACTAATTCAAGGGTTTAACCGATCAACCCAGATTGGCAAGCACATATCTTCATCACCAACAAGTTTCTACATGTGATGTAGACTTGAATGACTGTAATTCCTTGTAAGCTCCAAGGGATTGCATTACAACTGGCAATAACCATCACTTTTTTTTATTGCATATTTTAGTTGTAGGATACAATATGTATATCATACATACTATATATATGTGGTGATTGGATATAGTACATGCATTTATACAAACTCCCTTAATTAAATATCATGTCTTAGATGCTTTCCATAAATTAGCACACATGAAAAATTTGATCGACCAAGGGTGGAAACACCCTAGCATGGTATGCCGTCTATCTTGTGGAAGTGTGATGGTAGATATGTGGGTTTTCTCTAGCAGGGTTTATAGTCTATTGTTTTGGCTTATGGGTCAGGCTAAACTAGGTGATCTTGATTTGATTAATCACCTAGAGGAATGCATATGATTATGGCAAGGAGTTATACATATCATCTATTAAGAGTTTCATATGATGCAATTGGAAAAAGTTGTCTACCTGATAGAATCAAGTTGTGGGTGAAAGCCCTAGCTAGCTCGTGATTTAAATGAAATCAGGATCTTGTCTCACTAGAATATTGTACGCTGCAATATTCTAAATTGATATTGAGGGCTATCAATTTGAATAAGATAGTGGGAGCAATAATTAATTAAAGGCCTAACTAATATCAAATTTTCAAATGAAATCAAATCAAATCAAAAAGGGTTTTTGACAAATTCATATTTTCTCTTGTAGAATAAAATGACAAATAAATCCACATAGCGATTGGATGAATTAAATGAGATTAATTTCCATAAATAGTTCAGGACCTTGAGAATCCTGAAATACTAGTGCCAGTATCCACTCTAAATTTGCCTGAGACTAATATGGATTCTTCTTTGAAGCATGCCAATGATGTTGTAAATATCAAGAACCTTATGACGAGCTGTATGAACTATGAGTTGCCTAAAAAATATGATAAGCATGAAAGGTATAATGTCTCTAAGGCTTTATTTGACTACAAACTGATACAGGAAAAATCAGTAGAGCCTCATGTGCTCAATATGATTGGGCATATGATGAATCTTGAGAAACTGGGATTTCTTTTAGGTCAAGAGTTGGCCACAGGTATGATTTTGCAATCTTTGCCTCAATCATATAGCCAGTTTATCGAGTGTTATCACTTGACTAACATGGCTAGACCACTGTCATAGTTTCTTGACATCTTGATAGGTGTCGAAGCACAAATGAAGAAGGACAAATCAGTGATGATGATCAATAGAGTTGAGTCTAAGGATAAAATCAAGTCCAAGAGTGTTTTGTGGCTAAGCTAAGGTCTAAGTCTTGTCATCACTCAAAATTAGAAGAGGGATAAGGGAATCTAGGAAGAAAATGATTGAGATCTCTACTTCTGGTGTATGTGTTATTTAGGTTAACTTCACTACTTCCTCATCATGGGTACTAGATACCGGATGTGGATTACACATTTTCTCAAATGTGAAGGATCTAAAAAGAGGTAGACCTTTAGAGAAAGGTTAGGTTGAACTCTGTGTTGCAAATGGCGTAAGAGTTGAGGCCAGCTCAGTTGGAACTTATGAGTTATTTCTACCAAGTGGGCTTGTGATAGAGCTAGAGAATTAATTTTACGGACTTGCCATTAACGAAAACATCATATTTGTATATTTTTTGGACAAGAAAGGATTTGAATTTCTTATAAAGAATGGAAGATGTTCTATTAGTAAAGATGGGACCTTTTATGGCAGTGCCCCTATGTCTTATGGTCTATACTTGATATATCTATAGAAAAGTGTATATAATGTAAATAAAAAAAGACAAAAACTCAATGACTCAAACCAAACATACCTTTGGCATTGTCTTCTGGGGCATATAAATGAGAAATGCACATCCACAAGGATGGTTATCTAGAATCTTTTGAACTTGAATCAATAGAGACATGTGAATCTTGTTTGTTGGGCAAGATGGTTAAGACACCTTTCACTAGTAATAATGAGATGTCTAGTGATCTATTAGGACTCATACATAATGATGTGTGTGGGCCTTTTTGGACAACCGCTAGAGGTGGGCATCAGTACTTCATTACCTTCATTGATGACTTCAGTAGGTATGGCTATGTTTATTTAATGAAACATAAGTCAGAAGCTCTTGAAAAGTTCAATGAGTTTATGAATGAAGTACAAAACAAACTTGGTAAAAGTAGTAAGGCAATTTGTTCTGATCTAGGTGGAGAATACTTAAACCAAGAATTCGAGGACCTTCTTAGAGCCCATGAAATTGTATCCTAGTAGACTCCAGCTGGAACCCCACATCATAATGGTGATAAAAAAGAAGGAATCACACATTACTTGATATGATGTGATCTATGATGAGTTTTTCTGATCTTCCAACTACCTTCTGGGGTTTTTCTCTACAAACTATCATGTTTACACTGAATCACATACCATACAAATCGGTTCAAAAGACACCATATGAGATATGGTATGGGAAATGTCCCGATGTGTCTTTTATGAAGAATTGGGGATGTGAAGCTTATGTTAGGAAAATATTTCATGAAAAGCTTGCCCCTAAGTCTAATAAATGTTATTTTGTTGGACATCACAAAGAGACAAGGGGATACTACTTATTCCACCCAACTAACAACAAGATATTTGTTGCTAGAAATGTTGTATTTCTTGAAAAGGAATTCATTTCCAAAGGATTCAGTAGGAGGAAAATGGAACTTGAAGAAGTTTGAGACCAACAACAGAACATAGAACTAATAGATGAACCAGAGGAACTCAGAGAATCACAAATTGTTGTGGAGACTCAAATTCCTCAGGTTACACAGGAACCTCGTAGATCTAATAGGACACACCTTGAACCTAAGAGATTTGGATATCTTATGACTTAGGAAGGCATTGAACTGGTCATAGATGATGACCCAATATCCTATAAAGATGCTATTGAGGGACATGAGTATGAGAAATGGCTTGAGGCGATGAGAAATGAGAAGAATCCATGTATACCAACAAAGTATGGACTTTGGTGGAGCCACATGAAGGGGTAAAACCTAAAGGGTGCAAGTGGGTCTTTGTAAAGGAGTGAAACCACTCCTCTACTAAAAAGAAAAGACCACATCCCTTAAAACCAAACACCACATAAAATTTTCCGTCAAAGGGATGCAGACCAATTCTTTGAACATGTATGTATCATTATACAAGGAGTAGCAGTGGAAAATATCATTATCTAACAATTTACAATGCTCGATAACATGATACAAAACTTCACCACATATGGGTGTCAAAAAGGAAATCTAATCATATAAGCCAAAGATCAAGCTGAGGGTCATCTAACCACCT
This sequence comes from Alisma plantago-aquatica, assembly GCA_963693085.1. Lineage (NCBI taxonomy): Eukaryota > Viridiplantae > Streptophyta > Magnoliopsida > Alismatales > Alismataceae > Alisma > Alisma plantago-aquatica. The sequence goes on along the minus strand of OY856415.1, from coordinate 410,083,802 downwards.
CTTCAAGTCTCCCCAAAAGCTCAGCTACAAGGTTGATTTTGAAGTTTGCCTCTCCTGGATCTAACCTGGGGTTGGAAGCATACCCCACAAAAGAGAAGAGAAAAGAAATACATCAGCAAAAGTTGTTAGGTGCATGCTAAAGGAAACTTTGAGCAATTTAAGCAATAAGGACTTCAAATGTAAAATGCTTCCCATACCAGAGATAAGGACTACCCAATCGGGCATAAAAGAAAAGAATCATCATCTCATAATAAAAGAAGATACTTGCCATGATAGAAACAATAAAGAATTGTGCAATATTGGCACAAAAGAAAGTAGTAGGGAACACACCTCACAATAATCAACCTGAATGCATGTGAGATAAACATAGCCCTAAAACAATATAAACACAAAGGCGGCCAAGTACAAACTTGAAACCTGATAGAGAAACGAATACTGCCAATCTCCCAAATATATAAAGTTGAGTATGGATTACTGCCACACTTGATTACAAAGGAATGGTATACTTCCACCCTCCAAATAAACAATAGGGGAATACTTCCCCAAAACCAATGTAATTACACTACTCTAGTGCTACTGAATCACATAGCATGTTTAATGTAGAGGCAAGTAAATAGTTTAGTCAGAAGATGATACAAAGGTTGCCATCACACAATGGACAACGCAAACATCTAACATCCACTTCAAAGTGGCACATACCAATATAAGATACCATCATGCACCAAGGCACAAGAAAAGATATCAAGAAAATATCTAAGTTCATAACAAGCAAGATAGTTCACACGAACCATGATAACAAGAGATAAGACATATTGTGTAGGTCAAATTCAAGAGAATGAAAAGATAGGTGAATTTCTCATTATAGAGTAATAGGAGATACACCATACCTCTCTTACTTAGAGTCCTATTAACCTCTTTTCCAAACCTTTAGTTGAAATCAAGGTCCACTTGTCCTATTTCCAATTTCATATTCATGTATTTGAATAACATATATACATTAAAGAGTCGAAACCCTAATATATGAAATTTTTACACAAAACCTCTATTCAGACCTCAAAAATATCACCACTGACTTTGTTAGGTTTTTCCGATTAAGAAAACATATAATTTTGCATATATTGGAGTTATGAAGGTTAAAGTGTATTTTTGGTGATTTTTAGGTATTTAATTCATTTTCTAAAAACTCTTTTCTACAAAAATGAAAACCAATACTTGGAAATATTTTTATTAAAAAGAACATGTTTTTCTGAGTTCAGAACATATTTTACTTTAATTTTTGGACAAATGAATCAAAAGTTATGAGTTATTGAAAATCGACCAATTAGAAATCGACACATCGTCAATTTTAACATAAGATCATGAGTTTTAAGCATGTAATAAGGAAATATATGGGAAGGGGGTTATGAAGATCACACCTAGGGAAGATAATAAGGTCCAAACAGCAAGGATCATGAGCTTATAAGGTCTGGTTGCTCCAAGCTTAGCTCCTTTCTCGAACAAAGATCTCCTTCTCAACTTAGAGGTGATAAACCCTAGAAAAAGAGCATGGAGATGAGATGTTTTAGGGTTCTTAGTGGAGTTTTATCATGGAAGGTCATGGTTCCGACCTGGAGGAAGGTGTGAGAAATACTATCAATATGAAAATAGGGAAAGTAAGGAGGATTCTTACTAGTTTTGGTTAAAATCACCAAGGAGGAGCTTAAGCAATCCTAATAGAGCAATTTAGAAACCATATGAGCCTTCTTCACCAAGGTAGGCTCCCTCTATTACCTTGGGTCAGCAACTTCGTGGCCAAAAACAAAAGGAACTATTCTCTAAGCTAGAGGAAAGAAAAGGAGACCAAGAGTTTCGAATTTGTGAGTTGGTAAAGGGGTATGCATGGCTATTTATAGAAAAAGTTCAAGCATGAGGTGTTTCATGGGACTTTCCATGTGTCATTAGCCTAGGGCATCATGGTTTTGCAAGTGGACACCTCATGGAGGCTCTAAAATATCTAAGGTCGGTTTATGGACGTTTATAGGCCCTCTCAACCGACCTCCATAAAGGAAATAACCCCATTGGTCGATGGCTTCTAAAGGTAAGCTCACTTATAAAGAGAAAAATCCTAAAATGCCCTTGGAAAGCAATACCATCAAACCAAGGTGAAAATATGTGCTCCCATGGTTTTAGAATTCGACCATGGTAAGGTGGTATCTAATTATTATAAGTCATGTGATATTTTGCAAAGAAAACCTCCCAATTGGGTAAATTGTAGAAAAGTCCAGAATGTACCTAAAATTGCATAATTTGCACAAACAACATCCAAATTGGACCAAACTTCATCCACAAGTTATATTTGATGTGTAGAATATTAATTTGCCATTATTTATATATTTTGAAGTTATATAACCACATTATTTATTACTTATGCCTTTTATTCATTTTCTCTCTCCTAAACTTATCCTAATATTTCAAGGTTGTCCAAGTTAGATGAAATTTGACATGTAGGCTATTATTGATATGTGGAATTCGAATTTGAATTTTGTTTCCTATTTTGAGATTTATTTTTATGAGATATGCCATATGGACCATTATCTAAATTGTATATCCAATTAAGTTTCTTATCTTCACATTACCACCAAAATGAGTTATGTGGCATATTTTATGTATTATAAACCTAAGATTAATGTTAGAGAATTAGGTTACATTAAGGTGATGTATAAATGTATTAGATCATTGGGATAATACAAAACATCTATTTAGGTCTAACCTTCAACCTTGTTTGGCTAAGTCCAAAATGTCAACTTCCAAGGTAGGGTCTGAGATCTAGTATGTTACAGCACACCACCCCTTAAAGGGATTTCGTCCTTGAAATCAAAACATCCATAAGAAAACTTATCCACCACCCCTTAAAAGGGTTCATCTTATTATATCAAACTAAACTTCAGAAACAAAAAGTTCAACTATACTTCTTACATCCAACTACATATGCAACATGTAAAAAGGAAACATAACTTGCAAAGACTATTCTAAGAAACTATGGGTTAACTTGCTCTTGATCTTCATCATTAAATTCTTCACCATCCAAAGCAAAAACTCTTCCAGCTCTTCTTTCCACAGGTCTTCCTCTATTATTGTTACCATTATTGTTGCCCTGATTCTGAGGAGGCACTTGTTGTTGTTGTACTGGAGCCTGACCATTACAACGTTTAGGGCAATCAGGTCGGATGTGTCCAAGTTCATTGCAACAGTGACATACCACTGGTGCGCCTTGATTTCTAACATGAGGACACTTCCCTGGAGGATGGGGTCTATTAAACTTTGCACAACTGTCTCTTTTCTGCTCATCACCTGAGGATTTCCTTTTCTTGTCAAACTCCCTAGGTTGAAACCCTGGGTAAGACTCCACAGCCAAAGCTTTATCAACCATATGCTGGAAGGTCAAAGGCAGTTGTGGGATAAGAGCACGACCTACATTGTAGTTAAGTCCCTGAAGGAACAGGTCAACCCTACGTTCCTCACCCAAACCAACTGCATAACGTTCCAACAGTAGAAACTTTTGTACGTAAGAAGAAACTGATAAGAAACCTTGCTTCAAGTTGTAGAACTCTACTTCTTTCTTCTTCAAAGCAACAGTATAAATGTACTTTCCACGGAAGAGAGTCAAAAACTCTGCCCAAGTCATGGTTGAGATATCTCTAGTCCTTGCAATTCCATTCCACCAAACTCTTGCTGGTCCATCCAAGACGTAGGAAGCAAACCTAACTTTCTGATGTGGAGGACATGCCATACCATCAAAAGTCCTCTCTAAGGCCAACACCCAATCATCAGCTTTGTCAACCATCTCTATTTCACCTTCTCCCTTGAAAGAAGGTGGTTGCATCTTCATGAACTCCATGATTGAGAACTCCTTAGACTTCTCAGGTACAGACATGTCTTTCATCTTCCCCGCCATGGAAGATGCAAAGAGTTGTCTTAACATGGCCAACTCTTGCTCTGGAGTCATAGCTCCTCCCGAACCAGTAGAAGATGACGTCCCCTGGCCAAACTTAGTGTTTTGAGGTGTCTTGTAACTGTACTGGTTGTCAGTAGTAGAGTTATCTCCTACCATTAGGGTTTTACCTGCACAAGGAAAGGTACTAGGTGTAAGCAGCCTAATATAATGGTAAACATCCTAAGGGAGACGAGTTTGAAATAGTTAGATAACCGACTGCTAGTGGCTCTGATACCATGCTATAAAGGAGTGAAACCACTCCTCTACTAAAAAGAAAAGACCACATCCCTTAAAACCAAACACCACATAAAATTTTCCGTCAAAGGGATGGAGACCAATTCTTTCAACATGTATGTATCATTACGCAAGGAGTAGCAGCGGAAAATATCATTATCTAACAATTTACAATGCTCGATAACATGATATAACACTTCACCACATATGGGTGTCAAAAAGGAAATCTAATCATATAAGCCAAAGATCAAGCTGAGGGTCATCTAACCACCTCTTCAAGTCTCCCCAAAAGCTCAGCTACAAGGTTGATGTCGAAGTTTGGCTCTCCTTGATCTAACCTGGGGTTGGAAGCATACCCCACAAAAGAGAAGAGAAAAGAATTACATCAGCAAAAGCTGGTAGGTGCATGCTAAAGGAAACTTTGAGCAATTTAAGCAATAAGGACTTCAACTGTAAAATGCTTCCCATACCAGAGATAAGGACTACCCAATCGGGCATAAAAGAAAAGAATCATCATCTCATAATAAAAGAAGATCCTTGCCATGATCGAAACAATAAAGAATTGTGCAATACTGGCACAAAAGAAAGTAGTAGGGCACACACCTCACAATAATCAACCTGAATGCATGTGAGATAAACATAGCCCTAGAACAATATAAACACAAAGGCGGCCAAGTACAAACTTGAAACCTGATAGAGAAAGGAATACTGCCAATCTCTCAAATATATAAAGTTGTGTATGGATTACTGCCACACTCGATTACAGAGGAATGGTATACTTCCACCCTCCAAATAAACAATAGGGGAATACTACCCCAAAACCAATGTAATTACACTACTCTAGTGCTACTGAATCACATAGCATGTTTAATGTAGAGGCAAGTAAATAGTTTAGTCAGAAGATGATACAAAGGTTGCCATCACACAATGGACAACGCAAACATATAACATCCACTTCAAAGTGGCACATACCAATATAAGATACCATCATGCACCAAGGCACAAGAAAAGATATCAAGAAAATATCTAAGTTCATAACAAGCAAGATAGTTCACACGAACCATGATAACAAGAGATAAGACATATTGTGTAGGTCAAATTCAAGAGAATGAAAAGATAGGTGAATTGCTCATTATATAGGAATAGGGGATACACCATACCTCTCTTACTTAGAGTCCTATTAACCTCTTTTCCAAACCTTTAGTTGAAATCAAGGTCCACTTGTCCTATTTCCAATTTCATATTCATGTATTAGAATAACATATATACATTAAAGAGTTGAAACCCTAATATATGAAAATTTTACACAAAACCTATATTCAGACCCCAAAAATATCACCACTGACTTTGTTAGGTTTTTCCGATTAAGAAAACATATAATGTTTCATATATTGGAGTTATGAAGGTTAAAGTGTATTTTTGGTGATTTTTAGGTATTTAATTCATTTTCTAAAAACGCTTTTCTACAAAACTGAAAACCAATACTTGGAAATATTTTTATTAAAAAGAACATGTTTTTCTGAGTTCAGAACATATTTTACTTTAATTTTTGGACAAATGAATCAAAAGTTATGAGTTATTGAAAATCGACCAATTAGAAATCAACACATCGTCAATTTTAACATAAGATCATGAGTTTTAAGCATGTAATAAGGAAATATATGGGAAGGGGGTTATGAAGATCACACCTAGGGAAGATAATAAGGTCCAAACAGCAAGGATCATGAGCTTATAAGGTCTGGTTGCTCCAAGCTTAGCTCCTTTCTCGAACAAAGATCTCCTTCTCAACTTAGAGGTGATAAACCCTAGAAAAAGAGCATGGAGATGAGATGTTTTAGGGTTCTTAGTGGAGTTTTATCATGGAAGGTCATGGTTCCTACCTGGAGGAAGGTGTGAGAAATACTATCAATATGAAAATAGGGAAAGGAAGGAGGATTCTTACTAGTTTTGGTTAAAATCACCAAGGAGGAGCTTAAGCAATCCTAATAGAGCAATTTAGAAACCATATGAGCCTTCTTCACCAAGGTAGGCTCCCTCTATTACCTTGGGTCAGAAACTTCGTGGCCAAAAACAAAAGGAACTATTCTCTAAGCTAGAGGAAAGAAAAGGAGACCAAGAGTTTCAAATTTGTGAGTTGGGAAAGGGGTATGCATGGCTATTTATAGAAAAAGTTCAAGCATGAGGTGTTTCATGGGACTTTCCATGTGTCATTAGCCTAGGGCATCATGGTTTTGCAAGTGGACACCTCATGGAGGCTCTAAAATATCTAAGGTCGGTTTATGGAAGTTTATAGGCCCTCTCAACCGACCTCCATAAAGGAAATAACCCCATTGGTCGATGGCTTCTAAAGGTAAGCTCACTTATAAAGAGAAAAATCCTAAAATGCCCTTGGAAAGCAATACCATCAAACCAAGGTGAAGCTATGTGCTCCCATGGTTTTAGAATTCGACCATGGTAAGGTGGTATCTAATTATTATAATTCATGTGATATTTTGCAAAGCAAACCTCCCAATTGGGTAAATTGTAGAAAAGTCCAGAATGTACCTAAAATTGCATAATTTGCACAAACAACATCCAAATTTGACCAAACTTCATCCACAAGTTATATTTGATGTGTAGAATATTAATTTGCCATTATTTATATATTTTGAAGTTATATAACCAAATTATTTATTACTTATGCCTTTTATTCATTTTCTCTCTCCTAAACTTATCCTAACATTTCAAGGTTGTCCAAATTAGATGAAATTTGACATGTAGGCTATTATTGATAAGTGGAATTCGAATTTGAAGTTTGTTTCCTATTTTGAGATTTATGTTTATGAGATATGCCATATGGCCCATTAACTGCCCATTATCTAAATTGTTTATCCAATTAAGTTTCTTATCTTCACATTACCACCAAAATGAGTTATGTGGCATATTTTATGTATTATAAACCTAAGATTAATGTTAGAGAATTAGGTTACATTAAGGTGATGTATAAATGTATTAGCTCATTGGGATTATACAAAACATCTATTTAGGTCTAACCTTCAACCTTGTTTGGCTAAGTCCAAAATGTAAACTTCCAAGGTAGGGTCTGAGATCTAGTATGTTACAGTCTTCAAGAAGAAGACCGAAATGGATGGAAAGGTCCAAACCTATAAGGGTTGATTGGTTGCAAAGGGTTTGAGACAAGTTCAAGGTGTTAACTATGACAAAACCTTTCTCCAATGGCCATGATTAAGTTCATCAGGATCATGCTTGCTATTGCAGCTTATCATGACTATGAAATTTGATAAATGGATGCTAAAACTGCATTCCTTAATGGGAATCTTGTTGAGGATGTGTATATGAAACAACCTAAGGGGTTTATGGATTTTAAGTTTGCAAATAAAGTCTATAAGCTACAAAGGTCAATCTATGGATTGAAGAAAGAATCTCAGAGCTACAATCCTTATTTTGATAGATAGTTAAAGGGATTTTCTTTATTCAAAATGAAGATGAACGATGTGTGTACAAGAAGGTTAGCAGGAGCATAGTGAAATTCCTCACATTGTATGTAAATGACATACTATTGATGGGGAATGACATCCCTACTTTATAAAAGGTAAAGGAATGGCTTGGAAATACATCCTCTATGAAAGGATTGGGAGAAGAATCCTATATCTTGGGGATAATGATCAATAGAGATAGATCCATAAGACTTCTCGGACTAAGTCATAGAACATACATTGACACAGTCTTGAAGAAATTCAGCATGGAGAACTCAAAGAGAGGAAACTTGCCTGTGTGTTGTGGTGTCCCCATCTCTAGAGCTCAATGTCTTAGTTCTTGTGAAGAAAGGGAACACATGAGTGAGATTTTGTATGCCTCAACAATTGGATCAATCATGTATACAATGTTATGTACCCGTCCAGACGTCTCATATGCCTTGATCATGACAAGAAGATATTAATCAGATCTAGGTGATGCTCACTGGATAGCCATGAAGAACATCCTCAAGTACTTGAGAAGGAATAAGGATCAATTCTTGGTCTATGGAGGAGAGGAAGAGTTGGTGGTAAAAGGTTACACTGATGTAAGCTTCCAGACTGATCAAGATGATTATAATTCACAATCAAGATTCATGTTTAGTCTCAACAATGGAGCTGTGAGCTGGAAGAGTTCCAAGCAAGAAACAAATGTTGATTCTACAATAGCGGCCAAGCCTATTGTTGCATCAAGTGCAACAAAGGAGGATGTATTGATTAAGAAGTTCATCATAGAACTTGGGTCATTCCAAGCATCAACAACACAATCAAGCTATATTGTGACAACAATGGAGCTATTACACATGCTAAGGATCCCAGATCACATCAACGCTCAAAACATATACAAAGATAGTTCCATCTCATATGAGAAATTGTACAACGAGGAGATGTAAAGATTTGCAAAATACCAACTGATAACAATGTTGTTAATCCCTTAACAAATGCACTTTCACAGCAAAATCATGATGGCCATATAACATCACTTGGAATACGAGTCATAGATGATTGTCTCTAAGTGCAAGTGGGAGTCTGTTGGTATGTATGCCCTGAGATCCAATCATGTGGTGATTTAATGGCATAAATATAAACAATTTGATTATTAATAAAGACAAGCTTTCAATTTATTATGTTTGTTCATTTATGAGATAATGGATTAACATAATAAATGTCTAGAGAATAATATGACACAATGGCGTATGTCTTCAAGTATTAGACTTGAGAATGAGATCATACAGATGTTAAGAGTACATATACATATTCTCATTTTGTCCTTGATCAGTTGTTATTATGGAAGGATGATAGACAAAAATAACACATAAGATCAGAGTGTGAGTTGGTTGATGACTAAGTCTCATTGGTCATGATATGACCATATCAAACCAAGCACATGGATACATGTTAGAGAACACTGTATCAGATAGACCCACCGTGAGGCTGACACATGGAAGCCATCTTCGTGGAAGTCATAGTCAGCTCTCATAATGATGGTGGTGGTTGTGGTTCTTAGACTTGAAATAACTGCACTCAACACATGTCATTGGGTACACTTTGATATCATTAAATATAGTCCTGAAACATGGGTTGTTATAACGGTGATAATTGGGTGTCTTTGACACATGGGGATTGGCTATGAGTGATAGATATGGGATGTGTCCCTCCTACTGGAGTATGATGTCCTAGGACTCTTGATAAGTGAGCTTGAGAAAATCATGGCCATGCGCATGTAAGTCAATGTGTGATATTGAGCTTACATATATCTCAATCAGTCTGCTATTGGTTCAAGAAACAAGATTGAATAATAATGATGGTGACTGCTCCATGCCTCTAGTTCAATCTGGACATCAGTGACAAAGGAACTATACAAACATTAAAACACCAATCACAGATTGTATGTTGAAGTTGTTCCCCAACTTTCCATTCACTTGGGTAGCATTGATGTGAGGCTAGGAACCACTCCTTGCTTGTGATGTCATAAGTTGTTATGGACATTCACTTCCAATGTGATATGGGACCTATATGGTCACACACATAGGTCTCGACCTAGAAGAGGAGTTCAGACCTTGAATGACATTTGAATTAAGTGCTAAAGTGTTTAGGCATTTGATTAATGCAACAAATGGGTTGACAATACTACCAAACTCCCATCTCAAGTGTTGAGATAGTCGTTTGGAAGTGCCATATGGGCATCTCAAGAGTTGAGACATACATCTGGGTGTCAGTCTCATTATGAGTTGAATTTGGCTAAGGAACAAACTAACCCAACCAAGCCGGCTCGACTCGGGTAATCAGATGACCATCTAGGTGACTGAGATGACCGTCTCGCATGGGCAAGATGGTCCAGTTCGGTTGGGGAAGGTTCTAGACTTTTCCCTATTTGTTTCACTTGGGAAATACTTGTTGCACAAGGAAATCAATGTCTAACATTAATGAGAATTGATTTTCCAAATTCATGTACGATTGAGAAACTATGAAACGACCGCCTCACAGTGTGAGACGACTGTATCTCTTACCATAAATCCATATGGGTTTGCCAAACATCCGTTTCGACTTCCGTAGGTTGCAAACTTTCCAAAATTATTATGAAAATTTGAGTTCTTCTGGTCCCTTCCACTCTCACAGAGACTGGGAACCTGGACCCAAGCCCCATCTATAAATAGAGGGGGTATTGGGGCTTCCTAGAGCATAAAACAAACAATTAAGCAATAGCTACTTTGACAAACATTGTCCTCTCTAGTTGTGGTAATCATGAGAGCCAGAGAAAGTTCTGCTCGAGTAGGGGGGAATAATAAGAAAAAGAGTAATTAAGATCATTGTCATGGGAGAGCAAGTTAGTGACTTGTACACTGACAAAGAGGGATAACTCCTTCTTGATTTTTTTAGTAGGAAGACTGGAGTTCTAGGCAGTTTTAGTAGGAAGACTGGAGTTCTAGGCAGTCTGTGTGGACTACCATAGAGGCAGGAAGTCGTTGTTTGCCACTTGGAGGACAACGTCAACCAGTAGTCCATGACAAGAGGAGTTGTTGAAGAAGACAACATTCCTGGCTGTAGTCCTTGGTACATACAAGGATGCATAGTAGTTAGAAGTGTCCCAGTGCAAATAGGATTCATAGTTGTGCATCTAAAATGGTGAGGATTGTCACTGGACTTGATCCAGGACCATGTATATCCCATAAATCAATCTTCCTGCATTATAGTCATTGATGTGGTCTACTGATTATGGGGAATATGGTAGATAAAATTTTAAATTCTACTGCCTGCTCTGTGCCATATTTCCCAACAAGTGTAAACGCATGTGATCCTATATGTCCAGAATTACGTTGGCAGTGAATTTCCATAACAAACTTTTGACATCACAATCAAAGAAGCAGTGCCTAGTAACACACATTGATACCCAAGTAATTTGGAAAGTTCAAGAACAATTTCAACCTACAATCTGTGATTCGTGTTACCATGATCGTATAGTTCCTTTATCTCTAATATCCTAAATGAACTTGAGCCATGAATTTTCATCATCTCAATGTTCAATCCATGTTCCTTGAACTAGTGGAGACTATGTGAGATGCACATGAGCTCACATATCACATATTGAGTCACATGAGTAAGGCCATACATTTCCCAGTCTCGCTTATCAAGAGGCCCTAGATATCAAACTCTTGTAGGAGGGACAAATCCCATATACATCACTCACACTCAATCCCCATGTGTTACAATGCACCCAATCATCACTGTTATGGAAACCCTTATTCAAGATTATGTTTGATGATGTCAAAGTATATGAATGACATGTGATGAAATTAGTGAATTTAGGTCTGAGAACCACAATCACCACTATCAACTATGAGAGATGATTCTAACTACCATTCCATGGTCTCCATGTATCACTCTCATGGTGGGTGTATTTGATACATTGTTCTCTAACATGTACCTATGTGTTTGACTTGATTTCACATATCATGACTAATGAGACTCTGTCATTAGTCAATATACACTCTAGTCCTATGTATTGTTGTTGTCTATTTTTCTTCCACAGTAATATTTGACTAGGGACATAACAAGAATGTATGTAATCTTATCATACATATGATCTCATTGTCCAGGTCCTCAACCTGAAGACATATGTCGTCCAGTAACATCATTCTTTAGACATCTACTTAAGTCAGTGTCATCTTCTCATTACTGAGACAAACATAATAGACATAATAACCTTTTATTATTATCAAATCAGGTATCTAATACCACATTGGAATCATCATATGATTGTCTCTCTGGGCATATATACCAACAGACTCCCACTTCCATTTAGATCCAATCAGTCACAAATCATATTCCAAGTGAGCTCAACATGTCCATCATGTTTCCGCTGCACAAGTGCTTTGTAGTGGGTTAGCAACATTTGCATCAAGTCATTATATTACAAGTTTCACATCTCCTTGTTGTACAACTTTTTGCATGAGATGGAAGTGTTGTAGTATGCTATCTGAGATTCCCAGCCTAACCAGTAGTTCCATTATTGTCACAACATTTCTACCGTGTCATCAATGGCTTATAAATCTCATACAAGTTCACCCATATGAACCTCTTTATCCATACAATATCATCTATTGTCCATATATCACAGAGATACTCAAATTCTATTATAGATCTAAACAATTGTCTTTATCTTGGAACCCTTTCCAACTTATAGTTTTAAGGTCAAACATACCTTTAGATTGTGATCATTTATTTATTAGTTCGGAAGCTTGCATCGGTGTAACCCTTTACACCCAACTCTTCCTTATCACCATACTCAAGGAACATATCCTTTCAGTGCTTGATAACCATCTAAGGATGTTCTTTATGGTAGTCTAGTGACTGTTATTGACATCTAACAAATACCCTTTTGTCATGTCCAATACATACGAGATTATTACATGGGTATATACATATCCTCTCATCATATCCAATACATATGATATGACTAGATACCCTCACGTCATGTCCAATACATATGAGATAACTAGATATCCTCTCATCATGTCCAATACATATGAGATAACGAGATAAGCACATAACATTGCATTCAAGATAGATCCAATTGCAAATGCATATGGAATCTATCTATCTGTTCTTATTCTTCACAATAACTATGACACTAGGTTCCTGAGAGACTAACTCCATGGAACATGGACATGTCTTCTCCCAATGAGTCTTATATGCGGAACCCTTCAACATATTTCCAATGTATGTGCTATTTCTTAGGTCACGAAGCTTTATAGATATTTGTTTATAGATCTCAATACTTATCACATAGGATGCTTTGCCTAAACCCTTCATTGAGAAGGTGTTTCCAACCAGGTTTTAACATTTATAGGATAAGGACATTATTCTCCATCATTACATAGAATATAAGTATTCTCCCATTAAATCTTTTATAATCACATATTTCATATTCATTTTGACTCAAGTCAAACCCTTTGAATGCCTTATCAAATAGACGATTCCAAATCTAGAGATGCTTGGTTCAATCCACAGATTGACCTTTGTAGCTTATAGACTTTATTTACAATATTGGATTTATAAAAAATTTAGGTTCTTTAAAACCAAAATGATGTTTGTTACAGGATCATTGTAGGATGGTTGAAATGGAGGAGTGCAACTGGAGTTTTATGTGATCGGAAGATACCTCTTAGGTTAAAAAGTATGTTTAATAGAACAACTATACGGCTAGCCATGCTCTAAGGGAGTGAATGTTGGGCGACAAAGAAACAAGGTCTCAGCAAGATGAACATGGCTAGAATGTGTATGCTGAGATGGATGTGTGGGAATATAAGAAAATATCACTTGAGAAATGATTATATAAGAAACAAAATGGGGGTGGAGAGCATTCAGAACAAGTTACACGAGGGGCCGACTCAAATGGTATGGACATGTGCAACACATATAGACTAATGCAGCTATATGAAGAAATGCTAATGAGTCCAAGATAATAAATAAAAGAAGAGGAAGACCTACATTAACATGGTATGAGCTTATAAAGAGAGATTTGAATATCGACATCTCAACCAAAATATGTCCCATGATAGAGATGAATTGAAATGAAGGATCCATGTAGACAATCCCAACATAGTTGGGACTGAGTCTTAGATGATGATGATGAGGTTGTATCACCTACACATCCTCTTAAATATTCCAATTAAGGAATGCAATTTTACCATATATATGCCAAATCTCATAGTCATACTAAGCTATACCAAGAAGCATGATCCAGATGGAATCAACCATGGTAACTGGTGAAGAACTTCATCATGTTCAACACATTGAACTCGTTTGAAGATTATTGTGACCAATCTACCCTTCCATGTTGGTGTTCTTACGAAGACCCAACTGCACCCAGTGGGTTTTATCTCTTCAGGTAGAACCACAAAGGTCATACCTTATTGGTGTACATGGAGTCCATCTTGGATCCCATGGCCTCAAGCCATTTATCAGACTTTGGTTCTTCAATAGTTTCTGGGTAGGTTGTTGACTCATCATCTATAATCAAATCACCTCCTTCTTGAGTTATAAGATATCATAATCTTTCAAGCTCAAGGCATGTGATACTAGAACAACGAGGTATTGTGTTACATTAGGAACTTGAGATTCCACAACACTTTGTGATTCTCATTGTTCCCACTGTACCTCCTTAGGTTCAATGTTTTCTCATTTATTCTCAAACATTTTGAGTTCTACTTTACTCCCACTGATTTCTTTGGAACTAAGTTCCTCATCAAGAATAAAACCATCCAGATCAACAAACAACTTTGTTGTGGGATTGGGATAAGAGTAGTATATAACAAAATACCATTCATGTGATTTGGGATAAAGCCTTTTCAAGAAATATTTTCTTATATAAGCCTTCAATCCTAATCACTATAAAAGACACATCGGGACACCTCCCATGCCATATCTCATATGGTGTCTTTTGAACCATTTTAGATGATACATTGTTTGGTTTAAAGTGTGTGCCTAAAAGAAATAGAAATATTAGTTAGATTTATTGATAATCACATCGTGACTCAATAAGGTGTGATTACTTCTTTTTGACACATGATTATGTTTCAAGTGGAGTTTATTGTGATACACTATGATGGTGTCTCCAAAAGGACCTCAAACTCTTGGTTCAAAGTAATTCCACATTGGCCATATCAAAGTATATTAATACTTTTACCAAGTTAGTTACATACTTCATTTATAATCTCCTTGAACACTTCATGAGATCTATACTTGTATTTCATAAAATTTTTTTATATCTACTCATAGTATCAATAAATATAATAAGGTATCTGTAACTACCCTTAGCATTTATTCTAAAATGTCTATATACATCAGTATGTATGAGCCATAATAAAATAGTCACTCTCCCACTACATCTAGTAAAGATGCTTTTGTCATAATGCTCAAAAAATAAGATATGCATGTCTTTATTGGTTCAATAACCAAAATAGTCTAGATAATCGTGATTTGGATTCTAGAAATGCATTTCCCATTTATCGCTCTAGATGACAATGCTATAGGTGTTCATTGTTTGAGTCATCAGGTCATTCAGTATATGTGTTGTACACATTTATCTCTACAACCATCAAGTATAGGTTATGAGATGTGGGGCATTGCCAAAAAAGATCATATCTTTTAAAATGAAACATAATTTTATTATCACACAAGACATATGATGTTTTCATCAATGGAAAGTACATAATAGCAATTCTCAAATTCTTTTATGTGCCCATGAATGACAGCTTCCAACTATAGATGCAGCAACCCTTGCTCCATACAATTCTATCTCACTTCTTCTCAGGTCTTAAAGTAGAGATCTCTATCTCCATATTCTTCCTTAGATCCTCTGTAAAGAGGATAGTTCCATTCCCATGTCCAGACATGTGACAATGGTGGCACTTTCTTTTCTTTATCCTTTAAGTGAAAAGGACAGATTACGTTTGCACTTACCCTTCTCCAAACTTGAATGTAGAAGACTTGGACTTAAGCTTAGCCTCAGAACACTTCTTGGACTCGCCTTTTCCCTAAGACTCACTTTTGCTGATCACCATCACATATTTGTCCTTCTTCTTCCTTTCTTCAGCATCAACATGCCAAGTATTTGATAAACTGGCTATATGATTCATACAATGGTTGCATAATCATATGCATGGTCAACTCTTAACCTAAGAGAAATCCCAGTCACTCCACATGCCCAATCATATTAAGCACATGGGGCTTTATTGGACCTCCCTTTGTCAGTTTACACTCAAATATAATTTTGAGGACATTATACTTTGTTTGCTTTACATTATTCTTAAGATGTGTTACTGTCTCAAGAATGTCAATGTTTTCATGTCCTTCATGCAACTCATAGTTCATACTACAAAGCATTAGGTATTCAAATGTCTATGGAATCATTGGCATACTTCCAGTAAGCATCCATTTCTTCCTTAGGCATATTTGGAGCGGGTTCCTCTAGCACTAGTCTTTCAAGGACATAGAGCTTTTACTCATTAATGAGAACATTTCTCAAAGTCCTTCTCCAGTTATAGAACTTTATCATGTTTTGTCCTTCTAAATGACTTATCACAATATGAATGTGTTTGTGTTTGACATTAGTTTCTACAAAGAAATATTACAACTTTTTCAAAAAAAATTGATTTGCTTTAATTTTGATATGCTAACGATATTAATTAGGCTTTTAATTAACTACCAATCCCACTATTTTGTTCAAATTAATAACCCTCGTGTATCAATTCAGAAGATTGCAGCGTACAATCTTCTAGTGAGTCCAGATCCAAAAAAATTAAGTCAATACCTAATCCACACTGGCACTCATAACCAATTATTAAGGTAGGAAACATTTGACAATTGCATCTCATGCAACTCTTAGATAGAGGGTATGCAATACTCCTTGCCATAGTCCATCTGCATGCTTCTAGGCACTTAATCCTATTAAGGTCACCTAGTTAAGCCTAACCAAAAAGCCAACATGATAGAATATGAACCCTTCTAGGGCAGACCCACATATCTACCATCACACTACCACAAGATAGATTGTGCATCACGTTGAGGCATGCCCATGCTTGATCAATCAAGATTTTCATGTGTGCCATTTATGGAAAGCATCTGAGAGTTAATATTTGATTGATGTATTTTATATATAAATACATATACATATCCAATCACCACATACTTTATGCATCATATACATTCTATAACAAAAAATGAGAACATACAATAATTAAAACACACATGTGATGGTTATGGCCATACTAATGTAATTCCTTGGATCCATAAGGAATTATTACTACCTAAGGTCCACATCATATGCAACCTATTGTTGATAACGACATCTGCTTGAACCTATCTGGGTTGATTGGTTCAATTCTTGAATCGATCAACTTGCCTCCTGGTCGCTTGGTTGGGCTCTTGAAACGGTCGTCTGGTTCTCAGGTCCAAGTGGCATCTGGACTCCTCCAGTCGATTAGTTCATCCACCTATCATCTAGCCTCCTGGGTCCTCTAGTTGATCAGGTCGTCTCACAATCTGATCATTTTTCCTTTGTGTAGATTGTCATCTCACATCAAATGTAAATTAAAACTATCCTATTTCTTATTACAGTGTAAAAGGGAAACCTTGAGTTACATTTTAGGGGAATTAGGAAGAGGCGAATTAAATTATATTTGGAAGAAAGAGAAAGGATATGAATACAGACCAAGTAACAATAGGAATAAACAACCACAACCATGCACACACAGATCTAGGGTTAATGGCCATAACCATGCTTCACATCCACCATCAAAACTGACTGTAAGGTGGCACATATAAATTGAATATATATATGCATGCATATATATAGTTTGTGGAGTCGTATGTGAAATGTCATCTAGGGTTAATGGCCATAACCATGCTTCACATCCACCATCAAAACTGACTTTAAGGTGACACATGTAAATTGAATATATATATGCATACATATATATAGTTTGTGGAGTCGTATGTGAAATTTAATCAGATATGCACATTAATCATTTTAATCTACACATCATATGCAATAAAAGAATGAAAACTACATCCGATCATATCAATTTAAATCCCAGATACACTTTAAATTGATGGGGCTCTGATACCACTTTAGGGAAATCAGGTGCAAATATAGGCAACGAAAACAAAAATTTAAATGCTTGTCTCCCAAAACCATAAAAATTGCATCAACAAAAGTGTATCTAGGAAGGAAGGGTTTGCAAGGTTATACCTAGTTTTGGAGTGAGTCTAGTGAAATTACCCTTGCAGTAGCATTGTGTTTCTTCTTCTTCAGCCAGCAACACACTCCTTCTATAGTAGCAACACTCGAACAATCATCACAGATGACCTCCTCCATGGACAGTGGTTGATGTGTCCTCCTAGTGTCAGACAATGGCCTCCCATCTCAAGAGTAGTCCACATGGACCATCAGGAACTCCACGTTGCATTACCAGAGCCAACGAAAAGGAGTTGTGCTCTTCTGTCAGTGTACTAGTCATCAACATGCTCTCCCACAACTGATCCTCAGTTGTTCTCTCCCTGGCTATCCCTCCCGTTGATGGGTAGGACTTTATTGGGCTCTCTATTGGTTACAATAACCAAAGAGGACAACAATTGTTAGAGAAACTGATTCTAAATTGTGTCTTGGGAAGCCCCCAATACCCCTCTATTTATAGGAGGGGTTAGGGTCAGGGTTCCCAATCGATGTGGGAGTAGAAGGGTCTGCAATCATGAATCTTGTAGAATTTGTGCAGTGTGAACAATAATTTTGTATACCCAAATGGTCATATTGTGAGTGAGACAGTCTTCTCAATTAGAAGAACAATCATTTTGCAAGTTTCCTATTCTAAATCAAATTGGTATTCAATGCATGATTAATGATAAACATGATATCATCATCAACCCTTGTTCCAACTGAATTGGCAACTGAACCGGATGACCTGGGAAATGAATCAGTCATCTCACATAGTAAAACAGTCATTTCACATTGTAAGACAGTCATTTCACAAGTGAGATAGTCATTTCACTTGTCCAGTTCAGGAAAAGTTCAACCAATGTTGATTCCAATTGACCTGACACTCCAAATGATCGTCTCAACACTTGAACTGGACAATTTAGAGTCCATTCATTCAACTTTGAACCTCATATGTTTAATTGAATGCCTAAATACCTTTAGTATTCAATGTAAACATTATTCATGAATACACTCCTTTAATCCAAGTGTATCCTATGCTTGAGACCCTATAGGTCCAAAATTATGTTGGTAGTGAATGTCCATAATAAACTTATGACATCACAAGAAAGAGCGGTGCCTAATCACACATTATTGGTACCCAAGTAATTTGGAAAGATGGAGAACAACTTCAACCTAATATCCATGATTAGTTTTACCAAGATCGTATAGTTCCTTTGTCTCTGATATCCAGATTAAAATCAAGGCATGGAATCGTCATCCTCTCAATGTTCAATCCATGTTCCTTGAACTAGAGAAGACTGTATGAGATGCAATTGATCTCACATATCACAAATTGTGTCACATGAGTATGGCCATACATTTCCCAATCTCTCTTATCAAGAGGCCCTAGATATCAAACTCTTGTAGGAGGAACAAATCCCATCTACATCAGTCACACTCAATCCCCATGTGTCACAATGCACCAAATCATCATCTTTATGGCAATCCTTATTCAAGATTATGTTTGATGATGTCAAAGTACACGAACAACATGTGATGAATGTATAACTATCACAGTGAGAGATAATTTTGACTACCATTCCATGGTCTCCATGTATAACTATCACAGTGGGTCTGTCTGATACATTGTTCTCTAACATGTACCTATGTTCTTGACTTAATATCACATATCATGAATAATGAGACTCTATCATCAGTCAACACACACTCTAGTCTTATGTATTATTATTTTATATTTTATTTCCACACTAATATCCGACTTGGGACATAATAATAATGTATGTACTCTTATCATACATATGATATCATTGTTCATTTCCTCAACCTGAAGACATATGTCATCGAGTTACATTATTATTTAGACATGTACTTATGTCTGTGTCATCATCTCATGACTGAGACAAACATAATATATGAAATTACCCTTTTATTATTATCAAATCAGGTATCTAATTCCACATTGCAATCATCATATGATTGGCTCTCTGGGCATATATACCAACAACTATAGCCCTGATCCTCAAGCAATGGCTCAAGGTGGAGAAGATAGGGATGAGGTGACAATGATGTAGCATACTTTTATGGAGACAAAAGAAAAATATAATATGGACATGATATCTTCATCTTCCAGTAAGGACCTAATGAGATCCTATGAGTTGGTAAAGAAGCTTGGTGGGACTGAATTTTCTAGAAAAAAAAACCTTATAGTGGTATATGTATGGGTCAGATAGTCAGAAATGGTTTTCCACCTTATGGAGTTATTATAGGAGAAGCAGATAAACCAGGATGTCTATCTACTTAAAGGATATGTTGATGTTGTTGGTATGTATGCCCAAAGAGCCAATCATATGATGATTGTACTAGGACATCTTGTACTTGATTTGATAATAACAAAGATTATTATGTCTACTATGTTTGTCTCAGTCATGAGATGATGATACAAACATGGTATATGTCTAAAAGTGATGTTACTTGATGATATATGCCTTCAAGTTGAGGACTTTAACAATGAGATCATACGTATTCTAAGAGTATATACATTCTTTTTATGTTCCT
Organism: Alisma plantago-aquatica; assembly: GCA_963693085.1. NCBI lineage: Eukaryota > Viridiplantae > Streptophyta > Magnoliopsida > Alismatales > Alismataceae > Alisma > Alisma plantago-aquatica. The sequence continues at coordinate 410,063,305 of OY856415.1, read as the reverse complement.
AGTTAGATATTATTGTGAAACAATATAGAAAACAATAATACATACGACTAGAATGTGTTTTATCTGATGAAAAATCTCATTTGTCATGATATATGATATCAAGACAAACACATAGGTACTTATTAGAGAACATTGTACTAGATAGATCCACCATGAGAGTGATACATGGAAATCATTGAATGGTAGTCAGTTGGAGCTCTCATAGTGATAGTGGTGATTGTGGTTCTTAGACTTGAAGTCAGTACACTCATCACATGTCGTTCGATGTACTTTGACACTATCCAACGTGACCCTGAATAAGGGTTACTATAAAGTTGGTGCTAAAATACATTATGACAGATAGGGGTTGTCTGTGAGTGTTGTAGATGGGTTTTGTCCCTCTTGTCAGAGTTGATATCTTGACTCCTTGTTAAGTGAGACTGAGAAATGTATGGCCATACTCATGTAAATCAATATGTGACATGTGAGCTCACATGCATCTCAGATAGTTTAATCTAGTTGAAGGAACATAGTTTGGATATTAAGAGGATGATGATTCCATGCCTTGAGTTCATCTGGATTTTAGTGACAAAGGAACTATACGATCACGATAACACACATAACATGTGTAGGTTGAAGTTGTTCTCCAACTTTCCAATTACTTGGGTAGCAATGATGTGTTTCTAGATATTGCTAATTATTTTTGATGTCATAATTTATTTATGAAGATTCACTGCCAATGTAATTTGGGACCTATAGGGTCACACTTATAGAGTGCACCTAGAATAGGAGTTTACCCATGGATAAGGTTTAAATTGGTTAGTAAATTGTTCAAGATATCAACTTAAATAGCACTGGATAAAAGTTGGCTGACTAGAGTGTCTAATCGATCAACTGGGAAGACCATGCAATCGATTAGAGTGTCCAATCAACCTACTACAAACTATAATTGATTGTCTGAATGATTAGTAGGATTGGATCAATGAATTGATTCTTACATCATGATGTGTATTAATCACCGCATTAAAAGCCACTACTTATTCAAATAAGAAAAATAGCCAACTGACCGACTAGAGTGTCCAATCAACCAAATGGCATGCCAGTCGACCAATGGGAGTCTAGTCGACTAACTGGTGTTTCAAAACAACTAGAAATTAATGAAATATATCCCATCGTGTCACAAGGTTTGTGGAAACCCGAACCCATCCACTTGTACATAATGTGGGTAGGCCAAGGATCTCAGTAAAGACACCCCTCACCTCGATGTTGTAGTAACGTGAGAGTCAGAGACATCTTACCCACAAAAGGGAGAGATAGCCAAAGGGCAGGAGAGTCAACGTGAACATGTTGACAACACGAAAGGGAAAACTCCTTCATGTTAGTTCTAGAAGAACGATGTAGAGTTCCAAATGGTCCATGTAGACTATGTACAGGCATGGATGTTGTCACCATCATGCTAGGAGGATGCCGTCAACCACCATCTGTGGTTCTACACCAGGAGGCCACCGCTGACTACTGTCTTGGTGTTGTTTGAGAAAGAAACACAATGTTGTAAGGATTATCACTAGACTTGCTCCAGGACCAAGTATATGCCTTGCACTTTCCTTCCCATACACAGTTGTTGACATGATCCACTACTTTTTGGAATGGCAATTTTTTTTTGTTTTTGTTCCATCTTTTTCGTGATATTTCCCTATAGTAGTATCAGATCCGCTTCAATTTACTATGTTTTTGGATTTAATCTGTATGATTAGCTTTTTGTTTTATCATTTATATTATTATATGCAATGTTAATATTTAAATGATTAGTGTGTGTATCTGATTAAATACCATGTATGCTAGGGAATGTCCCATAGATCCTATATATGTGATATGATATATGTGCAATTTATATGTGTCATCCCCATTATCCTAAAATCATTTTTATGGTGGATGTAAGCATGGTTATGATCAATACCCCTATATGTGTGTGCATGGTTGAATTGTTTATTTCCTACCTTATAGTTCAATTTGCATACTGAGCCTTTCTCTCTTCTCCATATGTAAGTTAATGCTTTCCTCTCTATATTACCCTAAAATGTAACTTGAGTTTTCACCTTTTATAACTTAATACATAATAGGATAGACTTAATTTCTATTTAGGATAAAGAGAACACGTTCTTCACTAGAAGAGTTGATCGACTGGGGAGTTGAGTCAATCGACCGCAGGACTGAAGAGGATAAAAATCAAACAAGCAAATCAATTTATTAGAGGCCCAATTTACCAAATGGATGAGTGCAAATAGGAGCTTCAGCTAAGAGCCAATCAAACGATTGCGAGAATCCAATTGACTGAAAGGCAGACAAAGTGATCAATTGGAAGAGTCCAATTGACGAACTGGTTTGTTTCTAGCATAATAATTTTTTCGTCAAAGGTTGTAACATGTGATGTTTGGCCTTAGGTGGATAGCAATCTTTTGTGGCGCTAAAGAATTGCATTAGTGTGGCCATAACCATCGCTAGTATGTTATTGTTGCATATTTATTTAGTAAATATAGTAATATCTTATACATACTATAAAGTATGTGGTAATTGTATATGTATATGTATTTATATATAAATAAAATCTTCAATCAAATATTAAGTCTTAGATGCTTTTCATAAGCAGCACACATAAAAATCTTGATCGACCAAGCATGGGCACGCCAAGTGTTGTGCATCATCTATCTCGTGAAATGTGATGGTGGTTGTGTTGGCTTAGTGTCAGGATTAACTAGGTACCTTAATGAGATAAAGTGCCTAGAAGCATACATATGGAGTATGAGAGGATTTATGCATACTATATATCCAAGAATTGCATAATATGCATTTGGTAAATGTTTCCTACCTTAATAATTGGTTATGGACGTCGTCATTGGATGGGTAGTAACTTAATTATTATGGATCTTAGTTCACTACAAGGTTGTATGCTGCAATAGTGGGTGAGATAACTAATTAAAGGCCTTATTAATATGGTGAATATTTTCAAATCAAATCAAAAGGTGTTTTAACAACTCAAATTATCTATTATACAAATAGATGGAAAACAACAACAACTTTTCATTGCATCAATCCTTAAGAAGGACATAGTAAATAGAAATAACGTTGATGACTGGTTTAGGACCATGAGAAACGTTCTCACTCATGAGTGGATTCTCTATATCATTGAAACACTAGTACCAGAGGAACCCGCTCACAATGCACCTTAGGCTAAAATGGATGCTTACGTGAAGCATACCAATGATGTGTAGAGATGAAAGACCTCATGCTAGGTTGTATGAATCATGAGTTGCATAAATAGCATGAAAACATGGACATTCTATAGATGGTAACACATCTTAAGAATCATGCAAAGCAAGAAAGGTATAATGTTTTGAAGGCGATGTTTGAGTAAAAATTGACAGAGGGTGATCTAGTCGGGCACCATGTGCTCAAGATAATTGGGCATTTGGAAAATGTAGAAAGATTGGGATTTCCTTTAGACTAAGAGTTGGCCACATATATGATTCTACGATTGTCTCCTAAATCATATCACTAGTTTATGAAATGTTATCACCTAAACAACTTGTCTAAGCCATTGTTTGAATTGCTTGGAATGTTGAAACAAGAATGAAGAAGGACAAACCCAAATATGTGATGATGATCAACTAAAGGGAGTCCAAGGGTGAAGGCAAAGCCAATAAAAATTATGAGGCTAATCTGAACCAAATCCTTCTACACTCAAGATAAGGATAAGGAAAAGTGTAAAAGAAATTTGTCCTTTTCACTTAAAGGAACTCATGAAGAAGAAGTAGGGGATAGAGGTTTACACTTCATGTATATACGTTATTATGATAAATATATTTGCTTCATCATTTTTTGGTATTTTATATCGGATGAGGATCTCAGAAATACTATGATGTGTAGGATATGAAAAGAAGTTAGCAAGACAAAGTGAAACTATGCATAGCAAGAGCTATTACCACTACAGTTGGAACACATTTTTTTTAGCGAAGTCAGAGGGTTTTTTATTCATCTCGCCCCTCTCATCGCAAGCTAAAACATTGTTAACATTACAATTAAAACTATTGTTAATGGAATTAAACTTGGTAGTACTACTACCTTTACATGATCTTGGTTTATTAAATGAACTAATATATTAGGTGGCAATCTATAGACATAAACTCCTCGTGTTTTTTGGTGTGTTTTGGCAAGCGTATCCGCTGCCATATTCCCCTCTCTCGAGATGTTCCTATAGGACCAAGTTGGTTTCCATCTATGTTTGACATTGGATAACCACTTACCCATCTTAGGGTAGTCTCTTCCATCACCTTCGATTGCGTCTTTTTCTAGTTTTGAGTCAATTTCGAAGACGACTGTTCCACAGTTCAGGGATTGACCAACTTCGATTGCTAACTCGATGGCTTGTATGTCAGCTTCAAGGACGCAACTAGCCTTCACAATTTTGTCCCATCCACCTATCCAGTTTTCTTTGTGATCTCCACAGATAACAACAATTGTGGATGGTTTGTATTTACTGCTAAAGGTAGCGTCTGAGTTCATCTTCAAATAGCCAGGCCCTGGTTTCTCCCATTTCGTGTTTGTCCGCTTACCAATAACATTGACGCTCTCATCTTTTACCCATGATTGAACATTGATAGTACATTCTTTGTTGATGAGGAAGCTCAAGTAAGTGTGAGGCTGATGAATTCCTTCGAACACCTATAAGTTTCTACAGTGCCAGATTTTCCAGCAACCTATCATGAATTTGCAACTGTCTTCTTTATTATGAGCCAAGCTTTCGCTTAACCACTCCCAAGTATCCCCAGGCCTTAAGAATCTATCCCATATACATCTGTCAAGGAGATCCTTCCATGTCTCTGAGGCCTTCGGGCAATCTCTAAGGGCATGCATGGACATTTCATTGAGTGCACAACAAATAGGAAATGATGCATCCATAGTCGGTTGGCATGCAACTCTTCTGCTGTTGGTTAAGATGGCATTATGACCCACAAGCCATAAAAAATACCTCACCTTCATAGCTACTTTGGCCTTCCAGATAAGATCCCACTTGCCTGGGACTCATATTTCCTTCTCTTTCCGCATGATATCGTAGGCACTTCTGGTGGTAAAATTTCATGTGTCCGTATGCCTCCAAGCAAGAACGTCCTTGTTCTCCTCAATATATGGGACTTGCATTTTCAGAATCTTCTAAGTGATTTCGTGAGGTACCCAATCATTCAAGAAGCTATAGTCCCAGTTATTGGACAAGTTGATGAGGCTCACCACTTTTAAATCTTGTAGATCTTCTAGGATGGGTTTGATAGTATATTCCGCTAGTGTTCTGTCTGTGCACCACCACTTATCTATCCAGGCATTGATTCTATGGCCACTGATAGGGATGAAAAAGGAATTCTCTTCTATAAAATGTTTGCAGTGTAAAACTGCATGTCCTAGTCTGGACACTATCATGTTATTACCCTCTTTATACTTTGCATACTTGGTTAGTAGGTTGTTATTCCAGTTAGAGTTTCTGCCTACATCAATTTCCCATGCATGTTTCGTAATAAGAGAAGCATTGAGTTATCGCATCATTTTTAGGTCCAATCCACCATGTTCCTTTCTGCACGTCATCTTGTTCTAGGCCACTAGAGATAACATATGAGTTTTTTGATTTCCTCCCCAAATGAAGGACCTTATACTGTTGTCGATACGGTCACACACCTTCATGGGGAAAATAGTAGTTTGCATTACGTAACTAGGGATGGCAGTTAGAGTTGCTTTGGCTAGACAAACCCTTCCCTCCAGACTGAGGCTTCTAGCAAACCATGAGTTAATAGCTGATGTTACTCTATCAATAGTGTTATTGTAATTGTCACGAATCGTTCAAACAAAATGTCATTAACTAAGAGGAAGCGATCATTAACAATGGATTACTGAAAATCACTAAAAATTAAAACCATTTACAAAGAGATCAAAACACAGGAAAACTCTTTTATCAAGAACCAATGTATTTTATTTACATCCTGGTTCATAAGTACATATCCTCTACCATCCCTTCTCGAGGATTACAAGCATCAACTGCTCTATTAAAACTTTACACAGGCAACATAAGAACCTCGAGGCATCAAACCAAAATCTCAGATTGATTCATTAAAAGTACTAACTCTGAGGACCTGAGAGTACAGAGATGACACATAGGACTCTCTATACAAAATATGACAGCTAGTGTCTCCACCTGGAATATCACTGTTGTCCCTGTTGTTGCTGCTGCTGCTATTCTTCCCCTACTATAGGGTTTCTGCCTCTTCTTCTGTGTCTACCTAAAAAGTGTTGGTGACCAATGGAGTGAGACCCATTCCTAGTGAGAGATATAACTCTTCACCAAAAACATTATTATTGCAGTTTAATAGAATAAAACTGAGCTGAGGAATCATATATATTCAACAACAGATAAATTAATGTCTAAATAGATTAGAGCAATATTCTTATTCAAATTATTTCATCTATAACTTGATAAAGCAGCATGTCACTTATCCAATAATGAATTGAAGAACATGTATATCATTTATCCATCTAGGATATGCTAAGCAAGGTATCATCAACCAATGATTCTCGTATTTCAACCTTAAGCAAATACGCTACACGACTGATTACATTTTTCAATCATACTTAAGCCCTGAGGAGATGAGGTATACCGCTCATACTCCAACCGACCATTGCAAAGTCGAAATCACTACCATACATAGATCAAGGAAGAGCCAGATTTCCATGACCTCATCCTCCTCAGTCAGTGTGAGTACAAAATGCAGGACATCTTGTTTCTCTGCTAAATAGCTTTCCAGGGTATACTGGCAACTTCTCTATAGAGTTATAGTGGTGGCTGTACTCTCTTTGCAATCGAGAGATTTCATGTTTATCTCACATCGATCCAGCATTAACATTATCGGGAGATTCGTGATACATCCATCCCGGCACATATAATGAAGGATTGAGAGATTTAATGTTTATCTCACATCAGTCCCACATTAGGGCATAAGGATATTCACACCCATAACCCCCACATACTCAACAATATGCCCTCCAGAAGATCCTGTGGGAAAACCTGTTTCACCATCACCAACTACTGACGATGATGGATCTATAGCCAGGGATCTACATGATAAGATTTCACTTGATTAATTAAGTACATTACCATATTCTTGTAGCATCAGTCAAGTTTTCAAACATAAATTATTATAACAAATGCTGCACAGAATGTGTAATACTTCTATCAAGTACTTTTCGAAGCTTTATAAAACATTGGGATCTCAATCCCTTATCACATCATGGGTATTCTCATCCCTTAACATCTCATCATCATGATTACAGAATATGGGTATTTAAAACCCTCAGTTCATCAAAGAACACTTGCTACCACTTATCAGGTAACCAATACCTTCAGGTCATCTGACCAAGGTAAACATGATACTTGTTAGACAAGCATCTCATATGGCTCTCAAGCCCATTTAATCTCTTGTTACCTCTTACTAGGAAACAAAGCATATTATGACTCACAAGGCCCATAAAACAATTTCAATAATAAAACATCATAGCTCATACCTGGCTATGCCCAACATCTCATGATACCTGCATGGTTAGTACTCATGATAACAGTTATATCAATTACATATAAACACTATGCAATGTAAGGGTAGCATCACTATTCCCTCATTAGGGTTAGGGTTTCCAAATTCATGTCAATTAGGGATACTCATCCCATTAACCAAAATTAGGGTTATGGTTTATCATCATATTGCCCAAGATTAGGGTTTCATGCATTATAACCCAAAATTAGGGTTTCACATACCTTCACCCTATATTAGGGTTAGGGTTTCATATTAGGGCTTCATATAGCATTACATAGCATCACCCTGGATTAGAGTTTCACATCACATCACTACATTAGGGTTTCACATGGCATCACACTAGATTAGGGTTTCACACATCATTATCTTGAATTAAGGTTCCTTATAACTTTTCCCCAAATTAGGGTTTCATGTAACTTTACCCGAAATTAGGGTTTCATGAAGCATCCTCTTAAATTAGGACTTTTCATTATATTACCCTAAATTTGGGATTTCTCATATCATCACCCTAGATTAGGGTTACACCATTACCCTAGATTAGGGTTTCACCTAGCATTGCCCTAAATTATGGTTAGGGCTCATCAACCTTCTCAATTAGGGTTTCATGATCTCTTTATCAAGGATCATACCCTACTTACATATTTTATTCATGTGGAAAGTGTTGAGGCTTAACCACTACATGATTATTATACATGTATGAATTCCTCTCTCTCTCTCATCCTCTCTAGGATGTGGATTACTTCAAACTTGATTATATTAGGTCAACCCTTCATTCAAGTACATACATTTAGGGTTAGCATGGTGTATTGAGATATTGCTTCCATGAGCATCAAAGGTTTACTCCTCTAAGGGTACTAATCACCCTAGTACCTTAAAAGTTCAACCATTTTGATTATCTTTGATAAACATCATTAATAATCATGGGGTTAATTGATCTTTCATCATATTAGGTCTTCAAACGGTTTTGGTTGCATTGAACCTCCAAACGGTTTTGACCCCTCAACCTCCATATAGTTTTGAAACTGGTTGCCCTCTAAATGGTTTTGAAACCATTTGGGCATCTAGGGTTGAGACCGTTTGGGCACTTAACCCTTGAAACTGTTTGATCACATGTACATTGAAACCGATTGGACCCATCAACATTTGAAACCGACTGGATAAATCAATCTTGAAACTGATTGGACCTCCAAATAGTTTGAGACTGTTTGATCTCAAAAGGTTTGAGGACCATTTGATTCCAAACGGTTTCAAGACCGTTTGGACTCAAACGGTCTCAAGACCGTTTGGTCCAAACTACCTTGAAACCGAAAGGATCATATATGGTTTCCTTCAACCAATCAATTAGGGTTTGCTTCATTGAATCCTTCATCAATTGGACCATTGAGAGTACATCAAATTATAACTCTTGGATCTCCAACCATACATCACAACCCTTGACCTCCAAACGGTCTTTGAGACCGTTAGGATCATCAACCATGAAATTGATTCAATTCAATTAGGGTTTCAACACTTCAACCCGATTAGAGTTTGTAATTAGTGGATTATCCATCACTGAACCTATTATAAGTCAATCAACTAAAACCATTGGATCAACATCCAACTACATCAGCAAGTATCTCCAAACGTTCTTGAGATCGTTTGCACCCAACCGGTCTTGAGACCGTTTGGTTTCAATCGGTCTTGAGACCGATTGGTCTCAAGTTGAAACCGTTAGGACCTGATATTTCTTGAGGTGTGTGCTAAGATGACATCATCATCTTCAAGCTATAAACCTTAGAAATTTTCTGTGATCTTTGTGATTATTTCAACAATTAATCAAAAGGAAATTCGGGAAGGAAAAAGGAATCAACATATGATGAAGAAATGAAATCAATAATGATATTTAAGGGTTCAAGTTATATAACCCGCCTTAAAAGTTGAATCCAAGCTTCAAGATTCACGTATTTAATGGTGAATGAAGCTTTCTCAACTTCCCAAGGTCCGTCCTCAAGTCTTTGAGTGAAAAGAATGGCTAAAGTTGAAGATTGAATGGAGAAAAGAAGAAAATAAGCATTGAATTTCGATTTCCACCATGAAATCAAGGTTGAAGATGATTAAGGAGCTCACCTACAGGTTGAGGTTTGTCCTCATGTTTCTCCTAATATCCCTTGTGCTCGGCCAAAGCAAGGAAAGAAAGAAGAGTCAAAAAAGCCTTTCATGTGGGTGAAAGAATGGAGTGTATATAAGGGAAATTTAAGAGAGAGAAAGTGTTATAAAAATCCTTCAATTCCCTAAATTGGTGCCACTTATCCCGCTCACTTCCTTGCATACGAAGCCATAATCCTCCCCTTTGAATTCCTCTTCTTTATCCATGAATTAAAAGAAAGCAATTAAGCACCTAAACCAATTTAATTATAATATCCAAAATTTAGTGGATATTACTTTTTCTTTAACTAATGTGAGTGGGCTCTCCACTCACTTTAGATATTTCGGTGCCATTGCAAGGCACAAGGACGTCCATACTTATATAATAAATTCAACCATCACATTTTTGGTTGAAGTTCACTTCCATTAATATATTTATTTTTGCATTAAATTGAATTAGGGTTTCAATTATGCTTAACTCATGATTATTTTAATATCAAGATTCTCTCTCCCATAAAGAGATTCAAATGAGATTCCCCTCTGATTTTCTTGTCTCTAATTGATACCAAGAAACATTAGGGACTCTTTAGAAGTGGTATTTTGCATATTGAACCCTAGGTTTTGGGTAAATGGCACATTACACCAAAAGTAGGTTTTAATGCACAAACATTGCTTAATAAGCTCTTTCTTGGTGCTCAAGCTTGTGGAAGCCATACCTCAGCATCATTCTCATTATTAGGATGCTTCAACACTTGAGGAACATTTTATCATGTAATATTTGCAATTTAACCCCTCAACTTGGGTAATTTGCACTTTAGTCCAAAACGGGCAAAACATTATTTTCAACATTATTCAAAAAGGACTAAAATTGAAACATAAGTTCTTCTTGAGCCTTAATTACTTTTCAAAAGATAAGAGCAAGCATATAATTATCTTTCTTAATCAAAACATCTAGGATTAAAGCATAACCCAGGTTAGGGATGTTACAGTAAGTGTCAATTCTGACTTTTCCATGAATGAGGGGAACCCCTAGGTATTTACCCAGGTTTTCTGTCATAGTGAAGCCACTAATCCTTCCTATAGACTTTTGAATTTTGTTTGGAATGCTCTTTGAGAAATAAATAGATGACTTATTTACTGAGATGGCCTATCCCGAGACCCTACCAAACCTCTCAAAACATTTGAGGATGGTTTTGATTTCTTTTACCTCTTCCTTTCCAAACAAAAGCATGTCATATACAAAGAATAGGTGGGAGATGCTCGAACCATTTTTGTATAGCTTGTACGGATGTCATTTCTTTTCTAAAACTAGACTTTCAATTGATTGACACAAACTTTCCAAACAATGGAAAATGAGATAGGGGGAGAGGGGGTCACCCTGCCTCAGACCCCTCGTGGCTTTAAACGAGCCTACAGATTTGCCATTCTATAGAATAGAGACTTCCCCTCCAGAGATAGAGTTTAGAATATAGTTCCTGATATTGCAAGGGATGTTCACCTTCTCAAGCGTGTCCAGGATAAACAGCCAGGTCATCTTGTCATATGCTTTTGAAAGGTCAATCTTTATTGCCATCATCTTCTTTGATGATTTGCTCCTCATAATAATATATATGATTTCCTGAGCGATAATGACGTTATCTGATATTCTTCTTCCCGGAACAAATGCACTCTGTGCCGGGGAGATCCATTTGGACAAATAGCCCTTAATCCTCTCCAAAATTATTTTAGATGTGAGTTTCAGGATAATGTTATTTAGAGAAATAGGCCTATAATGTTCACACATCTCCGACTTGGACTTCTTGGGGATGAGAACCATACTAGCATTGCACAGTCTTTTATCAAGAGGACCTCCTTGCAAAGTATTGTTAATTGTAGATAGAAGTCAATATTTAACTGCACGCCAATTTTTTAAAATGAAGCTTCCATCCACTCCATCCAGGCTAGGGGCTTTGTGAGGATTGGATTTTGCGAGGATTTTGTGGATGTCATTCAACGTAGGTGCCATCCCTATAGCTCATTGTTCCGTGTCCTCCATGCTGCTAAAGACTCCCATGAACTTCTTGATCTCATCTTTATTCTGTTGTACTGGTTCAGTGAATAAATTCTTGAGGTGCTCAAACACTAACTTGCTCACTGCCTCAATGTCTGTTATCTAGCTACCGTTCGCATCCTTTAGGGTGGTGAATGTGTTTTGTCTACATCGCTGCATGACGTAGGAATTATAAAATTTGGTGTTTGAGTCACCTGTAGTGAGCCAGTTAATGTGACTCCTTTTCTTAAGATCATCCTCTTCACTCTTTAAGATTTCATTATATTGAGTTTCCATGCTAGCTATCATGTTCACTGTAGTATCATCATAATTATCTGCCAGATTCTACTGCAGCATATCGAGGTTGTTGAGTATTCTCTTCTTCTTCCGTGTAATATGTTTGTAATGATTAGAAGCCCATTTTTTGATTGCACTCTTTGTGAGCTCGAGTCCATCATGGAAGTCCAATTCCTGTGTCCAACAATTCATAATGAGGTTCTAGAAATTTGTGGCTTTGGACCACGATTCTTGTATAAAGAACCTCAACGGGTTATGGGGCCTCATGGTATTCCTTATGAAGATAGGGTTGTGGTGAGAGCAGGCTCTAGGAAGGTGTTCTACCACAAAGTGAGGGTAGGCGTGAATGAATTCTGTGTTAGCCACACCCTATCTAGCCGTTCTTGTAGAGCGCCATGTATATAAGTGAATTTGGGTCCACTGAAGCCAAGGTCGGATAAGCCAGCTTCTGGGAGAGTATTGTTAAATTAGGCAGCCTCATTGAAATTGTAGTGTTTGCCTCCTGACTTCTCTTATGGAATTATAGTGGTATTTCAGTCACCTACAACTGCCCACGACAGCTTGAAGGATTTTCTAATCTCAAAGAGGTGCTTCCAAAGCCATTTCTGCACATTAATATGAGGATTAGCGTAAACAAAAGTGATAAGGACAACACTATTCACTCGGCATGTGATGAATTGATGGTGGCAGTTTATTATCTAGACATCACATTGACCATCTTGCCAGCAAATCCATATACCGCCCAAGAAGCCCCAAGCTTCACACCTGAAGGATTTGTTGAATCCCAAACCTTTTATGGTTTTGACTGCATCCTCTCCACTGATTCTAGGTATATATAATATTCCCACTTTTTGGGTTTCTTCTGGGAGATTATATCTCTGAGGACACGACAAGTATCATCATTGTCAATTCCTCTCGTGTTCCAACAGATCGTATCTATCATTAAATATAGAAAAGAAGAGAACAGATTGTGGTCCTGCGACAGATACACTCTATGCCACCATGGCCTTTTCTGTATCTTTATCTTCTTTAGCAACTGCGTCCCCTTCGATCTCCTGGTGTAAACGTGGGCTCTTCCACCTTTCCTCATAAGGAGGTTTGGGTCTGTTTGTCTTCATTTTCGGCCCCGAACCTTTTAATTTTCTTCCTGGGGATATACGAGTCGGGATCACATTGGGGTCGAGATCAGTAAAAGGATTTGGATCCTCCATTATAGTTTCTGCTTTGTTTTTCCTGTTTACCTCTTCATCGTCTATTGTTTTAGTAATATCTTTCATTCCTACTTCATCATTCTCATCCGTATTCACTTCCTTGGAGCTTTCCGCCTCCCAAGTTACTACATTAGAGACTTCAATATTGTCCACATTAATCACCTCATCGACCTTGGGGTTCACCACTACATGGTCTTTGTTTTCCTTTGTTTTGGTGGCCTTCGCTTTGTTTATGTCCTTCAAGACTTCTCTCTTATCATCCGTTGATTCCACTATCTTCTTTTTCCACGTCTTTTCCAGTTTAGTCGTCTTTGCAGTAGTGTCCTTTTCAACTGTAGTCTCTTCATCCTCTTTGTTTTCAGCCAAATCCATTAGTTTAGCAAACTTATTTTGACCATTGGATCCACTGCTAGTCTCTGCATCCTGTTGTTTTTTCCTCGTTCTCTGTACAGTTGTCTTTCTACACTGTGTCTGCCATTTAGAGCCATTATTCTCTCTTTGGGTGTCAGTACTATGTCCTTGTTCCTTGCTGTGGTGATCCTGGTCCTCTTTGTGACTAGTTGTTGTTGTATTGGACGGACATTTACCAACTAGATGTCCTAGCTTCCCACAGAAGTCACAGGAGTCAGGGAAAACTTCATATTTGATGTGATAGATCTCATTATTGATGCATATAGTATTGATAAGTGGTTTTTAGGTATCGATTTCAATTGTGAGTCTAGCAAACTTGCTTCTGGATCTGGCCATAGTGTGAGCATATACTTTGATGAGGCTACCTAAGGCCAGACCTATGTAGTCGAACATGGTGGACACATAAAGATGAAGCGGTAAATCCAAGATCCTTACCCAAGTGACAAGAAATCTCAGTAGATCCACTATTGGTCTGAAAGTGGGGTCCATTTGCCAAACGACTAAGCATTTTCCAAAGAGCTTCCATGGGCCACCAAACAATGCAATATCAAAATCACACCTGCATGAGAATTGCACTACATAGTGTCCCAGATCAACTTCGTAGACATTGTATCAACCTACAGGGTTCCACAGAGTTTTTATCCGATCTCACATAGTCATGTAGCCCACGTTTGACCCTATAAGTCTAGTAACCATCATGTATTTCCACGGTCTTTCTAAGTCCTCCTCGTCGTCTGGGTTTATTTCCAACATTGGGTGTCCATTTGCTACCTTCAGGGTGACGTTTGTGGTGGCTAGTCTGTTCTCGAACAGGCTCTCTAGGAAACAGTCAGATTCAGAGTATTGGTCTTCTCCATAAGTGGAACTACCTGTAGCTGTTGTTTTGTGACTTTCTTAGTCATGATTCCTCTCCTTGCCGACATCTTCTCCTGTGGAGCTCAGAATACCCCATCCATGCACTTCATTTGCAGGCTTGACATTGTTGTTATGTAGAGGAGGGGAAGGATCAGCGTGAGATCCACCTCAGTTCTTCACATCAACCTATTTTCCATAATTGTCTTTTCGATTGTTGCCCCTCATCCCGGCGTACTGGAACTCGAAACAGACGCTCAATATGGATACCTTGATGCCTTCGCGTGATCTCCCCTCGGTTCTATAGGGATGTCATGTCCTCTCAGTGGACTTCCATCTGTATCCATATATGGCAGATGGTTTCCTGCTTGATCATGTTCCCCGAAGCCCCCCTTTTCCCCTTCCAACACCTTCCCCTTGAAGTTTTTGTCTCCATCTCCCCTTCGTCCTCTGAAGTCACCAGAGCCCCAAGAAACCTTAGCCGCCACCATTATTGAACACATTATTTATCTTAGCCCAGTGGACATGTAATAGAATTAGTAAATTTCTATTATGCACCTTTCATTAATAGAAACATCATATATGTATCTTGTTTGGACAAGAGTGGATTCAAATTTCATATAATGAATGATGATGTTCTATTTTAAAGTTAAGAAAATTTATGGAAGTGCCCCAATGTCTCATAGTTTACACTCCTTAGTGCTAGAGACAAGTATGTCTGAGGTAAATACTAAAAGACTAGATGAATTATATAGAACACACCTAAGGCATTGTCATCTAGGGAACATAAATAAGAAATGCATTTCTAGACTCCATAAAGATGATTATCTAGACTCTTTTGGTCTTGAAGCTATAAAGGCATGGAGTCTTGTCTGTTTAGAAAGATGACAAAATCTCCTTTCACTGGAAAGAGTCAGAAAGTGAGTGGTCTATTAGGGTTCGTACATAGTGATGTATGTAGACATTTTTGAACAAATAATAGATGTGGTTATCAATACTTCATCAAACTTATTAATTATTGCATTAGATATGATTATGTGTATTTAACACAAGTTTGAATCCCTTCAAAAGTTCAAGGGGTTCATGAATGAAGTATAAAACCAACTTGATAAAAGTTTCAAAAACTTCAATATAATCGATGTGGAGAATACTTAAACTAAGCATTTGAGGACTTTCTACAAGGCTGTGATATTGTATCACAATGGACTTCACCTAAAACATAATCATTTAACAGAAAGAAGAAATTACACCCTATTGGTCATGGTGAGATCAATGATGAGTCTAGCTGATCTTCCAACTTCCTTTTGGGCACATGCTTCACACAAATCCATTACCGTCTAAATCTATACAAAAGAAACCAAATGAGATATGGAATGAGAAGAATCCCAACATGTCTTTTATAAAGATTTGAGAATGTAAAACTTATGAGGAAAAATAGTTTCTTGAAAAGCTTGGTCCCAAATTAGATAAATGTTATTTTGTTTGATATCCTATGGAAATCAAAGGATACTAATTTTATATTACATCTGACAACAAAGTATTTGTTTCCAGGATGTCTATATTCTTAATAGGGAATTTATTCTCAATGGAATCAGTGGGATAAAAGTAGAACTCAAAAAGTTCAAGACCAACAAGAAAACATTGAACCTATAGAGGTACAGTAGAAACAAGGAGAATAAAAAATTATTGTTGAATCAAAAGTTCCTCATGTAATACTAGGACCTCATAAATCTAGTAGGACACGCCTTAAGCCTAGAATATTTGTATATCTTGTGACTCAATAAGGCAATAAGTTGGTCATATATGATGAGCCAACAAACTACCTAGAATCTACTAAGGGACTAAAATCTGAGAAATGTCTTGAGGTCATTTGATCTAAGATGGACTTCATGTACACTAACAAGGTATGACTCTAGTGGATCCACCTGAAGGGGTAAAATGCATAGGGTGCAAGTGGGTCTTCAAGAAGAAGACCAATATGGATGGTAGTGTACAAACCTATAAGGTCAGATTGATTTCAAAGGGTTTCAAACAAGTTCAAGGTGTTGAACATGAAGAAATCTTTTCACCAGTTGCCATGGTTAAACCCATCAGGATCATACTTACCATCACAACTTATTATGATGATGAGATTTGGCATATGGATGTTTCAACCACATTCCTTAATGGGAATATTATGAGGATGTGTATATTCCATAGCATGGAGGTTTTATAAATCTATATAATGCAAATAAAATTTGTAAGATGCAATGGTCAATCTATTTATTGAAGTAAGCATCTCAGAGCTAGAATCTTCAATTTGATAAGCCAGACAATGAGTTTGACTTTAGTCAAAATGAAGATGAAACTTGTGTATACAAAAGGTTAGTGGAAGCATTTATGTATTTCATATATTGATGGGAATGACATCCTTATCCTACAAATGTTAAAAAATCTAACTGGGAAATTGCCTTATCTCTGAAGGATTTAGGTGAAGCATCCTATGTCTTAGGAATTAAGATCGATAGAGATAGATCTAGAAAGCTTCTTAGCCTACACCAGAATACATACATTGATAAGGTGCTGAAGAGTTACAACATACATGAATGAAAGAAAAGAAATTTGTCCATGTCTCATGAAAGTAGTCTCTCTAGAGCTCAGTGTCCCAGTTCTTGTAAAGAATGAGAACACATGAGTAAGATTTCATATGCATCCTGTATTGGATCTAATATGTATGCAATATTATGTACTTGTCATATTCTCTCGTATGTTATGGACATGATGAGTAGATATCAATCAGATCTCAGTGAAGGTCACTAGAATGTCGTAAATAACATCCTTAAATACTTGAGAAGCACTAAGGAGTAGTTCATTGATATGCGTCGCTTAATACACCAATCACTAAGATAGTTAATCCTAGAGTTTAATCCTTTTAACTCTCCGGTTAAGGCTAGTATAGAAGGGTTGAATCCCAAAGGACAACTTTTGAAGATTGTTTCTTAAAAACCCAATTATTTGAAGAACTTATTTTATTTGTTTTTGGTATTTTCAGATTTAGAACGGAAAGTAAAATCGGTTTGGGTGATGAATTGTTACACTAAGGAAGGAAATTGCTGAAATTAAATTAGCACTAAACAAGAATTTTATTTGCCCTACAAAAGGTAAACAAAGATTGTTATTAGCACAAGAAACTATTACAAATTGAAAGACTAAAAATTAAAGCAAACAAAAATGGTCGGTGATTGAAATCAAAGGGAGAGAATCGAGGCTTTAGGGGTTTTCACCTCCTTAGCCATGGCAAGAAACGAATTAACAATTAATCGACAAATAGGCAACGGCATGTGAATCACAAAAACCCACAAAAGTTGAACTCCACATGAGCCCATTGGTCCTGGTGCTCATGTTTCCTAGTTCGTCATCCGAAAAGAGATAAATCCAAGGTCACATCAGAATCTCTATGCGAATTGGTTTAATCGTTCTAAACTCGGATTTCTATGGTCATTTCCATCCAGGTTAACATATACATCTAACGAGTAATTACTTCGCTAGATTATCGATTTAATAAACAAATCACCGTCTAAAAGAAATCAATTAAAACTAATTCAATCAAACCATGGCTAAGGGGCTATTCCCCTTGCCTCGATATGGAACTACTCACTCATAGTTGAGGAGAAGGGGGAGACAGAGGAAGAAAGTACCTTGGCCATAGTCTAGCCCAAAATAGGAAATCAATCCTTATGCTAGAGACAATGAAATGGCCATGTTCTTAATTTCTTGCTCCAGAACTAAAGAAAGGGGAAAAGGAGATCTAGATCTTAAAGCGGAATAAAAGAGTCGAGGAACACTCTAAGAATGAACAATGCTTTAATAAAAATTACTTTATTGCAGAACTAGAAGAAGAATACAAGAATGAGATGCTCCGAGTGCTAATACAAGAGAAAACCCCCGATGCCCCAAGGAGGAGGAAGTGCCCCTCCTTTTATAGGAGAAGGGGGGTATATATTAGGTTTAGGATAGAAGAAATGGTCGGCGGCGGCTGCTAACTTTCTAGATCTAATCAATAGAGAAAACAATTGCTTGCTTTACTTTCTGTAGTAATTTTCCGTAACAGAGATTTCGAACATATTTTTGGGCTAGTCAAAAATTTGCAAGCGGTCCGAAAATATATTTTTCCTGTAGATAATTGAATTATATTTCCAACGCATACTTGCACAATAAATTTCACCTTGGGATGTGGGAGTTATACCAATTTTGATGAAAGGTATATACTGAAATCAGACTCTGCGGGAAAACGTAAGGCTACTTTCACTAGTTAATTGTGCAGCCAAATAAACACCAAAATTGCTGCAAAATATGTCTTTTTATAGCCAATAAAATTCTATTTTCATTACATACTTTATCTTGAAATTCCACCTTTAGACACAAAAGATATGGCTATTTTGGTGACGAGTATCTCAGGCACTGCGGGAATATTTGAAAAACCTCATATCTTCATCTTTTATTTTCTCGATTTAATTACTTAGATAATTCCTGAAAATTAAGAGAAATATCATAAGAATTTATAAAAATTATATCAAGAAGTTGAAAGTGCTATTTATTTTGAATTATCTAAAATTAACAAAAAAGTCCTAATTAATTATTCTAAATGAAGCAAAAATAAGAGATGAATATGTATTTATCAAAATACCCCAAACTTAAACTTTGCTTATCCTGAACAATATTAAAATCAATAAATACTTTCAAGACATACTCTCAACCTATCATCCTCACTCTCCTAACAACCACTTGATTCCTTCCACCAAAATATGGCCAAGCGACCCTGACTTCCTGAATTCACAAAAAGTGACTTTTATATTTCCTATGTCACAAACTTGCATTTATTCAAGACCTGCAATAAAATAGATTTTCATTTTACCTTTGCATTTGGTACTCCAATTTTTTTTTAAGTTTTACACAAGAACAAGGCTGATTTTGGATGGTTGGGGTTTTTGTAGTTTTCCTCTGGGTAGAAAATTGGAGTGAAGGAGGTATGGAAGAAGGACAGTCTCTCCTCTATTCGACTCGAGACTTTTTTATTTAGTGGACATGCAGTTACATTGACCACATTTTTTCTTTGATTTTTGGTGATACACCCAATTGTGTGGGTATGGAAGAAGCAGAAGAGGGGGAGGGGGTGCCACCCCAAACTTAGCGTTTTGGGCACTGTTGACTTTTTTCTTTTTGACGAATGGAAAGATTTGGAAGTGGTGGAAGAAGAGTAGAAGAGGCTGTTCTTGTGCAACTTTTTTTTAGAGTACCATGCATTGGTTCAACTATTACCGAATCATGCGAAAAATCAAGAAAATTTATACAAGTTGTACATGATAAGAAAGCATCACTCTTGAATCCTATCAGTCCTCTATGGCTTGCCATCTTTTCCAAGGAGTGATTATTATTTGAGGTCCTAAGTGACAGGAGGATTTCTAGTCATGAAAGTTTTAAAATTTTAGTTGCAAGGCAGTTACATCATTAAGGGTAGTATTTTAACAAATGATCATATCAAGGCCGACTAGATAATGGCCTTTTTACAATTAAGTAAAAAAATTGTCCAACTAGATAAGGACCAAAAACTAAAGTAACTAATGAAAATAAAGATGAAAAGGAAAAATAAAACAAATAAGGAAAAGATAGGGGTGGATCACGTACCACCCACCCCCACCCTAGACTTAGAATTTTGCTCGTCCCGAGCAAACTATTAGACCGAGATGGAGGAAAGAGGATCACAACAGTGGTAGATAGTATGGTGGTGGAGGAGCAAAGGAGGAGGCATGGTTGTGGTAGTGACTTGGTTGATTTCCTCATAACCACTCCATCATCTTTGCTTGCGTGTCTCGAAATGTATCCTGAATGGCTTGGCTTACGTTAGTATACCAAGGATAAAAATTGAAATCAAGATGGTTAGGTCCCCATGGTTTGACATATGGTGGAGAACAGTCATATTGACTCTCATTTGTATAAGGATAATTATTATAAGAAGCATTGTTTTGACTGAATTGTAGTTATTCGATTATATGTTGTCCACTAGTATCAATGGGGGTTGGAATGAAGGGATGATAGTCGGAGTATCCATCCATGACATTTGGTTGCACTGCTTGGGTAGTGATATGTAGTAGTGGCTCAAAAGATGTTTGGTGATTATCATAGAGTGGTTCCTCAAAGGGAGAGAGAGGATAGGAAATGGGTATGGTCATAGATGGGTGAGGGGGTTGTGGGAGGGGAACTTCTTGAGTGGTGATGTTGGTTGTACCCACAATATGAATAGTGGGAGGGTAAATGTCCATCTTGATAGGACTGACTGGGCCAGTTTGAGTAGCAACTTGATTGTCAACCAGAGAAATTTGGGTTTCGATCACATGTGGTGGTTCAGAATTAAGAAAATGTTGTTGCATCTTATTGAACTGGTCCATGCATTCAAGGAAATAGACTTCTTCCTCCTGGGTGTACTTCATGTTACCCCTAAAGGCTTGAACATTTATGAACTCTATTCCCACTCTTAGTGTGAGAAGTCCTGCCTCAACGTCGATGAGGGCCCTGGCCGTGGCAAGGAATGGCTGACCAACGATGAGAGGGTAGCTAGTGTCTTCTTTTATATCAAGTACCACAAAGTCACAAGGGATATAGAAATTTCTGACCTTGATTGGCACATCATCAATATTACCAAGAGGCTTGGTAATGGAAGAGTCTGCAAGTTGAATATGTATCGGAGTTGGTCTGGCATCAGTTAGACCAAACCTTCTACACATGCTCAAAGGGATGATGGACACACTAGCTCCAAGATCAGCTAGGCCTGAATGGTTGGTAGAGTCATCGATAGAACAAGTGATTCCGAAAGATCCTGGATCTTTGCGTTTCTTTGGCGTTTTACTTTGGATGATGTCTGATGTAGTTTTGGCCAATTTTACCATTTTAGATTCCTCGGTAGTGCGCTTACGGTTTAGAAGAGCTTTGAAGAATTTTTTCCATTTAGGTAGATCAGTCATAGCATCCAAAAGTGGGATGTTGACGCATAACTTTCTCATAATTTCCTTGAATTTGTTGAACCTAGAGTCTAATTGGGTATACTTCAGCCGACCTGCAAAAGGTACACACGGCTTATATACATGACTCTCTTCTTTTGGGGGAGGTGATCTTAGTGCTTGAGGGACAACAACAGCCTCTTCATCACCCCCTTGGTCAAAATCTATGATGGGGGAACTTCCTTCTTCTTCCGTGGTAAGGCCAGATCTAGTAGTAATAGCCTTAAGTTGTTTTATATGCCTGGGGTTGGGTTCAGGCTGCCCTGCAAAAGTCCTGGTAGGGGGTTTCTATTGGGCAAACAGACGAGCTAGTTGGGCATCCGTCGCCTTTTGATGAGCTTGTTGAGCAACAATGATTTGCTCCAAGGCAGTTATCCTTTCGTCAGATGTAGGGGTGGTGGTAGGGACATTTGGTTGAGGAGGTGGTTGATTGAGGTTTTGAGGAGGAAGGTTTAAATTTTGAAATTGTTGTCCTTGATATGGTGGTCGGGTTAGATGATTTCCTCGATAATTTCCTTGGTTTCCAAAGTTCCTTTGATTGTTGTATGGGAATCCAGGTGGTGGTCGATTGTTACCTTGAGGGTAGGGAGGCCTTTGTTGGGTTTGGAGTTGGCTAGAGTTCTCGGCACCTGAAGGGTTCCCATAATGAAAACTAGGGTGGTTTCTAGTTTGGTTGGGATTGTAGTAACCTTGTCCTGGTATGGTATGGATTGAATTGAGGTCTTCTGGTTGTTGTCCTATTTTAGGTTGCATGGGCATGTTGTAGAGATATTGACAGTGGAGGGTGGTATGGTCGTATCCTTGGAAAATACCACAAAGAGAATCCACGACTTTTAGTTATTGTGGTAACTCTCTAAGGGTGACCAAGGATGACTCTAACCGATCTTATTTTAAGGAAATTAATTTGAGGCTTTCTACTATGATTTGGATATCATTATTAACTTCTACCTTGACTACCTAAAGGATTCCACCAATTACTCTTCTAGCCCTTGTTTCGGAAGCCCGTTTGACTACTTCCCATGCGCTAGTCAAACTTTGATGCATGAAATTTCCTCCAGATGATGAATCGAGAAAGAATTTGGTATCATCATCAACACCACGGTAGAAGATTTCTATGAGTTGGGCTTGAGATATATCATGGTGGGGGCACTTCCTAAGTAAGTCTTTGAACCTCTTCTAGACTTCTCCTAAAGACTCTCCTGGGGACATGGAAAAGTGAGTTATTTGACCCCTAAGTTCGTAGGTGAGAGAAGGGGGGTAAAATTTCTCAAGAAACTTGCTTTGTAGAACTTCCAAAGTTGTGGCATGTTCTTGACTCTCCATAGTGTTGTACCAGCTACTAGCTTGACCAGAGAGGGAATACTTGAACAATCTAAGGCGGATGTCATCTTCAGAGACACCTGGAAGTTTGTTCAAAGAGCAAAGGTCAATGAACCTTTGAAGGTGATCTTGGAAACTTTCCCCATTGTTACTTGAGAAGGGGTTGGCTTGCATCATGGTGATCCATTGGGTTTGGATCTCAAATTGAGGAACAATGATGGCAGGAGGTATGACCGGATGTTGTGCATAGGCAGTTTTGGGAACAGAATAGTCCTTTAATTGTTTTTGCCTTTTGTCTTCCCTCCTATTGGCTTTTATGGCTTCTTGTTCGGCCCTATAGGCTACTCGTAAAGTGACTTATCTTTCTACTTGTTTGGCTTGGATGATCTCTCTTTGAGCCAGGAGAGCTTGGTTGATCCTACGGGCGACTTCCTCTTCATTCATTCTTTTTAGATTTTGGCGGTTTAAACGATGAAAAGTCTTTTCTATTTCCGGATCAAACGATTGAAGATCAACGTTCGGGCGTCGCATGCACAATTAAAGTAGTTATTCGTGTGCAGAAAAAATGGACTGCCAGAATGGAAACTCGGCAGAAAGAGGAGTAGCACTTCCGAAATGTTACTCGGAAGGTATAAAAAACGTTTTTCAAAAATTTTTGGGGTTTGAAAGAAACAAATCCGTTGTCCCCGACAACGGTGCCAAATTGATATGCGTCGCTTAACACACCAATCACTAAGATAGTTAATCCTAGAGTTTAATCCTTTTAACTCTCCGGTTAAGGCTAGTATAGAAGGGTCGAATCCCAAAAGACAACTTTTGAAGATTGTTTGTTAAAAACCCAATTATTTGAAGAACTTATTTTATTTATTTTTCATATTTTCAGATTTAGAACGGAAAGTAAAATTGGTTTGGGTGATGAATTGTTACACTAAGGAAAGAAATTGCTGAAATTAAATTAGCACTAAACAAGAATTTTATTTGCCCTGCAAAAGGTAAACAAAGATTGTTGTTAGCACAAGAAACTATTGCAAATTGAAAGACTAAATATTAAAGCAAACAAAAACGGTCGGTGATTGAAATCAAAGGGAGAGAATCGAGGCTTTAGGGGTTTTCACCTCCTTAGCCATGGCAAGAAATGAATTAACAATTAATCGACAAATAGGCGACGACATGTGAATCACAAAAACCCACAAAAGATGAACTCTGCATGAGCCCATTGGTCCTGGTGCTCATGTTTCCTAGTTCATCATCTGAAAAGAGATAAATCTGTGGTCACATCATAATCTCTATGTGAATTGGTTTAATCGTTTTAAACCCGGATTTCTATGGTCATTTCCATCCAAGTTAACATATACATCTAACGAGTAATTACTTCGCTAGATTATCGATTTAATAAACCAATCGTTGTCTAAAAGAAATCGATTAAAACTAATTCGATCAAACCATGGCTAAGGGGCTATTCCCCTTGCCTCGATATAGAACTACTCACTCATAGTTGAGGAGAAGAGGGAGACGGAGGAAGAAAGTACCTTGGCCATAGTCTAGCCCAAAATAGGAAATCAATCCTTATGCTAGAGATAATGAAATGGCCAGGTTCTTAATTCCTTGCTCCAGAACTAAAGAAAGGGGAATAGGAGATCTAGATCTAAAAGCAGAATAAAAGAGTCGAGGAACAATCTAAGAATGAACAATGCTTCAAGAAAAATTACTTTATTACAGAACTAGAAGAAGAATACAAGAATGAGATGCTCCGAGTGCTAATACAAGAGAAAACCCCCCGATGCCCCAAGGAGGAGGAAGTGCCCCTCCTTTTATAGGAGAAGGAGGGGGGGTATACATTAGGTTTAGGGCAAAAGAAATGGCTGGCGGCGGCTGCTAATTTTCTGGATCTAATCAATAGAGAAAACAATTGCTTGCTTTACATTCTTTCTGTAGTAATTTCCCGTAACAGTGATTTCGAGCATATTTTTGTGCCAGTAAAAAATTCGCAAGTGGTCCGAAAATATATTTTTCCTGTATATAATTGAATTATATTTCTAACGCATACTTGCACAATAAATTCCGCCTTGGGATGTGGGAGTTATACCAATTTTGGTGAAGGGTATATACTGAAATCAGACTGTGCGGAAAACGTAAGGCTACTTTCACTGGTTAATTGTGCAGCCAAATAAACACCAAAATTGCCGCAAAATATGTCTTTTTTGTAGCCAATAAAACTCTATTTGCATTCCATACTTTATCTTGAAATTCTGCCTTTAGACGCAAAAGATATGGCTATTTTGGTGACGAGTATCTCAGAGCACTGCGGGAATATTTGAAAAGCCTCATATCTTCATCTTTTATTTTCTCGATTTAATTACTTAGATAATTCCTGAAAATTAAGAAAAATATCATAAGAATTCAGGAAAATTATATCAAGAAGATGAAAGTGCTATTTATTTTGAATTATCTAAATTAACAAAAAGTCCTAATTAATTATTCTAAATGAAGCAAAAATAAGAGATGAATATGCATTCATCATTCATTATTCACGATGATAAGGAACAGTTGGGTGTAAAGGGTTACACCGATGCAATCTTCCAAACTGAAAAGAAAATTAATGATCATAATCAAAATTTGTGTTTGTCCTTAAAATAGAACTGTAAGTTGGGGAAAGTTCTGAGAAAGATATGGTAGTTGATTGTACAATGGATTTGAAGTACCTTGTTATTTTAAGCATAGAAGAGGATAATGTATGGATCAATAAGTTCATAGGATGAATTCCAGGAGGTTCAGACCATTGACGATGTAGTAGAACTACTATGAAAATAATAGGCTAAGGAACCCATATAGCATACTATGACATTTCCATCTCATACGAGAGATCGTACACCAAGGATATGTGAAGATTTGCAATGAACTGACTAGAAGAAAATGTCTCTAACCCACTAACAAATAAACTTGCACACAAAAATACATGATGATCATATTAAGATCACTAAGAACAAGAATTTGTGGGTGATTGGCTCTATGTGCAAGTGGGAGTCTATTGGTATGTATGCCCAGAGATCCAATCATATGATAATTGTATCGGGGCATCATGTAATTGATTCGATAATAATAAAGGTTATTATATCTAGATGTTAGTCTCAGACATAAGATGATATCTCAAACATGGTAAATGTCTAAAGAATGATGTTATTTGATGACATATTCCTTCAGGTTGAGGATCTTAATAATGAGATCATTATGATAAGAGTATATAAATTCTTGTTATGTCCCTAGTTGGATATTATGGTGGAGACAATATAGACAAAAATAGTACATAAGACTAGAATGTGTGTTGATTGATGAGGTAACCTCATTTGCTATGATATATGATACCAAGCCAAACAAATGGGTACTTGTTAGAGAATAGTGTATATGATAGACTCACCTTGAGAGTGATACATGGAAACCATTGAATGGTACTCAGAATCAACTCTCGTAGTGATAATGGTGATTGTGGTTCATAGAGATGAAGTCACTACACTCGTCACCAAGTCATTTGATGTAATTTGATACCATCCAATGTGACCTTTAATAAGGTTACCATAAAGGTGGTTCTCTCATACATTGTGACACATGGGGAATGACTATGTGTAACAAAAAAATATTTCAAAACATATAATTTACTGAGCGGAAGCATAATTCTTATTTGGAATGTCATAAACATGATGGTCAATGCATAAAAATATAATTTATTGAACCAACACAAGATAAAATAACAACTCTCATTCTCCAATTCCATAAAGAAAAGCTTGTATTTGAATTAATACATGGTACTCTCAACATAAAAGTAAAACTAAACTAATTATTCTATCATAGTTGGCACCCCACCAGGCTTGTACTCATAGCTTTCTTATTGAGGTATAAGATCTTTGCCTATGCTTTATTATCATTCTCTCCTACAAACATCGTGCCCCCAACCATGTAAAGAAAATCAGAAAACACGTTAGAGTAAGCGACACTGAGTAACATTATATGAACTGAAAATAAATTATACTTTTGAGAAAACTTGAATTGAACATTATAAACATTGAATACTTTTCATATCATTTATCTTTATCTATATTTCTCTTTATCATTGACATTACTAGCTTGGGTTGACTATATTATGTTTCACCTGTAACCTTTCTCTTAGGAGCTTGAATATAGATGCACCAAATTGCTTATTTCTCTCAAGAGCTTGATAACTAAGATTGCTCTCAAGAGCTTGATAACTAAGATTGCTCTCAAGAGCATGATCTGTGACATTGCTCTCAGGATCTTGATGAATAACATTGCTCTCTTGAGCTTGAATATGACATTGCTCTTAAGAGATTGATCTGTAACATTTTCTCTCAGGATCTTGATGAATAACATTGCTCTAAAGAGATTGATCTATGCCCAAAAGGTGAATAACTTGCAAGGAACAACATGAATCAATTATCTTGTTCTTAACATTACTCTTGAACTATAACATACCCAAATATGAATGCTTGGATTATCTACCCCTTTCTCATAGTTTATAATAATACAGAATACCTCTTTCCCTAATGTAGAACATCAGAAGTTTATTAAAATATAAACTTATTATAGTAATTATCCTTGTTACTTGAAGATGTGGGGTATATTAATTAATTAAGCTCAACAAAATGTGTTAGTCATACAAATATACTAATTGATGAGTTTACCCTAAAACTGACCTCCTAGAAGCTTCCTAGATGTTAGGGTTGAAGAAATTATAGGAAATACTAATGCCAATGATATAGTTAAGTAAAGAGGTAATGTATACACAAAATACACAAACCACATATAAGTATTAGTGTCATACACACTTTGGCCCCAAAATGCAAAATTGATCATAGAATCACATTCTTCACACCTTAATGAGCCTACCTTCAAATTTTCAAATTAATCTAACATCAAATAGACCTCCAATTTAAGTAGGAAAAGAAAGGAAGTAATTAACCATAGTTTTAATAATCAAATGAATTGATTATTTGATTTTAATTGCTATCATTTGTTTCTGAGTAACGCGTGACACCCTCCCCTCTTTGTGGCTATTGTTCTTCTTGCTCAGGGCAACTGCAATGCTACTGCCATTTCTCTTCTTTCTCTCATCTTTTGCTTCCCCTTCTCTCCCTCACGCTCTTTATTTCTTCTCCTCCCTCCATCCTATTTGTGAGTCCTGTGTTGACACAACCACAACACCTCACAACATCATCGTGTGAGTGCCCTACTAGTCGTGAATGATAGATCGGCTACCCAACTGACGATGGCTGCAAACCAAGGCCGCCACCTACAGTGGGCACCACGTGTTATCTTCTTGCGCCCATCTGTAATCACCCCATGAGGCACCACTATGCTCTGCTATCGGGTCAGATACCACCACTCATGTGGTGACCCTAAATTTTAGGGTTTTTCATACCCATAAAATATTTTAAGATCATGAATGCTTTGCTTATGGTTGAAATCCAATTGAGGAATTGGGTACTTAGTATGATTAGTTGCACCTAAAAGGTATGGTACTAGATACACATGAATAAGTTCAGTCATGATGAATAGCTTTTATTGAGTAGTTTGGGTACTCATGAGGCCAAGAGGTCAAGTTAGTAGTTACAATGAGATCAAGTGGTTAATTGATAAACCATGAGGTATGTCAGTAAGATAAAAAGTGTTGTTAGACTCGTGGGATCAAGATTTGATGAATAATATAATTGAATTCAAGGTATACAAATTTATCTATAAGTTTGTTTTAAGAATTTATGTACGTGACCAAATAATTGATTTGTGTCTCAAACCTTGATAGAAGAGCCATTTGGAGATTGTTAGCCTATGTTTAAAATTCCAAGTCATTTAGAGATTGCTACAAAAAGATATAGTCAATTGAAATCAAGGAGATTAATGGTATAAAATTTGCTGAACTTTGCTAAAATGAACTAATATGTGACTAAGTAGAAGTGTGTGGTCTTGAAAGTAATTTGAATCTGTGAAATTGGTGTCACGCTAGTTTATTTCCCTTCTTCTTGGGTGCGACCCAAAGATTAACAAGGTGGCATGATCCAAGCCCTCCCCAGCTGGATCGGATGGTTGATTCTCATCTTCAAGCTCCGACTAAAATGGAGCTGAAGTGAGATGGATTCGATCCTACCAGCCTCAGAGTTCCTTGATCACATATTAGTTGGAGGTTATAGAAGATAAATAGAATCCACATCACCATGTTCATCACAACGACCCCTCACACTAGAGTTTTTGGCTGAGTGGTTCTGGAGATTGAGATTCCCACTCCCAGTCCTCTCCACTCTCTGTTACAGTAAGGAGCTGGAGAAAGGCATGGGAAGGGGAGACCTAGACGACATCCAACAACCCAGTCTCAGCTTCCATAAGCCACTGAACGAGTATACAAAGAAAGTGAGTCTTCTCAGGGATTTCTCACATGCCGACACACCCCTTTCTTCTTGGGATGGTTGCAATATGAAGAAACATCCCATCATGCTAGCCATCATATTTTGGGAATACAAAGAAGTTCCTTAGGCTGTGTCAGACCTTTTGAATGTGTTTCCAGAGTCAGAGAACCCTCCAGGGGCAAAGCCCTATTTCTCACGAACATAGCCGCCGACAACCTGAAGCCAGGCTTCAGCTTTGAGCTACTCATCTTGCTCCAAGGAATCAAAGTACCACAGATGCGCCTGGAGCAAACACAAATGATGGAAACTCATCAAATTTTAGGGTAGTGCCATCAGAGCAGGAAGTTCCTCGTTGTGATCCCAGACTACGGTGGCTCTAGAAACAGAGAGGGAGAGAGAGGCATCCATCCTGAATATAGATTGACTCCTCGTCGGATTCCATGAACTAATACATGATACGATGATGTTGGAAACAAAGGATTAGATTGATCGGAGATAATGGCAGGATCCTTTCCTTGCTCGCCGAAGATCCACTCTTGCGGCGACATACACCTACGACCAGGCCTTGCGGAGGCGAGCACGAGGCCAGAGATGACCGAGCGGTCTAAGGATGAACTTGACCGGTCCTGAGACTGCTAAACCCAAGAATTGGCTGGACCAGACTGAACCCAACTAAGGCATCACTCCCCACCCTACTGGCGATGCAACAAGCATCCAGGCGTTGCTGAATCTGATATCAATGGCCAAAGAAATTTGAAAAAGGTAATTGTCTCAGATTATACGTAGATCTTAGAAAATTCATTAAAAACAAACCCTTAGCCAAATAATCCCCCAAAAATATCGATAGACTTAGAAAAATGTCCTCTTTCTTATGAAACCTCTAGAACATACTTTTAAGACATTTTTGTAGATGATATTTAATTTAGAGTATAATTCTCCTTTTAACAATTTATTGAATGAAATAAATTATATCCAGTTGAGATTAATTCTCAGAAAATTTTCCTAAAACCCTACTGATGATTTAGATCTAGTTTTCAACTCTGATCTGAATAATATTCTAAATAGTAGGTTATTTTGTATTAATGACTTATAAGATGCTTTTCGTCTCATATTAATCATAGAAAATAGACCAATCATCAGAAAAATATGAAATCTGAACTAGACCCTTAGAATGACATCTAGATCACTATAAAAATACCAGAGACACATTTTAGATCAGTAACACCTAGATTTGACCTAAATCCTAAACTGGACCAAAATACCATTAATTATGGTGAACCTTCTATTAATGATTATTAATTGTTATTAATCAGGTCATGGAAAAGGTTCTAGATGATCATGGATGTCTAATGAATCTCTGAACTCAGGTATGTGGTCTTATAAGTATAAGACTAGATTTCTTGGTTGCTTATGATATGTAATATCATGAATGCTATTATTTGGATATTCATTGCTTGGTTGAACTATTATGAGTTATACTTCGCCAAAATCTAATATAACATAAAAGGATATGGATGGGTTGTAGCTACTAGTGCACCTAGCCCGGTATGGATGTATGTTGCCTAACATGGATGTATGATGCTTTGGCCCATTTTAGATGTATGATGATATAATTTTTGCCCATACTGGATGTAAGTCAAGTGCAGATAAGTGTAGTACAATCGCATCAAATAAATGTAATAAAAAGGAGGTTTACTTGATTTTTGCCTTAGGGTTTGTCCTCTCGGGCCTTCTAAGTCTCGAGACGGCAGAATCCGGGGACGTTACAACTCAAGTCAGCCACCACCATTTCCTGACCCCTCCCTCCATCTCTTGTGCCAGCCTGCATCTGGGTACTCAATTTTCTACAACTCCTCCGTCATTCCCCAGTCGTGCCTCGTCTTATTCTCCAACCCCCCTACCTTCAGCACCACAGGCCATCAATGTCGGATACATGGCCAGTCACAGAGCTTCCTCCATTGCCCTTTCATGCCCAAGAGCCCTAGGCACCACCTCATCTTTGCCACCATAGAACCTACAACTGAACGTCAACAGAGCTGTAACAGCTTGCCAATGTCCTAGACACCATCTTGCTCTTCTTTAAAGTCACCATGGTTTTAAAACTCACCGTCCTCATGTTGTTGGATTCTCCAGTAACACAATCCATCTTTAGAGAATGACCCAACCACCTCACTAGTTTTGTCCACCTCCAACGCAGCCTTCTACCACCAAGGGGCCAGTAGGATCATCAGGGAAGTATCATTGTGATCAGAATTCACCTATAGGCACTACACATCTACTAATGGGTTTTGTCTAAGGTCCAAGCTCCCTTGAGAACATAGCTTAGTCTGAAGATTCTCTAGTTTGACATTTACTCTTGGAAAATGACCCTCAAGAAAATCTTTCTGGTAACTAGCCTATTCCATACGTGAAAATTGTATTATAATCTTACTCATTGGTTTAGTGCTCCTTCATTCACTTTTCCATTTGTTCCACCGATTTCCTGATTAGTTACATTCCTTTATGATGTTAATTACATGCAAGACCTGGGACTACAAATATAACTTGTGATGTAATTACATTAGATTAGACTTGATAATAATATCAAGGTTCATAACATGAATCATATTCAAATAGATGAATTACATAAGTCAACTAATATTAGCATGCATGACAATATATTCATGTATACCAATGACATTATAGATAATAAGTAGAAATACTCTAACTCCAATCCTAATCACAATAGTGAATTTTTGGTTTCATAATATATTTTACTTCATTGATAAAAGTTAGATATGGAGATTTGATTTCATTATATGAAGATTTGTAACACCATTTTACGCATCTAAAACCCTAGATACCTATATATTGATACATATTTCATGGTAATTGGATGATAACACAGGAACACACACTAATATGCTAACAAGAAGGTTAGGAATGATATCGAAACATATAGTCACATACATGTAAGACTTCAATGGGAGGAATGTGTAATATTACCCACAAATATATGTAATATAGACATAATTAGGCTTATGTGACCAATGTGGATCTCTTAATAAATCAACCTTCCCCATTCATCTTTAATAATTGATACTAGTCAATGTATGTGGTAATATATTAACCATCTGTTAAGGGAAGTTTAGCAATTATGTAGACTCATATGTCAAATCACAAATTGTATATTAACCAAGGTATTAAGGATGTAAACTTAGTGATGATAATAATTTATCACATTTAATCAGATACCCTAGATCCACATGTATGTATACATATGTATATGTTTAATGATGATAGGAGGCATACATATTAATACCAACAGGTATCTGTAACCTAAACATATTTAGACTCATGTGTCTAAAGGTGAATCTTAGAACCAAAGTTGATATAAGAATCATATACTCACTTAGTATGGTTATAAACCCTAATATGAAAATTTGATGAAGAAACTGGGCTAAGAACATTGCGTATAACTAAACCAGGAATGTATACACATGTTACACATTGTTCGACTAACATATATAATGTGTTCATAGGATGAATGCTCAGCTTTGGGGACCAAATTTGTCTATTGAGTTATCCATTAGCTATCATGACATGGTATGTGCAACTCCCTATTATTTTGGGCATTTTAAATAACTAAAACCCATAATTCCTATAATGAGGCATTCTTTTGTATAAACTTTCTTTTTGACTCAATTGAATATTTTATCATTCTTGTTGATTGGGTTTGTAAACCCCACTACCATGTTATTTGTTATTTTGCTAAATGTCTCTTGAAATGTGATTACGATTGAACCAAAATTATCTTGCCACTCTATTATGCATGCATTGTATTAGATGAGTTATTTATTGTAGATGCTTATGTATAACCATTACGACACATATATTTCCGTCCGGAGTGTGCCTTTTTCCACCCTTATGTTGTATATTTGGGCAGATCTATTTCTGCTCATATTATATATATTTGGGCGTGTCTATTTTCACCCTGGGTGCATCTGTTCCGCCCACTTTTAGGCCAGAGGCTCAGTGGTGTCTTGGCCCTACATAGGTAGACTTGGTCTATACTGAATTGCATGCAAATTGTTTTACATTATGAATTGTGAAATGTTAAATGGCAAGATTTTATTTATCCCAATTGGCACTCTTAATTGTATGCCTCATTCTTTTATTGAAAAATTCTCTTGAACTTACCTCGATTCATATAGCCCCCTGTTGAGGGAACACCACTTTTGTACTTAATATTCCTAAAATTCCCAATTATTTTATTTTGTGCACATATACTAGTATTTACTGACGCATACTCTTTTTATCTATTTTCTGGGTTGTTCCCAAAACCACCCATGATTAGGTTTTTTGAAGATAATGGACACACGAAGGTTGTAAATATCAAGTTTGTTTGAGGATAGCTTGGAATGGTTAGGTCGCCCTCTGCAACTGGGGCTCTTATGAAAGTAGTATTATATTCTAAATCTTATGTACCACCTTTAGGGTGAGAAAGTTATGTATATGGAACATTTTGTAACTTTGCAAATATTTATGTTTTCCTCTACGTAATATTCAATGGCTCTTATATTATATCATTGAGTGGGCCCATTATTAGGTCCACTCTTTACAGAATGGTATTAGATCCTAAGAAGTCGGTAAATTGACTATTTGAAGTTATCTTAGCCATTGTTCCTTACTTGAGTGGTCATGTAACCCTAATGAGTTGATGATATACCTAATCCTAGGTTGTAAAATACCAATTAGGGTTGAAATTCGGATCTAGATTGGTCACTTACACTCACTACTTTTGAGTGACCCTAGCCTCCCCCTACCCTCTCATTGAAGGTGGGAATTACAATGTAGGAGTTGACTCTTCTAGTATATAACTCCCATTTCCTCATTTACATAATTAGTTCTACTAGTATATGAGGAATGACACTTTGAACACTTATGTTTCAGTTGACCCTAATTACCTCTTCCTATGATATATAATTAGAGGTACTTGGGTGAGATCCTTTAGATTCTTGAAGTAACAAACCCTTAGATAGATTGCAATGATGATAATAGCATTTGTGTAGTGTAGGGAAAAGTGGTTGACTTGGTTCCCAGATCGATTTTGGTGCCAAATTTAGTTTTCTATCATAATGTTTTCATCTAAAAACTTATTTTCATTATAAAAGTATATGTATATAAGATAAAAGCTTCTAGATTTTATCGATTGTTTTCAAAACCAAGTCACAACCACAAGAAAATTAGAATCGCAGAGAAATTATTCAGTGATGAAACATTTGACTGACATATTATACACCTAGACCCCATACCAAAGTTTGATGTATCATTTAAAAAGAAGAATTTCACATGTATACATAGCTATGATCTAGTTGGTCTACCCTTATTAACTCTATATGGTTAAATAGATTATAGAGAAATCCTTTTAAGGGGTAGGTCCATGTAGCATGAGGGATGTAACTTCATTTGATAAAATGTTGAGATCAATAGTTATTATAATACTAAACTATTGGATAACTTATGGTAATAATGTTGAATACTATAGGTACTTCCAAATTAGCTGGTATGTAGACATTTGTAGTTATTTCGTCATATATGTTATTCTGGTAAAAAGGGGGGAGTATCTTCACTAAACCCTAAAGGATGAAGTCAACTCAGATAACGTACTAAGTTATATTTAAGAAAATGGGGAAGAAAATGGTCAATACCCCTAATTTTATAGGAATGTAATACTCATTATTATCCTATGATATAAACAAAGCTAAGTACAACTGGAATGTAAAAAAAAGCAAACACACATAATTACTTAAATTCATAACAAACAAAAGTGAAAATGTACTACATACATATCTAAACATGTGTATTGTAAAGTGCATTTATAAATCATGGACAACTAATTCAATAAGTTTCACATGACACCCTATAGTTATCAACATGTATGGTAACTAGAAATCCAAACAAAAACCATAATGTTATACCTTAAATCTATTTAACGATCTATATAATTGGTCATTAGAAATTAAGTACTTCATAGTCCATGGTAAAATCCAAATATATAATAGCCCTAAGACATGACCCTAGTACTGAGAGAAAAGAATACATGTATGCATGTCATACCTTGATCTCTAACAAAATGAAATATATATATGATGTGGATAGTAATGATCATGTGACGTGTTGAGGTTGTTTTTCCTAATCAAGTTGATTCCATCGACTTGGTGGTTTTTATATGAATGACCCTAAAGGAAAATCAACTTATGGAAATTGATCATTAATAGATACCAAACATCATAATAATAGGTTGAACAGACCTCCTTAACAATGTAGGTAACCATAAAGAATTAAAATTGTTAAGATAATCCTCAATTTTAGTGTAAATTTCCTAGACCAATACACGATATGAGAGATAATGGAGACTTAATGGATGGAGTAATATAAGTTCACATTGGGTTTTTGTATATAAGTGTGATGTGGGTGTGTTATGCTCTAACTCACTTAATTAATTCTATCTAGTGAATTAGAAGCCTATTATTGACCGGAAGTTATACATTAGTATGTTGAGCTATAGCTTGGTGGATTTATAGGATGAAATCCTCTTTAAGGGGTGGAGTGTTGTAATGTATCCAAATCTAGATGATAGGCTTATCTATCCCTTTCTCATAGTATATAATAACATTAAATACCTCTTTCCTTAATGTAGAACATCAGAAGCTTATTGAAAGATAAATTTATTATAGTAATTATCCTCGTTACTTGAAGATGTAGGGTAGATTAATTAATTAAACTCAATAAAATGTGTTAGTCACACAAATATACTAATTGATAAGTTTACCATAAAATTGACCTCCTAGAAGCTTCCTATAAGTTGGAGTTGAAGAAATTTGAGGAAATACTAATGTCAATGATATAGTTAAGTAAAGATGTAGTGTATACACTAAATACACAACCCACATATAAGTAATAGTTACATACACACTTTGGCCCCAAAATGTAAAATTCATCATAGAATCATGTTCCTCACACCTTAATGAGCCTACCTTCAAATTTTCAAATTAATCTAACATCAAATAGACATCCAATTAAATTAGGAAAAGAAAGGAAGTAATTAACCATAGTTTTAATAATCAAATTAAATGATTATTTGAGTTTAATTGCTATTGTTAGTTTTCAAGTAATGTGTGACACTCCCCTCTTCGTGGCTACTATTCATATTACCCAGGGCATCCACAATGTTGCTACTGTTTCTCTTCTTCCTCTTCTCTTCTGCTTCCCCTTCTCTCTCTCACCCTCTTTATTTTGTCTCCTCCCTCCATCTTGCCCACGAGTTCTGTGTTGGCACAACCACATCACCTATAATGGAATTGCTATTATTCTCTCTTCACAACCCTGCATGAGTGCCCTGCCAGTCATGAATGATAGATAAGCTACCCAACTGACGACAACTGCAAGACAAGGCCACCACCTATAGTGGATGCCACAAGTCATCTTCTCGCGCCCATCTGTAGTCACTCAATGAGGTGCCACTATGCTCTGCTACTGGGTCAACAATCACCAGTCAAGTCAGCCACCATCATTGCCTAACCCCTCCCTCCATCTCTTGCGACAACCAACATCCGGGTACTCAATCATCTACAACTCCTCTATCGTTCCCCATTCATGCCTTGTCTTCTTCTCCAATCTCCCCTACGTTCAGCTCCGCAGGCCATCAATGCCAGATACATGGCCAGTCACAAAGGTTCATCTATCACCCTTTCATGCCCAAGGAGCCCCAAGCGCCACCTCATCTTTGCCACCATAGAACCTGCAGCTGAATCTCAATGGAGCAGCAACGGATTTCCAATGTCATATCCACCATATTACTCTTCTTCAAAGCCGCCATGGTTTTGCAACTCACCGTCCTCATGTTGTTGGATTCTCCAGTAACAAATCCATCTTTAGAGAATGAACCAGTTTCCTCACTAGTTCTGTCCACCTCCAACACAACCCTCTACCACAATGGGGCCAGCAGTATCATCAAGGAAGTATCATTGTGATCCAAACACACCTATAGGAACTACACATCTACTAATAGATTCTTCCAAGGTGCAAGCTCCCTTGAAAAGATACCTTAGGCTAAATATGCTCTAGTTTTTACATTCACTCTTGGGAAATGACCCTCAAGAAAAGCTTTTTGGTAAGTAGCTTATTCCATACGTTAACACTGTATTCTAATATTACTCCTTGATTTAGTGCTCCTTGATTCACCTCTCATTTGTGCCACCGATTTCCTGATTAGTTACATTCCTTTATGATGTTAATTACATGCAAGATCTGGGACTATAAATATAACTTGTGATGTAATTACATTAGATTACACTTCATATTAATATCAAGGTTCATAATGTGAATCATATTCAAATAGATGAATAACATAAGACAACCAATGTTAGCATGCATGTCAATATATACATGTATACTAATGCCATTAGAGATAATAAGTAGAAATACTCAAACTCCAATTCTAATCACAATAGTGAATTTTTGGTTTTCACAATATATATGAATTAAATAATAAAGGTTAGATATGAAGATGTGATTTCATGATATGAAGTTTGTAACACCATTTTGTGCATCTAAAACCCTAGATACCTATATATGAACACATGTTTGATGGTAATTGGATGATACCACGGGAACACACACTAATATGCTAACATGGAGGCTAGGAATTATATCGAAACATATAGTCACAGACATGTAAGACTACAATGGGAGGAATGCATAATATTACCCACAAATATATGTAATATGGACATAATTAGGCTTATGTAACCAAGATGGATCTCTTAATAATACAACCTTCCCCATTCATATTTACTAATTGATACTAGTCAATGTATGTGGTAATATATTATCCATCTTCTAAGGGAAGTTTAGCAATTATGCAGACTCATATGTCAAATCACAAATTGGATATTAACCAAGGTATCAAGGATGTAAAACTTAGTGATGATAATAATTTGTCACATTTAATTAGATAACCTAGATCCACATGTATGTATACATATGTATATATTTGATGATGATTGGAGGCATACATATAAATACCAACATGTATTTGTAACCTAACATATTTAGACTCATGTGTCTGAAGGTGAAATTAGAACCAAAGTTGATATAAGAATCATATACTCACTTCATATGGTTATAAATCCTAATATACAATTAGATGAAGAAACTGGGCTAAGAACATTGTGTATAACTAAAATAGGAATGCATACACATGTTCCATGTGGTTTGACTAACATATATAATGTGTTCTTAGGATGAATGCTCAATTTTGGGGACCAAATTTGTGTGTTGAGTTAGCCATTAGATATGATGACCAGGTATGTACAACTCCCTATTATTTTGGTCATTTTAAATGATAAAAAACCCATAATTCCTATAACGAGGCATTCTTCTATATTAAATTTCTTTTTGACTAAATTGAATATTTTAGCATTCTTGTTGATTGGGTTTGTAAACCCCACTACCATGTTATCCGTTATTGTGCTAAATGTCTCTTGAAATGTGATTATGATTGAACCAAAATTATCTTGTCACTCTATTATGTGTGCATTGTATTAGATGAGTTACCTATTATAGATTCTTATGCATAACCATTAGGACGCGTCTATTTCCATCCGGGGCGTGCCTTTTTCCACCCTTATGTTGTATACTTGGGTGCATCTATCTCCGCCCTGGGTGCATCTGTTCCACCCACTTTTAGGCTAAAGGCTCAGTGGTTTCTTGGTCCTACATAGGTAGACTTGGTCTATACTGAATTGCATGCAAATTGTTTTACTTTATGAATTGTGAAATGTTAAATGGCAAGATTTTATTTATACTAGTTGGCACTCTTAATTTTATGCCTCATTCTTTTGTTGAACAATTCTCTTGAACTTACATAGATTCATATAGCCCCCTCTTAAGGAAACACCTCTTTTGTACTTCATATTCCTAAAATGCCCATTTATTTTATTTTGTGCACATATACCAGTGTTTACTATTGCATACTTTTTTATCTATTTTCTGGGTTGTTCCAAAAATCACCCAGGAATAGGTTCTTTGAAGGACATGGATACGTGAAGGTTGTAAATATGAAGTTAGTTTGAGGATATCTTGGAATGGTTAGGTCGCCCTCTACAACTAGGGCTCTTGTGAAAGTAGTTATACTATTCTAAATCTTATGTACCACCTTTAGGGTGAGAAAGTTATGTATATGGAACATGTGGTAACTTTACAAATAGTTATGTTTTCTGCTTCTTAATATTGCATGGCTCTTATATTATATCATGGAGTGGGCCCACTATTGAGTTTACTCTTTACATGAACATAATAACTTGAAACATTAAATCTAACTTAACAAAGACGTGCATGTTATCAAAGTGATCTTAGATAAGAACAATATACTAAAAATTCATAATCTTAATTGTAAGCACTTATCTTGCAAGTATTGATTAGAACTATGTATTTAATATCATTATAACTGATTTTCATAAATATAAGCAATTAAAAGCCCTTGACCCCTATGTATTACTCAAAGAGAACGATGCACTTACTGGTGAGAGAGAATTTCCCCTAAGATTCCTTAGGTTTGATGGAACCCTAGATATCCTTGATTCTAGATGAAGAAGAGGTCATAAAAGCTTGGCTATGTCTCCAAAAAGATCTTGCGACACTCTACAGGGATTGAGGATTATGGGAACGCCAAGGCGAGCCTGAGATGGTCGAACCAAGTAAGTGGAGATAGTTGGCTGAGTATGAGAGTAAAGGAGGTGGAACGATGACTTCTTTGGATTTTAGCGATTTCTTAGGGTTTCAAGAGACACACTTCTATAGGTGGTTGTCACAAGGAGCTAGATTTCTATCCATAGTATGAAATAGGAGCGGAGAAGAAGAACTCTTGTCGATCAGGGAGTCTAGGTCATAGAGTCCCAGTGAGCTTGGGATGGAAACATCTAGATGGAGAGAGGATAGTGAGGGAAAGTTTGTTTTGTTTGGGAATCTATAAAGAGGTAGATATGATGTGGAGAAGGATCAAGAGACTTTTGAGTCCAAGGAGCGCTGACTTTGAGTGAAGGAGATGGTGTCTCCGTCTGTGGAGGGATCCACGACCTCAAGTCTGACCTGGACTGGGTTCAAGGGTTGTATGACAGATTGACTATATATGCAACATTTAACCCATAATATTTAAATTCCAAACTTTATACAAA
This sequence comes from Alisma plantago-aquatica, assembly GCA_963693085.1. NCBI lineage: Eukaryota > Viridiplantae > Streptophyta > Magnoliopsida > Alismatales > Alismataceae > Alisma > Alisma plantago-aquatica. The sequence goes on along the minus strand of OY856415.1, from coordinate 410,022,794 downwards.
CATTTCCAAAATTGTTAGAAGGGTCAAAAGAGGTCAACATAATCTCAAATTTTGACCTTAGATGTATTTTAGGGTCCAGAACATTCTTAGATAGTTATTTTTGAAATTTGATGATCAAAAGATGAGTTATTACTACAATGTAATTATTATCAATATGTACATTTAGTGAATTATTATTCATCCTCAAAAGATGTAACTTTTTTTATGGTCATTGAGGGTTTTATTTTTCATTGTATTGAGTCCATTGGATGGAATTAGGTCAATTGAGGTTAATGTGTATATAATGAGGATGTGGCACCACTAAGGAAGGGGAAGTGCATTAAATTGGAAGTTTGACTTATTTGAACATGTTTCAATATAAAAGGATACTAATATAACTATAATCATAAAAAGGAAATAAATTATGTTACTCGTCTTTAAAATACCTAAAGAAAAAATTATTTACTCGGGTTATTTTCATTCAAGTCCAATATTTGAGTGTAATCACTATTAAAATTTTGTTTCTAACCCTAAACTCATTTTAATTAAAATTTGGGATGTTAAAATTCTATTCATCTTATAAAGGCATCCTTGAAATTTTCATGTACTAACCACCTTGGGGTTTTTACTTATTTCTAGTTTCAATATCCTATATATATTCTTATCTAATAAAAATTAGTGGTAAACTAGATCATACCTTCTTCCTTATCATCAACCTTGAGTCTTAGGGTTTTGTCTTTGCATCATTCCTTGCTTTGATATTGGGTCATTCAAAAATCTTGTGACTCTGATCTCTATAATGGTAGAAAACTCCAGTACCAAATCTGCATACTCCACTATGCAACCGATTGCAGGTAGGGCAAGGCTTCTTATCAGGTGGTTCTTATGAAGATTTCCTCTTCTTATCATTATGGTTGTTGGAGCTGCTTTGAGATTGGTTCTGCGTCATGTCCTTCCTAGGTGATCTTCTAGATCCAAGGTAGAATCGAGTGCCTCTTACACTGTCTTGATTCCACAACCAGTCAGCATTGGGTCCTCTAGCATGGGAGAAGTTATCCCACCAAGTGTGGTGTGCACTCTTCAACATATGTGTCCCAAAGTAGACCTTGGAATTCTTAGGGCATCCCAAATCTCAGAGATAGTGCTCGACATTTAGAAGCCACTCCTCATTTCTACTGATCACATCAGTATCAGCTTTGCTAGAGAAGGTTTTTGGCTTGGTCTTCTGAAAGTATACAAGTGTCAACTCGTGGTTCCTTGGATGATCTGGTCTTCCAAGTTGAGCGATTAGGACATCATTAATAGCCTTGATGAACACTTCAAGAGGTACATTAGCATAATGGTTGCCACCACGATTGGCTCACTCCCTCCACTATAGGATCTTTCCTCTCCCTGTATGTGATCATTTCCCTTATCAATTTTCTTCTTGGGATCCATTTATAAAAGGACATATAATCTATATGTGATTTTGAGAAAAGACTGGTGGCCAACTATATTTTTAGCTGTGATATTTTTTGAAAACACATAATTTACTGAGAGGAAGAATAAGTTTTATTCGGGATGTCACAACATGATGATCAATGCATAAAATTATAATTTGTTGAACCAACACAAGATAAAATAACAGGTCATCATTGTCTAGGTTCATAATGAAAATTGTGTACTTAAAATTGGTACATGGTTCTCTCAACTTAAAAATAAAACTAAACTAACTACCCTATCATAGTTGGCAACCCACCAAGTTTGGACTCCTAGCTTTCTTCATGAGGTATAAGCTCCTTGCCTATGCTTTATTAAACTTCTGTCATGTGGACATCACATCCCCAGCCATGCAAAGAAAAATGGAAAACACATTATAGCAAGTGGCACTGAGTAACATTATATGAAATTAAAACAAAATATACTCTTGAGAAAGCTTGAATTAAATATTATAAATGTTGAATACTTTTCGTATCATTTATTTTTATCTATATTTATCTTTATAATTTTTATTACTATATTGGGTTGACTATATTGACTTGTATCCATCACCATGCTCTTAAGAGATTAAATATACATGCACCAAAGTTCTTATTTCTCTCAAGAGCTTGATAACTAAAGTTTCTCTCAAGAGCTTGATCTATGACATTGCTCTCAAGAGCTTGATGAATAACATTTCTCTCTATATCTTGAATATGACATTGCTCTAAAAAGCTTGATCTCTAACATTTTCTCATAGGATCTTGATGAATAACATTGCTCTCAAGAGCTTGATCTGTGCTCAAAAGGCGAATAACTTGGAAGTAACAACATGAATTAGTTATCTTGTGCTTAACATTACTCTTGAACATAATAACTTGAAACATTAAATTTGACTTAACAAAGATGTGCATGTTATAACTATGATCTTAGATAAGAACAATATAGGGAAAATTCATAGTCTAAATTGTAAGAACTTATTTGGCAAGTATTGATTGGAACTATGTATATAATAACATTATAACTGAGTTTGATAAATATAAGCAACTAAGAGCCCTTGACCCCTGCTCATTATTCAGAGAGCATGATCCAATTACCGATGAGAGAGGATTTCCCCTAAGTTTCCTTGAGTTTGATGGAACCCTAGATCTCCTTGATTACAAATAGAAAATAGGTCATAAAAGCTTGTCTTTGTCTCCACAAAGATCTTGCAACACTCTACAGGGCTTGTAGATGACCGAAACGCCGAGGCGAGCTCCAGATGGCCAAACCAGGAAAGTGGAAATGGTTGGTTGAGTCTGAGAGTAAAGGAGGAAAAAATGACTTCTTTGGATTTTAAGGATGTTGTGGGTGGTTTTACGGGCCACACTTATATAGGTGGGGGTCATGAGGGGGTAGATTTATAGATAGAGTGAGAAATAGGGGAGAAGAGGAAGAACTTTTGTTGACCGAAAAGTCCAGGTCACGACGTCCCATCAAGTTTGGGATGGAAACACCTGAAAGGGTGAGAGGATGGTGAGGGGAAGGTTGGTTTCATCTAAAAATCAGTAGAGAGGTAGACCTGAGGGGGAGAAGGATCAAGAGACTATAGAGTCTAGTGAATGCTAAAATTTGGGTGAAGGGGATGGTGTCTCTGTCTACCAAGGGATCTGTGACCCTGAGTCAGACCCAAACTGGGTTTAATGGTTGTATGACAAGTTGACTACATATATATGAGATAGTTAATTCATTTTATTTAGATTCCAAGCTTTATACAAACCTTTACAAAACCATTAAAAGGGTCAAAAGAGGTCAACATGATCCTAAATTTCAACTATAGGTGTATTATAGGGTCTAGAACATTCTTAGATAGATACTTCAAAATTTTGATGATCAAAGATGAGTTATTACTATAATGTTATCAGTATCAATTATGTACATTTAATGAATTATGATTGATCCTCAAAATATGTAACTTTTCCTTTATGGTCACTTAGGGTTTGATTTTTAGTTGTATTGAGCCTGTTAAACAGAATTAGGTTTATAAAGGTTACTATGTATATTAAAGGTGATGTGGCTCCACTAAGGAAGGAGAAGATGCATTAAATTTGAATTTAGATTTATTTGAAATGTTTCAATATAAAAGGATATTGTGATAACTATCATCATAAAAAGGAAATAAATTATGTTCCTCATCTTTAACATCTTCTCAATGGGCAATAGTTTGTCATTCGGAGAAATGGGACCGGCTTGATGTTGATAAGGGGCCTAGTTTGGATCTTGGAACTGATTCCTATTCTGGAAGTTACTTTTAAAGTTACCTTGGTTTCCAAAATTCTATTGTTGGTTATATTGGTATCCCAGCAGACCTCGTTGTTGATTGTTTGAACTAAGTTGATGCGAGTTTACCGCTCCAGAAGGATTTCCATATTGAAAACTGGGATGGTTCCTATTCTGATTTGGATTGTAATTACCTTGACCAGGGATAGTGTTGACAACATTCAGACTTTCCATCTGGACATTATCTCCTTGTCCACTGATTTTGCTTAAAATAAAATCATAGAGAACATTGCAGGATAAAGTTGAGTGATCAGTGCCTTTACACGCTTCACAGTAAAGTGAAGCTAACTTGACTTGCTCTTGTTGGCAAGGGGGTGAACGTCTTCTTTCATAAGCAGCAATAGACAATTCGAGATGGTCTTGCTTGGCAACTACGAGCTTGAGGGATTCAGCGATAGACTTGTATTCAAGAATAGCTTCAACCATAGCTACCTTCAACACTCCTTTACCTACAGATCTACCCCAATTAGCTTGATTTTCAGCTCCAAGGGTGACAACCTTCCATACAGTGTCATAACTTTGATGCATGAAGTTTCCTCCAGATGAGGAGTCTAAGAATTTTTTGATATCATCATCCACACCCCTATAGAAGATCTGAATGAGCTAATTCTTAGAAATGCCATGGTGTGGACACTTGCGTAGAAGCTCTTTTATCTTTCCCATGCTTCAACAAGGGATTCTCCAGGGACTATTCGGCCCCTAATTTGATAGGTGAGAGGAGGATAGAATTTTTCCAAAAAAATGTTTTGAAGTTGTTCCCAAGTGGGTATGGGTTCACTTTGCAAGGAGTTGTACCAACTCATAGCTCTATCGGAAAGAGAATATTTGAAGAGATAGAGTCGTATGGCATCATATGAGACTCCATTTTGCTTTTTCATAGCACATCGATATATAAACCTCAGGAGGTGCTCCTGACTATCTTCTCCTTATTTACCATAGAATGGGCTGTTTTGAAGCAAGGTGATCCAATGTGCCCTAATCTCAAAGTTTGGAGCATTGATGGGAGGAGGTTGCACTGGATGATGAACGTTAGTAGCTTTAGGGATTGAGAACTCCCTAAGGTCCTTTTGCAGTTCTGCTACTTGCGCTACTGCTTGTGCTGCTTGGATTTCTTCTTGAACTATAGCTCTGGCTTCTTGCATAAACCTTTCTCTTTGCGCATTAAGGGCTTGAGATACCCTTCAGGCTATTTCATCCTCTTGTGCCATTCTAGCTTGGTTCTCTCTATTTTGATGATGAAAGGTTCTGTCTATCTCAGGGTCAAAGCTAGCAGAGAGTCTGAAACTATTCGAGTAGTGCATACACTAGTCTTCGGGGGTACCTGGGATGGAAAGATTTTTCAGAAGTAAGATTGACGGAGTAGAACCGAATTCAAGTGAATGATCGAAAATATCAAAAGAAAAACAAAAACCTAGATTAGCCTTAATAGAACTAGATTTGACTAACTGATTTTGTTGTCCCTGGCAACGATGCCAGAATTTGACGTGGTCTATTATCACACTATCAAATTCACTCGGGGTTGAAATCCCTGAGTTTTTAACCAAAACCTTGTGCAATAATACCACCCACAAGCGGATGCATCTTATCGCAGTATAGTTAAGGATCGAATCCCAAGGGAAAACATTTTTAAGATGCTAGTCTAGTCTAGCTCAAGTAAGACTAATATTTAGAACAAAGGTTGGTTTGAGGTTAATTAAACTAATTGCAAGAAAGTAAAGAGTGGAATTAAAGTTGAATCTAGATTAATGATGGGGATCACTGGGGTGGTCCTGGGTTTCACCACACTACACAAGCAAACACATCCAATCACAAACATCTAGGCAAGATCCAACCGTCCAAATAGAGTTGTTGCAAACCCTCCATTAGGATGTTTAGGTTCACGTAGGCATCACCTTAGGCATCAGATTTCTCGTCGCCATCCGGATCACGTACTTATGGCTCCGAAGATACAAATATCCAACTAAAGATGCGGCCCTCCGTTAGGATGTTTAGGCACATAGAAGCGTCACCATGGGCTAGATGGCTCGTCCCCTCACGGATCACACACTTACGACCTCAGGGAATCCCATCTGATTTCTCATCAGGGAGTCAATTGTGTTAATTGACATTCAAATCCTACATATTGAAGTTCTCGCAACATAGGAACGAACAAGATAAATGCAAGTAGGTGATCAATTCACAAGCACACATCTACGATTAACAATGAAATGAAAAGTTACATACATGCCATGGAATGTTTAATGAAAAGAAATATAAGCTTGGGCAGCGGGGCTAGTCCTCACACCCCAGCGAAAGGGAACTACTCACTCATGATGCGAGGAACAAAAAGAATAAGAGAGAGGGAAGATTCTTCCATGAGCATGATGTAGAAGATAGTCACAACTCAGTGAAGATACAGTCTTCTACGCCACGTCGGAGTAGATCTGAATGAGGAGTGAGGGACACCACGGTAGATGGGGCATACCTTCTCTCTCCACCTTCCTTCTCGTCTCGATCTCCTTACTTGCAGCAGGAGGAGCAGGTTGTGGATGCGTAGGTGGAGTGGATGACGGGCGGATGTGCAAGCCTACCACTCAGCTTGGCTGTGGAGATCGTCCACTACTGGGGGTTGAGTGCTTCTTAGGCACATCCTGGTGGTGGAGTGGAGAATGAGGAGAAACAAAGGTGGAGGAGCTTTCCCAGTGGTTGAGCACGCTAGGTGTAGCCTGGTGATGGACTTGTTGTTGTATATCGAAGGGAGTAGGGGTCGCGCTCGCAAAGGAGCAGCCTGGTGGCGTCCCAGATCTGATACCCAAGTGAGGACCCCTCTAGTCCTATTTATAGGCATGGGTGGAATCTCACACGGTTTGGACCTGTTAGTATTTCTTCACAGTCTTGAGAACTGGTCTAGTTCTTCTCACGGTCTAGGAGAGACCTGGAAACTGATAGGGATCTTCACATTCTTTGGAACCACTAGGGTTCACGTGGTCTTTGAGAAAATAGTCTCTGTCCTCACAGTTTGGGATCACCAGCCGTTTGTCCCTTCTTAGTTTGGGAAACTAAGAGGTTTCTCTTGTTCTTGAAAATGAACATAGACCTAGCGGTCTTGCGCTCTCTCACCAGTTTTCTCCCTAGCGGTCTTCAGCTTCCATCATTCTTCACACCCTAGCGGTCTTCACAGCTTCCACCGGTCTTTAGACTCCAAGCAGTCCTCACCTTCTCAGTTTGGATGATCACTGCCCTTCTCATGGTTTTGAAACCGTGAGGGGAAGGTCGGGCGGAGAAGGTTCCATTGATGGTGGTTGTCACTGTTGGTGGAGAGAGGAAGAGGGGAAGGTCACAGGCGCTGCTATAGGTCGAAGTAGAGGAGCTCGCGAGGAGTAGGTGGAGAAGCGATGACAATCATAGGGTCCTCGCGGTCTACAGGTGGTAGGTCGACGCTACTCCTTGCGGTCTTGGGTTCACGATGTTGGTGAGCACCGAATAAGTAGGTCGCTAGGCCAAGACCATTAGGGCCAAGACCGCTAGGGTCAAGACCGCTAGGGTTAAGACCGCTAGGGCCAAGACCGCTAGGGTCAAGACCACTAGGGTCAAGTTGTGATGGGAGTTTTTGGCTTCCAACCATGGAGGAAGTTGAGGTGTAGGAGAAGGTGATCAAGAGTGGAGGTGCTGATGAAGGGTGTTGATGAAGGTAGAAGGAGGATGTTGATGAAGATGAAGGTGGAATGTGAAAGGTGGGACCGCAACTAGTGGGTGGGTCCCACTATCAGGGTTTGACATGGTTGATGGAGGTGGTTAGATGGAAGATTTAGAGTTGGTGGGTGCTGACTTGAGTGAAGGTGGGCCCCCAATTGAGGATTCAACCTCATTGTGACCTGCATGATCTACATGAACTTCTTATAAACCTAGTTAATCATCTTGATAATTGAATCAATTAAGCAATCTTGCATTTTGTAAGATTTAGGAGATGAAAGTGAAAGTATTGAGTCGAAATGGGCCCAAGATGGCGATTGAAACCATGATGAATATGCATTCATCGCCAATCACTTATGAATATTATTCCAAGTGATCTTTTAACATGTCCATCATGTTTCTACTATGTAAGTGTTAGAAATGTTTGCTTGTTGTCAGAATTTTGCAAGTTTCCACATCTCCTCTTATACGATTTCTCACATGATATGGAATTGTCGTAGTATGATATCTGAGATTCCTTGCCTATGCAATAGCTCTATTGTTGTCACAGTACTTGTATTGTGTCGTCAATGGTTAGAACTCCCACAAGTTCATTTATATGAACTTCTTGATCTATACAATATCCTTTGTTGTGTTTATAACACCAAGATACTCTGCTTCTATTGTAGAATTAAACAATTGTCTCTTGCTTGGAACTTTTGCATCTTACCTTTCTCATTTTAAGGTTAAACAGAAATTTATATTGCGATCATTATTTTCATTTGTCATTTTGGAAGCTTGTATCAGTGTAACCCTTTACACCCAACTCTTCCTGATCACCATAACCAAGGAACTGATCCTTTTAGTGCTTCTCAAGTACTTAAGGATGTTCTTTATGGCAGTCTAGTGACTTTCACTGGGATTTGACCAATATCTACTCATCATGTCCAATACATAAAAGATAACATGTTGAGTACATAATAATGCAAACGCAATTGGCAACTTACTCATGTATTCATGTTCTTCACAAGTGGGATACTAGGATCTTGGGAGACTAATTCCATGGAACATGGACAAATTTTCTCTCATTCAACATCTTGCCAATGCACTCTAACTTAGGTGAAGAATATTTCTAGATCTATCTCTGTATATCTTAATTCCTAAGATATAGGATGCTTCACCTAAATCATCCTAGATAAGATACTTTCTTGTCTAGGTTTTAGCATTCGTAGGATAAGTATGTCATTCCCCAACAATACGTGGAATATAAATATGCTTCCACTATCTCTTTCATAATCATATAATTCATCCTCATTTTGAATAAAGTCAAACTCTTTGACTACCCTATCAACTTGGCAATTTCATCTCTGAGATGCTTTCTTCAATCCACAGATTGACCTTTGTAGCATGCAAACTTTATTTGCATTAATGGATTTATAAAACCATTATGTTGTATCATGTATACATCCTCTTCAATATCCCCTTTAAGGAATGCAGTTTTAATATCCATTTGCAAAATCTTATAGTCACACTAAGCTGCAACTACAAGCATTATCCTAATTTATTTAACATTGGCAATTGGTGAAAAGATTTCATCATGTTCAACATTTTGAACTTCTTTGAAACCTTTAGCAACCAATATGCCCTTATAGTTTTGTACACTACCATCCATGTCGGTCTTCTTCTTCATGACCCAATTTCACCATGTGGTTTTAATTCTTTCAGGTGGATCCACCAAGGTGATACCTTGTTGGTGTACATGGAATCCATCTTAGATCTCATGGCCTCAAGCCATTCTTCAGACTCGGGTCCCTCAATATCTTTTAGGTAGGTTCTTGGCTTATCATCTATGACCAAGTCACCACCTTCTTAAGTCACAAGATAACCGAATTTTTTAGGATGAAGGCATGTCCTACTAGATCTATGAGGTTCTTGTGTTACATGAGGTACTTGAGATTCGACAACAATTTGTGATTCTACTTGTTCCCACAGTAGCTCTTTATGTTCAATGTCTTCTTGTTAGTCTCGAACTTTTTGAGTTCAACTTTTCTCCCACTGATTCCTTTGGAATTATTTCCTCTTAAGGAATTCAGCCATCCTGGAAACAAACACTTCTATCATAGGATTGGATTATAATAGTAGTATTCAACCAAAAAAAAACTTGTAGACAAAGCTTTTTTAAGTAACAATTTTCTTATATA